>CM031595.1:85821682-85841682 GCA_018398815.1 Conus ventricosus | reverse complement strand
TGAACAGCGATTGTAAAGTTCTACAGCAACATGTGTATGTATGTATGTATGTATGCATGTATGTATGCATGTGTGTATGTGTGAGTGCGCGCGTGCGTGAATTCAGATTGAAAAAAGGTCATAATGGTACAACACTGCAGTTGCAGTTCACGAGAGAGAGAGAGAGAGAGAGAGAGAGAGAGAGGGGGATGAGATTCGTCTTCCTTGACGCGTTACCTCGGTGCGGTGAACCTCTGACATTTCACTGCCCCCTACGGCCATCAGGATAAGGGACTTAACAACTACAAAGGAGGCTTAATTTGTCTCCCCTGTCTCGAGATAATTGCAGCTTATGGAGGTGCGAACGTTCGTCATTCATTCATGTTTCTTGTTTGCAATTGAGAGATGCACGTTGCACAGTAGCAGGTATGTAAATAATTAGAAGAGAGAGAGAGAGAGAGAGAGAGAGAGAGAGAGAACTCTGTGACATAACAACCAGTGTTATTGTTAATTTTTCGATGAATTATCTGAAGCCAAACGAACCGTCATCTTGCACCGAGTTCGACTAGCGGCCTTTTGTTGTATTTATCGTTGGAACAACTGCTATCGCGGTCCACAAGACACTGCAGATACAACCCATTGTAACAATTCTTCGCCAAAACAATGCCCATTGCGATCCAACAATCCTCGCAGGCCGCCACGTGTTCTGCTCTCAGTAGGTGCGTACCTGCTAGCTAATGACGTCAAACAGGACACCTGGGCTGAGACAGAGATACTGACAAGGGAGACGGACGGAGGGAGGGAAACGCAGAGACTGCAACACTGCACTACGGGCGATGCCATCATTCCCCTCGTCCAGCACTGATGACGGCTTATTAGTGTTGGTACGCGCGATCAGCGACCTCGGGAATCAGCGGCCAGAGCCCAGTCATGTATGGTCCACTCACGGCCTCTTAGAACCCCCCCCCCCCCCCCTCCCCCGTCCACCTTCCTCTTGGCCTCCTTCTGTGACGTCAAAGAAATAGAAAAAAGGAAAGAAGCTCAGCATCTATGTTGTATGAAAGCAGCGTCTGTCTTCCCGATGCCTGTCAACCTCCTCTTCGGTGGTATACAGACACGGAATTTTTTTTTTTTTAAAGGAAAAAAAAAGCGATAACCTTTGTTGCAGTACCCTATTCTAGCGATGATCATAGTGATCTTTCGTAGCGAAAAAAGCTATGATTTTGTGTTTTTTTCTGTACTATTTATTTATTTGTTTGTTATTTTATGTATTCATTTATTTTGCACCAAGATGAAGAACACAGAAAATTGTCTCAGGTAGTCTGAGGCTATGAGTACTCGAGTGAACAAAGTTGAGATATCTGGTCGGAGATTATCAATGACTGAATTGAAGTCTTATAAAGTTGTTTCATCTGTCTTTTTATGATTCTAATACCTTTTAATGCCCCAACAAATAAGAATAAATCTGCTAAAAAGGAGCAGAGTTTTACTTCCGATAAACATCCAATAAACACTGTCGCTGGAAAAAAAAAAGCTCCTGTCGCAAATGAGGCCACCTTTCCTCGCTAAAAATGCGACCGATTTCGCTAAAAAGTCAAGGCCCGAATAAAAGTGTTACGATACCGCCCATAGAATGAAACGAACAAATACAAAATGTGACACCATACTTTAGCCATTAAACAGAAACATAACAATCATATTATCGTCATTTATATATTTTTGCATTGATTCTGTTCTTTTAAGAACCAGCCCAAATAAACAACAGCTGATGACTCGAGAGAAGAGAGGGTGTTGGTGGGGGGGGGGGGGGGGGGAGGGGGAACCGAAGGGATGGCATTAAGCGGGACAGGGGACAGGAGGGTTGCATGGCGCCATAGACTGGGATGTACCTTTATTTTCAAGCCAGTTCTTACACCACAGAGAGACAATGAGGAATAGCGGGAGAATGGAGGAGGGGCAGCATCTAACAACCGAAGAAGTACTACCAACAGGTCACCAAAGCGGTTTTGAAATCAAAACTGACCGTCGTGCGATTGTCGCGCCACGGTCGGCTTGATTTCGAAACCGCTTTCGTGAGTCGACCCGGGTAAAGGGGGCCGTTTCGGCGCATTACACCCCACCCTTCTCCTCCTTCCCCGCACGGTGTGAGTGGGTTTGGGGACGAGAGGGAGGGGATCAGTGAGGTGAATAGAGCACACGTGTGGAGGAGGGGGGTTGGGGGGGGGGGGACGGGACTGAAGGGGGTGGGGTTGCGTGGGCAGTGTGTAGGTGTGTGCGGGGGTGAGTGTCACAGTTCTGGTGATCAACTGTGCGTCAAGTGACTGAAAATGGAAACCGTGCTAATTTCAGTCTGTGCACAGCCGTAATTGGATAGGAAAAAGTCCGCTGTCGAATGACATATTGGGCATATGATGACTCACAGTGTGTAACATCATTTGAAATCTCTCTCCCTGTGTGTGTGTGTGTGTGTGTGTGTGTCCCTCTCGCTTTCTATTTCTCCTTCTCGCTTTCTCTTTGTGTCTGTCTCTATCCCTGTGTCTCTGTCTTTAACTTTCTCTTTCTTCTTCTGCCTCCGCCGTCTGTCTCTAAACCTTTCCCCCATTCTGAATGACCTCCCCCCCCCCCCCCCTAACCTCGGTGTACTTTGAACCTGCCACCCTGTGGTCTTGCTAGAGGATGGGTAAAGTCAATGAGAACTTATCGAACAGTGTTTCCTTGGATTAAAACGTTTCATGATTTGTTCGTCCTTGAATATTGCGGAGTGATCACCTCTGATAAATGTATGTTTTGAACGAGTCAATCATTTTTTTCCCGGAAACAAAAGTTCTTTTTTCTGTTTTTGAACGTGTCAAGAAATATTATCCAAACAGATGTAATGAATTGCAGCTTAATCAAAGCATAGATCAAGCCCCCCTCCTCCTGTCATTCCCCCATCTCAAAAAAAAAGAAAGAAAGAAAGAAAGAAAAAAATGAAAAAGGCTATAGAAAAGAGTAAAAAGAAAAGAAAAAAAAAAGAAAAAGCCCAGAACAGAAGAAAGATGCGATGGCGAAGACGTGGAGAGGCAAATGGAAAATGGCCACACAGGAGGAAGCGGGTGAAAAAGAGAAAAGACATAGGGGAGGGGAGCGTTGGCAAAAGAGCTCACGCTACTTAGAGACTAAGCAGAGTTTCACAAAGTCTGCCTTTCAAGCTAGTCGGTTAACACGTCAGTGTGTCCGAAGCCGAAGGGGGTTGACATGCACGAGCCGTCGTTGACAGGGTGAGGAAAACTTTCGAACAGAAAAGTACTTTTGTCTGAATACAAGACATATTTTTCTTTATCGGAGAGTACAGCCACCGTGTGACTAGGCTCTCTCGTGGGCTTTGATCAGTGGGTCCATCAATTTGTCACGTTGCTTTGCAGAGGACATTTGGTTGCATGGGGAATATGGAGAAACGAGAGTCTTTTTTCCGAACTGCCAATGACCTCTCTCTCTCTGTCTCTGTCTCTCTCCTAGATTTAACACACACACACACACACACACACACACACACACACACACACACACACACACGTGAGCGAGCGCAGAGAGAGAGAGAGAGAGAGAGAGAGAGAGAGAGAGAGAGAGAGAGACAAACAGACAAATATGCAGACAGAGAGGGACAGATAGAAATACAGAGAGCGAGAGAGAGAGAGAGAGAGAGAGAGAGAGAGAGAGAGAGAGATAGACAGACAGGCAGGCAGACAGGAAGGCAGGCAGACAGACAGACCGAGAGAGAGAGAGAGAGAGAGAGAGAGAGAGAGAGAGAGAGAGAGAGAGAGAGAGACAGACAGACAGACAGACAGACAGAGACAAAAAGGTAAACTGTACTTGGAAACCTTCATTCCTAGAGTGTCCCTCAGACGGTGCCAGACTTTTGGAATACCTACAGTATAGTTTAGTTTCAGTTCTATTACAGGAGCCCGGCCGACCACACGCGGCCTTTTCAAGGCTGTCATCAGAGTAGGAAAAATGTGCTGCCTTGAAAACAAACAAACAAGCAAGCTATGAAGACAATGTATTGACATGTAAACTTACAACCAATGTGTACTGTCGTTGCTGATCTATTGACGTCATCCAGACTGATAAAACTAGACTGTGGTTGGGGACGCCAGTTTTTCCGTTTATTTGTCGCCCCACCTCCCTCGCCCCCACCCCCTCCCCCCATTACAAAAAGGTAAACAACCATTAAAAATAAACTAAAGGAAACAAAACAACATTTTAAAGCCCTACGGACAAACAAACACTACTAACAGACAGCTAAAATCCAGCGAACACAGTGTGTACAGGCTCATTAGATAGTCATCTGGATTACAAGAAGAAGAAGAAGAAGAAGAACAACAACAACAACAACAACAACAACAACACAACTAATCTAGTATGATATAGATTACGACTGGAGAAAACAAGAGGTGAACGCCTTTCTAGTGCAAAGACAAGAAAGGGCCACGAAGGCAGAAAAAACAACAACAAACAACAACAACAAAACAGCGAGTGACAGTAAAAAGAAAAAAGGTTAAAAAATTGGAAAAGGCCGAGTTGAAAAAGAATACAAGACAAGAGGCAGTCACAAGCACGGAGCTTCCATAAAGCGGAGACAGAATTCATAGGCCAGCCGAGAGTTTCCCGGCATTTCTATTGGGGTAGGCCCACAATCAACGTTTATGAAAGACATCTTCCCATCGGATTCTATATTCTTGTAATGTAGTTCAAATACTGATCCTAATCCAACAATGAGCAGTGTTTCAAAGAAAGTGCATCTCTGAAGGTTCTACACATGTAAAATCTCTTGAGACTGTAAAACCAAAAAAAGTTCACATTTTTTGTTCCATTTTTCCGTATGGAATTTTTCAGTCCTTCAAAACCGTCGAGAAAAAGAACAAATGAAATCATGAGCGCCTCTATGCACCCCCCCCCCCCCGCCTCCCTCCCCCTCGTACTCCGACTGATGCAGACAAACCCAAACATACGGCCAAACAAACAGATAAGTACTTTCAATACCTAATTAATTCCATCTTCTTCGCATCCCCATAAACGGACACATACTTTCAACACTTTGTTTCACCTTTGATACTCAAATCGAACACGTAAACAAATCGAACACTTAAAAAGATTTTCAACAGAAAAACAGCCTGAAACGAGTTCCCTTTTATTTAATGGTAGACTAATACTCACATATTATTATTCTAATAGGGTATTTACGACACTGATAACAGCAGCGACATGTTGCATGACTCAAAACTCAAATCTAAATCCATTTGTGAGTTTGTTACGCAGATGTTTGTATCAGCAGCAACTTCTAAGTGGCTTATTTATGGGCCAACATTTGAAGTCTGAAGTCAGGAAAAGGTTCTGATTAACTCCACCGTGGATGTTATGTTTTCACTGGCGTCTGTCGATTTGCTTGTTTGGTTGCCTTGATGACAAGAAGAAAACATAAAAACCCCTACACCGATTTGTACCGAAACTTGGTGGAATGACTAAATGTGTCTTGAGGACGTAGCCGTATGGATCCGAATCCACAGGCGGATCCAGGATCCACTGTGCCTTAACGGAGATCCGCTCTTTCCTGAGTGAAATTATAGTTCACCCTGCGCTGACCAGGGAGGAAGCACGATCCGGGTGATCCCAAGAGCGTTCGTCTGGTGAAGGCAGAGAAACAAACGGATTGTGGCCCTTACCTGGCAATCTGAGGGATCTGGTAGTACTGGCGAGAATTGTCGCCCTTACCTGGCAATCTGAGGGATCTGGTAGTACTGGCGAGAATTGTCGCCCTTACCTGGCAATCTGAGGGATCTGGTAGTACTGGCGAGAATTGTCGCCCTTACCTGGCAATCTGAGGGATCTGGTAGTACTGGCGAGCTTCCGAGACGTCCGGGACCGCGGCTATGGTCAGTAGCAGTCGTTCCCCCCTCTCTGGGTTGCCTCGCGCTCGAACTCTTCTCTCAGCAGCTTCACACACACACACACACACACACACACACACACACACACACACACTTATGACAACTCGCAAAAACTGTCAGCATAATAATATTATCATATCATCTGACCGTCACCACTGTCGTTATCATCAATATCAAAATCATCAGCATTTTCATCACCACCACCAGCAGCATCCCCACCACCACAACCATCATCTCCATCATCACCCCCATCAGAACCAGCATGCAGCACAAGCAAAAGTATATAAAACATCATCATCACAATCAGCATTAGCGTCGTCGGAATCATTACAGCAATCACCATCACGTCAGTCTGCGAGGCCCTCCCTCAGTACCTGTGGCAGTTGGGTGTAACGAACTCTGTCGTCAGGCTGACGAGGCCTGCCTCGTTCCACGTTCATCATCATCATGATGTCATCATCACAGACATCAGCATCATTACCGGCAGCATCATCCTTATCCACAGCCAGATCCTCACGCAGTATCTGCTGCAGTCAGGTGAAGCGGACTTTGTCCTCTGACTGAATGCCTCTCGCTCCACGTCCATCATCGTCATCGTCATCGTCATCATCATCATCATCACCAACATCATCATTATCATCTTCGTCATCATCATCATCATCATCATCATCATCATCACCACCATTATCATCGTTGTCATCGTCATCATCATCAACATCATCATTTTCATTATTGTCGTCGCCGTCATCGTCATCATCATCATCATCACCACCATCATCATAATCATCATCAACATTATCATTATCATCAAGACCATCATCATCATCATCATCATTATCATCACCATCACCAGCATCATCATCGTCGTCATCATCATCATCGCCATTATCATCATCATTATCACCATCGTCATCGCCATCATCATCATCATCTTCAACATCCTCATTATCATCATCGTCATCGCCATCATCATCAACATCTTCATTATCATCATCGTCATCGCCATCGTCATCATCATGACGTCATCATCACGGACACCATCATCATCATCATGACGTCATCATCACACACATCATCATCATCATCATCATCATCATCATTACCATCACTATCATCCCTTTTCACAGCCACACTACCTGTAGCAGCCGGGTGAAGCGGACTCTGTCGTCAGGTTGGCTGCCTCGTTCCACGCTGGCCGGGAACTCCCAGTCCACGTCCAGGCCGTCCAGCCGGTGCCTCCGGAGATACTGGATGGCGTCGCCCACGAAGCGCTGCATGGAGTCCCCTGAGGACACAAGCTGCGAAAACCTGGCGCCCCCCGCCAGCCACCCTCCCACGGACAGCAGAATGCGGAGGTCGGGGTTGGTGGTTTTGAGCGACACCAGGCGCGAGTACCTGTGTCAGGTCAGTGTATTGAAAGTTCACGTAGTGGCATCGCGCTCATTCTTAATCATGATGGATGGTAATGTTGCTTGAATGCTCAAATAGTTTTCAGGCAGAGAGAGAGAGAGAGAGAGAGAGAGAGAGAGAGAGAGAGAGAGAGAGAGAGGAGAGGGAGAGACAGAGGGAGAGACAGAGACAGAGACAGAGAGAGAGGCACAGAGAGAGAATACAGAAAGTGAAACTGTAACAGTCAGTAAGTCATAATGTATATGAATGATCTCGTTTTTCTTTCTTTCTTTTTTGTTTTGTTTTGTTTTCATGTTTCGTTTTTTTGTCTCCTGGAAATGTGAGGAGCTTACCATTTCTTACTGACTTCAGGCCTAAATGAAGTTGCCATTCTAAGAGAAACAATATGTACAGAAAGAAAGACAACAGCAAATGAAAGAAAGTACGCGGCTCACATTTCCTCATCGTTGTATTCGGTAGGTTGAATGTCCGTGCCCTCAATGCCCGCAAAGGCAAAGACAATGTGAGTGCACAGGAAAGGGTCCACATCTTCGGGCACGAAGCGGGCAGGCACTGCTCTGAACTGAGCCCAGTTGGGATAATAACACACTCTAACGTAGCCTTGACAACCTGCACACATAGCGCACGGAATATGTACAAGTAGAACTCGTATAATTGACACACGTAGTCACAATCTGTACACGTAGTTCCCGCACACACATGGTACACATAACCCGTCTACGTAGAGCACAGAAACCGCTTACGCAGTATGGCAAGACTGGTGAGGTCATGGCTGACTCTGAACGTCAGAGTGGCACTGTGACGGACGCTTTGGCCGACAGGGACATCCACAGCCCTCTGTTCTAAGTCATGCGCAGCAGGTTAGAGGTGTTTCAACCGATCGTCCATCCATCCCGATGTTTGTCACCATCACGGTTGCCATCCCCAACACCTATCCTTCTCCTCTCCTCAACTCACACTTTCATTCCTGTTGGGTGCAGTACAGAACGCAGAACAGAACAGAACAATACAAGATGAAGTGCACGTGCCCCAGTCCCCAGGTTAGATACACAGCTTGTTAGAGTTCACCAAAACTTGACCACAAACACACACACACACACACACACACACACACACACAGACACACACGCAGAAAGAGAGAGAGAGAGAGAGAGAGAGAGAGAGAGAGAGACAGAGAGAGAGACAGACAGACAGACAGACAGACAGGCACAAACAGACACAGGCGGACAAACAGATGGACAGATAGGTAGGCAGACGGACAGAAAGACTTTTTAAGAGAGAGAGAGACAGACCGACAGACAGACAGACAGAGACGGACAAACAGATAGATAGATTGGTAGGCAGACGGACAGAAAGACATATTAAGAGAGAGAGAGAGAGGGGGGAGGAGAGAGACACAGAGAGGGAGAGAGAGAGAGAGAGAGAGAGAGAGAGAGGTGGCAGCTAAGTTCATTTGTCTTTCGGATAACAATGTCTGCGAAAATGTATTGTTCGTGCGTGAGCACCTGCTAGCGCATGTACGCGCGTGCATGCTTGCTCCTGTTTCTAAGCGTGTCTTTTAGAACATGAAGGCTTGTGAAAGGAATCCAATAAGTAATGTGTTCTATTCACCTCTAGTGTCCAAAATATGTTCATTATCGAGACAAGTCCTCCTCCCCCTCACCCCGCCCTCTCTCCTCCCTACACTCCGAAGCCTCCTCCGCCTCGCACCTCCGAACAGAACACCTTTCTGCGACACCACAGATGACGCCGTACAATCGCAAAAAGAAGTCTGCTCAGTTGAAATCAGCGCTGTATATTGATAAGAAAAACATTGCCTAATTACCTTTTTTCTCCGCCTTGGCTTCAATGACATTTTGATTTGTATGTTGACGACACCATTTGCTGAAATGAATTCGTTACTCCCATGCTCCGACAAAGAGTCACGAGGCAAAAATGTTTCGAACGTTGAACTTCAAATTAGCACGTGCGCAGGCACGTTACCTAGTAACAATGAACTCGTCGTCAGTTGAGGCTAATGAGTGTCTGACACATCTGTGAGGTCAGTGAACTGTCCCGGGAAACCGCTCATCTCACGCGTTGTGATCGTATGAAAGCAGGATACCCAAGTTCTCTGGGTACCACAGTTGTTTGTTTTTCGCCCGTACATCCTTTTTTTTTTTTTCCCTTCCTTTCTTCTTCTTCTTCTTCCTTGCCTACCGTTGTTCGTGATAAAAGGTTGATTTCTTCATCCCTTCTCTTCTTCCTTTCTGTCTTCCTGCTTTTCTTTTGTGCGTGTATGTTTAATGGCTATGACAACAGGCGTTTGGATACATGTCTATCTTTAATTGTTCAACGGCTTTGCCTTTTAAAGTGATGTTTTTATTTAGTGGAGTTTTATCTGACACCAATATCAGATCATTATGTGTATTCATATATAAGTATGCATAAAGGGCAGCAGTCGGTGTAGGTGTATTAACTTGCCCTTCTTTTCACTGATATAGAATCAGTTGTTTCCTCAAAGACGAGTCTGTTTTCACACTGTAAATTTCCAAAGAGGAATGAGTAACGTCGTTTTGAATTTTAAGGGGTTGAATATCACGACTCTTGTCATCAGCCCTCCCACATTCCCATCGCCCTCCGTCAACATGTTACGTCGGTAAATCTGACCCCATCCACCACGGGACACCGAAGTGACTCAGCAGCAACGCTGCACCTTTTCAGGTGGACGGCTTCATAATGACCTTCTACTAACGACTCTGTATGCAGTGACGGAACAATAGGTAACCAGACTGAATAGCCATGCAAATGAGAGAAGGGGGAGGGAGGGGGGGGGGGGGGGGGGAGGGGGGGGAGCGAAAGACTAAAACAGCAAACAACCTCAACTGAACAGATAAACAGATCAAGATAGAGAGGTAGATGAATAGGTAGGTGAACAGACAGACAGACAGACAGACAGATTGATTGATACAGAGGTGGGTAAACATACACCGATAATTACGAGAAAGAAAGAAAGAAAGAAGAACAGACAGATAGATAGACAGATAGATAGATAGGTAGATAGAAAAACAGGCAGACAAATAAACAGATAGACAGACCGGCAGTCAGGCAGGCAGAGAGACAGTCAGACATACATAGACATATAGATAGACATAGATGTTGTTGTCTGTCTATAGAAATGTCCTTGTGCCACTGAGTTGATTAGCTCTGATAAATACGTAGGTAGGAAATAAACAGACGGACACAGACAGGCAGACACACGCACAGACAGACAGATAGATAGACGTACAGACAGACCGATAGACAGACAGATAGATAGATTGATTGAGTGACTAATAACTGATAAATTGATAGATAGATAAAAGCATCCTCACACTGGTGTCTGACCGAAATCTCGGGCAGTCCCTTGTGCTATAGAGTTGATTAGCTCATGTATCTTTAGTCAGAGTTTCTATGTTAATGAGATAAGATTGCAACTTGATGTAAATATCATATCATCGAATCATTGAATAGAACCTCAACTGAGTCTCACCACACAGAAAGAGAGAGAGAGAGAGAGAGAGAGAGAGAGAGAGAGAGAGAGAGAGAGAGAGGGAGAGAGAGAGAGAAATGAATGATTTGTTTCAATTCATGAAAGAAATGAAATGGAAAGACAGAAAGAACGTAGAAAAGAAAGAAAGACAGAAATAAGAAAGAATCAAGGAAGATAGAAAGGAAGAAGAAAAAAAGAAGAAAATATATAGTTACCGACAATCAGTAGCAGGAATGACACACGGTAGTGCATGCCATCGTAGAGATCCATTCTTGGACGTCTGCACGCGAGAAAAAAAGATTTCTATTAAAAAAAAAAGAGAGAGAGAGACAGAGGGGGGAGGGGGAGGGAGAGGGAGGGAGGGGGAGAGAGAGAGAGAGAGAGAGAGAGAGAGAGAGAGAGAGAGAGAGGGAGGAGAGAGAGAGAGAGAGAGAGAGAGAGAGAAACAGAGACACACACACAGACAGACAGACAAGACAAACAGAGAGGGAAGGCAAAAGGACACGAATGTTTTGTTCGACAAAGGCCATAACGCATCACAAAGAGATCGTTATGGACACGTTTTAAGAGATAACAGAAAGAGATGCACGAAAGGTCTGTAATGTGTAATGATTGAATTACAATATCAATCAGTAATAAGCTACATACTACGATACGGATCTAAAATGTCAATTGTTCTACAACAATTTCTTTTTTTGGATAACAAAGGCAGTGCTGTCCGGAATAATAGTGTGCCAATTAATCTGGAGAGAATTCATTGATTGATTCCTGAGGTCAATCAAAGCACAGAAGCAAACACAATGAAAACTTCAGTTTTTCATTATTTCTACATAGCGAACAGAGGCCAAACCTGAACAAACGAGCGAACGATTTTCACACAGGTGGCAGACAAGATAACGACTACCATGTTTTCTGTAACTGTAGTACCGAGGTACAATTGCGAAATGTCAAATTTGAACTTTGTCATGGCATGTTTTAGATGTTTTTGTCCATTTTCAGTGGAGTAACTCGGAGGACAATGCCTGTAACTGGACTGCCTCGAGTAGCAAGTAAGTCGCCATCTACAGTCGACTAATCTATTACTCCGTGTCCAAAGAAATACATCCCTGCAACGTTGTGGTCAAACGGAACCAACGCAAATTCACATAATTTCCTTTCGACGTCAAATTAATTCTCCTTTAGTTTGAGATCATACAACACATTGGAGACTTACGCAAATTTGAATTATCTGCTTGAGTTGCTTTCAACCAATAACAAACACGCCGTAATTTAGAATTCAGACACACTGGACATCGGTGAATTTTACCATAAGTTAAATCAGTATGTGCATTCATATTAACTCTCCCTTCAACGTTGGTAGACTTTTTCACAATACATGGTAGCATCATAAAGGTTCCGAATTTCAGTTCCATATCGTGCGATAGATTGTTCTTGACCATGCTCTTGAAAGTCAAATAATGTCATAAACAATTCAAAAAGACTGACTGTCTAAACTTGACTGTTTTTGCATAATGATTAGTATGCGTAGCTGAACTTGCAAGATCGTCGCATGTAACAGAAAATGAAGTTTTGTGTATGTGTGTGTAACTGCAGCGTTACTGGAGGGGGGGGGGGGGGGACCACACACACACAAAAAACAAAACAAGGTCTAAAATAACGCAGGTTTTGTAACACAAAAGAGATATGTAATTTCTCTATAAGTACGTCTTCAGACGTTGAAAATATTGGACAACAATGCACCGTCGATCTACTAGGGAGCAGTCAGTGTCAAGTCTTCATGTCGCAACCCACCAGAGGAGACACTGCACTGCGGCCGAGCCACTATGGTGGTGTTCAGTGATGCCTGTTCTGATCCAACAATGATTGCTTAGTCGCAGAGCCAACAGGAGTGCCCATGAATTTGCCGATACCTGTGACCCCGTCAGAACCAAACCATAGCCATTCATCTGGAGAGGTCATCGGAACTAAGGTCACCATGACAACAGGGCATAAAGGGCCACGTAATTTGAGAATATTTTTATACTGATCAATGGGGATGAGGATGATAAAGACGATGCTACGGATTTCCATTTTGAACTGAGACTGCATGGCAGGGGTGTATTCTACACTTACTTTCATAATATATCCCGGCGTCATCCAGGACAGTTAGACAATGTCGGTTCGGAAATTTGAGCGTTATTCTTGGAGAAGACGCACTTTTAAAGTGGATGAAACTCGACTGTTTGGTCGCAGTCTTTCAAAGTGAGCCCATAGCAAACTCAACTTTAGCTAGGAGGCGGTCGGGGCGGAAAAAGTTAACAAATAAATGGCTTTGGTGGGAATCGATCATGTGTGATCTCTCAACTGGGAGTCCGCGACGCTAACCACTTCGCCACATCGACTGATCTAAACATACCTATATTGCTTTTTTGACGTGATAACATTTAACCGAAGCGGCAGGTCGCGATAAACTGTTTCACTCTTTTTGCAAACCTGTAACAGTTTCAGACAAAAGAAAAACAGCATCAGCAGCTAAAAAAAGCACAAATAAATCCAAAATATTTCAGTAAAGTACGCACCATGCTTTTTATTTGTAAAAGATTGTGGAAAGAAGATAGAATAATTCACGACTTCCCATGTCACTTTTTTCACATTAGATGTAAACTGAGCTTTTTCAGTCTGTCAAGTTTTCACACAGGACCACATACTCGTTAAACACCCTATTAGCTTCCCACAGACACCAGTTTTAAAAGAGTAGGCCACAATGATAGAATCAAAGCCTTTTTTCTAACTCTATAAAAAGCAACTTAAAACTTGGAATCGAAAGCCTTTTCCCCCTACTTACATTCTCTGACTTCTCAAGAACTTTTTCTGCACAAAGGTCCTGGAAATGATAAACATTTCATCAACAGACAAATATTGAAATATTAAAGGGTAAATACTGCCTGATATGCACCAATGATATGATTATCTTCAGCCATTCCTGCAACATGTCGTTGATAATAGTAGCACTACCAAATTTGCTTCTGGCATCGCATGAAGACATTTTCTTACACACGTGTGGGTCGTTCACGTCGGCATTTTGTGCGGAGGTAGAACAATATATTCAGTCAATGCTCGGGACAAACAAACATCAAACAAGAAATTTGAAGAAAATAAAACGTTGCAAATAAAAAAATCACAATTAGATCAGAACTTTTGCACTTTCACGAAGTAACCCTCTGGTCCAGTCGCTTTATGTTGTTCTGTTGTTTTGTTTATTGTTATCGTTTCTCATACTGCATGTCTTGCTTGTTTTGAAACATGATGCTTAAAATAATCTTTCTCATTTTCAGCTTGGTCCCACTGTTGTGCATGATTAGATTCATGGTCTTTAGTTAAAAAGATCATAAAAATGATACGCAAACACTCGACACCAACGCTGTCAACAGGTTACTCCTTACGTGAAATCCTTTTGTTGTCCATAGATTCCTTTTTTTGATTTTGAATAAACGCAAGTAATTCATTCAACAGATCATTATGGATTTTTTGTTTCTGTGTACATGTGTATATTCCTGTCTCACCATACAACAGTCACGGTCCTCGTCATCATGTGTTCATTTATTATTTTCTAAATGAATCATGAATTTTTCTCTTCTGCTCTGAGACCACTCCGCACATTTCAAAATATTGTGAATTCGCATTCTTCTTTCGTTTGCTTATAATGTGTAAATTTGGCATCTGGGCCCAGGTTTTATTCTCTCTCTCACTCTCTCTCTCTCTCTCTCTCTCTTCTCTCTCTCTGTAAAAAAGAATATTTCATCCTTTCACTTTGATTAAGCATTGATCTTTACCTATCTTTTTTTTCTTCGTTGCATTTTCTTTATTTTAAAATAAATCAGCACCTGCCATTTCCCGCAGATAAATGTCCACACGCATACTAACATTAAGCTCACAAAGAACAGCTATTTTGCGTACACTGACATGCACGTGCGCATATCTGCACACGGGCGGGTACACGTGATTACGCACGTATGTCAGCACACACACACACACACACACACACACACACACACACACGCTCTCTCTCTCTCTCTCTCAAAAACACACACACAGGCAAGCGCGCAGGCACACGCACACACCAAACAAGTGGCTTGGGACGTTTTTAGAAACAACCAGAACATCCCCTATTTGCGGGTTAATGCTCGAAATAGCCATGTTCTCAGCTTTGATCAGGTTGAAGGCATTGAACACCTGCAGGTTCGTGATATGTATCAGTACAGAAACTTTGTTTCAGTATTTTATAGACTGAAACTTGACGCATTCAGAACGAAATATAGTGCAGGAACAAAATGCATATGTGGTAAGGCAAACGTGTCGAGAGCCCACGTTTTATTTGATTGTGTGACTCTTAAGGCATACTTACCATGTTTATTAGGCATGACAGTGACTGATGTTTTTTCTGATATTGATTTTGCTTTCAAAGTTACCTTTTGTTTAATATGTAGTCCTGTTAGATATTTGCTATAATGTTATAAGTAGTAAATATTCCATGTTTTGCGTGCACTTCCACACACCTATGCATCACACACATACCCTCTCTCTCTCTCTCTCTCTCTCTCTCTCGTCTAATATCACACAATTTTGTGAAAAGACGTAAAAATGAAAGTACTACTACGCACACACACATTACATGGCATGGTTGCACAACTCACGTAATCAGTCTCTCAACGTCCAGAGTTAATGGGCTAGTTCAAGCATCGAAGTCTAGAGCGGCGAGACCCTCTTTCCATCTCCATCATTTACCTAGTTACTTATGCACTCATTAACCTGTGACCCCTGCACATTATGGTGGCGTGGCAGGTGTAGTGCATGGTCTATCGACTAGCTTGCAAGCAGTGAGCCAGTCTCGGTGAATCTGAAACTAAAAGCACGAGCTAAGCATTCAGACGGGTAGGCGTACTGTTCTTGTAAGTTCATGGCTCGTAATGGCTGCGGGTGATGGTCATTTTGCGCAGGTTTCTGGGCCACCTGACGTTGACAGACTTTACCACCTTGATAGGATCGCCGCATCGTCTATGGGTGTTAGTATGTGAGCTGCGGACAGGGGAGTGGACTATAGCTCCGTGGACTTCGTCAAGGGGACTTTCGTCCTGCAATGACACTTTTTCGATTGGTGCAAATGTACATTCGCGTGGTCAGCTACTCCGTCTTTCAGTAACCTCTTAAAGCGCGTATGCGCGCGCACACACACACACACACACACACACACACACACACACACACACACACACACGTGCACGCATGCACACGCACTGTATTCACCTTAACACCATACCACACCATAACAGCCCCACCCCCTACCCCTCCATTCGGACACACACACACACACACCATTCCACACTGCAGTTCACAGACAAGACTTTTTTTAGACACATTTCTTGAACCAGTCAGTGCGTACTCGGTAGCTTGAGATCAACCTCGACGCAGACACAACAACAATAACAACAACAACGGCCAAACCAAACCAAGGCGACAACTAAACTGTCACTGGCTAGTGATACATGTCTTTTTCGATGAAGCAGTAGAAAAGCTAGTCTATTTAAATCGTTTCTGTCTGTTTCAGAAAATCATCAATATTGTCTTGCTTAATTTAAGTCTCCGAGACGAAAATCCGCGAGGCGGAAGTCGAAGGGGCGAAAATAGTCGTGAAGCAAAGGCTCTAGGCTTTCCGCGGCGAGGCCTGAGTGGTTATTTGTCGCTGGCCGGGCTTTGAGACCAACTGCCCCCGAAGATGGCTGTTTAAAAAAAAAATTACCATGCAGATTGCCTTTTTGCCGATTACCCATCGGACTGACCACAACACGGGCAGACTTCGGTCCAACAATTCCTTGAGAGGTAAAGCCAAGCAATGTAGGGCCAAGCAAGGCAAGGCAAGGCAAGGCAAAGCAAATCATTACAAGGCAAGGCAAGGCAAGGCAAATCAAATCAATACAAGGCAAGGCAAGGCAAATCATTACAAAGCAAGGCAAGGCAAGGCAAGGCAAATCATTACAAGGCAAGGCAAGGCAAGGCAAAGCAAATCATTACAAGGCAAGGCAAGGCAAATCATTACAATGCAAGGCAAGGCAAGGCAAGGCAAAGCAAATCATTACAAGGCAAGGCAAGGCAAGGCAAATCAAATCAATACAAGGCAAGGCAAGGCAAATCATTACAAAGCAAGGCAAGGCAAATCATTACAAGGCAAGGCAAGGCAAGGCAAATCATTACAAGGCAAGGCAAGGCAAAGCAAATCATTACAAGGCAAGGCAAAGCAAATCATTACAAGGCAAGGCAAATCATTACAAGGCAAGGCAAGGCAAAGCAAATCATTACAAGGCAAGGCAAGGCAAAGCAAATCATTACAAGGCAAGGCAAGGCAAATCATTACAAGGCAAGGCAAGGCAAATCATTACAAGGCAAGGCAAGGCAAAGCAAATCATTACAAGGCAAGGCAAGGCAAATCATTACAAGGCAAGGCAAGGCAAATCATTACAAAGCAAGGCAAGGCAAGGCAAGGCGAGGCGAGGCGAGGCGAGGCGAGGCAAGGCAAGGCAAGGCACGGCACGGCACGGCACGTCAAGGCAAGGGAAATCATTACAAGGCAAGGCAAGGCAAATCATTACAAGGCAAGGCAAGGCAAGGCAAAGCAAATCATTACAAGGCAAGGCAAGGCAAGGGAAAGCAAATCATTACAGGGCAAGGCAAGGCAAGGCCAGGCCAGGCCAGGCCAGGCCAGGCCAGGCAAAGCAAGGCAAGGCAAGGCAAGGCAGTTTTATTCACTTGAGGCATGGAAAGAACACATGTATCTGCATCTTTAAACATAGCGTAGCGATATGAGTGTAGATGAAAATGAATTTTAGAAAAAAAAGGAACGTAATAATAATGTATTAGTTTATATCATTAAAAAAAAAAGTGATATCAAGTGACAGTTTTGTTTGTTCATTGGAGAAAGTAGCAAATGTTTGTCATCGTGTTTGATCGAGTACTGTAAAATTTAGGTAGAGCCTAGATGTGTGTGTGTGTGTGTGTGTGTGTGTGTGTGTGTGGTGTGTGTGTGTGTGTGTGTGTGTGAGTCTTTTTCTCGTGCGTTACAAATTAAAAAAATGTTCTGTCCTCCTTTGATTTGACTCACTGATGATATCGGGAAAGTCCCGCACTGAGCTAATTAAACGTAAATTGATAACGAGGGTATATAATGGTAATACTCGAGTTAATACCATACTAGATGACTTTCCCTTAAAGAAACTTTTCCATCAAATTTAAAAGCGAGATTAGTTGAAATGTGTCAGCTTACGTGTTTATGGTATTTTACATTTGTACAACATGCAGGTTTTCTTCAATTGAATCTATGACAGTAAGAAAACACGATGGAGTGAAAAAACATGTACGAACGCGATCCAGTGTCCAAAGGTGGGGCCCGTAAGCTACAGTTTAGCCAAATATAATGAATTTGTAGAGAGGTCCGCAGTCATAATGGTCAGAGCGTTTGTCTGCAAAGCTGCCTGTCGTGAGTTCGAACCAATCGTGGGATCGGATTTTTTTCGGTTTGAAAACACTCTGTCCAATACCCAGCAGCAAATGGTACCTGGTTCATTTCAGGGAAGGTTGAAGGCAGTGGAAGGAGAGGGATGCGCTTCGTCTTTCTTACACCTGTGCTCTAGACACGGTGAACCTGTCCTGAAAGCACACAGCGGCCACGACCCTTGGGCTAGGGGGCTTTAACGTTTTGACACTAATCTTAATAAGTGTGTCTTTGATACTGCGGGTGAGAGAGGGATGAAGGATGACGGGGGCGGGGAAGGAAGGGTGTGTGGATCACACGATAACACACACGCGCCGTCTAGGAAAACACACACAAAAAAAACCGCTGACTGGCGACTGAGTCTCCGACGATACGTGGTGAAAAATGTCAGAGCCAGCCTTTGGGATGAGACGACTGACTGGGGTCTTTGGTGCTGCTTCATGCATACATTAAAGTATCCGCAGCTAAAATGGGTTTGTACGTGGTAAAACTCCGTAGAAAAAGTCTCTTTTGACATGTTACTGAAAACGCGCGGTGACAGAGGGGAAAGAGGAGTGGGGTGGAGGTGACGGTGGGGGTGAGGGACAAATAGAATTAAACATTTATTTTGTGTTTGAAAAAAAAAGGTATACAAAACTGAAGAAAAAAAAATGAAAAAGCAAGGCTACTCACGATAGGCGCACGTTCAAATGACCGTTTTTCAGTCAGTGTTGTGGTGTTTCCGCTGCAACTAGTAAACGGTGTCGAGTGAGACGAATGGAAGCAGACGACCCTTCAATCCGCTTTTCATACTGAAGAGTGTAGAGATCGCCCGCTGCGATCAACATCCGGGCTCTCAGTGGCGATCCGGAAGCGAACCAAACGTAAACCTAGTCCCCTACTGCGATTGAGACATAGGTAGTTTTTGTGTTGGTTTTTGTGTTAGTGTTGTGATGTGCATGTGCCGGCTGTAGATACGTCAATGGCCTGTGATAAACAACTGACTGACACCTTATCTACTTTTATGAGATTCTTGGTATGAACAAAGGAATCAATTATCATTTTTCATCGACTGATTTTGTTACTAACGGCTGTTACTAACGGCTTTAACGGCCTGTGACGGTTGTTTTTTCTCATGGAATATCTCAGAAAGTACTTGGCCGATCTTTGTGAAAATTAGCAGGTATGTTCATTATGGATCAAGGATGATGCCTGATGTTTTAGTTTACCGTTATAGCAATTACTAACGGCTGTAACGGCCTGTAACGTTTTTTTTTCTTCTTTATGGAATATCTCAGAAAGTACTTTGCCAATCTTTGTGAACATTAGCAGGTATGTTCACTATGGGTTACGGATGATGCCCGATGTTTTAGTTTACCGTTATAGCCGTTACTAACGGCTGTAACGGCATGTAACGCTTTTCTTCTTTATGGAATATCTCAGAAAGTACTTGGCCGATCTTTGTGAAAATTAGCAGGTATCTTCATTATGGGTTACGGATGATGCCAGATGTTTTAGTTTACCGTTGTAGTCGTTACTAACGGCTGTAAAGGCCTGTAACGGTGTTTCTTCTTTATAGAATGTCTCAGAAAGTACGTGGCCGATATTTCTGAAAATTTGTAGATATGTTCATTATGGGTCACGGATGATGCCCGATGTTTAAGTTTACCGT
>CM031595.1:85795035-85813182 GCA_018398815.1 Conus ventricosus | reverse complement strand
GCACTATAGGTGTTTAGCTATTTTCTGCGCTCATACAGGGGGCATGTCACACCCTGTCGTGTCGCTACCTGTGGGATGAGAAGTCGTCCTTCTGCAGTGATGCTCTACTAGTTTGTCCTTCGTTCAAAGGACAGGGCAATGGGAATCGTCAGCAGGACAACTGTTTCGCTCCCCTTTGGAGGAACAAAATAACTCATTCTTGTGAGTTGACTGCAACGTGGTGACAGCCCTGATATGGCCCTGTGCGGTCGGCTGGGCTATAAGCAACATTTACCTACCTTACCTTACTTCTCATTCCCGCCCCTCCCCCCCCCCCCCCCAACTCCCCCCCCCCTTTTCCCTTATACGCAGCCTGTCTCTTACAGTTATGTGTTTTAACTGGTGCGGATGGAAATGTATGGCATATATATTATATAGATCGATATGGTTGAACAGCCTAATGATTCTAAAAGCGCTCGACCCCTTGGGGAGCAACATTTGTTAAAACAAGTATTAAAAAGGAATACTAAAACTCTCTACAAATTGTTTCGAGCGCGTTGCGCTGTCATCAGGATGATTTTGGTTTGCCCACCGCCGATGTTATTAGCGTGTGGGCTCACGTTTGCGGTTGTTTGCACGTGCGGGTTGGCTGCACGTGTTTTTGGGGGCTTTTTAGGTTTTTGTTTTAGATGTGTTCACTAACAACGATTTCCATTTATGCTGCAGTTGTTTACTATTTCTGTTTTGGTGTTTAAAGTTGCTAAATGTGGTTTGCATAGTATTAACCATTTTTCAGTTAAACATAGGTTGCACCTTTTTGAAACATTGCTGTATGGTGATGCTCTTTTTATGATTTTCCAGGATATATTGTAGCTTGTTTTGGTCTTTAAGTTTCCAGATATATTTGCTCAGTTCTGTTTGGTTTTTATATTTGTCTTTATTAAATGACTGTTTGTGGTTTGCATATCTGGTTTTGAAGTGGTTTTCAGTGATCCCTATGTATGTTTCTTTTTCATTTTCTGATGTCACAGTAGCCTGGTATACAATGTTTTTTGTGAAGACATTTATTGTCAAGTGGGCATGCTCTTTTCTGGTGCAGTTGCAAGATTTCCTTTCTTCACCCTTCTTTGCTGTGTTGATTTTCATTTTGTTGGATGCGTCAATTAGGTTTTTGAGGTTGGGCATACATGAGTACGATAGTTTGACAGTGTTTTTGTTAAATATTATTGGACAGTTTGTGTTCTTTTGGAAATGAAGTTGTTAGGATTTTGAAGAATTCTTTCCCTATGTTTGTTTTGAGTTTCCCGTCGTATGGGGTGGTTATACCATATGATTTTTCTTTTCCTATTTTCTTGCTTTTATTTTGTTGTTGTCTGGGTTGTATTGTAATTTGTAATTGTATCCACTTGTTTGTAGTGCCTCCTGGTATTCTACTGCTGCATTGTTGAACACTCTTTCACTGCATGACAGGTTTGATAGTCTCTTGTTTATGCATGGGGTATGGTCTTTAATACAGATGGTGGATGGTTACTTTTGGTGTGTACATAAAGGTGTATCGTTGGGTTTTTTGTATGGTTTATATATGTGATTGTTGAGATCCAGTGTTATGTCTAAGTAGTTCACTACCTTTTTGTTTGCTTCAATGGTAATCTTTAAGTTGTGGTTTTGGAAGATTTTGCATAATTCTTTCTTGTTTTCGATGGTTCTTGGATTGTTGGTTAGTGCAGCAAGGCCATCGTCTCTGTATAGTCCGACTTGTTTCCGAGTTTTTTCTTGATGTTGGACAGCATGAATAGTCCGACCAGTTCACATGTTTCTGCACCATCATATGATCCCATGGTTACGTCGAATGTTGAGTTTCTGTTGGTTTTCCTGATCCAGGTTTCATTTTTGCTGTGCAGTAGTGTTTTCTTGGTGTGGAGAATGATTTCCATTTCTGACCCTGTTATATCTGTGTGGTTACTGGCAAACTTCAGGGCTTTGGTGGAGTGTTCCTCATCTATAGATGGGTAAAAGTCTACTATGTCAAATGTGATGAATACTGTATTATTTTGTTTGTTGAGTTTTTTGAACCATTGGATAACTTCGTATGTGTTCTTCCAGAGGTTGTATTCAGAGTTTGATTTTACGTTCTTTATTATTATTTTTCTAACCCGCAATCCTACATAAAAAAATTAATAGGCAACCGAAAAATTCGTACGCAACATGAGATGGAAAGCATTCTTTTTCCTGAACCCAAACACAAAAAAAAAGAGGACAAAAACCTACGATTTCAAATCATGGCGATCACCACCAGCCATAGACGAAATGAAACCCTTTGAAGATCAAATGAAAAGAATGATAACCAATATTGAATTCAAAAAATCTAACAACGATTTCCAAACAAAACTAAAAAAAACAAATAAAACAAGTACAAAATGACAAAAGATATTTGTGAAGGCCGATAAAACTAGCAATTACTACAAAATGGAACCTAAGAATACTCTCAACTCCTTGACAAAAACATCCAGAAAAACTACAAAAAGCCGACAAAAATATACATGACAGTATCCGCACTAAGAAAAAAGAACTTGCAGAGCGCATAGACCTAAGTGACAGGATAGAAGCGACAGCAACAAAAGAAGCTTTCATAACACTCAAAGACCACAAGCCCAATCTTCATAACAATCCAACATGTAGACTAATAAACCATCCAAATCTGAATTAGGCAAAATAAGCAAGAAAATTCTGGAAAAATAATAAAGAACGTAAAATCAAAACTCTGATACAACCTCTGGAAGAACACATACGAAGTTATCCAATGGTTCAAAAAACTCAACAAACAAAATAATACAGTATTCATCACATTTGACATAGTAGACTTTTACCCATCTATAGATGAGGAACTACTCACCAAAGCCTGAAGTTTGCCAGTAACCACACAGATATAACAGGGTCAGAAATGGAAATCATTCTCCACACCAAGAAAAACACTACTGCACAGCAAAAATGAAACCTGGATCAGGAAAACCAACAGAAATCAACATTCGACGTAACCATGGGATCATATGATGGTGCAGAAAACATGTGAACTGGTCGGACTATTCATGCTGTCCAACATCAAGAAAAAACTCGGAAAACAAGTCGGACTATACAGAGACGATGGCCTTGCTGCACTAACCAACAATCCAAGAACCCCTCGAAAACAAGAAAGAACTATGCAAAATCTTCCAAAACCACAACTTAAAGATTACCATTGAAGCAAACAAAAAGGTAGTGAACTACTTAGACATAACACTGGATCTCAACAATCACATATATAAACCATACAAAAAACCCAACGATACACCTCTTTATGTACACACCAAAAGTAACCATCCACCATCTGTATTAAAGACCATACCCCATGGCATAAACAAGAGACTATCAAACCTGTCATGCAGTGAAAGAGTTGTTCAACAATGCAGCAGTAGAATACCAGGAGGCACTACAAACAAGTGGATACAATTACAAATTACAATACAACCCAGACAACAACACAAATAAAAGCAAGAAAAATAGGAAAAGAAAAATCATATGGTATAACCCCCATACGACGGGAAACTCAAAACAAACATAGGGAAAGAATTCTTCAAAATCCTAACAACTTCATTTCCAAAAGAACACAAAATGTCCAAAATATTTAACAAAAAACACTGTCAAACTATCGTACTCATGTATACCAACCTCAAAAACCTAATTGACGCATCCAACAAAATGAAAATCAACACAGCAAAGAAGGGTGAAGAAAGGAAATCTTGCAACTGCACCAGAAAAGAGCAGTGCCCACTTGACAATAAATGTCTTCACAACAACATTGTATACCAGGCTACTGTGACATCAGAAAAATGAAAAAGAAACATACATAGGGATCACTGAAAACCACTTCAAAACCAGATATGCAAACCACAAACAGTCATTTAATAAAGAAAAATATAAAAACCAAACAGAACTGAGCAGATATATCTGGAAACTTAAAGACGCAAAAACAAGCTACAATATATCCTGGAAAATCATAAAAGAGCATCACCATACAGCAATGTTTCAAAAAGGTGCAACCCATGTTTAACTGAAAAATGGTTAATACTATGCAAACCACATTTAGCAACTTTAAACACCAAAACAGAAATAGTAAACAACTGCAGGCATAAATGGAAATCGTTGTTAGTGAACACATCTAAAACAAAAACCTAAAAGCCCCCAAAAACACGTGCAGCCAACCCGCACGTGCAAACAACCGCAAACGTGAGCCCACACGCTATATAACATCGGCGGTGGGCAAACCAAAATCATCCTGATGACAGCGCAACGCGCTCGAAACAAATTTGTAGAAAGTTTTAGTATTCCTTTTTAATACTTGTTTTAACAATATATATAAAGTGCAAGAACAGATTCACGGAATTCTATATCACATTCAGCAAAACTCAAACTTTGACCACTTCGAATCTGTTTTATGTGAACATCGTCGTCGATCAGGAATCAGCTACAGCCTCAGGAAGAAAAAACAGACAAAGCTCTTGAGACTTTTGGAGGAGAAGAGCGGGTCGACTTCTCTGATTTCCGATCTTCCCCTCGCCGAAAACGAAAGACAAGACGCTTCAAGAGGAAAGTCGGCACGGAGGAAGTAAGTGGCCTCTCACCCAAGCCACCCCACAGCAGTGGATTGGTTATTAATTCTCTCCGACATCCACCTAAATAAGGCTCAACAAAACCTTCTTTCACTAGGTCCTAAATTCTGCCCCATCCCAAGTCTTTCAACAAAAAACAACTCACAGACGATATTGCAGAGGGATGTCGTAAGGTGCGCTTAAAAGAGTACCATTATGCCCACCTGTTGGACCCGCAAGATGACACAAACTCTGCTCCCCTAAATTCTATAGGCCAACTGGCTTCATGCCTCCTGTGGGGAGAGACAGATCACTGGACACCTACTGCAACTTGTTACAAACATGGACAGATGCTTACGACGCACCCAGACCAGCAAAGGACAACCTGACTAGGGAAGAAAGAGAAGCCTTGAAAGAACTTCGAAGACTGGTGAACAGCCGTACGATCCGCATCTCCAGTGCTGACAAAGGTGGAGCAGTGGTGGTCCAGAACACACAGCATTACGTTGAAGAAGCAAACAGACAGCTCAGCAACAATTTCAACTACCAGAAGTTAGCTAGTGACCCAACATCACGGATAGCCAAAAGATCCAATGAGTTGGTCAACAGCTTACACTCCAAGGGTTTTATTGATGACAGTACACTCAAATGGGCCCTGGTGAATCCGAAAAGTGTTGTGTGTCACCAATTTCACCTCCTACCGAAAATTCACAAAACTCTCATTAACCTCCAGGCAGACCATAGTTTCATGTGTTGGTGGCCCCACAGAGAACTGTCCAGATTAATTGATCACTGGCTTCAGCCGTATGTAGCGCTTCTGCCCAGCTATGTCAAGGACACAACACATCTACTGCGAACACTGGAAAACTGGAATCTGAATTCGGACCTTTTGAAGACAGTGCAAAAACTAGTGACAATAGATGTGGTTGCCTTATATTCGAACATACCTAGGATGACCTCCGTCTTGCTCTAGTCCACTTTCTGAAGGACAATCCTCTACCCAACACTCCACCTATAGAAGAACTCGTTCTTCTCATCGATCATGTTTCTCACCAACAATGTTCTCAAATTTGATGGAGAGACATATTTGCAAACTTCGGTACCGCTATGGGCACTCCCATGGCCCAGCGCTGGCCAACCTGTTTATGGGTTGGCTGGAGGAACAACTTCTTTCCCAGAGTCCTGTGCCCGTCAATAGGTCGTTCTGGAGACGTTTCATCGATGACATATTCCTGTTGTGGTTTGACACAGATGAACACTTCCAGGAATTCGTAGACTTCATCAACTCCTACCACAAGACAATCAAATTCACTTCCTCTTGGCTGTGAACACCATTCCCTTTCTGGACATTCAGATCATCCTTAGAGACAGCTTCATACACACCGACCTATTCACAAACCAACGGATTCGCACGCCTATTTGCATCATAGGTCGTGCACCCTGCCCATGTCATGAAGAACATACCGTTCAGCCAGTTTTTACGGATCCGCAGATTATGCACAGACGAAGACGCCTTTCAGCAACGCTGCGGTGAGTTGGAAAATTACTTCAAAGCGAGGGGCTATTCCCCCACTTGCATCGCAAAGGCCAGAGAGAAAGCAGCCCACATCCCAGAGCAGAAACACTGGAACACGGACTCCAAAGCTACCAACCGCTGCCATGTTGTTGTCACCCATCATCCTGCAATCCTCCCTGGCTGAATGGTTCAGACAATTGCAGTCCAGCATCATCAACCACAGTCCAAAGATGTCCAAAGTTCTACCACGCGTGCCCATCCTCGGCAGAAGGAACTGCTGCTCACTGAAGTCCATTCTGATGCCTTCCATCCTCCTGATCCACCAGATGAGTCACCAGGATCATTCCGATGCAAAAAGCATCAGTGTGTCATCTGTGACAAACATCTTTTAGTAACTGACAGATTCTTCAGTCACACAACTAATGAGTCGTTCAGACACAGACACAAGTTTACATGTGAAACTAAAAAATATTATCTATCTCCTATACTGTAACACCTGCAGGTTCACACAATACGTGGGACAAACTGAAAACTCTCTAAAACAACGTTTTTATTTACACAGGTCCGATATCAAAGCAAAAAAAGGAACTCTTGTAACAAAACATTTCACTTACCGGGCCACACACTGGATGACCTCCCGGGGTCTCGGCATCGAAAAAGTACGGTCTGATCTCCTCTGCAAGAGACTTAAGAGGGAACAATTTTGGATAAATAAATTATGCACACTGACACCACATGGCCTTAATACAAGGGACAGAACACACAATGTGGCAAGCAGTGTCATCCCAGTCTCCCGGTAGAGTGTGCGTGCATGTGATCTGGGAATCTCATGAAATGCAGGACACTATCTCCATCCCGCCTACTACACTTTCCCCTTTCCCTTCCTTTTTGTCCCCTCCTTTTCCCCTCCACCCTCTTCCATTACTGTGCCCCTTTCACCTGTGCCCCCTTCCCCCCCCCCCCCCCCCCCCCCCCCCCCCCCCCCCCCCCTAGGTTTCCCTACCCTTGGTTACTTGAATGACGTCTCCTGGGGCAGCAGGGGACAGCTGAATGTGGGTCTCTGTGAGAGAGAGACTTGCGAGATCGAGTATGAATGTCGTGAATGTGGGAGTCATCGTCTTCACCCCTCCATCCCGCCTACTACACTTTCCCCCTTTCCCTTCCTTTTGTCCCTCCTTTTTCCCTCCACCCTCTTCCATTACTGTGCCCCCTTTTACCTGTGCCCCCCTTTCCCCCCCCACCCCCCCCCCCCCAGGTTTTCCCTACCCTTGGTTACTTGAATGACGTCTCCTGGGGCAGCAGGGGACAACTGAATGAGGGTCTCTGTGAGAGAGAGACTTGCGAGATTGAGCATGAATGTCGTGAATGTGGGAGTCCATCGTCTTCACCCTCCACAATATCCCCTATCCCTAACCCTTTCCCCTCACTTCCCCATCCCCTCCAACTACCTCTTTCCCCTTCCCCTTGCCCCCCCCCCTCCTCCACCCTCACCTTCACCTCAAAACCTCTGTCGGGCGTTGGTAACCTTTGGCTTTCCAATTCGCCTTGTCCCGTAAGTGACACTGTGTGTGTGTGTGTGTGTGAGTGTGTGTGTGTGTGTGAGTGTACAAGTGAGCGATGTTCTTTATCCCGTAGCTGTAGTTGTGATCTGTGTTTGGCGCAGTCAATAAAGTTTCTCTGAGGAAGGCGAGTCTGCCGAAACGTAAGAGAGAGAAGTACATACAACTTGTTGTTGTGTCTGTCATTGCTACGATCGATATATATTATATATATATATATATATATATATATATATATATATATATATATATTTTATAAAATATATATATATATATGTTTGGTCAATCAGTGGGAGATTGCATCTCTTAGGAGATCCAAGTAATGGTTGTTCTGCACAATTCTTAGCCACTGACAATGCTTGAGTTATTGAACAGCAGAGCTGACCATCAGACTGTTCCGTATCTTTTGATCTCCCTTGCATCCTTGAATGGATCCTCAAGCATAGGCTCAAAGATTATCCCTACATTTTATACTGTTTGCATAATGCTTTTAGTTTTTCAGCAACTTTTTTCCTCTCCACACTCTCGTTTTATTCCATTTACTATCCTTCGCTGGCTGCTTTGGGGGTGCTGTTGGATTCTTTTTTGAACCCTTGGTGGTGAGAAACCACAGAATTATGGACTGTGGTGTGTCTCTATTTGACACCAGGAGCACAGAGATAATCAGCCGTGTTGTCCTGAAGAGTCTGATCCAGCGGACGAAAGGCCTAGGAACAGGCAATACAAATAGATCTACCTTCAAGAGGGGATTATGATGGTTTACTCCGGCAGCTAGTGAAGGGTTTCTCACATTTACAATATATTCCCCAATTTTTTTTTCATTCTAAAAGTTCAAATCTTTGCCAAATCATTACTATAATGACAGAAAAATTGTTAGCCTGCACTTGTTTTCCACCACTAATTTAATTATTCAGTATTTTATATATATATATATATATATATATATATCTTAGAGTCGGATACAAAGCAACAATACCTGCTAGTCTCACCCATCACGAGCACCCTGAGGGACAAACGTGGTTAGTCAATGAAATAAATAGGATTCGCAACTTCATGCTTGGATTTATTCTTGTCTGAGAACATTCGCCTCTTCATAGGGCCTAATACTTTTTTTCATTTTGACATCCTCCACAACCCCCAGAGAGAGACGGACAGAAAGATGAGAGAGCTAGAGAATATGTGTGCGTACGTGCATCCGTATGTATGTATGTGTGTGTGTGCGTGCGTGCATGCATCCGCTTGTGTGTGTGTGTGTGTGTTTCGTAACAGACACGTTTTTAGACTGATTATTGTAATGACTTCCGTCCAAATCAAATCTGGGGTGGGGTGGGGTCTCTCTCTCTCTCCTTCTTTCTGTAGGAGGTGCTCTCTCTCTGTAGGGGGTGCGGAGGATGTCAAAATGTGTGCTCTCCTGTTTCTCAACTTCTCTCACTCGCTCTCTCTCTCTCTTTTTTATTTTTATTTTTTTTTGGCTGTCCCACCTTTTGCACCCACGCCGATCATTCCGACACCCCGTCCACAGCCCGACCCAGCTCGCTGCAACCCAGGCACCGGCAATCCACAAGGAGCAGTCAATGTCAAGTCGTCAAGAAGCAACCCACCGGAGGAGACACAGCACTACTGCCGAGTCTCTTCGGTTGTGTTCAGTGGCGCCTGTTCTGATCCAACATATGCAGGACACCACCTACCAAGCCCCTTACTAACGACAATAAGTGTTTAGTCGCGGAGCCGGCGTGAGTAGGCTCTCCCTCCGGAGGGCGCCATCACATCCGGCCAACAATAGCCCCCCCCCCCCCCCCCCCCCCCCCTCCGGATTCGCCGATACCGGTGACCCTGACGGAATCAAACTAAGGCCACAGATGTGGAAAGGACATCGAAACTGAGATCACCATGAGAGCAGGGCATGAAAGACCACAGAATTTGACACTTTTTATGCTGATCGATGAGAAAGAGGATGATGAAGATGATGCTGCGGATTTCCATTCCGGTCTGAGACTGCAAGACAGGGCTGTGCCTTATGCTTACTTTCATAATATATCTCGGCGTCAACCAGGCCCGAGAGATACAGACACACGTGCAGTGTAGGTCAGGAAATCTGAACAACATTCTCAGAGACGCATCCATTTAGTGAATGAAATTCGACTGTGTTGATTCAGTCTTCACAGCTGAGCCTGTAGCAAATCAACTCAGGGTAGGAGCCGATCGGGCAGAAAAATCCCGCATGGCTCTGATGGGAATCGAACTAACGACCTCCCAGCCGGGAGTCCGCGACGCTAACCACTTCGCCACGGCGGCTGGTTGCTGGCAAGTATTGTTAGTTTGTGCCTGACTCAAAGGGTATATCTATACGTGTGTGTATATGTAGTATGTATGTGTATATATGTACATGTATGTATGTATGTGTATAGATAGATAGATAGATAGATAGATAGATAGATAGATAGATAGATAGATAGATAGATAGATAGTGTTACAAAAGTTCAGTTCTCCCAAGGCGCAGGGCAACACTCCACAGCAAAAAGTCGAACAATATGTGGCACATAAGACAACAAATAATAACACGATTCACGTGTTTCACTGGCTCCTCCACCCAGGGTCTTTGTTCCAAAGCTTTGGCTTGTGGGCTTGATCACTGGACAGATAAGATACGAGAAAACAATATACTAAGCAAAAAGCACTTGATGTATAGGACAATGGAACACGCTAGTAAAACATGCCATGATAAACAGTTGACAGAAGAGCCACAGGTAGGGAATAGAGGACGGATATAAAGAAGAGGATGATTTACCTATGTTCAGGAGCAGTTATGTCCCTTGATATCTGAATGGCGTGTCCTGCGCGTGCCTGTACCCATCGTCAACACAGCGCAGGCCTCCAAGGGTGGTACAGGACTGCTCTAAAGGCAGGTGAAGACAGTGCTTCTCTGGGTCCTCCCCAGCCCCTTCGGGTGTTTCTTTTTCTTCTTTGCCTTAACTAGGCTGACCCTGGAGAAAGGTCCAGTGACGGTGAGGAAAGACCCACTGACCACAGGGAAAGTCCTGTTGACAGTGGGAAAGACTACAACTTTGGATTCTCTCTTGAGGGCACATAAGACCGTATGGCGAAAGCTTGGCTGTGTCTGGAGTGGCACTGTCTTCATCTGTCCGTGGGCAGGGGTGGTTGGGTCTGTGGGGCGTGCTCGACAGCTGGAGGGTGGTGTTTTTTGCCGGTGGGCTCTGCAGTCATGAAATACGGGCTGGTACACCCATGGGGATGCTACTTTAAGGCTGTTATGAGTTGCATCCTGTAGTCTGATTTACCTCTGTTCAGGAGCAGTTATGTCTCTTGATATCTGAATGGAGTGTCCTGCGCGTGCCTGTACCCATCGTCAACACAGCGCAGGCCTCCAAGGGTGGTACAGGACTGCTCTAAAGGCAGGTGAAGACAGTGCTTCTCTGGGTCCTCCCAGCCCCTTCGGGTGTTTCTTTTTCTTCCATGCAATGATACAGTTGACAGAAGAGCCACAGGCAGGGAATAGAGGACGGATATACAGAAGAGGATGATATAGAGAGTGAGAGGGAAGGGAAAGACAGAACAGGAAAAACGAAAGAGAGAGCGACAAAGGGATGACAAAAAATATAAATAAATAAAAAACACGATTGACATCACTCATGGTATTTTGCTTTATGATTTTAGTTATTAAGAATGAGTGATACCTTTCTTTGAACACGTTGAGACTGGTATTAACGTCCGTTTTAGACATAACAGCACTCCACCAGCAATTCCCTGAGATATGTCAGACTAGTTGTTAAAAGATTAGTTCTAGGATACAGTGATACTTCTTAGACGAATGGTCATTACTCTTTGTTAAAAACATATTAGTAAGGAAGGGCAGAACTCTTCCCGATAATATTTTGAACGTAAAAGCGGCTTTATTATATTCTAATTTCATTTTGAATGGCAAAAGATTCGCGGCCTTGTAGTCAGAAGCTTATAGAGTTGACGACCCGAACCAATCTTAAAATTCATGTATGTAGACTTGTTATAGGTTTCATAACATTTTCGCTTGCTGAATCCCAAACAGTAGAAAGATAATTGATGTAAGATTCTATGTAAGCATGGCAGAAATTTTTCAGGTATGCAAATTCAAGATTTTTTTCACTTCAGAGAGTTGATGAATCATTTTAGAAGTGAGTGTTACATATCATTGTAATATGATCCGACCGTGACAAATTCTCAGAACTTCATGGCTATTTGTATCTTCAACAATTTTGTTATGATCATTTCTCTTTTGGCAAGTCTTGTATCAATTTGTGAACCCTTCTCGCCTGAGGAGTGGCTCCCAGTGTTTTAAACTTGGGAAAATTATGTAGACATTCACCTTACATATAAGGATCAAAATTGCTGTTTGCACACACACACACACACACACACACACACACACACACACACACACACACACACACACACACGTACGCACGCATGCACGCACGCACGCACGACACACACACACACACACATACACACAAACATACATACAAACATGCACACAAACAAACAAGCAAACATACACACACACACGCGTTCGCATGCAAACACACAGAGACACAGACACAGACACAGACAGACACACACACACGCACGTGCGCACGCGCGCACGCACACACACACACACACACACACACACACACACACACACACGCACGCACGCACGCACGCACGCACGCACGCACGCACGCACGCACGCACGCACGCACGCACGCACGCACGCACGCACGCACGCACGCACGCACACACACACACACACACACACACACACACACACACGCATCCAAGCGTGATCTACAGCTAAGTCTGTCATCCACCACATATAGATAACTCAGATCAAATAAAAATGATCGAGTTCCTTTCGTGGAGAATCGAACGATGAAACAACATCAGGTGTAACTCCCCATCATGCGGAATTTCTCTTGACGACCAATTGTACCTGTCAGCACCTGGTGGGGGAGTGGTGGTGGGAGGGAGGGGGGGGGGGCGGGGGAGGATTGCCTGAGTGGTGTGGTTAAAACTGGCATTCTGCAGGTAGTCCTGGTAGTTATCTCCAAGTTAGGTCGAACAAAACAGGAAACGCGGATTACAGGGTGATCATCTGTCTATCAACATCAGATACATACCTTCCTCCTTTATGTAACGGGTTTACTTGCACCTTGTTTTTTTTCTCTCTCTCTCTCCATTGCTCAGTTCATATCTACTCTTATACTATTACATATATGTTTATGTGTGTGATTTTTGTGTGTACATCTCTATTCATATATCTATCAGTATATCTGTATCTATGTCATCTACATATCTATCCATCCACCCATCCATCCATCCTTCCATCTTTCCATCCATCCGTCTGTTTATCAATCTATCTATCTATCTATCTATCTATCTATCTATCTATCTATCTATCTATCTATCTATCTATCTATCTATCTCTCATAGCGTATGTCTAATTTCGTCTCTGCATGTATTTGTGTTTCCGCCCGCGCGCTCGCGCATGCGTGTGTGTGGGTGTGTGTGTGGTGTGTGTGTGTGTGTGTGTGTGTGTGTGTGTGTGTGTGTGTGTGTGTGTGTGTGTTTATCTGCCTATCTATGTATCTGCCTGTCTGTCTGTCGATCGATCCATCCATCCATATATGCATACATTCATGCACATACATACATACATGCACGCATACATACATGCGTGCATACATACATACATACATACATACATACATACATACATACATACATACATACATACATACATACATACATACATGCATGCCTGCATACATACATACATACACACATACATACATACATACATACATACATACATACATACATACATACATACATACATACATGCATGCATGCATGCATGCATGCATGCATGCATACATACATACATACATACATACATACATACATACATACATACATACATACTCACCCTCTCTCCATATAGACGATGAGGAGACAGATGAGGATGTGGAGGCTGGGTAGAACAAAGTCCTCCTAGATGTGGCTGTGTGTTGTGTGTGTGTGTGTGTGTGTGTGTGTGTGTGTGTGTGTGTGTGTGTGTGTGTGTGTGTGTGTGTGTGTGTGGAGTGGTTGGTGGGTAGGTGGTGTGTGTTTTAGAACACTTTGAAATGTGTTCTCTCTCTCTCTCTCTCTCTCTCTCTCTCTCTCTCTCTCCCTCTCCCCCCTCTCCCTCTCTCTCACTCTGTGTACCCTTTTAAACATGCTGCCCCCCCTCCCCGGCTCTCTCTCTATGCTTAGTCAAAACATGTTCTATCCATTTACGCACTGGGTCCAATAAGGTAATGACGTCATGTTTCACGAGTGCCGTTACTTGGATTCAGAAAGAATGAAGAGGTGCGGGGGGAGGGGGGAAGGGGGAAGGGACTTTACTCATGCAGAAAGAAAAATGGGGGGAAGGGGAGAGGTGGAGACTGGAGAGCCGGACAGCAAGAGGGATGATTGGGGGGAGGGAGAAGGGGGAGAGAAGGAGGGGGAGAAATAGAGAGGTATGAAATAGGTGTGAAACCATGCCATGCGCTAGGCCCATATTACTCACCTCTCCCTTCATCTCTCGCAGACGTGAGGGTCGGGAATGGTGTCAGTTTCTGTTTCATCAAGGTGTTGTGACTGCGTGCGGACCAGTCCATATACGCTACACCACATCTGATCAGTTTCAAGACTACACAACGCACTGCTTTACAGCTGATTGATAAATGAATCAATGACTGATGGATAAATGAATCAATGACTGATGGATAAATGAATCAATGACTAACAGCTGATGGATAAATGAATCAACGACTATCAGCTGATGGATAAATGAATCAATGACTAACAGCTGATGGATGACGAACAGCTGATGGATAAATGAATCAATAACTAACAGCTGATGGATAAATGAATCAATAACTAACAGCTGGTGGATAAATGAATCAACGACTACGATGAAGGATACAACTCAGCAGATATCTGACCTGAGCATAAGCCCAGCGTGCTAGTCAAACTTTGGGCACCTACTTAACATTGTCTACGCTACTATTGTAATTGTATGTGTGTGTGTTGGCGTGTGTGTGCATGTGTGTGTGTGTGTGTGTGTGTGTGTGTGTGTGTGTGTGTGTGTGTGTGTGTGTGTGTGTGTGTGTGTGTGTGTGTGTGTGCGTACGCGTGCGTGTGAGCGTGCTCATGTGTGTGTGTGGGGAGGGGGGGGGAGGGGAAGGGGGGGCGTTTGTGTGTGTGTGTGTGTATGTCTGTGTATCTGTGTCTCTATGTGTATGCCTTTGATTATCGGTAGGGAACGAATGTTCAGACGATGAAATTGTTCTTTTTTTATCAGCAGTAGCAGCAACAACAACAACAATAAAATCAATGATGATGATGGTGTTAATGATGATGATGATAATGAACATTAATAAAAAGTTGTGAGGAATACAATACTAAGTAGGATGACAATCCTAATTAAAATTATGATATTGATAGTAGTAATAGTAGTAGTAGTAATAGTAGCAGCAGCAGCAGCAGCACTAGTAGTAGTAGTAGTAGTAGTAGTGGTAGTAGTAGTAGTAGTAGTAGTAGTAGTAGTAGTACCTGATGTTGTTGCTGTTGTTGTTATTGTTGTTGTTGTAATGACAAAATTAAAATTAATACGATGATGATGATGATGACGACGATGATGATGATGATGATGATGATGATGATGATGATGATGATGATCATGATGATGATGATGATGATGATGATGATGATGATGATGATGATGATCGTGATAATCATGATGATAAAAGCAATGATAAAGACGGAAGTAAGTGAGTAAAATTAGAAAGCATGTTACAATGAAAATGGTGGTAAGGACATCAATGAATGGACAGAGACATATACGACATCTCTTCATCTCCTCTCCCCACTCCCCACTCCCCCACCTTCCCCTCCACAACAGCACGTGGAACAAACGACACGCGCACCTACGCATACCATCAACTACGACCACCACCCCCATCCCACATGAACACGCGCATGCCTTTGGATAGCGCCCTAGACAGCCACCTCTCTGCCTCCATCCACTTCTGTACTCCAAAAGGCATCGAAAGAGACCACGTTGATCAAGTTGAGGTCCGTTTCAATCTGTGATGTGCGTGTGTCCGTGCGTGTGTGCGTGAGTGTGTGCGTGCGTGTGTGCGTGCGTTTCTCTCTGTGTGTGCGTGCGTGTGTGTGTGTGTGTGTGTCCGTCCGTCTGTCTGTCTGTCTGTGTGTCTGTGTCTGAGTGTCTGTGCATGTTGTGTGTGTGTGTGTGTGTGTGTGTGTGTGTGTGTGTGTGTGTGTGTGTGTGTGTGTGTGTGTGTGTGTGTGTGTGTCCGTGCGTGTGTGCGTGCGTGCGTGCATGTGTGCATGCACATCTGTGTGCGTGCATGTGTGCATGCGTATCTGTGTGTGTGTGTGTGTGTGTGTGTGTGTGTGTGTGTGTGTGTGTGTGTGTGTGTGTGAATGTATGTGTGTGTGTGTGTGTGTGTGTGTGTGTGTGTTGTGTGTGTGTGTGTGTGTGTGTGTGTGTGTGTGCATGTGCATGCGCGCGTGTGCGTGTATTTGTGTGTGTGTATGTGTGTGTGTGCGCGTGCGCACGCGTGTGTGTGTGTGTGTTTGTGCGTGTGTACGGGTGAGTGTGTATATAAACTTATCAAGTGAATAGAGGGAAACAAGCGCAGATGAATCGATCCCTTCGTCTTCTGAAAATTCAGATAAGGTAGATGCAATTTCTGTGGATATACAACCGGGCACATCAACTCTCTTTCGGCGCAGGACGCTTCCATGAGCACTATGAAGCTTCTGAAGATGGGGGTCACTGTAGATCTGAACAAGAACGAAGATACACCCGAAGGCGCCGGTAAGACCCAGATAACTACTGTCCTCAACCGCGGAACCAAGCATCTGGGAGCAATCTGCACCACCCTTAGATTCCTGCGCTGTATTCACATAGGATGCAGGCACACACAGGGCATTCCTTCAAAGACGGCACTGTATAAGACGTCAAGGGACATAACTGCTCCCTGGCAAATGCAATGGTGTGATGGCCAATGTATGCAACGCACTCAAACCTCCGCAGAAGCGTCCCCATGGGTGTAGCAGCCCGTCTTTTATGGCTGCAGAGCTCACGACGAATGGCGCCACTATCCAGCATCTGCTTTTTTCTGAACACACTAATGTTCGCGTAAACAGTCCCATCTTTAAAGGAAACCATTACTCGCCTATGTCCAGTCCCCGATGTGTGTGTGTGTGTGTGTGTGTGTGTGTGTGTGTGTGTGTGTGTGTGTGTGTGTGTGTGTGTGTGTGTGTGTGTGTGTGTGTGTGTGTGTGTGTGTGTGTGTGTGCGCGTGCGTGCGTGCGTGCGCGTGCGTGCGTGCGTGCGTGCGTGCGTGCGTGCGTGCGTGCGTGTATAAAGTTCCTCAACCATCAGATCCGGCAAATGGATGATGTTTAGAAATATGTATAATACTAAAGACAAAGTGCCGTGTGTTTGTGCTCGAAAAGCTGTTTGCAGTGATGGCTCTTTTTCGCTTTTCATTGAAAAAGGGAAACAACCGGACGGCGCCAACGACTTGCCCGATTTTGTTGCGGGTCATTTACCAAGACGACAACCTCGATGGGTATTAAATGCGGCGAAGACCAGCAATTCAGCTACAGGATATGCCGCACTTCATTTCCGCTATAAAGTGAAAACAAATGAGAGCGCATATAAATGAACAAAGACAAAAAAAGCTAAGCTTTTTTTTTCAAGCGTACGTTACACAAGACGTAATCAGTACTCTCTTCTCTCTCTCTCTCTCTCTCTCTCTCTCTCTCTCTCTCTCTCTCTCTCTCTCTCTCTCTCTCTCTCTCTCTCTCTCTCTCTCTCTTCATCTTTACTTTTTTTTCAAGCGTGCGTTACACAAGACGTAATCAGTACTCTCTCTCTTCTCTCTCTCTCTCTCTCTCTCTCTCTCTCTCTCATCTTTACTTCTGTTGAAGCAGTACCAAAAGATTTATAAACAATAGAAAGCTGTATGTTGTACTTATGGATTAAAAAAAAAGCGTTTGATTTCTAGGAAAGTACTGTGGCCAATGTAATTTAAGAAATGGAGTTATCGGTACGTTGTTTTCTTGTCTTAAAGGCAAGTACGATGTAGTGAAAGAAAGGAAGAGATAGCTGGCTAACTTGTGTGACGTTAGTGAAAGAAAGGAAGAGATAGCTGGCTAACTTGTGTGACGCTAGTTGCAAAGTGAGGCAACTGCAGGCGGACATCTGAACAAATCTTTAAAACAAAAAGTACTGTATCCCCCCCCCCCCCTCCCCAAAGATGAACAAGCGAATCACGAAACAAAACACGACATGTTTCGACCTCTTGGGTCTTCTTCAGGCAAGAGAAACAACACTCAGGACAATGAAAATGTAGAACGAGCAGTCACT
>CM031595.1:85786458-85788958 GCA_018398815.1 Conus ventricosus | reverse complement strand
TAGACTTTCCAAAGAGACCCTCCTAAAAATGTTCCCAAACCCCTCTCCCCACTCCCCTTTGCAAAGGCTAGACCTTCTCATAGATGACCTCCACTTCCCCCCCCCCCCCCCCCCCCCCCCCCCCCCCCCCCCCCCACGCACACACACACCCCCGGTTCACTAACAGATACGTATTAACATTTCTCGCGCTAGCTTACATGCGTGGTCAATATTCGGGTGTGTCAGTACGCCCGTACATGCGTGGAAAGAAAGACGGCTACATGCCAATGTGGCCAAGTGCCAATGTGACCAAGCGTAGTTGTGACAAAATGTCGTTGTGACCACGTGTCGTTGTGACCAAGTACCGTTGTTGCTTCATCCCGGTTTGCCTCTTTTAACTATTTACAGCTATTTAGAATCTCTTGAGTACCTGTGTACCTTAGCTTGTACAATGCAGATGACAATTGGTCAGTGCCACTGACCACTGGTCATTATGACGTAAATCGGAGATTTTAACTATTTAACAGCTAATTAGTGTTTCCCGAGTGCTTGTGTACCTTGTACAATGTAGATTACTTGTGGTCAGTGCCTCTGACTACTGGTCATTATGACGTAAATCGGAGATTTTAACTATTTCACGGCTAATTATAGTCTCCCGAGTACCTGTGTACCTTGTACAATGCAGACGACTGGTGGTCAGTGTCACTGACCACTGGTCACTATGACGTAAATCGGTTATTTCGAATATTTTACAGTTTATCAGTGTCTCATGAGTGTTGTACACCTTGTGCAATGCAGACAACCAGTGGTCAGTGTCACTGACCATTGGTCACTTTAATGTATATCAAAGATGTTAACTATTTTTGCAGCTAATTAGTGTCTTCTGAGTGCCTGTGTACCTTGTACAATGTAGATGACTGGGGGGGTCAGTTCCAACTAGGGAGGGTAAGTTCCAGCTAGTCCTGGAATGACCCCGGGGGTAAAAGCAGGCTAGCCCAGACTTACCCCGGGGTAAGTTCCAGAGGGGGGGGGGGGGTAAGAATGGGCTGTTACACCGGGCATCCTTTCTCACTGTCCAGGTGGTGATGGTTTGGTTGACGCCCTTAAAGGGTGGTGCACAAATACCCAATGATCAGGCTGACCCAACGCGTCTTGGAGGATGTTGGATTCTTGTAAGGCTCTAGCAAAAAATTTCCCACCCTCTAGGTGTAAAGTTTTGCCTCTTCCTGATAAGGTCATCGATCAGGTCAGTCACACTAGAATTTGGTATTATCTGCCCCTGGTACTCGATTTCGCCTTGTGCATTCCATTTCCCTATTAGGATTATGTTCAATATGATGAAACAAACACTCTGCCTTTTTTTTTTTAAGGTCACAGGGACATTCTTTTTAAGACGCCTTTTTCCACTGCGTCCTTTTCAGGAGAAGGATGTGGTGGCGAGTCTGTGCCCTTGATCTCTACTGTTCACAATGACTTCTCTGTTAATTGTAATTCGTTTCAATTACTTCATATGTCTGATGGACAGGCTGCTTTGTCCATATGAGATTGCTCATCAAATGTCCGTTGGTACAGGCTGCCTTTTCGTCCATACTGAGATTTGCTCATCCAAAATGTTCCTCACATGCCTATCCATATCCCTCATACTCTTTAATTTGGAGTCAGGTCCATGGAGGTCCGGGAGGCTTCACGGCATGCAGCAGACGTGGTCCTCTGATAGCATTTTCTTTGCGTGCTCCATGCTGTTGTTAAACTTCTCCCAGAAGGCCCCCAATAATACCTGGCACAGCTTAGAGGAGAGGGAGGGGGGCACTAAGAAAACTACCCATCTGCACGATCTGCTCACGACCTTTCACAGATATTCCTTTTTGGGCCAGGGCGCGAAGACGCGGGTTGTATGTACACGGCTGTTCTGTTCAGGGTTGGGCTGAGATGAACATGAGTTTTTAAAATGTTGAAAGAACATCCGCCCAAAGGTTAATAAACTAGGAGATGCTGCTTTCTAGACTTCTCTGACAACTGAAGGTTTGCTGTCTAGCACAACAGTCAAAACATCAGCAAAACTCCTTTGATTCTTCCAGAAGCTATTATACAGGGTCGAACTTTAATTAAGGACCACCCCGAAAAAAGGCCCTTTCTTTTTAAATTGGCCAAAAATACAAGCAATGCATTTTTTCGAAGAATTCGACTGGGAAAGGTTTAAGGGGTTAACAGAGTATTCCGCAAAGCTTGCAAAAGCTGTCTTATTGTCACGTGCGGCATGCAGAGGGGGGGGGGGGTTTGAAAGTTGCAGATTGTTGTCAAAATTGTTTGTTTTTTAAGCAAGAGTGAACACTGCTTCAAACGGTTTTGCACTGAAATTCCAAATGCACGTGCAAAAACCAATGCATTGCAGAGCATTTTACTGACTGGAATGCCCCTAAAAGCAGCCCAACGTGCATAATTCTTCATAACACAAAAATGCCTCCAAGACGCAAGCTGTCTGATTTTGACCGGACCCGGGCGATTGCATGGCTGCAGGATC
>CM031595.1:85751458-85776458 GCA_018398815.1 Conus ventricosus | reverse complement strand
TGCACGTGCAAACGCTTTCGTCTACACACACTTACATAAATATACACACACATGCGCACATATACACATGCACACAGACACACAGACACACACACACACACACACACACACACACACACACACAACACACCTGCGCACATAAACACATTCGCGTCAATGTGTGTTTATCTCTCTGTCTGTCTGTCTGTCTGTCTGTAAGTATCTTGCAGATATCACAATCCCAAAGTTTCGAAAGTTCTTGTAAGGTTTCGACTAGGAATCAGTGATATAAAAGTCCACGACAGATACAAAAATAACGCAAAAGCTGCCCTTTTTGTGACAAAACTGAAGATGAAATACACTTTTTGCTGGAATGTCCATCACATCAAGATTTAAGAAATAAGTTTATCATGAAATATGTAACAAATGTACACGGATCATTGTTGAAGTTTTTGCTGCAAAACGAGAAAAGGGACGTAATTCGCTTTGTTGCGATGTATGTCTTCTATGCCTTGAAGAAAAGAGAATTGTTACTGGGGTGAGAACATTAAGAGTACCATATGTTTTCATAAAGTTATCTGTTTTACCTTGTTTCGTGGTCGATACGTCTTGTGTATACTTAGGGATCATGATGAAAACATGTGTATATGTGTGTGTGTGTGTGTGTAAGATAAGATAATATTGCTTATAGCCCAGCCGACCGCAAAGGGCCACATCAGGGCTGTGTGTGTGTGTGTGTGTGTGTGTGTGTGTGTGTGTGTGTGTGTGTGTGTGTGTGTGTGTGTGTGTGTGTGTGTGGTTTGCGTGCGCGCAATTGTAAGTGCGAGAGAAATTGTATGTGCGAGCTGTGCGAGTCTGGGAGAGTGCTACATACGGGTGTGATTTTGTATGTATCTTTCGGTATACTCAATTTACGATTATATGGTTGGTGTGAGCAAGTTTTGTAAATGATCGTGATCAGTAGAAATGTTACAGCGACAGTGTGTGTGATTTCATTTTTGTTTCTTGACCTCATTGCAGATAGATCGGTGGCCTTTGCAATTAAAATTGTCCGAGTTCCGAGTTTCGAGTATCTATCTGTCTGTCTATCTATCTGTCGGTCTGTCTATCTATCTATCTATCTATCTATCTATCTATCTATCTATCTATCTATCTCCATCTGGCTCATAAAGAACTGTCTGGTCAGGAGGAAGCTCATGGTAAATACCAAGCAGGTAGAACAGGAGACAGAGGTAGAGATTTCACACATGGTTCAATAACCCCTCAAGATCTATCGGAATTCAAAGATCGACTAAACAGAGTCACTTTGAAATTAAACCGATTTGGTTAACAATTCATATAACTGAAAATTCCTATTTGGAATCCACTGGAACAAACCAGTGACAAACCAGAAGCAACGCATTTCGACCCTAAAGGTCTTCTGTAGACAAGGTCAATGAGAGAGACGAGAAAAAGTAACGAGAGGATGACAGTGACTCGGCTGACCTTGGATAGCGTCCTTTAGAAAATTAAGTGACTATTTGAAATAAGAGAATTCTCTCAGAAGAGGAACAAATTATGCGATAGACTAGAGAGACAGAGAGGGGGGGGGGAGAGAGAGAGGGACAGACAGACAGACAGAGACAGAGACAGAGAGACGGAGAGAGACAGACACACACACAGAGACAGACAGACAGACAGACTGACAGACAGACAGAGACAGACAGACAGACAGAGAGAGAGAGAGAAGAGAAAAAAGACCATGCCAGTAGAGTGCAATAATAACCCTCGCCCCAACAACACTGTTACGAATAAGACTCGCTCCCTTTTTTTTTTGTTTTTTTTGTTTTTTTTGTTTCCTAGAGCAATTTACGCTTTTTAAACACCAGATTTACACCCCACTTGAGTTCTGGTTTTTTTTTTGTTTTTTTTTTGCTTTTGCTTTTTTTTAAAAAGAATTTCCGGAACGTCATTATGGAGACTTTCCACTGTACAGGAAAAGGACAAAATTCTATTAAAAAAAAAAGGCAATGTAAAGGAAAGGAGGTAAGTAAGAGGGCGCGGCTTCTTTCTGAACTTTCCCTGTCATTGGTTTGGTAGAAGAAACATTCATTCCTTTTGCAGCTGCCTTTGATGGAAACTGTTCAGTGGCAGATGCACGATTCATTCCTTTTGCAGCTGCCTTTGATGGAAACTGTTCAGTGGCAGATGCACGATTCATTCCTTTGCAGCTGCCTTTGATGGAAACTGTTCAGTGGCAGATGCACGATTCATTCCTTTTGCAGCTGCCTTTGATGGAAACTGTTCAGTGGCAGATGCACGATTCATTCCTTTTGCAGCTGCCTTTGATGGAAACTGTTCAGTGGCAGATGCACGATTCATTCCTTTTGCAGCTGCCTTTGATGGAAACTGTTCAGTGGCAGATGCACGATTCATTCCTTTTGCAGCTGCCTTTGATGGAAACTGTTCAGTGGCAGATGCACGATTCATTCCTTTTGCAGCTGCCTTTGATGGAAACTGTTCAGTGGCAGATGCACGATTCATTCCTTTTGCAGCTGCCTTTGATGGAAACTGTTCAGTGGCAGATGCACGATTCATTCCTTTTGCAGCTGCCTTTGATGGAAACTGTTCAGTGGCAGATGCACGATTCATTCCTTTTGCAGCTGCCTTTGATGGAAACTGTTCAGTGGCAGATGCACGATTCATTCCTTTTGCAGCTGCCTTTGATGGAAACTGTTCAGTGGCAGATGCACGATTCAGTGACTGTTCAGATCTTGATGTTCCGCCTTGGGATGTACAATTCATTGACTATTCAGATCTTGATGGTTCCACCTTGGGATGCACAATTCATTGATTCTTCAGATCTTGATGTTCCACCTTGGGATGCACAACTCACTGACTGTTCAGATCTTGATGTTCCACCTTGGGAGGAGGCACAATTCGTTGACTGTTCAGATCTTGATGTTCCACCTTGGGAGGCACAATTCATTGATTCTTCAGATCTTGATGGTTCCACCTTGGGATGCACAACTCATTGACTGTTCAGATCTTCATGTTCCACCTTGGGATGCACAATTCGTTGACTATTCAGATCTTGATGGTTCCACCTTGGGATGCACAACTCATTGACTGTTCAGATCTTGATGTTCCACCTTGGATGCACAACTCACTGATGTTCAGATCTTGATGTTCCACCTTGGGATGCACAACTAATTGACTGTTCAGATCTTCATGTTCCACCTTGGGATGCACAATTCGTTGACTATTCAGATCTTGATGGTTCCACCTTGGGATGCCAACTCATTGACTGTTCAGATCTTGATGTTCCACCTTGGGCAGTGTGTCTTCACCAGAAGCCGGTCTCTGTGTCGCTCTGCAAGGCCTTTCTCTTGGTTTTGTTTCAGCTGCATCGGAAGCTGCAGTAGTAGTAAGCAAACCAGAAGCAGCGATAGCAAGATTAGTAGCTGTAGTGTTTCGCTGTCATTGACTTTAAGCCCAACGTGCTGCACAGCTTCACAAGCAAATGTAGGAAAGCTAAAAGCAAACCGAAGAAAACTGAGACGATCAAAGAACACGACACGCCTGAAAAAAAAAGTACACATGCCTAGTTTATGGCACAAAATCACACACACACACACACACACACACACACACACACACACACACACACACACACACACACACACACACACCAGAGAGAGAGAGAGAGAGAGAGAAGAGAGAGAGAGAGAGAGAGAGAGAGCAGCCACTATTCTTTACCACAATCAGACAGCACAGAAGAACGCTAATAAAACTCGCTTTGCAAGGATTGGCAATACACGTGTTAGAATGATCGATTTATCCCTATCGCACTTTAGAGAACAGTAAAATGCCGCTTCTGGCTCAACCGGTCTCAACCAGTTTCGACCGGTTGACTCCAGAAGCGGCATTTTACTGTTCTCTGACAAGTAAGATTTCAATAACCAAAAAATAACGATTTTTTTACAAACAAACATACTGTGTAACGCCTGAAAAAAAAAGTACACATGCCTAGTTTATGGCACAAAATCACACACACACACACACACACACACACACACACACACACACACACACACACACACACACAGAGAGAGAGAGAGAGAGAGAAGAGAGAGAGAGAGAGAGAGAGAGAGAGAGAGAGCAGCCACTATTCTTTACCACAATCAGACAGCACAGAAGAACGCTAATAAAACTCGCTTTGCAAGGATTGGCAATACACGTGTTAGAATGATCGATTTATCCCTATCGCACTTTAGAGAACAGTAAAATGCCGCTTCTGCTCAACCGGTCTCAACCAGTTTCGACCGGTTGACTCCAGAAGCGGCATTTTACTGTTCTCTGACAAGTAAGATTTCAATAACCAAAAAATAACGATTTTTTACAAACAAACATACTGTGTAGGATTATCCGTTTTCAATACTAATTTACTAAACTTTTCAGATTTTAGTTTTGCTTAATCCTGCGTTTTTCCTGATCATTTTCAATAAAAAAAATGCAAAACTCTTCGCATCTGGCCGCATTATTGATCACCTCTGGATCTTACTTGAGACCCTATGGCGCCCTAGGGCCCCAAGCCAGACCCAGAGGGTCACATATAACACGGCCAGATGTGAAGGGTTTTGAGAATATGCCTCCAACAGTAGTATACTTTTATACTTGGTTGCCTGCTCGCTATTTTCTAATTTGGGGCAATCCCCTCACCCCCTTTTTAGTGACTCTTCCAGATTTGGGTTTACGGGCGTTCATAGCCACGCCAGTGACCAGACAACACAACACATTGTGGTTTGCGGGCGTTTATAGCCGCGCCAGTGACCCAGACAAACGAAAACACGAAAATGGGAAGAGATCACTTGAGGGCAGGGGAAAGGGCCAAATTTAGACTTTTGCAATACCATGACAAACAAGAATATAAAACTACCGCAGGCATATTCTCAACGTTATTTATTTTAAGATTTATATATATACCTGGCACACAGAAAGCTTTACAATTCTATGGTGTCTAGTTGCCTAGTGTAAAGTTGTTTTTTATTTTTGTAAAACAAAATTAAAAGCTAATTAACAAAGTGCATCTTACCTTACTTTTTAGTCACTACTTTTTAATAAAATTTATTTTAATACTTTATTAGATTGAATATAAAAATGCTGCTTTTAATGTGAAAATATTACTTGAGGGAAGGGTGGTTTCTCACGTGAGGCATTTGTCCAATGAGAAATGAGGATTGCTCCGCGCGAGGAATAGGCCTACATATTCACTGGCACGCGTCGCTGCCCGGGCTGTGTAATTTGACACGGGCTGATTTGCGTTGGCTGGTCGCCTGCCAGTAAAGTGTAATTTGACACGGGCTGATTTGCGTTGGCTGGTCGCCTACTAGTAAAGTGCAATTTTGTAAGCCGATAATTGAAGGGTTCGCACAAAGGAAAGCATGTAAGGAAAAAGAATGTAACAATGGATTGTGTTTTTATTTTACGTTTCATCAAGTCGCCATAGGTTCTTATTCAAGTTGCTATCAAGTCGTTCTAAGTTCTTAATCAAGTCACCCCAAGTTCTTAATCAAGTTCTTAATCAAGTCACCCCAAGTTCTTAATCAAGTCTTACTCAAGTCACCCCAAGTCACTTCTAAGTTCTTACTTAAGTCATCCTCAAAGTCATCCTCAAGTTCTTACTCAAGTCACCTCAAGATTGTAATTAAGTCATCCTCTAAGTACAACCAAGTTCTTATTCAAGTTATCTTATATTATCAAAAAACAATACATCTATGTTTTTTATCTTAAATAGTAGATGTCTAATATAGTACACACACGCCTCAAAAAACGCGTCATCGTCGAGGATGTCTTGCTCAGCGTCTTTGGCGCGAGATTGGTCGGCATAGATCTTAATGAAGTTTTTACATCGTAAGCAACCGCATTGATTACAATTCTGGTCTATGGAAATGTCTTTTATAGACTCCATGCTTTATTTATTGACTCCATCATTTTAAACAAATAATAATCCGCCATGATCTATTTTTATCAAAAAAATTTTAAAATTAAGTTTTAAAATATTATTGCATTTGAAATGGATCAAAATTATCTTTGTTGTTGGCGGTTCTGGCATGCTTTTGTGTTCGGCTTCTATATTTAGTGGTGGAGATTTGTTTGGGCTGGTTTTTGTTGCCATTGTTTATATATTTTATAACTGTAATAACCGCCCCAACAGCAGCACAATGACGCCAAAATGACAACAGTTTTAAGTTCAATATTCCATGAAGACTTTGGTGCTGTAGGCCTTGAATCAACTTGTTCTGTTCTGGAGCTGGCATTGAAACAGCTGCTGGCGTTGGCGGTGTTATGTTTCATTATGAGTTTATATTCTGTAACATTAATTTTCTTTGTCTGTTCCACTCTGCTAATTTTTTTTTCCTGCTTCAACACGCCCAGGATGAGGATGCTTTTCACTGTCACTTTTTTCACCTGATTCAATGTTTTCTGATTCAATGTTTTCTGATTCAATGTTTCCTGATTCTGCTGATTTTCTGGCTCGGTCATTTTGAAGGGAAATAAAATCTATATGATTAAAAGTAATTAATCCCATGATTAGTGGCGATAATAATATTCCAAATCTGTAATTAGATCACAGCTTAGAGACTCTAATGTCTTTGTTAAAACTGGTATCCTGCGTTAAATCATACATAAAATCTTGTTCAGAATCAATGGGAGCAAATCTACTGACTAGTTTAGTGTATAAACTAAGAGCCTTTGCCCAACACTTTTTACCATTCTTGATCCTAGTTGCGTTTCATACCGTTATGATACTTTACAATGTCTTGTGGCGACATCTGTTGAATCTGTCTATGCTGAATTCAGTTCGAGGAACTGTTTTGTTTTTCCACATGCTGCCAAAGAATACAACCTCTCCTTTTTGGGCATAATAGCTTGGTCATCAACTTCTTCATTTGTAAGTCCAAGACGGTTTAGGCCGCTCTGTAGCTCTAGCAGATCATCACTGTTCATGTTTTTTATTAATTATAATTATTTTATTTTTTAAAATGAGCGCCGAAAAACTATCGCCAACCTCGTTATACCATTCTGCTGTTATTGGAGGCCTAAGTGTAGGATACACGATGCTGGTAAAAGCCTGTTAAAAATTAAACCGGCTGATCTTGGCAAACTAGACTTTGAAGACTCGGCAAAGCTGATTGCTGTTATAACAGCTTCGTTCGCTATGAAAGATTTTTTAGTTAAGCAAGGAATAATTCCTGACAGTATCAATATGTAAAATTAAAAAAATACATTTATAAAAAAATGGCTTCACTCGTAATGATGATAGGTGGCGCAGTAGTGAATGCGCTTGCTTTTAGCGGAAGTAATTACGCGTTAGTAAACTGCGAGATGACGGCGAGAGAAAAAGACATAACAAAGCTATGGAGCAACTAGCCGCAGCACAAGATCACTATGAAAAGCAGAGATTGAGCAGTTAGATTTTATTAACGATACCCTGAAAAAACAGGGGCATGCAGCTTACACATTTAAAGATGTTGATCAAGCAATAAAAGAATATTATCTAGTAACAGGCAAACCAATCGAAACATTGCCCCCACCAAAATTCAGTGACTTTTATCATCCATCAGAAAAACAAAAGATGCAAGAAATCACGTTTATTGCCATTGGTATGACCGTTGTGTATTTTGTTGCGCATAATATTGGCTGAATAAAAAATGAACAAAATCTATTATTCGCCAAAAGGATATTGGAAGGGAATCACGGCAATTAAAAAGCTAGCCAAGCAGCGGGAGTCAGTGAACAAACAGCAAAGGAATGGTATCTAAACAAGCAATCTGGCAAATTTATTTACCTGCACCTAAACGAATACAGAGACCACAACTTTGTCAACACAATGCCGAACGACACCCATCAAATGGATCTTCTATATTTACCCCATGATACGATTAGACGAAAAAGATTTAAGTACGCACTTACAGTCATTGACGTAGCTTCAAGCTTCAACAGCAGAAGCACTCTTTTGTGTTAATGGTTCCGCATCTTTGTATCTTGAAGCTACGTTGATTGATTTGATTTGATTAAATTAATCAATCAAATCAAATCAATCAACGTAGCTTCAAGATACAAAGATGCGGAACCATTAACACAAAGAGTGCTTCTGCTGTTGCTGTTGCTATACAACTGATATATCAACGAGGCCCGCTACTTATCCTCGCATGATTCAAGTCGATGATGGAAAAGAATTTAAAGGTCGAGTGAATCAATTATTGTTAAAACATAGAGTTACTATTAAAAGAGGCATTCCGGGAGTTCACAGATCACAGGCTTTAGTTGAAAACTTTAACAAACAGTTAGCTGAAAGACTTTTCTCCTACCAGTATCACAGAGAGCTGATTGACAATTCTCGCAACACAGAATGGGTTAGAAGACTGCCCTCAGTTTTGCGCGCAATGAATAATGAAGAATTTAAAAGGGGCCCTAAAACCAGTACAAGCAATCAAAAACAAACAATAAATGCTGTTGAAGGAGACTCCAGTACAACCAGCAAACTATTACCATTTGGTTTGAAAGTAAGGTACCTTTATTTACCGGGGGAAGCAGAAGGGGACACTCGCATCAGGGCAACCGATCCAGTTTGGAGTGTTGATCCATATGAAATAAAAAGAATTGTAAAAATGAATCCACCCCTGTATTATTTACGAGAAACTGACACAACAAAACAACCAGCTCCTCAAAGATCTTTTGTAAAGGAAGAACTGCAGATAATTCCACCAGACACAGTTCCGCTTTAATTAATTTACGGTTCTCCAATGTCCAATTGCATATGAAAACTCTGGATTAACAAATACTCGTTTTGTGTTTGTTCTATCTAATGACTTCTTTGTTACAACCGTTGTGTTGATCTCATGTAGATTAGATCGTAGTTTTACGTTGACATGATGAAAAGTCTTATTGCCAAACAATGCTTCTTTGTAGTTGTCATGCGATATGCTCGACTGCACAACACTGCGAGATATTCCTTTGCTTTTTAATGGTTTTCTCCTGGCTCGAAATACTGTACATTTCGACCTTAAACAATAAACTCCTTAATCACCTTTCCAGATAATTCATCTTTCATCTTTCCTAAAACCTTCTTATTAGTAATTGAATGCAAAGGCGAGTCTTTAGGGTAATCGATGTGTCATACCATCCTGCATGCCCTTTAGCTACTTCTATTTCCATGTCTTTATAGATGTCTTCAGTAGGGATATCTATAACAAAACTATCTGTATCTGTGTAAAGTACTCGGACTCAGGATACGAGGGTTTAAAGTAGTCATAAAGAAATTCTAACATCAAAAGCTTTGATAATTCTAAAACAGTAAACCCAATAAATACTGGTTTGTCTAATTTAACTTTCTTTTTTTTCATCATTATGCCAAAAAGCTGATCATGAAATCTTCTAAAGTCCTGATAATTTGGTTTTGAAGTCAGCTTAATTGCTTCGTTCTCTCTGGTGACTAATCTAACATCTTTGCGCTTGTGCGGATTTTCCATAGTCTTTCCAAAACAGCTGTTGTTCATCAGCTTAAAAAAGTCTTTTTCTGAAGCATCTGTGGATTTAGTTCTGAGATCAGTGTTCTTCATGATGTATGGTTTCATGAACTGTTCTTGATCAAAGCAATTACACGATGAACAGCTGTCAACTTCAAACCATGTCTTAAATAAAATTGCAGAAGCCTGTAATGACAGACATAATTTTTTTTGCCTCGAAGATTAGGCACAAGTTTAGGCGGCTCTGTTTTTGCCATCTTTAGACTTTCTGCTGCTAACGGATAGTCATTATGCAGGTCATGGAGTTCCTGAGGATATTCTAAGTCAACTTCTAGAATGTATCCACGCTGGTGACCCGACGTCAAACTGCTCAACCACTTTAATGCTTTTTGAATATTATTTGTACCGCCACCTGTGTACATTTTAAAGTTACGTAATGGAGTGATTGCGCCATAGCCCAACCATACAGATTGTTTGCATCTAAATACATGAGATAGTTAGACCTTTTACTTGGATCATAGTTGTCTAAGTATTTGTTGTTTGCTTTACAGTAATGGTGCGACGCCATACTAATTCCTCCGCGCAATCCGTTTTCAATCATCTGATCATTGGTAGGTCAGACAATAAATCAATCTTTACTCCAGTAAACTTTAAGAAAGCAATCCCAACTATCCCAGGCGCAGAAATGTAATGCGCAGGATCCAGGCTATAATGTTTCATGCAGGTCTTCCTATAATTTTCAAAAGACGTCCGCCAACAACATACATCGGCCATCAAGTATGCATCATGATAGTCTCCATCGTTTTACACTCTAACTTCTGCCACGCATCTTGAGCATGTTGGTAATCAGAATCACTGATTTCCTTTCCTCTAAGGCTAGAACAGAACGCAACTTTAGGAGGAAGTGTGTCTTCATCAAACCTTTCCCAACTCTTCATGTACTCATAAGGGTAAACGCCCTTTCTAAACGAGAGTTGGGTCAAAATATTCTTCCGTTATTGGGCAGGACTTTAAGGACATAGCTAGTGACTCTAATGATCCCATCATGTGCTGCATAGAGTCATAAAAAGACATGTTATTTAAAGTGAAACACATGTACTTTTCTGATGACTGTGCAATGCATGACACCCTAAAGGCGCTGGTTACTGCTTGCATTATAAGGTGAGAGTCGTAACCTCGCAAGTTGTGAAAGAAGATGGGAGCTTCCATGTCTTTGGTTCAAACTTTAGTTGAAGATTGCATTTACTGTGTGCTGCCCCTCTGAACTTTCCGCTAATGTGATCATGGTCTCTTACTGTCGGATTCGCTGCGTCTGATGAGAGGCCTAAACCACAAATCCAACAGTGAGTGCTGAGCCATACTGTTGTTGGTCTTCAGGCGTCATCATGATTTCAGATAAATTCAGATTATTAGAACAATCATTACGCACTTGCTGCATGCGCTGTAAAAATCTTCTAGCCGCATTTGGTCCTCTGTATAATTCTGGCTTTGAATGAGCGCCATCCGACCTGACAATAACGAAAGCAAATGAACAAATCTGGTGATTACTCACAAAGTCTGTCTTTGAGTTTCTGTGGGGTTGGTCCCTCATAAGAAACAATGAGTGATTCGAAGTCTGCGTAAACAACATATGGGGAATTTTGCATCTGTTTCCAGTTCTTAAAACTAACTTTACTGCCTTCTGGGGCGTAATTAGTTCTGTATTACAGTCAACTGGGCCGATACAATGTTTCTTATGTTCGTTTGCGGCTTGAACAGATGGAATTCTTGTTAAACATTTTCTGCAGAATTCTTGTTTATGGTAATGCTTTGAAGTATGCCTCAATAATCTACTCATGGTTCGTATCAATGTGTAATGTGGTAGCCCCGCTGGTGAAAGCATCAGCAGTAAGTCAACATGGCTTTTGTCTGGTTCGCCAATCGTTGGACTGTCCTTGGACACTCTAATAGGCAGTAGATGTGTTTCCTCATCCCATGTGTAGACATTAACAGTTATTGGTTTGTTTTGTTCTTCAAACTGATCAATTTGGTCTATACTGACAGGAAAGGATATTCCACTAAAGTTAAGATCATTGATGTAAGGGTGATAGTTAGACACTCTCTCTGCGTTTTTTGCGGGCGTAATGCAGCCTTGCGAGAACACACCACATAAAACATTTGTCGTCTGTATTCTTTATGTTTAAAACTGCTCTTTTTGCAACTAATGCTGGAGGTAGTGGAATGTAAGCCCTGCCTACAATCGGCGCATACTTAGCCTGTTTTAATCTGATTTCTAAGACTTCGCCCCTGACCAACCAGAGCCTCTCATTTTGGCTTCTTCGGCGGCCACATCAAACTGTGTAAGCAGTTCGTCTGCCCAACCAGGGTTAAGTCATTATGAGAAAGAATAGTCTGCTGTTTAGTTGAGACCCAGACTTCTAGATTTTCTTCATTTATTGTTATATAGTCGATTAAAACAGCTAACATTACTTTAACTGGCGGGTCTATTGTTAGTTTACCTGGAACTTGAGAAATAGCATGAGCAACACTTGCCCGTACGCTTGCTGAATCAATGACTTCTAAATCAATATCATTCAGTGCTTTGATAAATCTTCTTCCTTACGCATTGCTTCAAACAATTCGTCTGGACCTTCATATATCTTATCCATGCTGAGTTTCTTTTTCTAACTCAAAATATTTATTTAAATTAAAAAAAAATACTTAATTAGAATCAATATCAACGGTCTTTCGTGCTTGGACTCATAAACTAAAGTTATAAACACCCTTTAGCGTTGTTAATGTGAGCTGTTTAGAGCAGAGTTTAATGTTTCGTTTACTTTTTTTAAACATTCCTTTTTTATCTGCTCGGTGTCTAGCTGTTGAGAAAAAGTTGTCCTTGCCTTTCTTTGAAGATCAAACTTTTGTCTTTTGTAGTCATTAAAATCAGCCTGTAAACGACTAAATTCTTCATCCGTGATGTTTGAGTCATCTAGTGCTTTATTTTTATCAGATTGAAGGAACTAAGTTTAGCTGTTATTAGTTGAACCATAGCTGTGTGCTTTTGGAGTTTAGTTTTTTTTTTTTGCTAGCAGCACCTACGGCTAATGAACACAGGCCAAGAGCTAAAGACAAACCACCTAGAGGTAAAGCTGTGGGTGCACCTACGCCTGTTGCTAAGAGACCAACGCTTGTCCCTGCTGATAGAGCACTTATAGTCGATGCTCCAGTATTAACATAGGTAACAGCATTAAAGGCAGCAGAATACCTTCGTTTGGCTTTGCTGTATTTTGAAAGGTCTTGCTCTAGTACTTGCTGCATTTGCGTAATGTTTGTTAATCTAAAGGTTTTTATGTCGGGGGTTTCTACTATCCCTTCTTTTGGCGACTCTGGCGCTGTAGGCACATTTGGATAAACCTGAACAGACATGCTTTTTTAAAATAAAAAAATAATTTAGTATACTACATCTTTAAATCTGTTAGCTTCAATATTAGCTGTGCATCATATAATAAAAACAAATGTACATTAAGCGGTTTAACGGCCTCTTTTTCTTTATCAATTTGAATGTTTATTATGTCTCTAACATCTCTCCCGCTTCCATGTAACTCATTATCCTCCGTTGACCTTAGGTCAATCCATAATCCGTATTTTGTTGTTAAATAATGATCAAGTCTAACGCTGTGAAGATGTAGATCTTTAGACACAAGGTCAACTGTTGGATTTCTACACCTCCCGCCTCCAAACAGTTTTCTTATTTCATCAAAATGCTGATAAGGTTTAAGCCCGCTAGCGTAGATTTGGTTAGGACTACCCTCAATTGTACATTGCACTTTCGTTATTTTAGGATTAACAAAATTTTCAGTTTGTCTTTCGAATGGTCCTTCATCTTCGCACAGCAATAAAATACTTTTAAGCGATCTTGCTGTGGCGCTAAAACTAAAATTCCATATAGTGTCTGCCCTGCTTTTGGGATATGTTGAATGATGAATCACTCTTTCGTAATATATTACTAATTGTGACTGATATTGTTGCTCAATCAGCCTTGCTAAATTAGAGTTGCTAACAACATCAAACTCTAACGAGATGTCAGAAATGCTGTACTTTGCTTCGGTGTCTGCAGATAGAATAACATGTTTGTAGTCATTAAAAGTTAGTTCATATGACAATCTGTCTTTTAACGCTCCTTGAAAGTATGGGGCATGCGCTTTTAACAACTCAAAATCTAAGGGTATGGAAAAGCGATTTCCAAACGCATAACTTACTGCTTCAGGCTTTTTACCGTCTTTAGCATCTGCGGCGCCTATTCTGTGTTTTAGTGCTTCATTATTTTCGATTCCTTGAAACGCAAGATCATCCCTTTCATTCTCGGTTAGCCATAGATCGGAATAGGTTAAAAATATGTCTGCATTGTGTAAAGAAAATATTTCTTGCCCCTCAAGTTTTATAGAAATTTTCTTAACGATTGCCCGCCCCAGATTCTGTACAACCGTCCTGTTGGGGTCTGTTGTTGAAGCGAGTTCTATTTGAAAGTAAGTCGCACAGAGCCTGGCACAATCACTTCATCCGCTCCTAGGTCTGGAAATCTGACAGTAAGAATTTGATCTGCATCAATAGTAGATGGATTATTTGGAACAGAAATATTCCGTTTATTTCCCTTCACGCCAAAGGGCTCTTTCAGGCTTCTCTTCGGGTCAAGAATCGAGCCATATGCTTGTGACATTTTTTATAAAACAAAATAAAAAGTTAATTATTTAAAAATATGGCAGGCATTGAAGATGAAGATTATGGTATTCCTGATCTTGGAGACGACATGAGTGATTCCCCTTGGGAGCGGCATCGCTCAGGGCTCTCATTGCATGATGAATTAGTAGAAGAAGGGCAGCAAAGGCGTAGATTAACAGAAAGTAAGGCCAGATCATTATACCAAAGTTTAGGACTAGGACCTCCCAAAACTATATACCCTGACGATTTTGAACTAGAAGATAACCATTTGTATTTTAGAAACGACGAAGGAGAACGTGTTCCGCTTACGTATAAACGAAACCCATCAAGGTTTGTAGGCTGGGAGGCAATTAGACAAAGGCTCCGTGCAAGCGAGCGGGATCGCCTTGGCTTTATTAAACCAAATTAAATCCGGATGAAGTTGCTAAACTTCAAAACACACTACAAGAACTCCCAACAGATAGCCAAATACAAAACATGCCACTTGAAGATTTAAGTCAAACACCGGATGAAGTAATAAATACAATAGGAGCAGAACTCACTGAAGAAGAAGAAACAGCATTAAATACTATACACGAACCACGGCTACCTGAGAGAGAATTATTAGCCCTTGATCGTGCTTTAAGAACCATCAAAGGAAATTAACAAACAATTTAGCAAAACTGGGTGAACTAGATAAGCATATAAAAAGAGAAAAAGAACAAATCGTTGAGGCTGACGACGCCAACTTAGGACCTGATATTAAAGAAAGAATAAAACAAAGACTAAAAGATCTTGAAATACAAAGATCAGCAAGACTAGAAGCGACGACTACTAACCGAGACCAATTACGAACTCAAGTGAACAGAATAAGAGAAACTATCGAAAAATTTTTTATTGAAGACGCGACGCTAGCAGAACGAATACGAACATTGTTTAGAGAGCAAGGCGTCACATTAGCAAGCGTTATAACAGCCTTAGGATTTGCAATAAGTACACTGGTGATGGCTATTACAGGCGGCGGTGGAGGTCAAAGCCTAGTGCCTCCATCGCCATCCCCTCCACCTTATAAATCATGGGTAAAAAAACAGCTTGATCATCTTGCGAGTTTATTAAAAAAATTAGCTGGTAAAGCTATAGACTCTTTACCTGGTATATTAGGGGGTATTGTTAGCTGGCTTTTGTCTACTGCGAGCAAAGTAGTTGGCTTTAGGGCCGAGCACTTATGGACATTAGTTCTCTTAATAGTTGGGTTACTATTTAGTAAGATAAAGACCAAGTAATCCTAGGCCAGTTAATCCAACAACAAGTGCTGTCTTTTCATATTCATGGTCATTATTTTTAACTTCAACAGTCTTTGGGCTTTGGACCTCGGGGATTGGATGACTTAATCTTGGGGGGTCATCGTGTTTTTTTATTGTTTGTAATATTACTGGCTCAGAATTTATGTCGTTTTTTCCGACCTTCTGTTCATTGCCTGCCACAAGGATTTCATTATTGTAGTTTATTATTGTACCTATCTGGAGTCGGAGGTCAGAAGGCAGCATGTATAAACCAGTGCCAACAGCAAAGTCTACTTTCGATCTTGCGTATTGTAAAACATCTTGGTACCTTTTTATACTTGAAGGTAAATCAACTATAGAATTAATGGCGTCCTCTAAATTTGCTAAGTATTGTTTTTGTGCGTCAAAACCAGTAGAAGGATCAGTTATGCTCGACCTTGTCTGTGCTTGCGAACCTAGCAAACACCAAACGTAAGTACGAATAGAGTCGTTTATTCGTTCTATTCCCGCTCTAGTTAGGCCCTTAGAAGTGTCTAATATAAATGTTGTCCATGCTGTTTTATGCTCTTGCTCTATGGACCGAGGTGAACACCTGTGCCTGAAGAGAAAGATGTGTAAGGAGGATGCCAGTCATAGTTATACTTTCTGTGCACGCCCCAAAAATAAGGGGTGCCTAAACCATGATTAAGATCCAACTTTTGTCTAAATTCTGTCTTAACATTAATATTAAATTCGTTACAGATCCTTTCAAAAGCCTTCATGTCTATTCTGTTGCTGAATGGATTAAACGGTTTGTCATTTGGTAATGGCGCTTGCAGTTCAGTCAAATACGTCTGAAGGTGTAATAAAAATGAAATCTGTACACTGACCTCACCAAAGGATCAGGATGATTTAAATGATCAGCATACGACACTCCACACCCAGTTGATGCACAAAACACAGCAAAGTTTAACTGGTTCTGATAAAACTGCATCGGATGACTGAACCACACTTTCGCGATGTAGTCTTTTTTAATAGGAGGGTTAAGATATCTGTTTAATGGAGTACTCACTTTTATGAAAAGTGTCAGTCTGGGTCACAGAAATGTCAAGAGTATCGGTTGTTATATTTTTAAGATTGTAGTGCCGCCCAACAGAATATTTTGCACCAGTATATTTAAACGCACTCATTTTTATTTCGTTTAAAAAATGTTTGTAACAATAACAACTCAAGACCGTCCTTCGTTTTTAGAACATGCTATTGATAACAATTGCGGAAGCAGAATGGTTGCGCTTCATGAAATATTTTACAAAGTTGTATGGTTTAATATAAGTGAATCGAAGAAGAATAATAAGATTAAAAAAATTGACAAAACAGGGACCAAAGTTAGCCAGTTAACCATACCTGATGGTTATTACGGGTTTTGCTCACTAAAAGAAGCAATGAGTAACTTTGACATTACTCTCAAACTTAACAATGCGAATCTGAAAACAATGTTAACATTCAAGCCTGAAGAAGAAGTAGGTTACTATTTTGATAAAGAGCTAGCTAAAATGTTAGGTTTTGCGGCTGGCAATCATAGATTTAGAGTTACACCAAGCAAAACTACTTATGAGGGGGAAAGTCCGCTCGATCTTGCATTACATTCATTACTCTATGTTCATTTGGATGAGCTGAGCACTGATGAAAACTTATATGATGGAAGGCCCTCAACTGTTTTAAGAGCTCTTCCGTCAGGGAAAGCTGCATATTGCGATTATGAAATTATACAATTCCCTAATTTACAGTTTAAAAGATTAGTTTGTGGGAGGGTTGGATCATTTAATATAAAGATCACAGACAAAACGGGGAAAGTCGTGAAATGTGATAACCTGCATATTGTTTTAGAAATAAAATAATAAGTTGTACTAAAAAATGTCGCGGGGGCCAGAAGAACCGGGAGTTACATTAGCGCCTGTGAGGTGTATAACTTTAGAATTAAAAGACCTTGCAGATGTTGCGGACTTTGAACAGAACGGTGAAATAGGCGCTTTGTATGGTTTTGAGTACACTAAAGATGGTGATTATAAACGCAAAGAGGTTAGCGACAACAAAAAGTTTCCTAAACTAGAACAACTGCGCAATCCAGAAGCAAATAATGTTGGCCAGTATGAATATAAAATAGTTCGAAAACCTGACCTCAAATGGCACTTAGAACCATATTTAAAATGGGAAATAAAATTTGAATTCATAAGCCCATTTACATTTTTTAGCCGTCAAAAAAGTTTCAGAAAAGCATTCAACTCTGGCCCTTTACATGTAAGTCTTATGCCGGACGACAATAGTCGGAAAGAGATTGAAATAAAGCCGTATGGGAATAAACAGTACATCCTCCACAGAAGAGAATCAGTTTTGAAAGATGCTTCTACAAAATTACAGTTCATTCCGCAAATGAAATTAGGAGATGCGTTCACAATGATATTTGAAATTTCTGTCTTAAAAGATGAGGGGAGGGATGGGGTTGTGGGCGTTAGTGACGTCCTTCTAAAAGGAATTCTAATTAGCTGGCAAAACTTAGACGTTGAAAAACTTAAAGTTGCTGTCATCGTTCTTAACAACGGTGAGGATATTAAGCTCATAACAACAAGCAACAAAATCAATATTGGCTTAAATAGAAACAATCTTACAGAACTAAATTGGATTAATCTTACACATTTAGATCTTATAGGATTTTATTATACTGAACAAGTTTTGACAGAGAGCATGATAAAAACAATAACTGGATTAGATTAAATTCTGTTATAAAAAACTATGGAGCAGTTAAACTTTATGACAAAAGAGCCTCATTGCTCATTGATTTGTGGACAGACTGGTTGTGGAAAAACAATATTTGTCCTCAACCTATTACAAACAGTTTATCGCTATAATTTTGATTATATTGTGATTTTCTGTCCAACACTTGAATGGAACAAGGCATATCATGATAGAAGGTTTATATGGACGGATGACAAAATATATTTGATTGACCCCACCAATAAGCTAAGTGAGTGTTTAGAATACTTTTATAAATTTTTAAGGGAACGCAGACACTATTTATTATAGATGACTGTTCAGCAGAAAGAGACATAGTCAAAAAGAGAAACACTCTATCAAAACTAGCTTTCAGCGGAAGACATGCTGGAATAAGTGTGTGGATCTTATGTCAAAAATATAACTCGGTTTTAAAAGACTTTAGAGAACAGTTAAAGACTGTAGTTTTATTTCACATGAAAGACAGAGACTCATTTGATGAATGTTTGCGTGAAAATGATGTTATTGAAAACGATCAAGAAAAACGCAGGATTAAGCAAAAACTGAAATCTGAAAAGTTTAGTAAATTAGTATTGAAAACGGATAATCCTACACAGTATGTTTGTTTGTAAAAAATCGTTATTTTTTGGTTATTGAAATCTTACTTGTCAGAGAACAGTAAAATGCCGCTTCTGGAGTCAACCGGTCGAAACTGGTTGAGACCGGTTGAGCCAGAAGCGGCATTTTACTGTTCTCTCACTTTTCTGTTCAACTCTTGAAAGAAAGGTCAATGTCCCTCCCCCTCCCCCGCCCCCCACCACCACTTTTGTTCAATACCAGCACGGAAGATACCGACCTAGTGGTCGTCCATCGAGACAACAGGAACAGACAAGACTTCATCAATAATGCATCAGTGTCGTTCGTCGCTTCCTAGAAGGCTTTCTACACTCCATTCCAAAACTAGTATTCAATCCCCACAGTTGTGGCGAAAGTTAATCGGTTTCGCTCACAGGGGGGCGAAACTCCACCGCTCAATGCAATTGAACTGTCTGCCACAGAAACTTAACACTCTCAGGGGCGCAAACTCCTAAACGATATTTCACCCCAAATAGCGACAAGAAAAGAAACACACACATACACACACACACACACACACTCTTTTCTTTATTTGAAAAAGTTCGAAAGACTCCATTTTATACATTCATACCAATCAATCCATACTCAGTTCATACATCTTTATTCATTTATTATATACACTCTGGAATTCTACTCAAACGCACGGAGGTATCTTAATTCGGTAGACAAAACGACGCCGTCTTGCGCTGAATTTGAGAAGGTACATGATTGCTCGTGCTTCATTTTCATTGTCCTGAATGTTGTTTATCTTCCCTGAAGAAGGCCTAAGAGGTAGAAAACGCGTCGTGTTTTTTGTTGTTTTGTTTTTAAATTTGTTTGTCCAGGTAACATGCGGAGTTCCTTTATAAAAAAAAGAAAAAAAGAAAAAAAAAAAGAAAGACGATTGGAGACAGACGGCCACGATGACCGCGTTGAATGTTGAAACACATGTAGTGAAAGTGTCTGCTTGATTAGCCAGTGTGTGCATAGCAGCTTTCCCTTTTCTCTGTTTGCATAACTACCACCACCACCTTTCACTGTTGCTAGGGTGACGTCAACCTGACACTCGGTACCCTGGGAGGTCCTTCACGGGGGAGCTTATAAACAGGTCAGAGGACAGGCAGACCCTCAAGGCTGGACGATGATCCGGTCAGTACTGTCCAGATAGACAGACGGGCAGACAGACAGACAGACAGGACTGCGGAAGCTGAGTAGAAGAAAGAGGCACCAGGCGGTTCAGACAGAATCGACCCGTGTCACACGCCACACACACTACCCGCCAAAAGAGGGTTTTCAATAGTCGGCCCCTTAGTCCTAACCCCGCAATATAGTCTCCCTTTGATTGACAGCCCAGGCCCTTAGTCCAAACCCGCCAATATAATCTCCCTTTGATTGACAGCCCAGGCCCCTTAGTCCAAACCCCGCTAGATAGTCTCCCTTTGATTGACAGCCAGGCCCCTTAGTCCAAACTCCGCAATATAGTCTCCCTCTGATTGACAGCCAAGCCCTTAGTCCAAACCCCACAATATTATAGTCTCCTTTGATTAACAGCCCAGGCCCCTTAGTCCAAACCCCCAGTATAATCTCCCTTTGATTGACAGCCAGGCCCTTATTCCAAACCCCACAATATAATCTCCCTTTGATTGACAGCCCAGGCCCTCGGTTCAAACCCCGCGAGATAGTCTCCCTTTGATCGACAGCCCAGGCCCTTGGATTAAACCCCGCAATATAGTCTCCCTTTGATTGACAGCCGAGGCCCCTTGGTTCAAACCCCGCGAGATAGTCTCCCTTTGATCGACAGCCCAGGCCCCTTGGTTCAAACCCCACGAGGTAGTCTCTTTGATTGACAGCCCATGCTCTTAGTCCAAATTCTTCAAGATAGTCTCCTTAATTGACAGCCCATGCCCCTTAGTCCAAATCCGCAAGATAGTCTCCCTTTGATTGACAGCCCATGCCCTTAGTCCAAATCCGGCGAGATAGTCTCCTTTGATTGACAGCCCAGGCCCCTTAGTCCAAATCCCGCGAGATAGTCTCCCTTTGATTGACAGCCAGGCCCTAAATTCAAATCCCGCAATAATTATAGTCTTCCTTTGATTGACAGCCCAGGCCCCTTAGTTCAAATCCCGTAAGATAATCTCCCTTTGAACAGCAGGTCTTTCCTGTCGAATATTATAGATCCGATTCCTCATACAAACAATAAATGTGCTGAACTGCGAGTTAGTTCTAGTTTTATACAGAACATTGGAGTGTTTTCTATTTCAGTCCACCCTGATCCTTGACGGAGAGACAACACAACAGATAGAAATCACGTTCGAGGGCGATTGATCCGTACCTCGTCTTGGGAGGGGGGGGGGGAGGGGAGAGGAGGAGCTGCGAGAAGGGGGGGGGGGAGGTGGAGCTGCTGGGGGGTGGGGGAGGGGGGAAGGATGGGAGGAGAGGGGCACAGGGGGGTACCCGTGATAAGTCAGGCAGGCCACTCAGTCGCACTCAGCCTGACGGAGAAAACTGGAGTGGCGTCCCCTCTTTGTTATGACAGCGGTACTGGAACAATGCAAACCTGTTGTGGTCATGTCACCAGTTTTGGCGCGGAATGACAGGAACCGTAACCAGAAAAAGAATAGAAAGCAGGTTCCCCTGGAGCTCTATGCTGACCAAAGCAGACCCATTCACGGACGTACAAGACTAGAAACGCGGTGTTGGTCCCTATAAGTCCAAGTCACGGGAACAGCGCATCCGTAGAAAGATAGGAAAAATGGGTGCTGCAAGAGACACGACGATCACAGGCAAACCCTCCGGCGTTTGATCGAGACTGCTCTGATGCGCCGGACGTTATGTGTCATTACCGTTCCAGTCTGCTGCTGTTTTTTTATTGTTTGACCTCTTTGGTGTTTTGAATGCATTACTGATGTTGTAAAGAAGTAGATTTGTGTAAAGTAAACCATTGTGAGTCGTGAATGATGGATGGGTTGTTTATGTACCTCTCGTCCGGAATGACTTCGTAGAATCTTCACGAAAACTAATGGAACTCTCTCTCTCTCTCTCTCTTCTCTCTCTCTTCTCTCTCTCTCTCTCTCTCTATATCTATTAAAGATTTTCAGATTTGCAGATTTCAGATTTCTCTCTCTCTCTCTCTCTCTTCTCTCTCTCTCTTCTATCTCTCTCTCTCTCTCGGCTCCAGTTAGTTCTGACACACTCGCTACATGTTCAATCTATTTATAGTCACAAACTATTTCAGTTTCTTTCTCAATTGCTAAAGTCCAGACCCTTAAATAATATTCTGTGTCAAGCCAATCCCCTCTAATTACCAGCAAACGGGCGTCACTGTCTTTCAAGCATTTGAGGTTCACATGGAGAGGTTTTTTTTTTTTACTCCATCTATCTTGACAGATTTCACCATTTCATCATAATTCGAATCATCTGGCTTTAATAAAATAATTACTCTTACCTGTCCGCAACGACTAATTAAGTAGAATATGATTCACAACAAAACAGAGGTTGCTGGTGGCTCTTTCGTCGATTTTGTTAATATTTGATATCACTGACAGGAATACTCTAAAAGAGCCATGATTAGATTATATCGTTTATCAAGTGAGGCAGTGGTTACTTGTCTTTATTATACTATTATACGGCAGTACAAGTTGTGTCAGTTTGTGATCGCCAGGCGTTTTTTTTTTTTGTTTTTTTTTTTTGCACTCAACCACGGTGGCTTCAAGCGTTTTCCATAGGTTCTATGCTCTTCTCAAATAAGGCATCAATGGTTGCTATATTTTGCTGCCGTTTTTGCGGTTCGTTTGTCAATGACCACTACTGTTCTTTGCCTAAGCATATTTTATTAATGATGGAAGAATTGTTAACCTGCGATTGTTTTCCCAACTACTTTAATTGAACTCAGCATTATATATATATATATAGATATATTGATAATTTAAATATATATATATATGATATTTGTTCTAAAATGAAGGTTTTAAAACTATATTAATAATTGTTGTCCCAGTCCGGGTTGAGCATTTTTAAATATTCTTTGTTTACTGGTATTTACTACCATTTGTCTATATTAATATATTTATATATAAACTATATATATATATATATATATTTATTATTAGTTTTAAATAGGATTAAAATGGATTAACAAACCACCCACAAAACTTGCTTTCGAGACAAGTGATCTCATAAGGGTATGGTACAACATGGCACGCCACCAGTGTTATAGAATAGTGTGTGGGCGTGTGATGTGAGCTCTGCGCGTTGTGGCACGATGGCCTGTAGATTAGATTTTTTCTTTTTGGGGGCCGTCGTTCAGGGGGGGACGTGCCTGGGAATGGTGCATTGACAAAGATTTCCATTTGTGCCTGCAATTATTAATCATTTCTACTTTAGAGTTCATGTATGCTAGATGGGGGTTTAACATAATATCAGGCCACTTTTCTGTAGTAATAAGTTTGCATTTTTTTTAGAAATGTTGTGCTCTGGTGCTTGCTCTTTTTATATTTTTCCATGATATGTTGTAATCTATTTTCTTATGCTTTAAGCTTCAAAATATATTTAATTAGTTCTGTGTGGTTTTATATTTTTCATTTTTTGTTGGTTGTTTATGGTTTTGCATATCTGGTTTTAAAATGGTTTGCGTGATCCCTCTGTGTGTTTCTTTATCACTGTCTGTTGTTACGTAGCTTGGTTACACAATGTTGTTGTAGAGGACATTTGTTTGTTCAGAGGGCAACTGGTCTTTTTTGTTGCAATTACAAGATTCCTTCGTCACCCTCTTTGGTTGTAGTGTTTTTGGTTTTGTTGGAAGACCTTAAATTATGTTTTTAAGGTTGGGCATACACGAGTTACGATAGCTTGACGTGTCTTTATTGAATTATTGTAGATAGTACATATTCTTTTGGGAATGATGTTTTTAAGGATTCTGAGGATTTCTTTTCCAACGTTTGGTTTTTTTTGTCCATCATTATGGAGGGGGTTATACGATATTATTTTTCTGTTCCTGTTTTTCTTATTGCTGATCATGTTATTATCTGGGTTACATTGTATATTTGTAGTTCTGTTGCCACTTTTATTCTGAGCCTCTTGGTTTTCGGTCTGCTGCACTGTAATTCTTTCTCATTGCATGACAGTTAGTTAATCTTTTGTTCTTGCCATTAGGTCATGGTTTTTAAAACAGAGGGTGGATGGTTACTTTTGATGTTCTACGTTAGACCAGGTGTGTCATTGGGGTTTTTTGTTTGGTTTGTATGTGTGGTCCTTAAGGTCTAATGTTATGTCTAATTAATTTACTATTTTTTTGTTGGCTTCTACTGTGAATTTTTTTAGGTTGTAGCTTTGATAGATTTACAAATGTTCGTTTTTTCGTGTTTTCAATGATTTTTGGTTTATTGTTTAATGCCGGCGCGCGACTTCATCTCTGTATAAGCCAACAGTTTACAAGTACTTTCTGTATATGAGACAACCATGAAAGTCCAACTAATTACGATGTTTAGCTCATCCTAAGATCCCATCGTGACATCGAACGTGGAATTTCTGCTGTTTTTTTTTAAATCCTCCAAGTTTCATTTGTTGCTATGGATGAAGGGTTTCTTAGTGTGGAGAATGAGTTTCCATCTCAGATCTGTTTATTTGATATTGTTGGCGAATCTTAGTGCTTTAGTGAGTAATTCCTCATCGATAGAAGGATTGAAATTCTACTATGTCAAAGGAATGAAACACTGATTTTTCTGTTTCTTCTCAATTCTTTAAACCATTGGATTAACTTCATAACTATTTATCAGAGATTGTATTCAGTGTTTGTTTTTATGTCCTCTATTGCTTTTTCCAGGATCTTTTTTGCTTATTTTGCCTATTTCATTTTTGATGGGTTTATTAGTCTACAAAGTAGGGTTGTTGTGAAAGTTTAGGTTTTCTGATCTTGAGGGTTAATAAAAGCTTCTTTTATTGCTGTTTGCTACTATCTATCACCTAAATCCATTGGTGCACAAGTTTTTTTTTCCTTTTTAGCAGATGTTGTCTTGTGTTGTCTTATCAGCTTTTTTTTTTTAATTTTTCTGAATATTTTTGTTGAGGAGTTGAGAGTACTCATTAGGTTCCATTTTATTGAAGTTGCTTTTCTTGTACAGCCTTTATAAATTTTTTTGTCATTTGATTTGTTTTTATGGTTATTATTCAATGTTGTTTGGATGTTAT
>CM031595.1:85718958-85726458 GCA_018398815.1 Conus ventricosus | reverse complement strand
AGGGGGCCAGGGAGTGGATGTGGGGAAAGGGATTTTAATGAATGAATTAATGTAATGTAAAAAAAAGGATTTTTTAATAGAGGCTTTCCCTGCGAGAGCCGAAAGCGCTATTACAAAAACATGAGAAATATATTCTAAAAAAAGCACACCACAAACACCCCCAAAACCACCCACAACACACACCACGCCCCCACACACAAAACCCCACACACAAACACACACACACCCCAAAACACAAAAACCACACAACGACAACTACACACAACCCCGCACAGCACAGCAAACCACACGCAGCACACAAAAAGAAAAACAAAACACACACACACACGCAGACAACCACGAGGGGGTCAAAACAAGCAGACCCGCACAGAAAAAGGGGATACGTTAATCATGGGGGAAAAGTGAGCTTTGGGGAGTTTTAAAAGTCTTTAAAGAGTCCGTTTTACGCAGAAAAAGGGCCCTTTCCCACAAGCAGGTCCCCAGGTAAGTTTTTGGGAAATCATTCCCAGGCTTTGGTCCCCCAAGAGCGCAGTGATTTTTTTTTTTTTTTAAATTTGATTTAGAATTGTGCCCCATTGAAATCTTTGTGGGTAATAATGTTTTTTTAAACGCAAGTTGACCTTTAAATTCGACTCTTTTGACACCCCCCCCCCCCCCCCCCCCTTGTATTTTTAAAAAGGGGTTTGTGTATAGGCACGAAATTTAAACCGTTTTTTTTGCTCTTAAAGTGACTTTAATGTTTAAGAGCTTATTTTCCGTCATTTCGGGTCTTTGTACTTTTAAAAACCCTTCACTGGCTGTTTTGGAGTGCCGGGGATTCTGTTTTCAACCCTTGGGGGAAGAAAAGCCAGAAATATTCGTGGTACTTCCCCATGGGATGCGAAGGGGGACCGACAATCACCGGGGTTCCGATACCCAAATAGACAGGCAAATGAATTTAATCTGGTTCAAGCAGACATAAGGGTGCCTAGTACGCAGTAACAATTGTTATCTTTTCTAAGGGGCTTTTTTTCACCCCGTTTTCGTTCTCTCAACCCCCTTCCCCTTTTTTTCTTTTTTTGTTTTTTAAATCTTTGCAAAGTTATTGTTGAACGAAAGGGGAAAATCTGCACTTTTTTCCCCCCTCATTTTCATTTACAGTTTATTCTTTAGTCAGTCTGCGGGGGAGGGATCACTTAGGAACTCCAAAAAGGCGTTTTTGGTTTTGTTTTTGTTCCCGTCCCTCGCTAAAAGACCCCAGGGATATCCAAACAGCTGAAGCATTTGAGACATGGTACAAGGCATCAGCTGGGAGAAAATTATGGTGGACCGTTTTTGATTCCCCCCGCCAAAAGGGCGCAAAACCCCCCGTTTGGGGGATTAGGGGAAAAGAAAAAGGGGGGGGTTAAATGGAAAGCCAACATCAGAAACAAATTTTGGGATTACCTTTTGTGTTCCCTATGAATTGCCTGACAAGCCAAAAGCCAAGGGGGCAGAAAAGCTTTTGGCACTTTCCTACTTCGCAACACTGCTGTCAGTGAAAAGCCCCGGGTTATCAAAACATAAATCGTCACCCGTGTTGACGCCCTTGCCCTTCATTGTTTTTTTAAATAGATCCCCAACGGGCTAAAGACCCCTTAATTGATCCTCTTACTGACGAGTTATATTTTTGTAAAACCCATTTTTTACAGGTTTTTTCTCTTTCATTCTTTATCCCCTGGCGCCTGGGTACCATGAGATTCGGGGTTTTTGAACCTTTGGGTGGGAAATGCACAAAAATTAGGGGTATGTCCGTTTGAGGGCAAGGGGGGCGTAATCACCACGTCAGATGAGATTTTTTTAAAACAGGGGACGCCCGGGTTTCTGGCATGCAATAAATGATCCTTTTTCTAAAAAAATTATAATCAAAAAAATTTAAAGTAAAATAATGTGAGTATGAGATTGATGATGTGAGGAACATTGTACTCCCCGGTTTTAAATCATTACTCGTACTGGGGCTACTCTTTGCTAAAAGAAAAAGAAGAAAAGTTAAACAGAGAAGAATGGGAATGAAAATTCACACAAAAAGAGGGGTTTGGGCAGCGGAAGGAGAGAGAGAGAGAAGAGAGGAAGAGAGAAGGGGAAGAAGAGAGAGGAGGGAAGAAGAGAAGAGAGAGAGAGAGAGAGAGAGAGGGAAAGAGGAAGAGAGAGGGAAGACAGAAGGCAGACAGGCACACAGACAACAACGAAGAGAGAGAGGGAGAGAGAGAGAGGAAAAAGGAGAGAGAGGAGAAAAAGACGAATGATTATTTTTTAAAAATTTTCCATGAAAGGCGGAACGGCACATTTTTTTGAGGTAATTAACTAAGATGTGGGGCAGTTTGTGAAATTTCCGACACAACATAAATTAAATGCCTTTACAAAGCTATGCAATTAGAAAAGTTTTCGTTTCGTTGAGAAGAGACAAATTGGTGGGGCCCCGGGGAATCATAAAACGGGAAAAAGTCGGGTCAAAGGGCCCCAAAATTGGACATACTTCCAAAACGTGTTCTATTCTTTAAAATCTTAACGGGGGCAAAAAGATCAACACACTTATAGTTTGCAACGAGGGTTTTAACCCTTTATCTTGAGTTTAAAAAATAAATGGGGTCAACGGGTTTTAAAGATACATAAATTTCACGGCAATGGGAAAAACTGAAATTTATAAAATTTTAAAGAGGGGGTTAGTTACCCCCAGTGACTTTGACAAAAGCAATAAACACGATAATTTCGCCCTTTGGGGTCTTCTTCAGGAAAAAAAAAGATCACATTTAACCGTACAAAAAAAAAAAGAAATGATCTTGTTTTCCTGTGGGAAGAGAATAGCCGAGGGGGAAATACAGAGGGGTTATGGGGGGGAAAAGGGGGGGGGCGTGGGGGGAAGGGGGGGGGGGTCGAAGGGTTGTGTGTGTAGTTTGGGGGGTGGGGTATATATTTGTGGTAGTAGTAATGGTAATTGATAATAATATAAGTGTGTGTGGGGGGGGGGGGGGGGTTGGGAAAAAGATATATATATATATAATTAATTTATAATTATATAAAAGAAATTTTAAAAAACTTTCTCTTATGTCTTAAAAATTTAAGAAAAAGGGGGATAAGATTATATTTTCAGTGGTAGATGATTGGCTAACAACTAGGTTTAGTGGGTGAATGGGGAAAAAAAAAACCTTCTCACAAGAACCCCTTTGCAACTTATGCTCCAAGGGGAAAAACCCCCAAAAGGAAGGGGAAATCACTAAATAAATCCTGGTCATATAGATATTTGAAACTTTGGGTTTTTTCCCCCATGACCGGGAAAGTGGTAAATTGATCTTGCCCTTTTTGTTTTAAGGAGAATGCAATATATATAAATTTTTTTAAATAATTAAAAAATATAAGAGAGAGAAGAGAGAGAGAGAAGAGAAGAGAGAGAGAGAGAAAGAGAAGGATAAATAAGAGGGAAAAGAAGAAAAACTGTAATTTAAAAAAAAGGTTAGGTAAAAAAAAAAATGATTTTTGTGGGTGATGAAAGGGTGGTAGTAGTTTTGCGTGGGTGTTGTGAAAGGTGTGTTGGTAAGTTATTAAAGGGGGGGAAGGGGGTGGAAAAAAATGGGTTTTTAAAGGTATAATTGGGGGGGGGAGGGGGTGAGGGAAAAAAAAGGGGGGGGGGGGGGGAGGAGGGGAATGGTGTGTGGGGGGGGGGGGGGGGAAGGAGACTCATGTATCTTCACCACAAATTTGGGGGGGGGTGGGGGGGGGAGGTTCATATTAATATGGGTTTTTGAAAAAGTTAACAATGCTTTGGAATGTTCATGTAAAAGGTGAAAAAATGGGTGGCTCAATAGTGAATTTTGTTTTGAAAGATAGGTGATCATAAAAACAGGTACTGTGTTCACACAAACACCACAACACACACACACACAAACACACACACACACACCCCACACACCCCCAAAACACACAAAGGGGGGGGGGGGGAACCCAAAAATGTAAAAAAATTTTTTTGGGTGATTTTAATAAACCCTAATGATCAAAAAGAAAAAATGCTTGGGAAAAGTTTTCACACCACACCCCACACCCCCCACACACACACACACACAATATAAAATATATAATATATATATATATAAAATATATTTTAATTTTTTATATATATATATGAAATTATATTGTGGGTGTGTTTTGGTGTGTGCGTGTTTTGTGTGTGTGTGTGTGTTTTTGTGTGTGTGTGTTGTGTGTGGGTGTGTTGTACCATTCACAAAAACAAAAAAAAAAAAGAGTAAAAATTATTATCATAAATATCACTGATTGGGGGTGATCAGTGAGATAAACGGTTTATGGGGAAAAAAATTCGGGCCCCTTTCCCTTTGGGCGGGAAAACCTGGGGGTACTGGCAAAGGTTTCTTTAGGGGGTAGGCCCTCCAGTGGTCAAAAAAGGGTTTTTGAAACTCATCGGGGGGTTTTTGGCAGGCCAGGTTTTTCTTTTGGTGTTTTTGGGACGTTCCACCGTAAAGGGGGCTGCAGGGAAAAATTGAAGATCCCCCAGGGGTGGAGAAATTTGCAGAAAAGTGAGCCCACAGTCGGGAAAGTGCCCGTTCTCAGTATCAAAGGGTGGTTTCTTCTTTTTTTCTTTTAAACTTAGGTGGGAAACCGGGAAAGGTACTGATGGGGGCGGGCTTTTTGGTGAAGACCCCCCAGGGGGTCATTTGGGTTTTGCACTAAAGGGTGATTTGGGGGCAGGGCCAGGTTTCCCTTTTGGGGCCAAGCTGGGAAGTCTGCGGGAATTTAGGGAAAATTTGGGAATATTTGTTTGTCTTTTGAAAAATTTGTATCCCAAGTTTTTAAAAGCCAAAGCACCCCAAAACCCGCCCACTAGGCACAGCGTTTTTCTGCCCAAACCCCCCCAAAATCAAAACTTACTGAACAATGGATTTTTTGAGGGAAATTAAAGGTTTTGAAAAAAAACAAACGATCTTTTATTGGACGGGCAGTCCCCTTTATAACATAAATAAATCCCTTTTCCCCCAAAAAAGATACCCAACAGCAATTTAAAAAATAAAAAATTTCAGACATGCAAAAAAAATTTTGAAACAAAAAATTTGCCAATTTTAACGACAAATAAAACCCAACAAATCTTTTTTAGCGGGCAAAAAACACTCATTTTTTTCCTTTTTTTCCAAAACAAAAAAAACCAAAAATTTTTTTGTTGGGGGCTATCTTAACAAAAGTCTGCATGCAAAATTTCTTTGAAAAATCGGGTTTTTTGTCTCCCAATCCGACAATTGCCTCAGGGCGTACAAAAATATATCAACCAGCAAACAATATATAATTTGATCGAATGAAAAACTTTGCCTTTTGCTTTTTCCTTTTTCATTTTAAAACCTCTATCACAGATCATCAAAAAATACGAAGGGCGAAAATATAAGGACTACGGGACATTTTTTTCACTCTTCTTTTATATTTAAAACATATAAGAAATTTTTTTTTTAAACCCAACCTCATGCATACTCTAAAAACCCCATTTAAAAAGCTTTCTATTATTCTTGTTACTCAAAATAAGCCACAGTAAGTTTTCATTTCCCGAACTTTTCTGATTTTTTCGCCCAGTCTTCGCTGGTTGGACAGCAAACCTCGCAGCTTTTCCTTCGGACCCTTCAGGCATGGTTATTTGACCTTGCTTCACCCACTTTGTGCACATGGAGATTTATTTGGAGTGGAAGCTTCAGCCTTTTGCTGGCAGAGCTGAGGCGCCGCCATGGACCAAGTGGGACACCTGGCCATGTCTGGTGTATTTGTCGATTTGGGCCCTCCATCGATTCCGTTTTGGTAGCATTAATAAGCCATGCCTTGTCTTCATACATGAACGATTCAGTTTGCAACTACTATGCCATTTACTGTGTATTATGACTTGTCCCTGCGTCGTGCGCGCGCCGTGTGTGTGTATGTGTGTGTGTTGTGTGTTGTGTGATGTGTGTGTGTGTGTGTCTGTGGTGTGTGCGTGCGTGCGTGCGTGTGTGTGTGTGTTGTGTGTGTGGTGGTGGGGTGTGGTGTGTGTGTGTGTGTGTGTGTGTGTGTGCGGGGCATGTGTGTGTGTTTTAATGTTTGGGCGTTGGTGCGGGTGATTTTGGTGTTTTTATGTATTGTTTTTATAATCTATGTAATGTTTTATGTCTTATGGATTAATGCTTATTTTATGTGTTATGTGTGTGTGTGTGTGTGTGTGTGTGTGTGTGTGTGTGTGTGTGTGTGTGTGTGTGTGTGTGTTGTGAGTGTGTGTGTGTATGTGAGTGTGTGTGCGTGCGTGCGTGCGTGCGTGCGTTGGTGTGTATGTGTGTGTGCGTGTGTGTGTGTGGGGTGTGTGTGTGTGGTGCTGTGTGTGTGTGTGTGTGTGTGCATGTGTGTGTATGTGTGGGTGAGTGGGTGGGGTGTGTGAGTGTTGATGTATATATAAATACATCTACTAACACAGGCTTTATGCACCGATTTATAATGTCTTTTTGTAATGTCTTATGTACTTGTAAAATGATGTGGAGCAGAAGAAAAAATTTCCGATGGACAATAAAGTTGATTGAATTAAATTAAATTGAATTGAATACTGTCCATCAGTGGAGGCTTTGTATTTGGCTGGAATCCACACTGGTCTATTATTTGCAGGCTTTCTTCTGCCATTTGCTTGGTTTCCTCTCCTCTCTTCGTGTTTGTCAAAATGTCATCATGCCACCTCCCAAGGCTCTTCACTGGTCCTCTGTTACTGATGCAAAGGCTTGGTTGGCTACAGTAAAATGTGACCGTTTAGAGCTATTTTTTCCTTTCTGCACCAGGATTTCTTTGGTTTGAAATTCATTCTGCTGTGCATATTCATTTGTAAACAGAATTTCTATTATCACACCTACAACCGCACTCAACTATGGTGAAAAGAACATTAGACAAAAATGAAACTTGATTTCGGATTATCATCATTAACTTCTAAGTATTCTAGAAATGCACCGGTTTAACGCAGAGACAGGTGAATCAAACTTTATACGAGAGAGAGAGAGAGAGAGAGAGGAGAGAGGAGAGAGAGAGAGAGAGAGAGAGAGAGGAGAGAGAGGGGCGCCGACAGACTGACAGAGTGACATACTGACAGAAATTCTTTTTTTATAACCGAAAACTGTGCAAAAAAAGGACTGGTTTGGGGTTTTAAGTATTCTGTCCGTCTTGAGAGAGAGAGAGAGAGAGAGAGAGAGAGAGAGAGAGAGAGAGAGAGAGAGAGAGAGAGAGAGGAGAGAGAGAAACAGACAGACAGAGAGGTGGGGGGGGGGGAGACGCAACACACATCTAAATTGTGATCCGCACAAACGAGCGAGCTCTAAACGCTCTTTCCGACTCTCGGTTTGTCGCGAACTATTACCTCACGGCTCACGCACGACACAACGACTTCAACAAATGATATTGTCTCTTCTCAAAATCGATCTTCCCTGTCATCCTATTACCTCATTCCAAGATCCCCTTACACCTTTCCATTCCTTCGAGTGCCGCCGTCTG
>CM031595.1:85713095-85718858 GCA_018398815.1 Conus ventricosus | reverse complement strand
CCCTTTAAACATTTACCTAACGAAACTCAATGCATATGGAATCAAACAAAATAAACATTCTCTCTTTCCGAATTTCACAAAATTTTATCTAAACATCATTAACTAACCCTTAAAAGATTTTACTTTACCTGGCCGTGATCTTAACTATTCACGATCCGTCTTTTCTTTTCTTTTTTTTTTTCTTTTCACTGTCGCTTTCACAAGCACGAAAACAACTGCTGGCACTGGTCTTGGTCTGCTGGCGCCTGGTCAGGTCAGACTGCTGGCACTGGCGTTGGTCTGTGGTTCTGCTTGACGAAGTGACGCTGCCAGGTATGAGGTCGAACCCCGGTTAAGATAGAACAGTGACTATCAACATCGATCTTTTTCTCCTTTCTTTCTTCCTGCATTAACGCATTGCACTCTCTCTCTCTCTTCTTTCTGCTCTATCAAATGGACATGGTTGCTTTTCTTTTCTTTTTCCTTTTCTTTTTTTTCCCCTCTTCATTAGTTAGCAACTCTCTTTTCCACTCTCCCCTAAGTCCTTCCTCTGCAGACTATCTTGTGCTAATGCCTCCACTTGGTTCTCTCCCTCCTCCTCTCATCTCTCTGCTCTTCTCTCCTCAGAATTACACTCAGAGCCTTTTCCTCTCCCCTCTCTGTCTCTCTTCGTTCCTCTCCCTCCTTCATCTCTCTGCCTTTTCCCTCGTGTAGAGACTAAAACCCAGAACCTCCTCATCTCTCTCTTTTTCGTTCTTTCTCTCTCGTTCTTCCACTCACGCATTAACTTTATCTCTTAACTCCGTGTCCAAGGGCGAGTACCATTGGTCAGTATTTTTACCACCTCGTACCCAAAGTTATCTCCCTCTAATTCCATTGGATATTCAAATCATGACAGCACGCCTACACCCCTTTACCTCTGTGGTGGTCAACTGGTCTTTAATTGATTTTGTTTTCCCCCCCACCACCTTCCCTTCCCCCTTTCCCTTTTCCCGGCTACGTCGTAAATTGGTAGAGATCGGGTGGGCGCCGAGAGCGACCAGCCCAATTGAGACCTGTGGGCCCACCCACTTGTCCGCCGGCTAGACAGCCGCCCGGGAACCTCTCCCCATGTTAAGGGCTGGATCCGACGCATGGGCCCGTCGCCTGACCCCAGAAAATTTGAGTTAGAGTTTATGCCCGACTGGGGGTGGCGTTTGACACGAGTTTGGTTGTGTTTTTTTTTACCGGAAAAATTTTCCCCCCTTGAAAAAAAGAAGCCCGCATTTCTAAAACAACGTCAAAAAGACAAAAAAACCCGAAATTTCTTGACCCACAGCACACGTGCAAATTTTTAAAATTCTTTACAAACCAAGGGGTTTTAAAATTTTAAAAACCCCTTTATAAAATACACCCCAAATGAACTTTACTGGTCTTCTTTTTTAAAATTAAATTTTATAACAACCCTGTGCCCCCAAACAATTTTCCCCAAACTCATTTGCCATCCCTCCCTCCAAAATTTCTTAAAAACACAAAATAAAAAACCCGACCCTTTAAATCTCCATCCCCTTTTGAAAAAGCTTTCTAAAAAAGCGCTATGCTCCAACATAACATTTACATGAAACAAACTCACACAAAAATTTGCCATGCCCCCGGGGAAATGAAATATCCCAACAAAACTTTTCCCCAAAAACATATTTAAAAAAAGCACCCCGGATAGAAATTCCTCTATTTTCGCTTCTAACACCGTTAAATATCCGCCCCGACTTTCTTCACGGGGAAGTCGACTCTCTGTCTGAAACTTGCCCAACCAAACCTTTTTTTTTTTCAGGGGTCCGCAAATTTGGTTTGATATCGTCCATACGAACTTCTTCCCCAAAAATTTTTGTAAAATTCTGCACGGCCCACACGCGGTTCCCTCCTTCCCACGTTGGCCCCCTTCTCAATTTGAAAATTTCCTGAAACAATACAAACTCGACTCCTTTATGCTCCTGAAACAATCTCCCCCTTTTCCCCCACCGAGCATTGTCCCCACAAAAATTTTGGGACATACGGGGTAGCCAAGGGGGCCCAACCACCCCTTTCCAACACCCCTTCTTCTCTGACTTTCACTCACCATGCCCCCCCTCCTTGCCAAAATCCTGAGGCTCGTGATTTTGCGAAAATTGGGGAAAAAAACCCCAAAAACCAATAAACCAGCGACCTTTCTGTTTGGCCCTTTGGGCTTTGAATTAACATCTTCTCCACCTTTTTTTTCCCTCTTTGGGTCCCCTCCAAACAACCCTAGCTTCGCCCCCTTCTTGCAACCCTTTTTTTTGGTTGGTTTTTTTTTTTTTTTTTTTGGGGGGTGGGGGGTTTTTTTTTAAAAATTTTTTTTTTTTTTTTTTTTTTTTTTTTTTCCTGTAAGTTTTTTTTAAATTTTTTTTTTTTTTTTTTTTTTTAAAAACCCCAAATTTTTTGTTTACTTCTCATACCTGTGCCCACCTTTGGAATGGGGTGAGATTGGGTCAATCAGGTCAACAGCCACTCTCCTAACGGTGTGTCTTTAAAAGGGGGAAAGTTTAAGAGGCCCCCCCCCTTCCTCTTCACCCCTTTTTGTGGCTGACCTTTGACCAGTCACATGAAGCAGAAACCTTTATGTCTCCCCATTGCTCCGGGCCAATGAAAATCATCAAAGATTCTTTCAGCTGTTTTGCTGTGCCGAGAGACCCCCATGACACCGGCCCACTGACATACAGTGTACGAAACCCGGGTACCTCAACTGAGTGTCACCTTACCTGTTTTCCCCCTTGGTGAACACTCGGACAACACCCCCTTTTCACAAAAAATTCGTCTCCCTCCTCAAAACCACCTGTTCTCTCCCCCTCTTGCCAACTCCCAAAAAACTTACGACAAAGGGGTCTTTTTTCCTGCGCGCCCTAAACTCATCAGGGAACATCTACCTGATTCCTTCCCGGGAATGCTAACGGTTTATAAACCTTTTCCCCTTCTTGCCCCGGGTTTTGAACTGGCCCCTGTAGCAGTCAACAACTCAGGCCCCCTGGATCCCTTGCCCCTGAATATTTCCGTGATCACATCATGAGGGTTTCTCCACCCCAGCCAGACAACTCGCCTGAGAAAAAGGGGTACTACTTTATCTAGAAACGGAAACTCCCCACATGCCACGTTAGAGAAAGGGCTGGATTTGCCCGAAAAATCCCTTTCTCGCCACGTTGTTCAAACAACCACATAAAACCATGCCCTCGTAAAATTTTTCCCCTCGCGGGCCCAAAACCCCCCTTCTCCACTGGTAACAACCATCACCTAGTGCCCCCATCCCTGACACGACTGCTGTCCGTGTACCCAAGGCGATCCACCCCTTCAACTGAACCCCTTTGGTTTCCCCACTGCGGGTCTTTCCCCCCGGCGCCCCTTACGACCCTTTGAAAGGCTGCTCCCTTCAAAACCCTCAGCGAAAACCCCCTCCCACTTTTCCCTTCTTGTGACAAATGAAAACCTAATGCCCCTTTGCCCTTCCTTCTCCCCCACCACGGTTTTTGCAACTTTGCAGAAAACCCCCCTATCTCCTTGCACTTTTTACCTGTGCCTAGCACCGTTTCTCCTGCACCTTATGCCCAAAGTGCCTTCTATCACCCTGCAACTTCAACAACTCCCCCTGTCTCTGGCGTCTCTCTTTCAAATGTATTTACTCAGGCCGCAACCTGACAAAATCTTTTTCCTTCATAACACCTTTCAACCACAAAACTCCTTCTTCGTCCCGCCAACCAACCACTTCCAAAATATGATCTAAACGGGGCACCAAACGGGTGTACGTCTCACCCGCTGCAATCTAGCTGAAGAAATTTTTCCCCCGAACCCCCCTCTGGAGGTCAAATCCCCTTATCAAGATTCCTTCACCCACCAAAAAAAAATTGGGGGGTCGGGGCAATGCAGGAAATCTGTAATGCCTTACCCCAAAGCGCTACAAAATGACCCCCCTCTTCTGGGGGCAAACCCCGAGGTCCAAACTTTCGAACGACTTTAGCATCAATCGAACGGCCCTTTAAGAAAATTGGGCAACTTTTTTCGGGGGCGTAAAAAGCGCACAGGTCACTGGAGATGAATCCCCTCCTCGGTGGTCTCCCTTGTATTTTACTTTTTTCTAAAATCTAATTTAAACCCTTTTAAACTTTCTGTTTCCTGCTTTTTCCCAGCCTGTTACTTTGCCCGAATCCTTAATTTTCTTTTCCTGCTCCGGGTAGTTTAGTCCTTTTCCCGCTCTCTATTTCTACTGCAACACGGGGTCTTCCGCGCGTTTATCTCTTTCCATCTTTTTTTTGGTTTTCGACGAATGCAGCAACCATCCCTGGTAACCAGATCACGAAAACGACGCTCACAAGTTTTTTCAAAAGGGGGGTTCTTTTCTTCCGCCCTTATACCTTTTTTTTTTTTTTTTTTTTTTTTTTTTTTTTTTTGAAAAAAGATTTTATTTCTACACAGCCAAACTGGGGGGGTACCGACACAGGACGAAAGCACAATCCCATGAATGAAAAAATTTCTTTGGGGCAACGTAGTTAGTTTTAAACGCCCACGCCTGACCCACAAGAAGCGAATTTTTAGGGAAACGGCGAAAAAAGTACTCTGGGGCTAAATGCCAAGCCTAGTATTAAAAATCTTGGGAAAAAATCAGAAGACAACCCCTTGCTTAAATTACCATACTTGAATCCCCCCAGCTTTCCCTCTGAGAAGTTTGAACAATTATAAAAAGGGCCAGAAAATCCTGGCGGGTCGCCTAATTGTCAACCCGGGTTTTGTCAGTGGAGGGGGCAGCCACAGCCAAACCACCACCCTTGCTTACGATCCATTCATAACATCCCTTCGCCATCAAAACCACTATAAAATCTAAAACTTTACACACATTTCAAAAACGAAACCCAAACATTTGGAATCAAAAAAAAAAACTTCTCCTTTCCCAACTTCACAAAATCATTTTTCTAAAACATCATTTAAATAACCCGGGGAAAATAGATTTTTTACTTTCCTGGCCAGGTGATCTTTAAATATTTACGAATCACTGTCTTTTCTTTCTTTTTTTTTCTTTTAAATGTCACTTTCACAAGCACGGGCACAACTGGGCATGGTTTTTCCCCTGGCCCTGGTCAGGTCAGAGCTGGCCGGGGTTGGTTTGTGGTTCTCTTGACAAGTGACGCTGCCAGGATGAGGTCGAACTCGTTTAAAAAAACAGGACTATCAAAAACGTCTGTTCCCTTCTTCTTCCCGCTTAACCATTTTACTCTCTCTCTCCTTAGTCGCTCATCAAATGGACATGGTTTTCTTTTTTTTTTCTTTTTTCTTTTTTTTTCTTTTCCTCTTCATTTTCAGCAACTCTCTTTCTCCCCATCTTCCAACCCTTCCTCTCGAAATATCTTGTGCAAATTTTCCCCACTTTGGTTTTTCCTCCCTCCCCTCATCCTCTCCTTTTTCCCAGAGATTTTCCAACCCTTTTTCCCCCCTTTCTCTTTCGTTCCCTCCCCCCTTTTCCCCCTGCCTTTTTTCCCCGTTAAGACACACCCAGAACCTCCCCATCTCTCTCTTTTCGTTCTTTCTCTCTCGTTCTTCCCCTCACCATTTACTTTATCTCTTAACTCCGTGTCCCAAGGGGGAGTACCCTTTGGGCAGTATTTTTTCCACCTCGTACCCGAATTATCCCCCCAAAAACCATTGGATATTTAAAAACATGACAGTCACCCACACGCCTTACTCTCGGGTGGTCAACGGGCATTTTTTGATTAGCTGATTTTCACCCCCCCACCCACACCTTTTTCC
>CM031595.1:85703095-85710595 GCA_018398815.1 Conus ventricosus | reverse complement strand
GTTCTTCCAAATCAAGGCTAATCGTTCAAATTTGGACTGATGCCCTTCATTGTTTTGTATTTCGCTTCACGTTATTCCAGTCCCTCGAATGAGACTATAAACCGAGGTTCCGTGTGTGAATGGCACGCATAACATCTTGCACACACGTAAGATCCCATCACCAACTTTCGGAAGAGAAGGCCAGTTTGGCTGTTGGTATGGATGACACGTTATACACAGCATGCACCCTGCGTGAGAAATGGAAAAAAATGAAGGAAGTAAGGAACTTGAGTGAACGATATTGAAGGATATTGACTGGTTGACACGGGAAAACGACTGAATGAAGCGCCAGCTGGCAGCTCTTCAGTCGGCACTACCCAGGTAGGCAGCCCGTTGTGTAAACGAGTGTGGATTGTAAAGCGCTTAGAGCTTGGCCTCTAGCCGAGGATAGGCGCTATATAAGTATTCATAGTAATGATCGTCTTTGGCGTGCTCTTCTGGTCGTTGTTTGCTACTTTTCATTGTTCCCTGTCTCCTTCACACGCAGCCTCGTTTTCATTCCGCTTCCATTTTTTGCGCCCAGTTTAAGGAGAGAAGTGATTTGCTCGTCTTTCTTTTTCATTGTCTTGAATCTTGTTTGTCTTGCCTGAAGAAGACCAAAGAAGTCCAAACGCGACGTGTTTTTGTCTTGTGTGTTTGTCTCTTTCGTTCGGCGGAATCGTAAGTTTTGTTTTCTATTGGTTTCAGTTTCTGCCCGCAGTCACCTCACTTTGAAATCGTAACTCAAACTTGGAGACCTTCACGCTCAGAGGGTTCGTTTCAACCTAACGCGGGTGTCGAAGATCGCGTGTAGCTCACTGCTGACCGGTGCGTGCTTTGCCGATGGAACCCTGTGCAGGTTCCATCCAACCTTTCACATCCCTCAGGAGAACTTCAGAAACCTCTCTCTCTCTCTCTCTCTGAATTCAAGGACCGTTTAGAAGAAAAAGAAACACCCGAAGGTCTGGGGAGGACCCAGAGAAGCACTGTCTTCACCTGCCTTTAGAGCAGTCCTGTACCACTCTAAAGGCAGGTGAAGACAGTGCTTCTCTGGGTCCTCCCCAGCACCTTCGGGTGTTTCTTTTTCTTCTAAAAATTTGTACTTATAAACAAAGCTGGCATGCTGGCATGGATGGAAATGATAAATACGACTGGTTCCTTTCATTTAAAAGTAATCTCGAAGCAGAGAAATATCTTAAAATCATAACGCAGAAATGGCATAGATTTAGTTTAGCAAAATTTCGAACCAGAACGCTCGGCCTTAATGCAAACCAAAGCTGGTTCGAGAAATCGAATAATAGATCATGTCAAATGTGTAGAGAAAGAGACAGTGTTGAGAATGAAATACATTCTGTGTTTGATTGTCCCGCATACGACAATATCCGCAGAGGTTGTAACATCTTTGGTGAATCAGTTGCTGAAAGAAGAGATTTGATAGCGACTTTATCAAGTGGAAACGAGAACACTATAATAGCCTTTGCGAAGTATATTGCAGAAGCTAGTACTTTTCGTAAAAAGAATATAACGAATGAAAATATATTTCACTTACTGTAACCTGATAGTCTATATGTCAATGGTATATTGTGTGTGCGTGCGCGCACGAGCGCGCGCGTGTTGTGTGTGTGTGTGTGTGTGTGTGTTGTGTGTGTGTGTGTGTGTGTGTGAAGGGGGGGGGGAGTTCGTGTGGATGGATTGGTGCTTCATTCGTTGATCCTTTTTTGTAAGTTATATGTATGGTGAGTTTATAACGTCACAAGAAGGTCTTTTGCATTTGTTTCCTTTTAGTCGCTGTTGATAAATGTGACTCATGATACCCCCTTGCCAACAGGGCCTTTGCTAATGGCAATAAAATTGTGTCAGTGTCAGTGTCAGTGTGTGTGTGTGTGTGTGTGTGTGTGTGTGTGTGTGTGTGGTGTGTGTGTGTGTGTGCGTGCGTGTGTGTGAACACATGCGTGAAAAAGAAATGCAGGCACAAGAGATCCCGTTCCATCTCTCATAAGCAACTGGGCCATCGTGTGTCAGCATAGCTACACCCATGGTCATCCTGTCACAGCCCCAGCGAGGCAGTCCAGTAGAGCAGTCGGTGTCATGTCATAATGGGACCACCCACTTTGTCATCTAGCATTAGCTGGACACCAGCTACTGTCAGCCCCTGCTGACGACAATGACCACATTATCAGCTGATCCAGCGTTACGAGCGGCCCCCTTGGATGTGCGTCACACTCTACGTCCATCCGTGACATCGCTAATGAACTTGCGACTCTGACGTCCTTCACACCAGCTCACCCACACAGGGGAGGTTATGGAGAGGACATCAACACAGAATTTACCATCAGGTGACGCGCAAGTTTGCACGCCTGCGCGCGCGCACACACACACACACGCACACACACACACACACATACGCACACACACACACGCGCGCGCGCACACACATACACACAAGCAAGCAAGCGCGCACGCACGCATACACGCACGAACACAGAAACACACACACACACACACACACACACACACACACACACACACACACATATGAACGCACGCACACATATATGCGCGCGTACAAGCAGAGAGAGAAAGAGAGATGTAAACATGTACATGGTTTCCTTCAGTACAGGAGCTTTCATGCTCCCATTAGTGTTTGTTTCTTGAAGAGGCTGCCTAGTAAGGTCACTGGTAGGAGCATTTGTTTTGGAAGTAAAGTTGATGTTCCCAGCGGGGTGTCTACAAAGAGAAAAAAAAAAACAGTATAATTCTCGTCTATAACTCATTTTCCTGTCTCTTTCAAGACTCTCAAAACTTGAGGATAAATTACCAGCATTTGTTCTCTCGTTTTAAGTGTTGAGTTGTGTGGTGTGTGTGTCGCATGTGTTTGTGTCTGTCGTGTTTGTGTAAGTTGTTGGTGTGTGTGTGTGTGTGTGTGTTGTCTGTCTGTCTGTCTGTCTGTCTGTCTGTCTGTGATGAATGCTACGGAATTCCAGTCTGGTCTAGTCTGGTCTAAAACTACTTAGGGCTGTACTTGACGCATCCTTTCGAAAAAATATCCCGCCGTCAACTAGAACCGAGAATGCAGGCACCTGCAGCCTTGGTCAAGAAATTTGAACACTACTCCCAGAGACACTTTTATGAAGCGAACGAAACCCGACTGCATTATTCCAGCCTTCGCATTTGAGTCGGCAACACACTCCCTCTGAGTAGGAGCCGACTGGGACCGAAAAACATATTTTGATTCTGATGGAAACACACTGCGACACATGAAAACAGAGTGGTGGAAGCTCACGTCTACAGACTGAGAACCGGTGAGGGGTGTTCCATCTAGCCAGCGGCTTGAGGGCATCTTGCTTCCATTCCAAAGTCCTTTCCATAGGAACTGTATCAGGACAGGGGAGAGGGTGGGGAGGAAGGGGCGGGGGTCGTGGGATTTGCAGGCTTATCTGCCGATGATCTTATTAAACAGCTTTGAATTTCTGGGAAGAAGAGGACCAACGCCCAATAGGCGATGGCAAAAGCCGATGAGAAGAGTTCCAGCTTGATCTGGTCGAGAAGAAATGAAAGTAAAGTTTCGTAAGTATCCAACTTCCCAGCTCCACAGCAGGTGTCCTGCGATTAGGAGAATGAAGAAATCCGTCACAAAGTCACTTGGCCTTCTGGCGCTCTACCATGCGGTGGGCGCAGGTTTGAATCCAGGTAATGGCGAAAAAAGGCAATAGCAGAAGGGCACCCAAAAGTCATGACTTGGATGCGACACGACATCCTTAGAGAGTGAGGAGTTAGATCACCGGTACACTTGCATGGAGTGGAGATAGGAATGGGTGAGAGGGAGAGGGGATTGTCGGTGGGGGGAGGGGGGAATCTTCTATGAAAATCTTCTGCTATCCAGTGTTTCCTAGAGTTTCTTCCCATCTACTCTGATTGGATTCGAACCCACGATCCCTCAACATGGAAGTCAGTAATGCTGATCATTGAACCACAACGGCTTTTCACTTAGTAATGTCTTCTTGGGTGTCTCTGTTCTCCTCCGTCTCCGTACAGGTCGTGGTCCATGTGAGTCGGTATGTCTGCTGTATGATTATCGTCATCATCAGCATTAGCCCTCGGTGAGTCAGCGGTGAAGACAGGAGAAGCTAGTCAATCAACAGGAGCCCCAAAGAACTCGCTGCTGTTGCTATTTTTATTCGTGAATTGCGAATTAGCAACAAGATTTACCCTGTACATATACTGTTTCTACTATCAGTCATCTTCGCTGGGTTATTTTTGAGTCGGTGTCGTGTGTGATTTAATCACTTGTTTTCCATATGAACTTTTGGGTTTGAGCTTCACTGAACTCGCGTTTGTACAACGTATCAATGAGTAAAAGGTCATATGATGTCAAATTACATGCATACACCTCAGTGCGTCTTCTGCATTTCATACTCAACACGTTTGAGTCTTTCAGCTCAAAATATCATCAGAAAAACGTGACAGACACGTGAAAAGCGAAGTTGCTGCTATTTTAGTGTTCAGCATGCCGTCTCAGAGACCTATGAGCAAAGCTTACCTCATTTCCCTTACGGATACGTTGGTGCATCCTGGATCTGCTTATGTTTCCACAAACCGTGGAACGTCGATGATGGTTACGTTGTATCTTTAGTGCACGTGTGTTTGATCAAGTTTCAATTCTAGTTTCATCAATGAGGAGTCACTACGCGCGGACTAGTCTATAATCATGTGCCACATCACATGTGAAGCCATGAGACCACGTGCAAAAGGTTGTACCGACAAAGGAATACATAAATGAATGAATTCAAAGAAAGAAGAGAAAAGAAAAAGAAAAAAGAGGAAGGGTCTGGTAGAAGAGGACGTCGTGGACCAGACTTAGAAGATGCCAGACGTAGGCATGAAGCCAAAGCGCTTAAAGTGTACGAGCATCAGTATAAACAGGTACAGTCGTAAGTCTGTCTGCACGGTTTGAAACTTAGGAAAACCCCGTCCAACGCTTTTCCAACAAGGCAGTGGCGGTGTTCGAATCTGTGACCCTCAGACTGACAGTCTAGGGGTTTCTACCCACTCGACCATCGCATACATCAATGAGGGTAAGACCACACGCCCGGGGACTGTTTCTAATCAAGCTCCTTCACATGGAACAAACCGCCAGTAACCTGGCCACATTGTGTCCCAGTCAGTTCTTTTAGATCTAGTATCAGAACATGAAGAAGAAGAACTGCATCAACAACAAACATGCAATCGTAGCCACCCTTCTTGTAATGTCCATTCGTACTTTACTTTCCCAAGTGCGCATAACTTCGTTTCGTCATTATATTTGACGTAACTTCCTGCTAGATCCAAATGTCGTGAGTGCCAATGACCACGGGTCATTATCTCTGCTTCTGTATTACTGATACAAGTTAAGTTTGGTAAATATTGAAATGCACGAGCTGCATTTAGTTGTGTTGTCTGGCTGTTAAAGTCTCTACAACGTCAACGTAACATTTGGCGATGAGGATACTCAACATCTAGCTAGCAACGACGGGAGCAGCAGAATCAGCTGATTTGCCTAGGCCCTGGCAACGTCTCCTTCCGTCTTTAAACGTTTTTCTGTCTACTCCGATGAGTCAACGATCGGCACTCGTTGGAAAGATGGGTCGTACGATTTGAAAATCTATTTACTGCCATGCAAGTCACAGAAAAGGTAAAGAAGAAAAGCCCTACTTCTTCACTACGCAGGAGAGGAAGCCTTCACAATCTACGAATCTTTTACAGTTCAACAAAAAGGTGAGACAGAAGGATACTTACAAAACACTTGTTGGTTCTTTTAAGGAATACCCACACCCAAAAAGAACATCGACTTTGAAACTTTCAAATTTCGACAGTGCCGACAAAACAAATGAGTCAATTGATTCCTACTGCACGCGACTTCGACTGCTCTCTGCATGATAATGACTTCGCTGTCAACGATCGAGAAATCAGAGCACGAGTTCTGCAAGTTGTACGTCATCGCGCTTACGCAAAAGAGGACTTCGTGACGATAAGCTGTCGCTGACGCAATTGCTTGACACAGCACGTGTTTTCAGCCATACAAACAAGGTAGTGATCACTCAAACAGAGCTCCGCATCAACGTAATCATCGTTCACAGGGCCAGCAGCAGCATATCAGACTCGAGAATGCTAAAACGTGTTTTTATTGTGTATCACAGCAAAAGTATCCTCGAAACAGATATACGCAAAAGACAAAAGTTTGTCGTTCGTGCTCCAAACTTGGACACTTCTCCAAGGTCTGCAGATCACGCAACACAGCCAAAAACACACCAACGTTCTGGTCCAGCACCAGTGAAAGTCATGAACGTTCAGGTGAACACGGTTCAGAAGAAGAGACTGAATACATGTTTGGCTTCCCAGAAAGCAGCAAGATGCCCCATGTCGAACTTGCAGGTGAACTAGTGCCATCTGTCAACGTTTAAGGGTCGCACATGAATATTGGTCTTCTTCATGTTGTATAATACTTCTCCATTTTAAATGCCTTGTATGAATAAAAAGCTAGCTTTTGAACAGTGTTTTCATTTGACGATGACATTAACGTTAATTTGAACAGACAACGATTTCTAAAATATTTCTGCGGGATTGAATTGTTGTCTAAGATCTGTTAATGTTGGACAAGACAGCACAAAATGAACTTTGTCCTCTGTTGCATTTCAACACAATGGACAGATCAGATTTCTTTCACATAGCTGTCTATAGCGATAATAATGAACAGCAATATCAGACACACCGAATCTAAAACTAGTCATGGTGTTTTAAATGCATGTCTATTTTTTATTTACATATAAACTGGTAAACAGCGTAAATGACTCTTCGTTTGATGTAAGTCAGAGCTCTCACAGCATTCTATACGTTTTACGTGGGAACCTGTGAACCTGCATCGTAACATCTTTAAGACCCCCCTATTTCAGCTCCATATTGCACCATCGGCTGAATTTGATAATCAAATACCTTCAAAAACAAGGTTAGAAAATCGTTTATTAAGCAATGACAGGCTCTTAAGTATACCCAGCAATACGTTTTTTGCTGTACAGACTAAATCTTTGCAGGCAAAGACGAAACTCAAGCATGTGGAAAAGTATATACCCAACTATTTATACTCATTAAGAATTCACATTATAGATCCCTTGTATAACCCATCTTTCTTTCGCTACAAGATACCATCCCCTTCTAAACACAATTATGTTGCTTTTTGTTTTATTAACTTTTAGTTGTAATGTAGCAGTAGCTCTTTGCAAAGTGTTTAATTTAGTTTGTAAACCAATTACTGTTTCTGAGATCAAGATCACGTCATCAGCTAACAGAAGAAGAAAAATCTCAAGTCTAGAAAATGTGCACCATTTCCTTCCAGAATGTATGATTTCCTGTGTTAATTCATTTTATAAATAACGAAAACAAACTGGGCAACAAACATCGCCTTTTTTTTAACCAGAAGTACAGTTTTTCTCACTGTTAAAGCGCACC
>CM031595.1:85679772-85697272 GCA_018398815.1 Conus ventricosus | reverse complement strand
GTACTTTTGTCCTTATTTTGAATCAGCTCTATCAAAATTCAGAAACGATGAATCTAAATGCATTTTCCAAGAACCTGTATTTCTTTTGAACTTTGTTCAGAACTTAATGATAAGTCAGTCGGCTCGTTTTTATGATTTCTGCGTATTTTAGACTGTTTTGTTTTGACTGTCGCAGTTTGATTTGTTAATGTTGATTTTTGCTAAGGATTGTTCTTATGTAGTATTTCCACTAATATTTAACACACTCACAGGCGCACACACACACAAGCGCGCACACACACATGCGCGCTCACACACACACACACACACACACACACACACACACACACACACACACCACACACACACACACACACCACACACACACACACACACACACACACACAACACACACAAGCACGCATGCATGCTACACACTCATACACATATACAAGTAAACATCATTTCCTGTCTAATATCACTTTAAAGTGAAAAGACGTTAAATCGAAGAACAACAACAACAACACACACACACACACACACACACACACACACACACACACACACACACACACACACACACCACACACACACACACACACACACTGGTTACAGTGGATACCTAGGAAAACAGCATACTTTCCAGAATGGGAACACCATCCCGAGGTCATCAGGAAGAGTGGCATAAGAACGGACATAAGCTTAGCACTCCACCCAGACTGATCAAAACAAAATGATTCCGATTGAACTGTCTGTGCCATCTGAAAGCCAATGGAGGAAGGTCACCTCTGCAAGACTGAGAAGTATGCCAGTGTATCCAGCACTTGAGAAAGTCTGGTTTCCACGCCAAAGTTCTCGCCATAAAGGTTGGAGCAATCGGGGGTGGGTGCGGAGGGGGGGGGGGGGGGGGGGCGGGGGGGGGGGGGGTTGTAGGTTCATCAGACCACAACCTTATGAAACAGCTCGCCATTTCTGGTGAGATGAGGACCACAACTGTACAGGCAATGGTAGAGGCAGCGGAAAAGAGTTCCAGATGGATCTTGCCGACGAGGAACAAAGTCAGCTTCATAATTATGCTTGTATTTCACCAGTTTAGATTCGGTGTACGACCAGGATGTGGGTACGTTTCAAAGTGAGGTCGTTGTTGTTGTTGTCGTCGTACCCTGGCTAAATGACTCCAGCGATCATCCAAACAGCCGAAGTACTTGAACACTATGGTACAAATGCATCGGCTGGGAATGAGAACATTATGAGTGGGACCGTTTTTGATTACCCGCCACATGGGCAGCCACACTCCGACTTCGGGGGATTTTGGAGACTGATAATGTTATGCTAGGAGCTTGTCACAACTGAAGACAATCCCCGCATAACTAAGCAGGGCATAACAGCATTTTGATGTAGCCTTGGTGTTCTAGCCTGTGTCAACTGGTCTGACACAGCCTTCAGCCAAGGCGTTCAAAGGGAGGTGACACAGGCGGAAACTGAAACAAACTCACAAGATAAATGACTGTTCCACCCAACGAAAGAGACAAACAAATTACAAGACAAAACACCACGCGTTTCGACCTCTTTAGTCTTCTTCAGGGAAGACAAACAACATTCAAGACAATGAGAAACGAAGACCGAACAACCACTTAGCTCCCTTTCGCGCCCAGTTTGAGGTCGAAACGCGTCGTCTTTTGTCTTGTGATTTGTTTGTCTCTTTCGTTTGGCGGAGCAGTCATTTTTTTCTGAAGTTTGGGATGTGGGTAAGTTATGCATCTTCTGAGGCAACACCTTGAGATGCCTACTCATCAGAGGGTGCTGGATTCTAACTCAGGCACACCAGCCAAAAAAAAAAAGGAGAGAAAAATCTGTCGGCATTAGGGCATTTCAGGATGAGTCATGAAATGACTGCAGCTCGGCCCACTTAGAGGACTTCAGAGCCGGAACACTTGTTCGAGGAGGGTTTCTTCTCTTCAGACCTCCTGTTGTCAAGCTCTCCATTGAGTTTCTTCCTCTGTTGTGTGTGTGTGTGTGTGTGTGGTGTGCAGAAGGAGACAGGATCGATGGAGTGTAGGAGAAAGGGATTAAAAATGAACAATGAAGTGATCTAAGTGTAATTTATCCAAGACAAGCTGGAACGCTAATATTAAGGAACAGGAGGAAACTCAACTCTCGTAAAACACGCACCTTTTGTTCCCCTTTTCATAGGAACACCATAGCTCGTCATGAAAATGCGTTAATTATCCATCCGTAAGGCTGAAGTTTTGAAACAGTATATAAGAAAGAACTTTGGGTTGCGGGAAAGTGTGTGTTTGTTCGCGGTTTGTGTCGCAAATTAAAGCCTGCAAGGTAGTAAACAAATTTCTATTCCTGTTCACGTCAGCATGTACAAGACTCAGCAACATGGCTGAGAGACACCGCTTAAGTTACAATTGATCAAAGTAGCTGACGTTCGTCTCATGAAAGACATGATTTAATTATCACGATCAGGATGACTTACAGTTACAGTGAATATGCCTGCCAACAATTCCTTCAAAGACGTCGGAGAAGGAAAATGTGCATGCCACGTCCTCTGTTGAGGTCATTGGAGGACACATTTCACATGGAACAAATCATACATGCGGCAGTGGGCGACAGAAATATTGCATTTTCAAGGTGTGAAAAAAAATCGATTTGAAACAAGACTTTGCCGAGGGCGGAGTAAATGCATCAAAGTGGAAGATTTCGCCAAGGACGAAGTAGAGGGATTGAACAAGAATATTTCGCAAAGGACAAAGTAAACGGACTGAACTAGAAGGTTTCGCCCAGGGCAAAGTAAGTGGATTGAACCAGAAGATTTGGCTTACGGCGAAGTAGAGGGATTGAACCAGAAGATTTGGCCATGGACAAGGTAAATGGACTGAAGTAAAAGATTTCGCCTAGGGCAAAGTAAATGGATAAAGTAGTAGATTTCGTCGTAGGCGCAGTAGATTGATTCAACTAGACGATTTCGCCAATGGTGAAGTAAATGGATTTGAACCAGAAGGTTTTCGCCAAGAGCGAAGTAAATGGATTCAACTAGACGATTTCGCCTAGGACAAAGTAAATGGATTGAACTAGAAGATTTCGCGAGGGCGAAATAAATTGATTGAACTAGATTTCGCTAAAACAAAGTAAATGAATGAACCAGAAGATTTTGCCGAGGGCGAAGTGAATGGATTGAACAAGAAGATTTCGCCAGGAGGCATAGTAAATGGATGGAACTAAAGAATTTCGCTAAAGGCGTAGTAAATCGATTCAGAAGATTTCGCCAAGGGTGAGGTTAATAGGTTGAAGTAAAGATGTCACCGATGGTGAAGTACATGACCTTAACTTTGATTCTGTGAGGCGGAAGAGATTTGAAACATCATTTTGCCGAGGGCGGAGACAAGCAACATGGAATCAGTGGTCTGCATGCACACACAATGAAGCATGGAAAGGTGGCGTGCTGTTGATGAAGTTTGCGAGCTTATGAAACTGACAAACTTTCTGATGTCTTAAAAAAATTGACAGAAATAGAAATTGAAACAAACATAAGAAGAAAGTGACACAGAGAAAAAAGTTAATCCAACCAAGAAGTCGAGTGGCCAGCCAAGGGTGGCATGTTTAAAAGTCGATGGTGGCAAGTTCACTTGTACGGAAAGCGCTTGCTACTTTTCAAAGGCCGGTGTCGTATATAATACTGTCGCTCATAAAATCGTGTCGCAGCGACAGTATTTCCCGGGAAATACTGCAGCTGGTTCATGAAAAATTATCGCTGCGACCATATTTCACAGGAAATGTTAACTCTAACAGTAAGATTTTACGTGAAATGTGTCGCAAGCGACAGTATTCACTGACTACAATATTTCACAGTGTCCTGTCGCAAAAAGCTGTCGCAAAATTACGCTGCGACCATATTTCACAGGAAATGTTAACTCTAGCAGTAAGATTTCACGTGAAAATGTGTCGCAAGCGACAGTATTCACTGACTACAATATTTCACAGTGTCCTGTCGCAAAAAACTGTCGCAAAATTTCGAGCGACAGTATTTTATGGACAGCTACAATATTCTATGGGACATTTTTCGTGAAAAGTTGTCGCGCGACAATTTTTTCCAGCAAATATTGTCGCTGCAACAATATTTCACGTGAAATGCTTCGCTGCGATACAATTCCACGGCGACAGTATTATATACGACACCCGGTCACTCGCATATTTGGCCTACTTCTCTTAGCCAGTCAGGTACTGTGTTATTTGAAACGTTACGTGTGCTCGGTCGAGGGAAAAACGGAACATTGATCACGCTGATCACGTGATTCTATCTGTTTGAGGACAAATTTTATGCCCGCCACTGTGTTTTGGAATGACACGTTGATATTTTATAAGGAGAGTTAATGAACAGGCGACCAGCCTTTCGTTTTTCAATGGAAACAGAATCTCGCTATGCGACATAAGCATTGAGCTTAGCAGGCACTTGCCTATTCAAGTCTGTCACCTCAAAATTATCTGCATGAAATAAAGTGTCTGATAATTCATTATTTCCTTCCGTAGAGAGGGGGAAGGGGGCACTGATGAATTGATTTTTTTTTTAAGATAACAAGAAAATCAATCGCCACTAATAATCACGGACCAGCAAAGTTTCTGTGAAAATCCAGAACTCTGAGGACTATTGTCAAGTAGGTACACTAATGATCTAAAAATGAAGATGGGCACAACGAATTCCAGATCTCAAAGGCGTAAACTGCACAATCTATTAGAACACATACAAAACATATATACAAAACACCCGGGAGGGGGGGGGGGGGGGGAGAGAACAGACTGCCAGATAGACACAGAGAGAGAGAGATCATGAGCACACACCAACACACACACACGTGCGCGCACACATACACACACACACGCGCGCGCGCGCGCGCGTGTGTGTGTGTGTGTGTTCGCGTTTACGTGTGCCTATGCTTGACACACGTAATGCACACCAAATTTTAAAAAAAAGGTGCCGAGATCGTGTCCGCTGAAATAAACCAGTTTCACACTAACATATTCTGGTGTGTGTGTGTGTGTGTGTGTGTGTGTGTGTGGTGTGTGTGTGTGTGTGTGTGTGTGTGCGTGCGCGCGTGCGTGCGTGCGTGCGTGCGTGCATGCGCGCGCACAGTGTGTATTTGTGTGTGTGTCTCTCTCTTTCTGCTGTTCTCCCGTCCTCTCTTTTTCTCTCTTCCTTCTTTGCTTTCTTCCTCCCTGTTCTTTCTCTAAATATATATTGTATCATTCATTAAGAATTGTTATGTAGCCATTGTCGTTCATTATGTTGATGTGCGGTTTTGTGCGATGTTTTCTTGTTATATCTATGCAGGGTTTTTTTGTTTGTTTGTTTGTTTTTGGTGTTTTTGTGAGTGCTGGATTTAAAAAAGGCTACTGACTTTGTGTTCATTCATGAATGACATTTTGTTCGTTCGTCCGCTCGCTCGCCCACTCGCTTGCTCGGAAGTGCATTCGCACAGGGCTCAAACAGCTGCCGTTGACGATCTTGTTTTCCTTGAACCAGGGCTGTTCACATCGTTGGACCGATGCCAGACTTAAGAGCCTTACAATCTGACATGAGCAGACAGTGGCAAAGGTGGCGTATGTACCAGTTTCTTGTGCCAGAGCTTTTAGCTTCTAACTCCATGGTCGATTCAGTATGAATCTCAGGCATCTGTCTTTCTTTCACCTGACAGATCTTCTTTCTTTTAGTGTCCACAATCATCCAGTTGAATATTCTGACACTTTTGTGTGTATAACCTCTTTTTTTTTAAATCCCGCCATTAAGGTAGCCATACTCCAACTTCGGGGAAGGTGCATGCTATGTGTCATGTGTCATCCATATCAACGGCCAAACTGGCCTTCTCTTCCGAAAGTTGGTGATGGGATTTTACGTGTGTGCAAGAAGTTGTGCGGGCGTTTCACACACGGAACCTCGGTTTATAGTCTCATTCGAAGGACTGTGTGGAGAATGGAGTCAGAACCAATGTTAACTCCGAGGGAAAAATCCCCTGTACCGAAACGGCCCGGCGGAGATGCGAACCCGCAACCCCAAGATTACGAGTCCGATGCTCTACCAACTGAGCTATTCCGGCCCCAGATGTTCTCCCAATCTTTCTTGTTCCTTTGATGTACTACATTATTCAGTCAACTCTTTCTTCATGTATTCTCTTCGACCATTTTCAGTGTTCAGCCCGAGTAATCTTTCCTGCCTCTCAGGTTCCGACTGATCTGCATTACCGCTCTGTTATCTCCAAAGCTGTCGACTCAAAGGCAAACAAGTTCTTATGATTAGCATAATTGTTCTCCAACATATAGTCTTTACGTTTAGAAAAGCGACACGGCCGCTCCAAAATGTTGCAATATTTGGAAAATCCGACATAGCCTGGCAGGTTATTGTACAAACTGCAAAATGTGTCTGAGTGCAACTAGGCCTTTTCTGTTCTGATCACGAAAAAGCCGGGCAGATCACTTTCTCACGGAGTTATGGCCCTGTCCCCAAGTTGCCGCATTTTCACCTTACTCGGCAAAGTGCCACTGTGTCGTTAACTGAGGTCAGATTCACGTGAAAATTGTGTCCTCGTGAAAAAGCAGAGGACACACTACAGGTGAGTAAAATGCAAAGCCACAATGTTTGGTGTCAGTGGGTAAAAAACAACTCGCAAAAAGGTTACTTTCTCCCTCAACACCACAACACCAAAGGATGCCGCGTATGACGTCACCTGAGCGCTGGCGAGCCATCGGCATGTTGGAGGCTGGAAACAGAGTGCAAGACGTCGCTAGGGCGCTAAATGTGCACCAGTCGAACATTTATCGTCTTGCAAATCGCCATCAAGCCACTGGGACTGTTCGTGATGCCCCAGACCTGGTCGGCCACGCGTCCTCACTGCTCGCCAGGAGCAATATGTGGTGCGTAGCTTCAGGGCAAACCCTTTCCAAAGTGCCTCTCCAGTGGGACGACAGATTCATGGACCCGGCAACAGGGTAATTCGCCCCAGCATCATCTGCAGCTTCTCAGACGCCACCAGCTGTACTGCCGCCGACCCTACCATGGTCACTATCAGTCGCCACAGCATCGTGCTGCCGGTTGAATTGGGTTCACAGGCACAGGAACACAAACTGGAGAACTGTCGTGTTCAGCGACGAGGTTCGATTCTGTCTGGATCAGATTGACAGGCGTGTTCACGTGTATCGTCCTCGTGGCCAGCGCTTTGCTGGTCAGTACGTGCAGCAGCACAACCTGTGGGGCGGCCAGTCCGTCATGATGTGGGGGGCAATGGGTGGCAACAGACTCATTGGACCAGTGTTCTTCAACCTGCAGCCAGGTCGTGGCGGTGGAGTCACTGCCCTTCGCTACATAGCACAGGTCCTGCGCCCTGTCGTAGTGCCCTTGTTTGCAAGACGCCGCCAATATGTTTTCCAGCAAGACAACGCCCCGGCCCACAGAGCACAGGTCACACAAGCCTTCCTTCAGCAGAACAATGTCCAGATGATGGACTGGCCTGCTCTAAGTCCAGACTTGAACCCTATCGAACAGTTGTGGGCCTTCCTGAAACGCCGCATCAACGAGCAGCCCAACCGCCCTCACAATGCTGTGGCTCTGAGACGGGAGATCCAGCGTCAGTGGAACCAAGTCCTCAGGCCTTTCTTGATCGACTTGTCAACTCCATGCCAAATCGGTGCAATCTCACCGTGATTGCTGGAGGTGGCCACATCCGATATTGAGGCCTTTGCGCGGGTGCCTGGATCCCAGGGCGAAAACTCTTGAAAACTTTACAGTGACAATACGTGCTTAGTTTTATCTGAAAAGATCAAATTTCAATCAATGCTATGCAAAAAAACCGCTTTGAAATATGTCTACTGTGAATGAAATGGTATCATATTAAAGTTTTCGTTGCAATTTGCCTCTTGATTTTGTCGCGTTTCTAACCGTAAAGAGCATATTAAAATGACTTAGTCTGATCACGCTTTTCTGACTGTCGATCTTTAGACATGCTGGATTATTTCGGCCGTTGTATTTATTGTGTGTTCACAGTCCGACTGACCTGTGGTCACTGAATCCTAAGTGTAGATCACGATGTCTCCTTTAAGACGATTTTTGTTTCTCTCTACCTGTATGTGAACTAGTGCGTTGGGTTTGTGTTTCCTGGTGATTCTGGACAATTTTTCCACGCTCTGGGGCTACAGTAGTTTGGAAGAGATGAATGAAGTGATCAGGGTTCTTTTCGCTCCCTTGCTTGGTTTCTTTGAATTCTGATAGCTGACAAACAAGCCGTCAGTTGTTATCTTTTGCTTGTTCTATCCATAGCCTGAGCTGAGTTCATAATCAGGTCAACACCCTATGTGCCTCTTTTTCCTTCGGTGTTGTTAGAACTTATGACTGACAGAACGCTTCTAATGAAACTTTCTTCATCGTATTGCACGTGGTCTGTGTTGTTAGCTAAGCCATTGGCGAATCTGTAGAGAAGAGCAAAAGTAAATTACTGAACCAAAATATATGGAACGAGCAAGGTACAAGACACAATGCGCTTCGATCTAATGACTTTCTTCAGGCCAGACAAACAAGATTGAAACACAGGGGTGAAAAAAGGGAAATCACTCAGCCCTCATGGATTTCAGTGGTAGCGTCTTCTTGGCGTCGTTTTTTCAATAACCATCCGACCTGCAGATGTTCTACGACTCGTTTCCGCGTTGTGTCAAGTTTGGTGAACATTAGCCTATTTACCTGGTATGCCAGTGTCGGGTCCTGTTTTGTGTTCTGTATAAGAGTCTCTGATTATGTAAATGTAGAGTGTGTGCATGTTACTCGTAGGTAGAAGGGAAGGTACTGTCTATTTCCCATCCTTTTTCAGTCTTCATTTGCATGTATTCCCTCACTCTTTCCCACTTGTTCTTATTTTAATCTTCCTTTCCCTGTATGTCCTCATTCTTTCCTGCCCCTTTAAACCTTCTTTATATTGAATTTCCTCACCATAAACCGCCTTTTCTTTAGTTTTACCGCCCCTTGAATATATTCACATACTAGTCCCCAACTTTTTTTTTAACGTTCCTTTGTCTGCATTACCTTACTATTTTCTATGATTCTCACTTTTAACTTCTTTTGCCTTCATTCCCTAATTTTCCCCATCTTTTTTTCTTTTAGCCCCCTTTCCCCTTCCTTTTCCTGTACTTTCCCATCTTTTCCCCCCTTCCTTTTCCTGTAATCGCCTGCTATTTCCAATCATTTATTTCCCGCCTTGGTCTTCCTTTGTTTGCCTTTTCCCTTCTCTTTCACACCATTTCCCCGTCCTTTGCCTGCATATCTTTCCATTTCACACCATTTCCCCTGTCCTTTGCCTGCATATCTTTCCATTTCACACCATTTCCCCTGTCCTTTGCCTGCATATCTTTCCATTTCACACCGTTTCCTCCCGTGCTTTACCCGCATATCTTTTTTTTTCACACCATTTCCCCCCTCCTTTCCCTGATATCTTTCTATTTCCAAAATTTTCCCCCCTTCCTTTCCCTGCATATCTTTCATTTCACACCGTTTCCCCCGTCCTTTGCCGCATATTTTTTCTATTTCCACCTTTTCCCCCCGTCCTTGCCTGCATATCTTTTTTTCCCACCCTTTTCCCCTGTCCTTTCCCTCTTCTTTCCATTTACCCATTTCCCCGTGCTTTCCCGAAATTTTTTCATTTCACCGTTCCCCCGTCCTTTCCTGCATATCTTTCTATTTCCCCTTTCCCCGTCCTTTCCCTTATCTTCTTTTCACCCCGTTTCCCCCCCCCTTTTGCCCTATTTCATTTCACCCCATTTCCCCCCGTCTTTCCCTGCATATCTTTTATTTCCCCCCGGGTTTCTCCCGCCCTTTGCTGCATATTTTTCATTTCACACCTTTTTCCCCCGTCCTTTGCCTGATTTTTTTTTTTCACCCCATTTCCCCCCGTCCTTTCCCTGCATATCTTTTTTTTTTCAACCGTTTCCCCCCCCCTTTGGCTGCTTATTTTTCTATTTCAACCATTTCCCCCGTGTTTTGCCTCATATCTTTCTATTTCACACCTTTTCCCCGCCCTTTGCCTTCATATTTTCTTTTTCAAACCATTTCCCCCCCCTTTGGCTGCTTCTTTCTATTTCACACCCTTTCCCCCGTCCTTTTACCTGCATACTTTCATTTCCACCTTTTTCCCCCGTTTTTTGCCCATATCTTTCTATTTCACACATTCCCCCCCGTCCTTTGCCTGCATTCTTTTATTTACACCGTTCCCCCGCCGATTAAAACTTTCTATTTCACACCTTTTTCCCCCCCGTCCTTTTGCCTGCATTCTTTCTATTTCACACCGTTCCCCCGTCCTTTGCCTGCATATTTTTTCATTTACACCGTTTTCCCTTTTCCTTTCCCTTCAACTTTCTATTTCACCCAGTCCCCGTCCCTTTGCCTGTATATCTTTCCATTTACACATGCCCCCCCGCCCATTGCCTGCATTCTTTTATTTCCACCGTTTCCCCCGCCCTTTGCCTGCATTCTTTTTTTTTCACCCTTTTTCCCCCCCTGCCTTTGCTGCATTCTTTCTATTTCACACCGTTTTCCCGCCTTTGCCTAAAAATTTCTTTCTTTTCACCCCTTTTTCCCCCTGCTTTCCTGCAATCTTTTTTTAAACCCCTTTCCCCCCCTTAACCTCAATTTTCTTTTCACCCTTTCCCCCCGGCTTTACCGCATACTTTCTATTTCACCCCATGGAAAAAGAATATTACGCTCAATTCTTTGCAATCCCGGATTTAAAACATATCCCCCATTCACCTCACCCCACCCACCCGCCCCCCCCACCCCCCACCCTCTTTTCACTATTAGTCTGCTTACCACCCTATCCCTCTCTTTTCCTCTATTTTCCATCTCTTTAAATGGACTGAACATCGAGGTAAACACCCCCCCTGCTGTCTTTCTATTTACACCGTTTTCCCGCCCCTTTGCCTGCATATCTTTCTATTTCACCCCATTTCCCCCGCCCTTTGCCGCATATCTTTCTTTTTACCCCGTTTCCCCTGCCCCTTTGCCTGCATTCTTTCTTTTACCCGTTTCCCCCGTCCTTTGCCTCTTCTTTCATTTCACACCTTTTTCCCCCGTCTTTCCCTGCAATCTTTCTATTTCACACCTTTCCCCCGTCCTTTGCCTTATATCTTTAACATTTCTTATTTTCCTTTTCTTTTCACATCATTCCCCCCGTGCTTTGCCTGAATATGTTAACATTTTTTCCCTTCCTTTTATTTCACACCGTTTTTCCCGTGTTTTCCCTGCATATTTTTAAACATTTCTTCCCTTTTCCCTTTCTATTTCACACCTTTTTCTCCCTGCTTTGCTGCATATTTTTTACATTTTTTACCTTTCCTTTTATTTCACACCGTTTCTCTCTGCTTTCCCTGCTTATTTTTACATTTCTTCCCTTTCCTTTCTATTTCACACCATTTCCCCCGTCCTTTCCCTGCTATCTTTCTTTTTCACACATTTTTCCGTCTTTTGCCTGAAAAATTTTTAATTTTCGTATTTTTCTTTTTTGCGCTTCCCTTGCCGGGTTTTCTTTGGTCTTCCCCAAGGGTATTTTTCTTTTAATTTTTATCGTTTTTTTCTGCTTTCCCTACTATTTCTTCCTTTTTTAAACTTATACCCTTCATCTTTTTTTTTTTTTTTTTTTTTTTTTTTGCCGTTTCTTTTTTTTTAGTCTACTTTTTATCTCCTTTTTTTATTTTTTTTAGCATTCCTTTTTCTCCGACTTTGATTATTATGATTACTGACTTTGCGTTTTTTTCCTGCATCCCCCTTTTCCTTTACCCATGCTCCTTTTTTTCCCACATCCCCTTCCTTTTACCCAATCTCCCTTCTTTTCCTACATCTCCCTTCTTTTACCCACTCTCCCTTCCTTTACCCACATCCCCCTTCCTTTACCCAATTCCCTTTTTTTACTACATCTCCCTTCTTTTACCCCCAACCCCTTCCTTTTCCCCAATTTTCCTTTTTCCCTACATCCCTTCTTTACTACTCCCCTGCTTTTCCCACAACTCCTTCTTTTCCCAATCTTTTCTTTTCCCCCACATTTCCCTTTCTTTTACGACATCTCCCTTTTACCTAACCCCCCCTTCTTTTCCTAATCCCCCTTCCTTTACCACATTCCCTTCTTTCCCCATCTCCCTTCCTTTACCCACATCTTGCTTCTTTTACCTACATCTCCCTTCTTTTCCTACATCCCCTTTTTTACCCCCAATCCTTCCTTTACCCCATTTCCTTCTTTTACCCACTCTCCTTTTTTTACCCACATTTTCCCTTTTTTTTTACCCCATCCCCTTTCCCTTTCCCCGCTTCTTCCTTTTCCACCCACACTTCCTTCTTTTATCCTTTTTCCTAACCCCTTTTTTTACCACTGACCCCTTCTTTTCTAATCTCCCTTCTTTTACCCACAACTTCCTTCCCTTTTCCCCACATTTTCCCTTTCTTTTACCCCTTTCCCCCAAGGGGCCCCTTTTTTACCCACATTCCCTTCTTTTGCCCATATCCTTCTTTTCCCTACACCCCTTCTTTTACACACATCTTCCTTTTTTTCCCCCGCTTCTCCCTGGGCCCCTTTCTTTTCCCCACATTTCTTTTTTTTACCCACTGCTCTTCTTTTACCCAATCTCCCTTCTTTTTCCCACCCCCTTTCCTTTCCCCCCACATCTTCCCTTTCTTTTACCCCCATTTCCTTTTTTACCCACATCTCCCTTCCTTTCCAATTTCCTTCTTTTACCCCTTTCTTTTTCCTTCACCCCCCCTTTCCCCTTCTTTTACCCGTTCCTCCCAACCCCTTTTTTTACCCACATCTCCTTCTTTTTCCCCACATCTCCCGTTTTTTTTCCCACACCCCCTTTCCCTTTTACCCACATTCCCTTTCCCTTTCCCCACATCCCCCCTTCTTTTACCCACATCTCCCTTCCTTTCCCACATCTCCTTTCTTTACCACATCTCCCTTCTTTTCCCCAATCTTCCTTTTTTTACCGCTTCCCCCTGGGCCCCTTCTTTTACCCCATCTTCCTTTTTACCCCCTGCCCCTTTTTTTACCCACTTCCCCTTCTTTTATCCAATCCCCTTCTTTTACCACATCCCCCTTCTTTCCCCACATCTCCTTCTTTTACCCGCTTTTTCCGGGCCCTTCTTTCCCCACATCTTCCTTCTTTTCCCACCTCCCTTCTCTTCCCACTGCTCCTTTTTAACCCCATCTGCCTTTTTTTACCCACTTTCCCCTTCTATTCCCCAAACCTCCTTCTTTTACCAATTCCCCCTTCCCTTTCCCCAATTTCCTTCTTTTACCCTTCTCCCAGGCCTTCTTTTACCACATTCCCCCTTCTTTTACCCAATTTTTTTTTTTTTTTTACCCACTTTTCCTTTTTTTTCCAAATTTGGCCCCTTCTTTTTTCCCATCTCCCTTCTTTTCCCCACATCTCCCTTCCTTTACCCACATCTTCCCTTCTTTTACCCGCTTCTCCTAGGCCCTTCTTTTTACCCATTTTTTTTTAATTTTTTTCCAGACACCCTCTTTTCTCCGACTCTTAATTTTTTAAGATTTACTGACTTTGCGTTTTCTTTCCTGCACCCCCTTCCTTTACCACTGCTTTTTTTTACCCCTCCCCCTTCCTTTACCCACTTTTCCTTCTTTTCCCTACCCCCCTTTCCCTTTCCCCAAATCCCCTTTTACCTACACCCCTTTTTTACCCCACATTCCCTTCCTTTACCCACACCCCTTCTTTTCCCTACATTCCCTTCTTTTCCACAACCCCCTTCCTTTCCCCAACATCTCCCTTCTTTTCCCAAATTCCCCTTCCTTTCCCCACATCCCCCTTTTTTACTCAACTTCCCGTTTTTTTATACATCTCCCTTCCCTTTCCCACATTCCCTCCTTTTACCCCATCTCCATTCTTTTCCCCACATTTCCGTTTTTTCCCTACATCCCCCTTTTTTTACCCAATTTTCCTTCCCTTTTTCCCCACATTTTCCTTCTTTTACCCACATCTCCCCTTCTTTTATCCACATATCCCTTCTTTTCCCCACACCCTTTTTTTTTACCCACATTCCCTTATTTTCCCCACATTTTCCTTCTTTTTACCCGTTCTCCCTAGGTCCTTTTTTACCCCTTTTTTTTTTCTTTTACACACATCTTCCTTTTCCCCACGCCCCCTTTTTATCCACACCCCCTTTTACCCACATCCCCTTTCCTTTACCCCGTCTTCCTTTCCCTTTTACCCACATTTCCTTTTTTTCCCCACTTTCCCTTTTTTTACCCACTGCCCCCTTCTTTTACCCAATTGCCTTTTTTTATCCATCCCCTTCTTTTACCCATTTCCGTCTTTTCCAAAACTCCCTTCCTTTACCCACATCCCCTTCTTTTCCCCACGCTCCTTCTTTACCCACATCTCCCTTCCTTTCCCATCTCCCTTTTTTACCCACGCCCTTCTTTCCCTACATCTCCTTCCTTTACCCACACTCCCTTTTTTTAAACCCACATCTCCCTTCCTTTACCCCATCTCCATTTTTTCCCCACATCCCCCTTCTTTTCCCACATCCCCCTCCTTTTACCCACATCTCCCTTCTTTTCCCCCATCTCCCTTCGTTTACCCACATCTTCCCGTCTTTTCCCAACGCCTTCTTTTCCCCATTCTCCTTCTTTTACCTAATCTCCCTTCCTTTCCCACTTTCCCCCTCCTTTACCCACACTCCCTTCTTTACACACTCCCCTTCCTTTCCCCAATCTCCCTTCTTTTCCCTTCTTTTACCACATTCCTTCTTTTCCCCCACATCTCCCTTCTTTTACCCACACCCCTTTTTTTACCCACATCTCCTTCCCTTTCCCCCAATCCCCCTTTCCCTTTACCCACATCCCCCTTCTTTTGCCCACATTCCCTTCTTTTACCCACACTCCTTTTTTTTACCCACACCCCTTTCCCTTTACCCCACTCCCTTCCTTTACCCCACCCCCCCTTCTTTTGCCCACATCCCCTTCTTATTCCTATCTTTTCTATTCTTGATCTGTTTATATTTTTTTTTCCCCCTTATCCGGTTTTTGACTTTTTCCCCCCTATAACGTTTCCCCAGATTTCCTGCCTTTTTTTTTACGATTTTTAGTCTATTTTTCTCAATGTTCATTCCTTTTTCTTCCCTTTCTATCATTTCTTAGGTGTTCCCACCTGTTCCTACTTTTCCCTCTGTTGTCATAGCCTTTTCTACGATTTTCTGTCCTTTGTCTATCTTTTTCCTGTCTATCCCTGCCTCCCTCCCCCTCCACATTTTCCTACTTTCTCACACTTTACCATCTTTTTTTCCCTTTTTTCTTTTTTCCATGCCTTTTGTTGCTTCCTCACGCTCCACCCCCTTTTTCCTTTAAACCCTTTTCCCCATTTTTCTGCAGCCTTTGTCTTTTTTTCCCTTATCTTTTCTCTTTAAGAAAATAATGATCCTGCTTGCTTAGACGCTTCCCATTCTTTCCAGCCCTCACCAACCCCCGACCCCCTCCTTTCCCCCCACCCCCTCCGCCTACGTCAAGTAGTAACGGCTGCAAAGCGTGGCTAGGTGAACAGAGAATAGGGTGTAACGGCAGTTGAAACAAATGTCGTATATCGTGTTCGGTGAAGTATTAAGACACGACCTGACAAGCAATACCTTTGTTTGATTCGTTGAACACTGAACGGTGTCTCGGCATGTATTCTGTCCGGGCTGACATTCACCGTGTCAGTCAAGAAGACATTCCTTTCCAAGAACGCCAATGATACGAAAGACATTCCTTCTCTATGAATGCCGGTGATACGAAAAAAAAAAGCATGAGATCGTATTGCTCGACCGAGTTACCGGCATTCGTGACCTTTCCGCGGAGTCAGCGTCCTGCTTGTCACGCGCGAGTGCAAGCAGATCCAGGTCGCTGAACCCCGCTGAGGACGTAACAGACGTAGAATGGAAAAAGAATATTACGCGTCAATTCTCTTGTGATCCCGGATTTGAAACATCATCCCCCATCTCACCTCTACCCTCACCCACCCCCCACCCCCACCACGCCCACCCTCTTCTCCATCTATCTAGTCTGTTCTACCACCCTACCCCTCTCTTTTCTCTCTATCTTCCCATCTCTGTTAAATGGAGCTGAACATCGAGGTAAACACTACCACCCCCCCCTCACTTCATCTCCCTTCTCTCCCCACTCCTAAATCCTCCACCCAGCTCCATCGGACATCCTGCCCCCCCCCCCCCCCCCACCCCACCCCCCACCCGTACCTTCTCCCTCCATCCCCACTCGTTCACAAAAGGTCAAAACCATTCCAAGTCATCAACCGATGATGGTGGGTATCTACGAGGAAGAAAAATGTTTATGAAGAAGAGTGTCTTATTTGGAGATGGTGGGGTAAAGGACACCGGGGGAGCACTCCCCGAAGTTCAAGGTGCGCTCCTTCTTCCTGCAAGGCTTTGTTTCCTGTGTGTGGGAGGAACTGCTTGCGTCTTTGGTGAAGGAGTGGTGGCAGAGAGCGAAACAGGAGGGGACATAGAGAAATATAAGGGAATGACCATGCTATTTGATCTAGATTGTCTGTGGTCATATGTGGTTGTTATTGTTGTTGTTTGGTTGGTTGGGTGTTTTTTTTTTTTTTTTTTTTTTTTTTTGGGGGGGGAGGTTTGTTGGTATATATGATTCAGCCTCCCTCCTCCTCCACCGGCCTTCCCTCTCCTTTCAGATCAATCCTTCACATACACACACACACACACACCTTTCCCCAGTTTTACTCTAAACATCCCGCGCTTCTGACTTTACTCTGGAGGTAAACGAACGTGGGTCCTTTCAATGATGATAGTAATGATGATGATGATGATGATGATGATGAGATGATGAGATGAGATGGTAATGTCAATGATGTAGCAACAGCGACACAACAGGAGCAGCAGTAATAGGAGGAGTATAGTAGTAATAGTGGCAGTTATAATAGTAGTACAAGTTTTGTTATTATTTCTGTTATTCTTTTTATCATCATCATCATCATCATTAATGTCATAAGTATCATTAATTATTGCACGTGGATAATAGTTTAACGAAGAGCAGCTGCCGTAACGAAATGTTCAGCGTCGAGAATTTCCGGCGGGAAGAACGTAGCTTAGATTTCCATTAGAACCATTTATTACAATATTTTTCTGCCCCGACCTGCTGATACCCATACCTGTGGGCTCATTTGAGAAGACTGTGAAACTACAACGGTCGAGTTATCATCCACTTTATGGATGCGTTTCTGACCAATTTCTGACCAGTACCACTATGTCTATCTCTGGGCCTGGTTGACGCTGGAATTATTATGAAATAAGCGTGGAGTACAGCCCCGTCATGAAGTTTCAGACCTGAATGGAAATCCGTAGCATCACCTTCATCATCCTCAACCCATACGATCAGCGTAAAAAAACATGTCTCAAATTCTGTGGCCCTTCATGCCCCACTCTCGTGGTGACCTGCTCGATGACCTCTCTACCTCGCCTTTTTTGGGGAAC
>CM031595.1:85674347-85676847 GCA_018398815.1 Conus ventricosus | reverse complement strand
CAAACGACTTTCTCACAAAAAAACACCGTTTTCCAGGTAGGTTCATTTCTTTTTCTTTTCTTTTCTTTTCTTTTTAAAACTAAGTCCCAAATTGAACAATAAACTCCCAAAATCGACAAGGGGAAAGCAAATGTAGGGAGAGAAGAAATATCCCTCCAAAGAATTCATTAACCAAGGCTATAAAAGCTGGGTGTCACTCAGGCAGACTAAGTAATAAAATCTGCCCAAGAGAAAAAACAGACCAACTTTATGTTCAGTTGTCATAGGCCATCACTTTTCCCAAACCCTAACCTGGGAGGCAAAAAGGAACATTCTCCGATACAAAAGGAGAAACCTCTACATCGTTCATCATTTAATGAAACCAAATAAGTTACTTATTCATGAACACAAATAAAAAAAAACAACAACACAATATTCCTTTCTGCCTTAAATAGTAAAAAAAAACCCACAAAACAAATCCCCAACAACAGTCCTCTTTTCTACATCAATATTAATTCATCGCCCTTACACACGCTCCCCAAATGGGGAACAAAAACCGAGGAAAAAACAAACCAACCCAGAACGCTCAGAAAAGGGGAGGGGGGGGGACTTTAGTTTTACGAACGAAAAAGGCCTGACCCTATTATGTCTGACACATCACCCACATTACTCACTGCACCGGACATGGGTTACGAAGAGTAGGAACAGTCAATCCCACAATCGAAAAGCAGAGCGTGAAGCCGCCAGGTCCACACTGTTGATCGCAGTCGCTCAAGAGCAAAGGTGAGTAGATGACAAGGCGGGAAGGACATCCGGCCAGCCCACGCGTTCCAGCCCCCTCCTCGGGAAAGCACAGCCTTCCCGGACACAGCCACAGGCGAGGCGGTCAGCGGCGACAAGGGAGTCCAGAGCAGGTCAGATCGGGTAGGTACGGGTCAGGTCAGGTAAAGTAAGCTCAGGTAAGGTAAGATCAGTCCTGTACAACCACATCACTCTCACCTCATAAAATTTTTTGCCTAAATGTGAGCTGTAGACAATGCACAGACAAAACAGAGATCAGGCCTTAATTTAGATACTTTTCTTAATACCGAGCGTTGTACTACATGAAATTAAAAATGGCTATGTACCCATCCATATATATTTTGTTTGTTTTTTTGTTTTGTTTTTTTATTCTTGTTGCATTTCCAAAAAAATTTAATAGTTTATCAACTTGTCTCTATAACTCTTTCGACATTGATTTCCTCGGTCTCCATCCTCTTTAAACATTTTCAACGCACATGCAAGAGGAGTATTTCATGTCTTTACCCATGTAGGCAATCAGCTTCCCATGTCCCATTCATTATATAATTATTTCCACCACATGGACGAAAAATAATGTCACTCTCATATTTTAAAGTAAATCTTGGAGAGTAATACAAAATTAAATTATATGAAATGAAACCATTCGGGGATCAAAGCACCCCACATTATGCTACTACAATTGAGCTCTATCAGACATCAATGAGCAATCAATCAAATTTCATCTATTCCCCAAGCCTTGCGAATGGTGGAGGCGCATCTGACAGAAGGTGCTCGCAGTTATTTAACAATGGAAATTATAATCATTTCGGATACAAAGTCAAAGCAACACGAAACAATCCCTTACGCATCTCTATACTCTTCCATGAGTTGAATATTAATGAAAACGTCAGCACTCACTCGCGTGATACATAGGCTGCCATTTTCCCTTCTCGGAAATAAAGTCTTTTTACCAAACTGGCTCACACGAAACAGCCTTCATTTGAGTTTTAACAATTCAAAAGAAACATAACTATTTTACAACAGAATATGGCCCTCCCGCTTGGAGAACCAAATTTTTTTCTCTCAAAACATATCCATAATTTTATCCTTTATACTTAAACAGTATTTCTTCTGAAATTGACTTTCGCCCTTTGTGGAAGAAAAAACAACATATTACACAGTATTCTTTTATCTAGTGTAAATTATTTACAACATAAAGCGAATGATTTAACCTGAAATTTCAAACAAATATACTGGAAAATGAGAACAATGGGTAAATAATGAATTTGGAATAAAACAAAACCTTCCACACACACTTCAACACTACGTATTCTGAGTGCCAACCGGACGAGCCCACTCCTTTGCCTACATCCTATGTACGAAGGAAAACAGATCTATAATTTCGAATACAAATTAAATAAGGAGTCCATCCTCATGCGGCAACAAAAAAGGTTATTTTAGTGCTATTAATTTAATTAAATTCCAGGTTTACTCACCAAAAAGACCAGTGATACGGACATTTAGTCGAACACATAGGCAAATGAAGCCTCACGTAGAAGTCCTTCCGACTCTTGTTGTTTGACAAGACAAAGACAAAAAGACAAAGTCCCAGGTCTTCCAACGACCTCTAGGAGCAGAAGTATAGGTATTTCCCTGAATTCCCTCTCGGTTATTTTTTTTTTCAAAATCTCCTCCTATTCACAATCAGGGGAAGATCACTTTACTCACGACAGAGTCGACA
>CM031595.1:85661847-85664347 GCA_018398815.1 Conus ventricosus | reverse complement strand
CGTTAACCGCGGTTTCTCAGTCCTTGGGTTCCGTTAGTTTGAAAGGAATCCTGCCGCGTGTAGTCTATTTCTGGGCAAGTGCCTGTTTCATCAGAATATTTTGATTCGTGGTGTTTACCATTTAGGCTACACAAGATATGATGAAGCGTGTGTTTATAATCTAAAGCAGGGAGCAAATGCGCAAAAGCAGGAATAGCATGGATGGAAAATATGTTCTATTATTGCGTTGGTTCGGTCATCATATTGCTATTTCTGTCAGGAGAAAGGTTTGCTTTCTTCCCATATTCCAACGTCTGTTTCTACCGAGTGATTAACACGAGGTTGTATTATGATCAATAAGTGAAAATAGTAGCCGTGTGTATGTTTTGTAGTTATGGACCCTTCTTCGGACGACCAGAACAAAATCATCATGTGACATTTCACTGTATGTTGTTCAACCTATATGTTGCGTGAGGCCTACCGTTTTAGACCTCATACGAAAAGGTCAATCGCAAATGATTTCAGTCCATGAAATACGATCCACTGTGTTACGTTCAGTTATGCTTTTTATTTACTTTCAGCCCGTCACGGCTCTGGCTCCACTCCATGGTTGGCTTGACTGTAAACAACATCGTCGACGGGATTTTCCGTCTTTACCATAGATGTCCATTGCGGACATGATCAGCTTTATGGTCCCTAGCAGATTGAATGTATTCTGCTGTGACGGACTGTTAGCGGTCTAGTGGAGGTATTGCATTGTCTCTCTTTTACCACACATATGCGTGCAAGCGCGTGCGCACGCACGCACGCACACGCCACACACACACACACACACACACACACACTAACACACTAACACACACACACACACACACACACACACACACACACACACACACACACACACACACTAACACACACACACACACACACACACACACACACACACACACACACACACACACACACCACTAACACTAACACTAGCACATGCACACTCACACACTAACACACACACACACACACACACACACACACACACACACACACACACACACACACACACTAACACACACACACACACACACACACACACACACACTAACACACACACACACACACACACACACACACACACACACACACACACATACACACATTGGAAATATTATGGATTCACTTTTTTTTAACAATTGCACGTTCTAGCAGACGTTGGGCACCGAAGATCACGTTTACATTATTGACGGGCCGATGTGCGTGCGTCCATTTCGAAGTGATGCTGGGACAAACCTTCCCCTTGATAAACACCACCACCTCATGGGAAGAACAGAAGATGTGCCATGCCTTAAAAAACAAAACAAAACAAAATAAAGCGAAACAAAACAAAATAAAACAAAACAAAACACAAAACAAAATGGACGCGCCAAGATCAATAGCTGGGTTAGATATTGACGGAGACAGGCGGTTGCTGCAGACTGTTCTCTTATTTCTCTTTGTTTTAAACAGGTCTGACGGCACTGGGTTGGGTTGAAAGAGAAAGGTCTTTGAAGCCGTGTAATGTACAGCATCTTTGAAAGAGGGTCAGCGTCCTCGGGTCAGTGTTCTTGTTGGGCGATGTTCCACTTTCAGTCTGGCTTCAGTGGCTTGAAGAGTCGTTCCGATGCGGCGTGTGTGTGTGTGTGTGTGTGTGTGTGTGTGTGTGTGTGTGAGTGAGTGTGTGTGTGTGAGTGAGTGTGTGTGTGTGTGTGTGTGTGTGTGTGTGTGTGTGTGTGTGTGTGTGTGTGTGCGCGTGTGTGTGTGTTGTGTACGTGTGTGTGTGTACGTGTGTGTGTGAGTGTGTGTGTGTGTGCGTGTGCGCGCGCGCGTGCGTACATGCGCGTGTGTGTATGTGTGTGTGTTTGTGTATGCGTGCGTGCGTGTATATGAGTGTGTGTGTGGATAAGCGTATGTGTGTGTGTGTGTGTGTGTGTGTGTGTGTGTGGTGATGCTCACTGTAAGCCCACAATCTTACTCACGACAGTAGTAGCAATAGTTCTCACTTCATTAGAACGTGCAGTAGGAGTAGAAAGGTAGCAGCAGTGGCAACAGCAGCACGACGATAGCAGCATAACAAAAGTGGTAACAGCAGCAGCAGCAGTAGCGGCTTTAATACCAGTGGGAATAGGAGCACCCATAGTAACAGCAGAAACTGTCGATGATGAAAATGGTGACGAGAAGCGTACGTTTCAGCGCGAGTAGAGAACAAATTCTTAGAATGTTTATGAAGCCTTTTAAAAGATCATGAATTTAAATCTTACTCACGTTTCCGAACTGTTTCGACCAAAAGAACATCTGAGGCCAATATGTTTCAATTCATTGATTTATTCGCAGCCAAGTTTATCTCCTGTTCTGTTTTTCTTTTGCGGTTACTGTTTCTGTCACTGATGATCAAGACGTCATGTGCAGAGAGCATAGACAGCATGACCCCTCCCAATTCCCTTGTCTCCCACCCCCCACCCCCACCAAAGCACGCACATAGATA
>CM031595.1:85651847-85656847 GCA_018398815.1 Conus ventricosus | reverse complement strand
TCCAGCTCGTAGGCCGCTTCGTGTCTGTGCATGATGAGCGAGGCTCTGCCCGTGTGGGTGTCAGGCAGCACCGGGGTCACCGACAGGGCCAGCATCTCCTCGGCCGAGCAGCCGTACAGGTACTGGGAGATGATGGTGGACTTGCCCACGCCCGCGGCCCCCAGGATGACGATGCGGTAGCGAGCTCTTGGACACGCGCTTGTGCTGGCTGTGTGGGTCAGCTCGCTTGCTGGGCCGCTGCTGTTGGAGAAGAAGCTATCTCCTTGGTCTGGAGACAAGGTCATGAGTTTCCCGTGCCCGCCATTTCCAACCTTAGACGGTCAAGTCTGAAGGAGACCACGTTTGGCACAGTGAGCACAGGACGCAGAACAGGCTTTAGTGCGGGTGTCGGTACCTTACGATCAACAGCCTTTACAACTTATTGACTGTCGTAGCCTTCGTGGTTCACTCCGTGCATTTGTCGTTCGCTGGACAAGTGTGTTTTGTCTCTCTACAGCAAGCTAGTGGATTAGCTGGTCAGCTCAAGGGGTGCTCGCTGAGAAGTCTGTCTCTTCTTTGCCAAGATCTGGCATTTAAAGCCTGGCTTCATCCGGTACGGTGTCGACATGAGAGACGTTCAGCTGGTTTGATTGGTCAGTTTTACGAAGAAGAGGGGGGAAAATGACAGAAGGGTGTCTAACTTATTCAACTGTACCGACTCCACCCACCTCCAGTTCACCACGTTGTGTTACTGGCGGTGTCCAGGCAACAAGTGCCAGACAACAGGAATGCAAGGGTCAGTGACAGCTACACGGAGACCAGAGAAGGTTAGTTCCCTCTGTCCAAAGACTTCTTCAACTTTATGACTTAAGGTGAATAGGAACCCTGATCGCCCCGCCCCTCCCGCCCTCTCTCCTCTCTCCCTGCCCCCCCCCCCCCCTCCCTCTCCTCTCTCTCTCTCTCCCTCCCTCCCTCTCTCTCTCCCTCCCTCTCTCTCTCTCTCTCTCTCACTCTCTCTCTCTCTCTCTCTCTCTCTCTCTCTCTCTCTCTCTCTCCTCACACACACGCGGGCATGCGCTTATCTACACAGCACATATGTAGGGGTCTGCTCAAAGAGAACACACACAAAAAAAAAGCAGCAGAAAAACATATGTCAGCATCTATGCGAGACACATGAAATAAGCTACTACAACGAAGACACACACCATCTCATTGTCACATCACAGAGAAACAAACGTACAAGAACTGTGTCGCCGAACGAAGGACTAAACAAATCGCAAAACGTGTTTTTTTTTTGTAATTTGTGATCTTTTGTGTGGCAGTGAAGTCATTCTAGTGTTACCTTCACGCTTCAGTTTCTGCAAGCAGTCAGCCCACTTGGACACCGTGACAGAGAGTCGGAGGGGGGCCGTGACAGCAGCCTGGACGGTCAGGGATCTCCGAAGTTCACTGTTCTTAGTCCTGCGCGACAGGGTAGAGACGTTTTAGCCGATCCATCCAGTTCTTCTTCCCTCCGTCTTTGTGAGACCCATCCCGTATATTGATTGAGTACAACAGAAGGGTCTTAGACGTTCGGCGAGATTATATCCGTAAGAAGCAGCTTTTTTTTTCTTTCTTTTTTCTGTACACACGCATGGGTATGTATGTGCATGGCACACACACACACACACACACACACACACACACACACACACACACACACACACACATACAAGTGAGCACTCACGCAGTTTCAGTTTCATCAAGGAGGCGTCACCACATGCGGACTTGTCCATATACGTTGCACCACAGCCGCTAGGTTTTCAGACAATGCAGAGTATAATTTAAAGTTGATGGATAAACGACTTAATGGCCAAGATGAGAAATTCCATAAGAGGGTCTCACGGCTATGACTTAGCAGATATGTCTGACACACGCATTTACCCAACGCGCTGGTCAGACCTTGGGTACCCACGCAAAACCTACACATACAATGATGGCAGTGGCGTAGACAATGCTGGGTAGGTACCCCAAGGTCGGACCAGAGAAACGGGCCAATGCGCTTGTCAGACATCTGATGACACATCCATGAGAGCATCGTACCGTCTTAAATCGTCTCATCTTAGACATTCATCCATCAGCTGTGAGTCGTGTGCAGTGTAATCTTAGAACTTAGCAAGATGTGGTGTAGCGTGCATGGGTTAGTCCCCACGCATGACACCTCCTTGTTGAAAATGAAACTGATGCTGAAACTGAATCTTTCTTTCCTCTCGTCTACTGTTTTTCTGTCCTTTTGGACCGTTCTCCTGGAGTGTGTGTGTTCGTTCGTTCGTTCTTTGTTTTTACGTCTTTTCACCGTAAGTGATATTAGACCAAAGTGTGCATGAGTGAGTGCATTCTGTCTGTGAGTGTGTGTGAGAGTGTAAATGTGTGAGGTAATGAAAACTGTGAACACTGCATTAACAGTAAAGAGGAAATGTTAAAAGATACATGTAACAAATGAAATGCAAAATACAGAAACGTGGGTGGGTGGATGTGTCCCTCACCACTAATCCACATTGGAAAAAAACAAAACTACAGGAATGACCTGATAGGGATCATCATGAGAACCGAGCAAGAAAGGCCACAGAATTGTAGACATTTTCATGCTGATCGATGATGAGGAAGAGGAGGAGGAGGAGGAGGATGCTATGGAGTTCCATTTTGATCTGAGAAGATGTGACAGGGCTGGACTCTACAGTTTACCTTTACAGTACATCCCGGGCGTTAACCAGGCCCGAGAGATACAGCCATCTGTAGTGCTGGTCATGAAATTTGAGCAAGACTCTCTGAGATCATCGATCAAGTGGACAGCAATCGCCTATGTGGCTCCGGTCTTCCCAGTTGAGCCCATAGCAAATTGAACTCTGGGAAGAAGTCGGTTGGGGTAGAAAAATCTCACCAATAAATGGCTCTGACTAGCATCAAACTCACGACCTCCACGCCCGGAATCCGCGACACTAACCACTGCGTTGTGGCGGCTGGTTTGTCGGAGTTCTTTTATGTTCTAGAGTCTGTGAGACATTTCTTACCGATTAATGAGACTTCTCTAGGTTTTGGATTCCTTCGGGTGTGTACAGGCACGTTGTCACCTCGTACGTGTGTCAGTTTTGCTCCCCTCTCTTCACAACGGTGCAAGAAGGCAGCGCCCAGAGTGATGAACACATCCATGGACAAAACTTCACGGAAAAAAAGAAACAAATCGTGCGTGTGTTAGTGCGTGTATGCGTATATGCATGTGTGTGCGTGCGTGAGTGCGTGCGTGCGTGCGTGTATGAGTGCGTGTGAGCGTGCGTCGTGCGTGTGCGTGTGTGTGTGTGTGGTGTGTGGTGCGAGCGAATAAAAGTAGCCTTCACTTATACCATCTGTATCTAGTGCAATATATAACAAACGAGTATGTGTGTGTGTTGTGTGTGTGTGTGTGTGTGTGTGTGTGTGTGTGTGTGTGTGTGTGTGTGTGTGTGTGTCCGTGCGTGCGCGCGCGCGCGCGCGCTTTACTTTGCTGTATTTTCAACATTGCTTACACGGGGTTCATTTTTAAAATACGTTGCAAGGGACTTTCACCCGAATTACAAAATTAATTGCTTTATAATTTTCATCGACATTGTAGGAGTTTTTACCCCAAAAGATATATAAAAACATGATGCAAAGCATAATTTTACGTACTCCCAGTTTATCTTGAATATGCGTGTAAAAAAAACACGTCACAATCAAACATGCGTCATAATTTTTTTTTTAAAGTCAGAATCAAACATGCGTCATAATGTATTTCGTCACTGGCCAAGTACTTTCGGAGATATTCCATAGTAAAGAAGGAAAAACCGTTTTGGGCCGTTATAGCCGTTAGTAACGGCTATTCTGGTTTTTAAAAAAAAATTGGGCGATCATCCATGACCCATAATGAACATACCTACAAATTTTCAGAACGATCGGGCCAGAAGTTCTGTCTGGAGCGAGTGGAACACATTTTGACCACAGACAGACAGACAATAGTAGAAAGAAACTCGTGGAGAGCGTGGCAGCAGAGAGTCCTCAGAAGAGAAGCCCCCTTCAAGCAAGTGTTTCGGCCCTTATCTCCTGACACTCTAGGGGGGTTGGGCCACACCCCGTTCATGACTCCGGATGTCCCTCTGCTGCCCCCCCCCCCCCCCCCCCCCCCCTCCACCCCTGCATTTCTTCGTTCCCATTGTAAAGTACTCCCTGTTCTATAAGGACTGGGAGTATAAAACAATCAGCTCACACGTACCGGTGTACAAACGACGTTGATGAAAACATCGTGTATGTCATATCAGAGAGAACGTGAATGTTGTTTCCTCTGAATCAACTGGGAGGAAAAAACAGATACGATTCTGCACACTTCCTGACCTTACGTAAAGGTGCAGCACTGTGGCATCAAGAATTGTGTTCGATCCTCTCTCTCTCTCTCTCTCTCTCTCTCTTCTCTCTCCTCTCTCTCTCTCTCTCTCTCTTTGTGTGTGTGTGTGTGTGTGTGTGTGTGTGTGTGTGTGTGTGTGCGTGCGTGCGTGCGTTGGGTGTGTGTGTGTGGTGTTGTGTGTGTGTTGGTGTGTGTGTGTGTTGTGTGTGTATGTGTGTGTGTGTGTGCATGAGTGTTTGTGTGTTCATGTGTGTGTGTTTGACAGTGTATGTGTACGTGTACGTGCATGCGTGTGTATGTGTGTGAGTGTGCATGTGGTGCATGTATCCAGTGTGTGTGTGTGTGGTGTGTGTGTGTGTGTGTGTGTGTGTGTGTGTGTGTGTGTGCGTGCGTGCGTGCGCGTTGGTGTGTGTGTGTGTGTGTGTGTGTGTGTGTGTGTGTGTGTGTGTGCACGCGCGCGCACGCATCATGTGTGTGTGTGTGTGTGTGTGTGTGTGTGTGTGTGTGTGTGTGTGTGTGTGTGTGTGTGTGTGTGTGTCTGTGTGTGTCTGTGTGTGTCTGTGTGTGCGTGCACATATCCGTGCCTCTGTGTGTGTGGATGTGTGTTTGTTTTCGTGTGTGTTTGAAT
>CM031595.1:85616847-85646847 GCA_018398815.1 Conus ventricosus | reverse complement strand
TTGGAAATAATCTTTGGCCGGAAACCAGCGGTTTTTAATATAATATTGTTAATGTAAAATTCGACCATTTCTGCTGACAACCTCTTATTAATATATAAGGTATACAGTTTGCTGAGGCAAAGACAAAAAGACAATACTACGAATAGTTTTCATCGGGATTATTAATGTCTCCATTTTATGGAGTGGAAATATGATTGCTTTGGACCATTCACTGGATCTACCCTTGGAAAACAAAGGAATTGGGGGTGGGGGGGGGGGGGGGGGGGGGGGCATTAAAAGACTTTTGTCAAAAAAGGACAATCGCGTCCTGTGAGACTTTTAAAACTTCATTTATTAACCAGCAGTCCAGCTGCTTTTCCCGATTTTGAAGGTTTTATAGCTTCTTTATAACCTCTAATTCTGATATAGCAATATTTAGGCAAACAACAAGTGTCAGCTTCGTTAAACCCTCTGGCTCAAAAGTACGTGAAACGTGTTGTTCAGGCATTGTCATTTAAGAGATTAGAACAGTGACGAAACCAACTTCTTTTGGATGTTATTTTTTTTAGTCTGAGGTTTTAAACGTTTCCATTTCTTTATTTCTTTCCAGCTTGCCTGCGAAGTGTGTGATTGTTGACAAGCTTCTATCTACAGTTTCCATTTTGAATTCTTTTTCCTTACTTCTAAGGAGTATTTTAACTTTTTTTCCTTTCCTGAACGTAACGATGATCTGTTTTCTAGTTTCTTGTTTCTATAAAGATTCTTAACGCTTTTCTTGCGTTCTTCTTTAATAGGCGACATCTTTGTCGAAAAAACCAAGGCTTACTTTTGTTTAGAAGTGGGGACAACATCTTTGGGTAATGGACAAATCCGCTTAGTTTATACACATGCAGCATCTTTAATAGCGGCACGTAAAAGTGGTCCAAAGCATCATCAAATTGATCGTTCGATCTGAGCAGGTTGCTTCTGCGATATGGTCGGGGGGGGGGGGAGGGGGGGGGTGGGGGGGGGGGGGGGGGGGGGGGGGGGGGGGGGGGGGGGTGGGCTGGGGGGCTAATTTGTTTGGTTTGGTTTGGGGGGGGGGGGCGGGGGGGGGGGGGGGGGTGAAAATTGCAAGGAGAAAAACAGGATTCATTGAGTCATGAGTCTATGTACTGCATCAGGGTTCCAAATATGTTAGTCGAACAAACAAGGAGAGCTGTCACATAAGTTATCATGCACATTTTCTGTAACAAAACAATTTTACTGAAAGCACAAGGGGCATATGTACTGACTCCACTCTCGTCTCTACAAACAGAAATTTGTACATACAGAACACTGTCACCGCACACCGGATTCCGGCATGAGGTCCTGCTCCGGGGTTGTCTTTGACGCTGTCGTTAATCCCCCTCGCGTCGCTCGCCGGGCAGCTCGTCCCTCCCGCGTGTCCGTCTGCCTCGCCGGGAAACCCGAATGCCCCCTCCGGCCGCCGCGCTGTCCCGCCTTGTAGCCCCTCCGCGTTCGTGCTCCCGGCAGCTGCGCAACTGCCGATCTCCCGCGCTGCGCGCCCCCGCCCCGGGCCCCGGGCACCTCCGGGTGCCCCCGAAGGCCCGGCCCAAGACGCCCCGGGCGGGACCGCCATCCCCCGGACGGAACGGATCCGGGCACGGAGAAGCTTTAAAGTAATCATTTACACTTGCGCCACGTGGAGAAACAAACGAAAATTGCATTGATGCATCAGGGTAACAGGAACCCGATTATAATCAAAAGTTCCATAGCAGGCAACAACAGATCTAGAAGATGTCTACCAAGGCATTAAGAAACCAAAGTCGTCTGTCTGACGTCATCCACAAATAATGTGCCGAGTTTGGTCATTCAACATGTGTTTCCAGCTCAGTCTAATACACAGAATTGCGGGTTGACAGGGTATTAGCTGTTCTGGCTGTTAAAAAAGGAATCTCCGCACAGTAGAAAAAGGTCATCCACCAAATTGTTCAACACACTGCAAGGCACTGTGCTATTTCTAAACCCGTGACATTTTATGTTGCCAAAATTATAGAACGTAGAATCGATGGGGGGGTACGAGCAAGCGACAGAGAAAAACGCGCACTGAGACAGTTTTCCAAGGAGTGATTTAACTAATTTTAGAAGAAGGGGGGGGGGGGGGGGGGGGGGGGTGGGCAAGAACGTGGGTCGTATGAAACCTCGAACACGCGATACAAATGTTTCCTTATTCTTTACGGATCAAAGTGATAATACCACCACTGCTCCTAACCCTCACGAGAAAGTTTCACCAGCCGGAGAGGAAAAACAATGAAAAAGCTGACCAGCACTCTGGGGGGGGAGAAAAAGAACTGTTGAGAACAGTTTCAATAAACACACAAAGTCAAAGTTATTAACGTAATTTAAAAAAGCCGAGTCGGAGATTGTTCAAAAGCCACAATAATTCCAAGACAAAGAAAGAGACAGTGATGGGCTTACAGTACGTTGGAACTGTAATCAAACCCTTGGGGCTTGACCGACACATCATGCATGCATGCCTGGTTCGGTTTTGGCTGAAGGGCCATCGTTGGGGAGCTGGAGTGTGGCGCCTTCGATTTACGGGGTCGGGTTGACCGCGTGATGGTTTGGCTGGGGTCGAGGACGGCCCACGTTGTGGGTCGCAACTGTTGCCACGGACAGGTGACCTGCTCCCGAGTTTAGGAAGATTTCCGACTGACCCCCCTCTTGGATTGACTGCGCGCCGTTGTGGTGGCGTGAGTTGTCGGTGCTGCTGGCCGTTTGCCGGAACGTCGTTTGCTGCAGATAGAGGGCCCGCGAACCCCCCGCGACCGACCCAGCTTGTTGCCTCTTTTAAGATTAAGCATGTAGTCCTTTTCTCGCATTGCTTCTGATCTGCGGATCTGCACCCGACTGTCTCGTTGCAGTCGCCCGCCGCAACCTTGAATTCCCCTTTTTGTTTTAGCACCATAACTCCCTTCGTCAAGACGTCCCATCTGTCTTGCCAACGCAAGAATTTGACAATCATTGGGCGGGTTTGGGGTATTAGGGAGTAACGGTTGGGAAGCCATTGCAACGCAAGTTAGGTTTTAGAGAGAGAGAGAGAGAGAGAGAGAGAGAGAGAAGAGGAGAGAGGAGGGTTGGGAGGAGGGAGGGAAAATGGAGGGGAAAGAAAGAGGAGGAGGAAGGAGGTGGAGAGAGAAGCGAGAGAGAGAGACAGACAGACCTAGACAGACAGAGAGAGAGAGGAGGAGGAGAGAGAGAGTAGAGAGAGAGAGAGAAGAGAGAGAGAGAGAGACAGCATGACAGACAGACAGAACACAGATGCGAAGAGAGTAATGGGAGGGCGAAACAAAACATCAAACGAGAAGAGAGGACAGGACAGACAGACAGACAGACAGACAGAGACAGAAAGAGAGTGGGTATCAAGACATCACTCGTATGCGTAACTCTACTAAAGTACCATTAATGAGCATGTGTACTGGCCAGGGCGAAACGACAAGAAGACAACCAGAAATACAAACGTATGACATGTGAGTGTAGTGGTGAAAGAAGAAAGGTGAATAATGAATTACATAAGTTGAGTGATTGACTGATGATTGTGTATGTTTTGTATCATCCGCGGTGCATGCTGGTCGTCCGTCCGTGTGTGTGTGTGAGTTTGTGTGTGTGTGTGTGTGTGTGTGGTGTGTGTGTGTGTGTGTGTGTGTGTGTGTGTAATGTGTGTGTGTGTGTTGTGTGTGTGTTGTGGTGTGTGTGGTGTGTGGGTGTGTGTTAGGAGATGAGGCGGTGAAACAGAACTTAATCATAAAGCAGATGGGCTATACCCTTCCCTTCCGCGTCAAGAGGTAAGCAAAGGAAATTATCTTTTTGTGTACTCCCAGTTCTTATAGAACCGTAGTACATTAGAATGGGAACGAAGAAATGCTGTACTGTCTGTGTCTGTCCGTCCGTGGTTCCACGAATGTGCCTCCTACTCGCTCCAGACAAAACTAGCTGGGTGGCCGATCTTTCTGAACATGTGGTAGGTTTGTTCATTATGGCCAACGGATGGTTGCCCGAATGTTTGTAGTTTTTCCGCTATAGCCGTTACAAACGGCTGTAACGACCTGATAACGGGTTTTTCTTCTTTTGAATATCTCAGAAATACTTGGCCAATTTAATAAGCGATATGGATGATCTTGTGACAAAATCGGAGCCTCCTGTCCATATGTAGAGTGATGTAATTGCCCAAAAAATGGATTAAACAAGCCGTTACAAAAAAAACCGTTATTTTCTGGTGTTCTAGCCGTTATTTCTTATATATAGTGTTTGGGGGGGAAAAAATTTTTTTAAAATGAATTGGTATATAGAAAGGTTTCACACAAAATGCACTTCTAGATAGTGTTTCTAAATTGACCGTTTAAAGACCCCGTATTTCTGGTTTCTTGTCTCTGCGTTCTTTCTTATATATACGGAGGAGTTTAAAACTTAAATTTGGTATAGTAGAAAGGTTATCACACAAAAATAGCACTTTTATATCTATAAGTGGTTTCCTATATTTGACGCGTTAAAAAAACAAAAAAAAAACCGGTATTCTTGACATAGTTGTTCCGAATAAGGATGAAATTTGAAGATGTACACAGGCTTTATTAAAACCCCGTCACCCCCAGGAGGACTAAAATACCGGTTATTCAAAAGGTGTATATCCGTTGAAATTGAATAAACCGTTAAAAACCGTTATTTTTGCCGTTATTTTTTATATATTGGTGGGTTTTAATAAAATTGTGTATATGAAGGGTTATCACACACAAAATGGGGCACATCCAAGAAGTGTTTCAAAAAATCTGACCGTAAAAACCGTTCTTCTTGAACATAAGTTAATGTCCGATTTGAATGAAATTAGTGTTGAACACAGGCTTTAGGGCCCAGTGAGACTAAAATAAGAATACCAGTTTCAAAAGTGTACATATCGGTTAAATACCCGTAAAACCGTTTATATTGCTTTTTATAATTATTTCTTATCTCAAAAAGCACTGGCCGATTTAAAAGCGGTTTGGACAAACGGGGCGTACTTTATATGCTTCGGGGGGGTTTGTTTTCATTATTCATTTAACGCAAACGTTAGGGTACATTTTCGAAATACGAAAATAAAAAAGACAATTCAACGTTGACAAATTGAAGCTTTTGCATCCTCTCTCTCCTCCCTCCTCTCATGTCGCTCTCATCGTCTCTCTCTCTCCATCTCACCAGATAACGTTCTCCTCTTCTCCGCTCTTCTCTCTCTCGGCGTCCAGGCCTCTCCCCTTCTCGCCACCATCCTCTCTCTTCTCTCTCTCCTCCTCCCGGTCAGCCCTCCCTACCTCTCACTTCCTCGCTCTCTCTCTCCCTCTTCCATCTCTCCCTCCTGCCTCAGGGTCGTCTCGTCTCGTTCACCTCTCTTCTCTCTCTCTTCTCTCTCCTCTCTCCAACATCTTCTTTTCCCAATAGTAATGAACAGCTAACTATATGTTTAGTGTGCAAAGGCTTACTGGTTTCAATGTAATTTCTTAGAGTGCGTCTGTGATATATTGTGCCAGACTTGTTAACTGATATGGTTCAACATGTTTTAACCACACGCACGCACGCAACGCACGCACGGCAAACCGCAACACACGCACAGTATGCACACACACAACACATACACACACACACATACACACACACACACAAACTACACACGACACACACACACACAACACCCACACACAAGAAAAGAGAGAGAGCGAGAGGGAGAGGGGCAACAATAACTTTCGCGCTTGTGACCACTAACTAAGAATTACATTCTCTAAAAGTTAGAGGGAGAGGGACGGCGACGAGACAAGAGCGGGTGGGGGCGAGGGTAGGGGAGAAAGAGACAAGAAAGTGAACCCTTCGTGTGATCGTGCCAACCGGCCAGTTTAGGATTATATTCACCGACGTTATTTAGAGAGTTAAATAACAGTGCATTTTCATCCGCATGGCTCAGATAGGTCCCCGAGATACTAGGGAATGGACACAATGGAAGAGTAGAGAGAGAGAGAAGAGAGGAGAGAGGAGAAGAGAGAGAGAAGAGAGAAGAGAGAGAGGAGATTGTGATAGCGAACTTACTAGACTCTGTTGTGGAGTGTGGTGTGTGTGTGTGTGTAGTGTTTGTGTGTGTGTGTGGGTGGATTTGGTTGGTTTGAGTGCGTGTGTGTGTGGTGTGTGCTTGTGTGGTGAGTGTGTGTGTGTGTGCGTGCGTGCGTGCGTGCGTGGCGTGTTGGCGTGTGAGTGTGTGTGTGTGTGTGTGTGTGTGTGTGTCCTGTCTGCCTGTCTGCTGACCTGTCTGCCACCCCCTCCTCCTCTCTCTCTGTGGCTTCTCCCGCTTTTCCACCTTCCCGATTCTCCATCTTCTCTCTCTCGCTCACTCTCCCGCGGCCTCGATCTCTCCGGTCTCTCTCTCTCTCTTAGTTGAAGGGAGTAAAAGGTGAGGTGGGGCCTCGTGGTGGGGGAGGGAGGTGGTGGTGGTGGACGGATTGAGGAGGGGGGGGAGGCGGAAAAGAAAGGCGTGCACGACGCACTTAAGAGCTGTCACTGGTGCTCAGCTCCATGTGTTTCAACGCCGGCGTCACACAATTATTGTGAAGAATGCACTCCCGGGCTTTTTGTATTTATATGGGTTGTTTATTGCTGGTGGTGAACTTGGTATTAAAGAAGATGTGGTGTGTGTGGGGTGTGTGTGTGGGTGTGTGTGTGTGTGTGCGTTGCGTGCGCGCGCCGCGCATCATAGCGTAGGCCATGCGCAGCGCAGGCTTACAATGCGTGGGGATGTAATCCCCGCGGATGTCTTGATACAGTCGCGAGGAACAATGATCCACTGGCTGTTTTTCGAACCCGTTTCTGAACGTTAACAGTTTCCTGTCCCTGAACAACCCCCCCCCCCTCCATCCCCACTTCACCCCAGCCCCACCCACCAACAGACCCTACCCGCTCATCCCCCTTTCCCCTCTCCTCCTTCCCCACTCCGCAGTCACTTCTTCCTTTCACTTTCCCGCCCTACCCCCTCCTCCCTCCCACTGCCCCACCTTTGTAGCCCGAACTGTGCCCGACAAGTGTACTAACTCTGCATCTCTCTGGTTCTTGCACAGGCCATACAGGGATGATCTCAAACCACACTCCGCAGGACAGCAGTGCAGACTTGAAGTTCAGAGATCCAAATAGAGCAGCGCGTCTTAGGGACGGGCGGATAAAGGGGGGGGGGGGGAGGGGTCGTCGTTTCCACTGTTCTTTCGGTCATTACAACAAACTTCATTGTTTACACCCCCGAAAATTTAAAAAAAAAAATTTTTTTTTTACTTCAACAAAGAGGAACGAATGAGTTGACACCCACACGAACAAATGTCGTGCTTGGGTGTTGCACTTGTAGTTTTAAGTAATTTGTTGTCCTCCATTTCCGAAAAGGGGTGAAAGGATTAAATTCAACTTCAAGTGTGTGTGTTGTGTGTGTGTGTGTGTGTGTGGTGTGGTGTGTGTGTGGGGTGTGGTGTGTAGGTGTGGTGGGTGTGTGTGTGTGTGTGTGTGTGTTTGTGGGTGTTAGGAAGGGGTGTGAAAGGGGAAGGGAAAATTTCTTCTCCAATATTTTTGGTACAATTATTATTATTAGTATAGTAGAAGTAATCCTTAATAGCGCCTAATCCTCGGCTAAGACCATCTCTAAGCGCTTTAACAATTCACTCTCCTTTACACACCCGACCGTGGCTGCCTACCTGGTAGTGTCTGACTGAAGAGCTGCCATCTGGCGCTTCGTTCAGGTCGTTTCCCGTGTCACTCAATCAATATTGTTTCAATATCGTTCACATCAGTTCCTTACATTTCCTTCATTTTGTTTTCCATATTTCACGCAGGGTGCATGCTTATGTGTAACGTTCATCCAACCCAACGGCCAAACTGAGCCTTCTCTTTTCTCTTTCCGAAAGTTGGTGATGGGGATTTGACGGGTGTGCAAGATGTTAGCGTGCGTTCACACACGGAAACCTACCTTAGTTTATATGTGTCATCTGTTAGAGGATAGCAAGTTCCAGACCTTGTGGCTATTTTGTATGGCAGGTTAGCTAACAAACACACCTGTGTCTACAAGCGCAGATTGGTAGGAAAGAAAGTCCAACGATAAAAAGTCAAACGGAGAGAAAGTAACCTAAAACTCTAACCCTAAGCCCCTAACCCTAACCCCTAACCTAAGCCTATCCTACATTCCCTAACGCCTAACCCTGGACCCTAACCCTAACCCTAAACCCTAACCCTAACCTAACCCTGACCCTATCCCTAACCCTGAACCCTCCGTTGACTTTCTTTCCGTTGCGTTTCTTTCGATTACCATCAAGCCAAGCCAAGCCAAGCCAAAGCCCGATGGCCCTATTTTAAGTGGGGCTTTATGACAGTTAAGGTTAACTGCTAGCTCGATTAATTCTCTCTCTCTCTCTCTCTCCCTCTTCTCCTCTTCTCTCTCCGGACCCCAGCTCCCCCTCTCTCCCTCTCTCTCCCTGCCTCTTCTCATCTCCGCTGCCCGTCTCGACTCGCTGCTCTTGTCTCCTCTGGTTTCTCTCTATCTCCCTCTCAACACAAGATTCGAAAAAGGTTAACAGAATCGGGTGATGGCAGGTTCCTGACTTTTGTTGCCCCAGTGAGAGTGGGGCTTCATTAAAGCTTGTAACCACTACGATCACTTCCGAAAAACTGGCACCCCTCCCCCCCCCCCCCCCCCCCCCATACAACCCCCCCTCCACCCCCTACATCTCTCTCTCCTCTGTTTTTCTCTCTCGGTCTCACTCTCTACTTCACTTCTTCTTCCTCTTCTCCCCCCCCAGCCCCCCCCCCCCCTCTCTCTCTCTCTCCTCTCTCTCTCTCGGGGCTCTTCTACGCACTTGACAGAGTAAGTCGTAGCTGCAACTGTCTCAAGTTACACGCCAGTTTCACCTGACAGTGTATACCCCCCGTTACTGTAAAACTGGCCATGTAAACTTCAGATGCCATGCCAGCTGAACCACTTGCGTTCAGAGCAAGATGTGGCAGCTTGTTGCCACTTTCGTCTCCTTCATGTTTGGTCGGGCTAGGGAGGAAGACTGAACAACGATGTCCGACATTGACGCCGAGAAGCCGTGCGGACGGTGTAGTGGTTGGACTGACCCTCACGTGATTTCTTCAGTATACTCCTTATGCGATGTGGTGATGTGGAACCGAACCCAGGCCCTCCGAAGCAGACCGCTGGCAAGCAGACCCGTCTCACGAGTGCCAGTGGATCCAGTGGAGCGAGTCTGGACGCAGGGTGTTCTACTGACCACGGAGACAGACGGCAAAGTGTGAGTGGACAGCAACCAACGATGACTGATTTGATGACGATGTTGACTTCTCTGAGAGACAGTTTCAATGAAATGAAACAAGACATGCGGGTAATTAAGGACACGTTCTCTGCCTAAAAGAAGAAGTTGAGACTCTTAGAGAAGACGTCAGTGACCTCAGGCAAGTAAACAGTGGACTGACCGAATCCAACAGAGAGTTGAAAGAAAGGATAAACTGTTTGGAAATGAAAATTGATGATTTGGAAGGTCGGTCCAAACGTAATAACATCATTGTTCATGGCATCGCAAGGCTCAGAAATGAGACAGCAGAACAACTGTGAAGGTTTGTTAAAGGATATGATCACGGACACATTAGAACTTACAGATGATTTTCTTTCGACAGGTCCATCGTATAAGTTCAAAGGAGAATTCACCCATTATAGCCAGATGTACTTTTTACAAAGACAAGGTAAAGTTATTGAAGGCAAAACGGAAATTAAAAGGAACGAACATATCATTGGCGAAGACTTTTCACAACGGGTTAGGGAAATCAGAAGGAAACTTCCCCTCATCTGAAGGAAGCCAGGAAACACAGAAAAGCCACAATGATTTACGACCTCTGCTCATTGATGGCAAGAGTTTATTTTGGGTGATAATGACAACATACTTGAATCGCCATAGGGACAACGGCCGGCCCCACATTAGTTCTGAACACAGTGTAGTGTGCCACCCCAACAAGCCAGGTAAAAATTCGAGGGCAGAAAGTGAAAGTTAACACCGGTTGTGAGGACGGAGTTAGCTGAAACGCGGTTCAGCACGTGAAAGTTGTGGTCGGGAAGGCTGACACTGAGTGTTCGCCTTCCCGTATGCTAGGCAGGTCGTCACCTGACTGCGCTGGCCGTTGTCAGTACAAGCGTACCTTGAATAACGTGTTTGTATGTAAACATTTGTAGTAAAAGCATGTGTTTGTGCAGTGGGTCCCAAGTGCGCGCAGTCAGGTTGATGGCTTTTCGGACATGTCTGTCAATCGCAGAAAATATTCATTCATGCATTGGAACGTTAGCGTTTTATTTTCTAAGATTTCCGACCATCATTTTATCAACTATGTGTCGTCTTTTGATTTTGTTTGCTTAGTGGAAACTTTTCTTGAAGACTTTCAGTCTACTCATTTTCCTGAACACACTGTCTTCATTAAACCTGCTCTTAATTTACAGAACGTGGCAGAAGATCAGGTGGTGTAATATGTCTGATTCGAAATAAACTTTTGACATACGTGAAGAAACTCGATTCAAATTTTGATAATGTTTTGATGTTTATCATTGATAAAAAGTTGTTCCACTTGCCAAACAATGTTTTGTATGTGTGTTGCTATGTTCCTCCAGAAGGATCACCATACTATCTTTTTCTAATATTGATAATGGAATTAGTCAGATTGAAGATAGTTTGATTGAAGCGCTTAGTTTACATGATGATATGTCAGTTTTTGATGTGTGGTGATTTCAATGGAAGAACAGCTGATGTTTCTGTGGATGTTACTGATGAATTTGCACAGTTTTCATGGTTGATAAATTTCATCAAGTCAAAATCAAACGATGCTCAAAAGATAAGGTATGAATATGTATGGTAAATGTTTGTTGAATATGTGTGTAGCTTTGGGTTATTTCTATTCAACGGTGTATGTAATGGGATAAAGAGGGTTGTGTACATATATTTGTACTCTGGCAGCAGTGTGAACGATTACTTTGTTGCATCATGCGATCTTTTGACATTGTGAATACTTCCTGTGCATTTTGTGTGAGTGAACGGATCGAATCTGATCACATGCCGTTAGAATTCAGAATGAATGTAAAGGCATATGTGATCATGGATATCCTAATAAGAGAGAATATGTGAAAAATTTGTGTGGAAAAATGAGCATGCAACTGATTTTTGTATTGCAATTAATATCAGATGATGTTCATGGAGCAATTGTTGAATGCATTAGATATGTTAGATGTGAATGCGAATGTAGCACTCGAATTATTTAATGATGCTGTAAAGTGTGCTGCAGATTCTATGAAACAGAAAAATTTCCGTCGGTTGTATAAGACAACAGAATAAATGGTTTTGATTCAGAATGTAAAACTACAAGACAAAATGTAAGAAAGTTATTGAGAACATGTATCAGAACATTAGATATTACCGACCGTCATGTATACTGCGTGCGCAGAAGAGAATACAAGAATTTATTAGACAGAAAGAAAAAGTCATATAACGGTTCATTGTTTCAAAAGTTCTTAATTCTATTAACAAACAGCAAGAATTTTGGGAAAATGTTAAATTTGTATTAAAAAAGAGTACGCAGAATCAGAATAATATCACAATAACATGAATGGCATGATCACTTCAAGAATATTTTGGAAAAAGATACCACCGTTAATTCTATTGTGTATGCCGTCAGTTATCAGAAGATGATGAGTATACCAATTATTTAGATCGGTCCATCACAAAAGACGAGGTATTATCTGCAATAAAAAAGTTAAAAACTGGTAAAGCTGCAGGACCTGATGGACTTATAGTGAGTTTTTTAAACATTTAGGGGACAATGCTATAAATTTTCTGGTAAAATTATTTAATGTTTTGTTTGATAAGGGATCTATCCTGAAAGCTGGACCGAGTCGATCATTCTTCCTTGTACAAAAAGGGAGATGTAAATGATCCAAACAATTACAGGGGCATCTCATTATGTAATATAGCCAGTAAACTGTACGGTTCTGTAATTAATAAAAGATTAGCAGAGTGGGTAGAACTAAACAATATTACAGGAGAATTTCAAGCTGGCTTCAAAAAGGATTATAGCACAATAGACCATATGTTTACTTTGCTGGCGGCGGTTCAGAAACAGTTTGCTAATAACAGAAAATATATGTTGCTTTTGTTGATTTCGAGAAAGCATTTGATTCGATTTCAAGGAAACTGTTTTGGCCAATTCTAGAAAGAAATGGCATAAAGGGTAAGCTTTATAGTTGTGTGAGAAGTATGTATGAAAACGTGAAAGCCAAAATAAAGAGTGGGGCTAGGTTCAGTGATTTTATTATGTGTACGCAAGGGGTTAAAAAAGGGGATGTTTGTAGTCCTGTTTTGTTTTCGTTGTTTATGAATGAATTAGCTCTCGAAATTATTGAAAAGGGTAGGCATGGTGTACTTTTAATTTGATTCAGTATTCATTTTGCTGTTTGCCGACAATATTGGTTGTTTCTGAAACTGTTATAGGTTACAAACACAGCTAAATAGTTTACACTCTGCTGTACAAAGACTTGAGCTTAAGGTAAATATGGACAAAACAAATGTTTAGTTTTCCGTAAGGGTGGATATTTGGCTGCACGTGAGAGATGGATTTATGGTACATCAAAAATATCAGTTGTAAACGCATATAAGTACTTGGTATTTATTTTTCCACGAAGCTCAGCTTTACTTTTGCTTGTCAGGACCTAGTGAAACAGAGGCAAACGTGCCATTATAAGTGTGTTAAATGTTTGTATAAGTTTGAAAACAGTTCAAACTGAGTTATTTTCAAGTTGTTTGATGCACAAGTTCAGACAATATCCAGTATGGAGCTGAGATTTGGGCGTTTGAAGCAGGTCATGAAATTGAAAAAATTGCACTGTTTTGCCATGAAACGATTTTTATGTGTGGACAGACGTACCCCGAATGATTTGGTGTATGGTGAACTTGGAAGATTTCCAATTTACATCAATTCATACTTCAAAGCATTAAATATGGCTCAAACTAGATACAGATGCATGGTGACAGACTACCTGCACAAGCATACAAAACGCTGTGTGACTTAGATGCTAGAGGTAAAGTTACGTGGGCAACAATATTCGAAATTGTTTATGTAGTTATGGTTTTTCCTTTGTATGGCTAAATCAAGGTGTGGGTTGCGTCCCAAGTTTTTTGCCTGTTTTAAGCAACGCATGATAGACTGTAGTGGCAAATTGGGACTGTCATATCCAAAGTAGTGATAGATTCTCTATGTACAGACAATTTAAGATGAATTATATAGCGGAACCATACATTGGAATAGATATGAACAGATTTATAAAAGTGCTTTAACAAAGTTTAGACTAGGTGTCTCTGACATAACAGTGCATAGTCAGAGGTATAAAAAAGATAAAGGCCTTTGTTGTGCCCTATGGTGGATCCGGTGTAGAGGATGAAGTCCACTTGCTTTGTGTTGCCCAGCACTAAATGATTTGAGAGCAAAATATATCCCTGCCAAGTATTATAGCAGACCATCATTATTTAGTTTAGTCTTACTTTTGTCGTCGAGAAATGAAAGTGTTATGATCATTTTTCTATGTATCTGTATAAGTCGTTCAAACGGCGGAGCACTGTAATATGTTGATACTGTAACTCATATAAGCAAGTCATATGATTATACTGACTTAGTAACACTAAAAGTGCGTGAAAAGTTGTCATTTAGCTTTGCATATATCCCTTCAAATGGGGCTTTGGCCTTTTTTGAATAAAATATCGTTATCGTTATCGTTATCGTTATCTCTCTCCTCTCTCTCTCTCTCTCTCTCTCTCTCTCTCACTCCTCTCTCTCTCCTCTCTCTTCTCTCTTCTCTCTCTCTCTCTCTGTCTCTCTCTCCCTCACATTACATGATCTACAAAGTTACGAACCTGTGAGAGCAGTCCTGGTCTTCCACGGCCCAGGAGAGTGGGGCCTATATGAGGTTGTTATTACCACGATCACTTTCTCTCCCCCCCCCCCCTTCCCTCCCTGTCTTTTTCTCTCTTTCCATCACTCTCTCTCTCTTTCTCTCTCTCTCTTCTCTCTCCTCTCCTCCTCTCTCTCTCTCTCTCTCTCTCTCTCTCCTCTCTCTCTCTCTCACTCTCCCTCTCTCTTACGTACTGGTGAGAGCAAGTCCTTTGACATTCGTGACACCATTGTAAGTGGAGCCACATGAAAGCTTGCAACTACTACGATCACTTTACTTTTCTCCCAATCTCTTTCTCTCTCTCTCACCTCTCTCTTCTTCTCTCTCCTCTCTCTCTCCTCTCTCCTCTCTCCTCCTCTCTCTCTCTCTCTCTCTCTCTCTCTCTCTCTCCTCTCTCTCTTCTCTCTCACCCTCTCTCTCTCTCTCTCTTTCTTCTTTTCTCTCTCTCTGTGACGGACCCGGTGAGAGCGAGTCCTGGACTTCTGTGGCACCTAGTGAGTGGGGTCTATTGATAGCTTGTTACTACTACGGTCACATTTCCTTCCTGCCCCCCCCCCCTCTCTCTCTCTCTCTCTCTTCCTTCTCCTCCCTCACTCTCTCTTACGGATCTGTGAGAGCAGTCCCGAACTTCCGTGACCCCCTGGAGTGGGACACGGAAGATTTGTTTCTACTACGTTCATTTTCCTCTTCCCCTCCCCTCCCCCCCCCCCCCTTTCTCTTCCTCTCTCTCTCTCTCTATCTCTCTCTTCTCTCTTCATCTCTCTCTCTCTCTCTCTCTCTCTCTCTCTCCTCTCTCTCTCTCTTACGGATCTGGTGAGAGCAGGTCCTGGATTTCTGTGGCCCCAGTGAGAGTGGGGCCATATGAAAGCATGTAACTACTACGACCACTTTTCTTCCCCCCCCAAAAAAATCTCTTCCTCTCTCTCAATCTCAATCTCTCTCTCTCTCTCCTCTCTCTCTCTCTCTCTCTCTCTCTCTCTCTCTCTCTCTCTCTCTCTCTTCTCTCTCTCTCTCTTACGGACCTAGTGAGAGCTAGTCCGGGATTTCAGTGGCCCCAGTGAGATTGGGGTCATATGAAAGCTTCTAACTACTACGATCTCTTTTCTTTACCCCCCCCCCCCTCTCTCTCTCCATCATTCTCTCTCTCTCTCTTTCGTCTTCTCCCTTTCTTTCTCTCTCTCTTTCTCCCCCTTTCCCTTTTTCTTTCTCTGTCTCTCTCTATAACCACCCTCTCTCTCTCTCTCTCTCTCTCTCTCTCTCTCTCTCTCTCTCTCTCTCTCTCTCTCTCTCTCTCCCCGTGTTTTTCTGTCTCCCCATTCTTCACTCCCCACTGTATTTTGATGGCTTGATATCCATGATGATGCGTTCTTTCTGATTAAGAACTTAACCCCAGTGAGTCTCTCTCTCTCTCTCTCTCCTCTCTCTCTCTCTCCTCTCTCTCTCTCTCTCTCTCTCTCTCCTCTCTCTCTCTCTCTCTCTCTCTCCTCTCTTTTTTCCCCTCTCTCTCTCTTTCAGCATACAGATGTACATGATTACATTAGTGACATCGTTGTTGTTTTTGGTCCTAGTTTCCTCTTTTCCCGACATTCCCCCATTCCCTCTCCATTCCCCCTCTCCTGCCCCCTCAGTGTGTTCACACTCATGGATGTGGTATAGAATGCGTTGTTAAATGTGATCACTTTTTCAATGGTTGAAATGTGACACGTGCAGAACGCCAATGAAATTCCAGATGAACAGAGTGAACATGTGTGAGAGACGTTTTGATCATTCAGTCTCAATTAACTCCCCGGAGGAAGGCCTTGTGCCGAAAATTTGGGTTAGAAACGGAACTTGTTGTTCTTTTCCTTCTTTTGTTCAAGTACACACACACACACACACACACACACCACACACACCCCACACACACCCCACACACACACACACGCACACGCACGCGCACGCGCACACGCACACGCACACGCACACACACACACACACACTGGTTACAGTGGATACCTAGGAAAACAGCATACTTTCCGGAATGGGAAAACCATCCCGAGGTCATCAGGAAGAGTGGCATAAGAACGGACATAAGCTTAGCACTCCACCCAGACTGATCAAAACAAAATGATTCCGACTGAACTGTCTGTGCCATCTGAAAGCACAATGGAGGAAGGTCACCTCTGCAAGACTGAGAAGTATGCTAGTGTCTCCAGCACTCTGAGAAAATCTGGTTTCCACGCCAAAGTTCTCGCCATAAAGGTTGGAGCAGGTGGAGGGGTGGGTGCGGAGGGGGGCGGGGGGCGGGGGGGGGGGGTTGTAGGTTCATCAGACCACAACCTTATGAAACAGCTCGCCATGTCTGGTGAGATGAGGACCACAACTGTACAGGCAATGGTAGAGGCAGCGGAAAAGAGTTCCAGATGGATCTTGCCGACGAGGAACACAGTCAGCTTCATAATTATGCTTGTATTTCACCAGTTTAGATTCGGTGCACGACCAGGATGTGGGTACGTTTCAAAGTGAGGTCGTTGTTGTTGTTGTTGTCGTACCCTGGCTAATGACTCCAGGGATCATCCAAACAGCCGAAGTACTTGAACACTATGGTACAAATGCATCGGCTGGGAATGAGAACATTATGAGTGTGACCGTTTTGGATTACCCCGCCACGTGGGCAGCCACACTCCGACTTCGGGGGATTTTGGAGACTGATCATGTTATGCTAGGAGCTTGTCACGACTGAAGACAATCCCCGCATAACTAAGCAGGGCATAACAACATGTTGAGGTAGCCTTGGTGTTCTGGCCTGTGTCAATTGGTCTGACACAGCCTTCAGCCAAGGCGTTCAAAGGGAGGTGACCGCAATCGGAACCTGAAACAAACTTACAAGATAAATGACTGTTCCGCCGACCGAAAGAGACAAAACAAATGACAAGACAAAACACGACGCGTTTCGACCTCTTTAGTCTTCTTCAGGGAAGACAAACAACATTCAAGACAATGAGAAACGAAGACCGAACAACCACTTAGCTCCCTATCGCGCCCAGTTTGAGGTCGAAACGCGTCGTCTTTTGTCTTGTGATTTGTTTGTCTCTTTCGTTCGGCGGTACAGTCATGTTTCTCTGAAGTTTGGGAGGTGGGTGAGTTATGCATCTTCTGAGGCAACACCTTGAGACGCCCACTCATCCAGAGGGTGCTGGATTCTAACTCGGGCACACCAGCCAAAAAAAAAAAGGAGAGAAAAATCTGTCGGCATTTGGGCATTTCAGGATGAGTCATGAAATGACTGCAGCTCGGCCCACTTAGAGGACTTCAGAGCCGGAACACTTGTTCGAGGAGGGTTTCTTCTCTTCAGACCTCCTGTTGTCAAGCTCTCCATTGAGTTTCTTCCTCTGTGTGTGTGTGTGTGTGTGTGTGTGTGTGTGTGTGTGTGTGTGTGTGTGCGCGCAGAAGGAGACAGGATCGATGGAGTGTAGGAGAAAGGGATTAAAAATGAACAATGAAGTGATGTAAGTGTAATTTATCCAAGACAAGACTGGAACGCTAATATTAAGGAAACAGGAGGAAACTCAACTCTCGTAAAACACGCACTTTTTGTTCCCCTTTTCATAGGAACCCATAGCTCGTCATGAAAATGCGTTAATTATCCATCCGTAAGGCTGAAGTTTTGAAACAGTACATAAGAAAGAACTTTGGGTTGCGGGAAAGTGTGTGTTTGTTCGCGGTTTGTGTCGCAAATTAAAGCCTGCAAGGTAGTAAACAAATGTCTATTCCTGTTCCCGTCGGCATGTACAAGACTCAGGGACATGGCTGAGAGACGCCGCTTAAGTTACAATTGATCAAAGTAGCTGACGTTCGTCTCATGAAAGACAGGATTTAATTATCACGATCAGGATGACTTACAGTTACAGTGAATATGCCTGCCAACAATTCCTTCAAAGACGTCGGAGAAGGAAAATGTGCATGCCACGTCCTCTGTTGAGGTCATCGGAGGACACATTTCACAATGGAACAAATCATACATGCGGCAGTGGGCGACAGAAATATTGCATTTTCAAGGTGTGGAAAAAAATCGATTTGAAACAAGACTTTGCCGAGGGCGGAGTAAATGCATCAAAGTGGAAGATTTCGCCAAGGACGAAGTAGAGGGATTGAACAAGAATATTTCGCAAAGGACAAAGTAAACGGACTGAACTAGAAGGTTTCGCCCAGGGCAAAGTAAGTGGATTGAACCAGAAGATTTGGCTTACGGCGAAGTAGAGGGATTGAACCAGAAGATTTGGCCATGGACAAGGTAAATGGACTGAAGTAAAAGATTTCGCCTAGGGCAAAGTAAATGGATAAAGTAGTAGATTTCGTCGTAGGCGCAGTAGATTGATTCAACTAGACGATTTCGCCAATGGTGAAGTAAATGGATTTGAACCAGAAGGTTTCGCCACGAGCGAAGTAAATGGATTCAACTAGACGATTTCGCCTAGGGCAAAGTAAATGGATTCAACTAGACGATTTCGCCTAGGGCAAAGAAAATGGATTGAACTAGAAGATTTCGCCGAGGGCGAAATAAATTGATTGAACTAGATTTCGCTAAAACAAAATAAATGAATTGAACCAGAAGATTTTGCCGAGGGCGAAGTGAATGGATTGAACCAGAAGATTTCGCCAGGAGGCATAGTAAATGGATGGAACTAAAGAATTTCGCTAAAGGCGTAGTAAATCGATTCAGAAGATTTCGCCAAGGGTGAGGTTAATAGGTTGAAGTAAAGATGTCACCGATGGTGAAGTACATGGCCTTAACTTTGATTCTGCTGAGGGCGAAAGAGATTTGAAACATCATTTTGCCGAGGGCGGAGATAAGCACATGGAATCAGTGGTCTGCATGCACACACAATGAAGCATGGAAAGGTGGCGTGCTGTTGATGAAGTTTGCGAGCTTATGAAACTGACAAACTTTCTGATGTCTTAAAAAAATTGACAGAAATAGAAATTAAAACAAACATAAGAAGAAAGTGACACAGAGAAAAAAGTTAATCCAACCAAGAAGTCGAGTGGCCAGCCAAGGGTGGCATGTTTAAAAAGTCGATGGTGGTAAGTTCACTTGTACGGTAAGCGCTTGCTACTTTTCAAAGGCCGGTCACTCGCATATTTGGCCTACTTCTCTTAGCCAGTCAGGTGCTGTGTTATTTGAAACGTTACGTGTGCTCGGTCGAGGGAAAACGGAACATTGATCACGCTGATCACGTGATTCTATCTGTTTGAGGACAAATTTTATGCCCGCCACTGTGTTTTGGAATGACACGTTGCATCTTTTATAAGGAGAGTTAATGAACAGGCGACCAGCCTTTCGTTTTTCAATGGAAACAGAATCTCGCTATGCGACATAAGCATTGAGCTTAGCAGGCACTTGCCTATTCAAGTCTGTTGTCAATGATGTAGCAACAGCAGCAGCAACAGGAGCAGCAGTAATAGGAGGAGTAATAGTAGTAATAGTGGCAGTTATAATAGTAGTACAGTTTTGTTATTATTTCTGTTATTCTTTTTATCATCATCATCATCATCATCATCATATTATTATTATTATTGCACGTGGTTAATAGTTTAACGAAGAGCAGCTGCCGTAACGAAATGTTCAGCGTCGAGAATTTCCGGCGGGGAAGACGTAGCTTAGATTTCCATTAGAACCATTTATTTACAATATTTTTCTGCCCCGACCTGCTGATACCCATACCTGTGGGCTCATTTGAGAAGACTGTGAAACTACACGGTCGAGTTTCATCCACTTCATGGATGCGTTTCCGACCAATCTTCTGACCAGTACCACTAGTGTCTATCTCTGGGGCCTGGTTGACGCTGGGATTTATTATGAAAGTAAGCGTGGAGTACAGCCCCGTCATGAAGTTTCAGACCTGAATGGAAATCCGTAACATCACCTTCATCATCCTCAACCTCATCGATCAGCGTAAAAAAAACATGTCTCAAATTCTGTGGCCCTTCATGCCCCACTCTCGTGGTGACTCTGTTTCGATTACCTCTCTACGCCTCTGCCCTTTGGTTCTGTTGGAGTCACCGGTACTGGCAAAATCATGGGGTCTCTTTGGACGGACGTTGTGGCTAAAGAGCTCAATCAGGCCGGTTCCGCGACCAAGCGATTATTGTCGTCGGTAGGGGGCTTAGTAGGTGGTGTCCTACGTATGCTGAATCAGAACAGGCACCACTGAACACCATCGAAGTGACTCGGCGGCACTGCAGTGTCTCCTCGGGCGGGTTGCCTCATGACGACTTAACATTGACCTGACCCCTGTGGATGTCTGGTGCTGAGGCTGAGGTGGGACGGGCCGGGCTGTGGCTGTGGTCAGGGGGCGTGGGTTCAGTAGTACTGAACTGGCACGGAAGATGTGACAGGAAGAAAAGAAAAAGAAATGATAAATAGATAAAGGAATAAATGAACAAATGAATAAGGAAATAAATAAATGAAATGAATGAATGAATAAACGAATGAATAATGAATGAATGAATGAATGATGAATGAATGAATGAATGAATGAATAAGCGATAAAAGGGGGAAACAAAGAGAGGCAAGGAATAGGGATGTGGTTGACAGGGTCGGGTAGGGGTGCGGGGGGAAGAGTCTGTCGCTGGATGTACTTCAGAGCAGCAGAGTCTGCAGAGGCTCCAGAGCCGTGTATCGATCATGGCGTGCCGGAGTTTCGTCAGAAGATCTGTCACTCACAGACCTTGATGCCGTAACAGCGAGCCGAAAGCGGGCATGTTTGTCTCGCAGAAGATGGGAGACGAAGTCCGGAAGACAACGCGGCTAATTTACCCTGAGCTAAGGTTACACAAGTTTCGGGCCTGAACTCTGTCGTGAATGGACAGGGAAGGGTCGGCGATAGGTCTCCCCCCTCCCCCCCCCCTCCTTGCTGGTCTGCAGTAGAGTGATTTCCCCTGGCAATTCTTCCTGATGTTGATGGGGCGGGCAGAGTGTGGAATGAGATTAGTGGCCGCATGGTCATGACTGACGCTGTTGATCTGTGCGGCAGACAGAAGGTCAGTAAAATTATGGGAACATACTCGCTTCAGAAATCAATAAAAGCTGCTTTCTCAGATGTTCTTCGGGAAAACAGTGCCATGCTCTCAGCTCAGTGGATCACAAACTTTTCCGCTGGGATGATAACTGTTTTTCCTATCTCTCCCAAGGATCACGCAATCAATGCCCAAGTTTTCCTGTGCAAAACAGTTATTCTCCTTCAGATAAACCTTTAGAATCAGACTTGGGTTTTCTTATTTTCCCAGGACAAAACAGTCATTATCCTGTAAGGAAGCAGCAAAAAAAACAAGGAAAAACAATTCAAACCGGCTGTTCGCGGGATAATACACGTTGTGTAATGATAATACTAGGACGCATGAGTTTGTCAGGGAAAGCGGTGGTCATAAGTGATCTCTGTGTTATCGTTATTTCCTCGACATGATTCCCGTTGTCCTGGAGAGAATAGGGAAAACAGTTCTGATCCTGGAATGATAATGGTAAAGTTGCTTATAGCCCAGTCAGCCGCAAAGGGCCATATCAGGGGTGTCACCACTTTGAAAATAACTCGCAAGTCATTAAAAAAATGATTCACACAACTCCTTAAAACATACCTTCCAAAAACACTCCAGAAATGTTGTTAAAAATCTTTCGTCCGTAAAATCTTAGATCAGATGAAAAATGTTAATCTTCAGAAATTCAAAGATCACATCAGGTGGGACATCTCTGAACAAGGTTTTCATGGAGTCTACTGTAAAGTGTTTGTGTCTCACATCATGCAAGTCCCAACACTCTAAAACGATATGTTTCACAGTGAGTGGTACATGACATGGAATGCACCACGGAACTTCTTCACCTTTTAAAACATAAGAATGGGTGTAAAAAGAGTGGGCTGTATGCAAACAGCACAAAACTGTTTCTTCTTTACGGCCGCCTCGAGAACATGGTAAAACCTCTTTCAGGTTTGGACGGATTTTAAACAGTGTGTTATCCATCTGCGAGTCCCCCTCTTGCCAGAGGTCTCTGACATAAGCCTGTGTTTTGAGTTTCAGATCAGTGTGAGGGACAGACAATCTGCTCAGCTCTTTTTTTGTGGCACTCTTGGCAAGGTGATCAACCATTTCGTTGCCTCAAATGCCCACATGAGGTGGGTACCCAAGCAAAAACTATGCCTGGAAAAAACAGGGAACATAGATATTATCGTCAGGAAAACAGGGAAAACAGTTGTGATCCTAGGAAAACGCTTGTGATCCTAATAGTTGTGATCCCGAGGAAATTAGATGGATTCCTCAGGAATAACAGCGCTAGTGGTTTTCTTTATTTTTGCTGCTTTCCTCCCCAGTAACAACTTACTTGGGTAAACAGCTAGAATCGCCTTTTGAGGCTTCTGTGCTGCCATACCAGTGAGTATGCTCAAATATGTGACTGCCAGCTAATATCGCATTCAGAGACTACTATGTTCCCATACCAGGGTTCATGTTGTGTGTGTGTGTGTGGGGGGGGGGGGGGGGGGAGGGGGGGGGCTCAGCTGCCAATTGCAGGACCTTCGCCAGAGACTGCGGTGCAAGAGCGGGCTTGCAGGGGGAGGGTGTAAACACGGTGTTTACTAGGTGGGTGCCCGCTCTTTTCGTCTTCAGAGTATTGCCAGCTGCGTCTTGTTCAATCGGACTGTTATGTGCCTGATCTGCATGAGCTTGTGTGTGTGTGTGTGTGTGTGTGTGTGTGTGTGTGTGTGTGTGTGTGTGTGTGTGTGTGTGTGTGTGTGTGTGTGTGTGTGTGTGTGTGAGAGAGAGAGAGTGTGTGTGTGTGTGTGTGTGTGTGTGTGTGTGTGTGTGTGTGTGTGTGTGTGTGTGTGTGTGTGTGTGTGTGCGCGAGTGTGTGTGCATACATGTGTGCATGTGTGCGTGGGTGTGTATATGTGTGTGTGTGTGTGTGTGTGTGTGTGTGTGTGTGTGTGTGTGTGTGTGTGTGTGTGTGTTGTTTGTTTGTGTTTTGTGATAATAATAATTATAGTAATAATAAATGATGATGATGATGATGATGATGATGATGATGATGATGATGAGAAATGGATACTTATATGACACTTTATTTTTAAAAAAACTGCTTTCAGTGTTACTAATGATAATAATACTAATAATAAGAAGAAGAATGATAATATGAAACAATACACAGAAATTTCTACTAAACGTGTACATGAAAATGCACTCAACAAACTATGCATATAGATACATGCAAACAAACAAGCTCTCCCCTTCACACATCTTTGGTTTCATCACGTGTTCTCCCTCCATCTGTTTTCAACCAAGACGAGTTTTTCGTTAAAGCATTGGGTCTGATGATACGGCCTTAACAGGAAAAAGGCACTCTGTATGTTGTTGAACAATGTTCTTCCGCATTAAAGGTCAGAAACAGCAGCCTGCTATCCCCCACCCGCCCCTCCACCTTCACCCTCTATCCCCCTCATCCCTGCCCACTATCAAAGCTTTTTCGGAAGAAAAAAAAAGTCTGTTCATAAGAGCTTATTCAGAGACACTACTCATGGAAAGATAATATTTACAAGAGAAGTTGGACTGAAATTATTCAACCAATGGCCCAAACCAAGTTAACCAGCAAGTTCCTGCAACTTTTCCCCTGTCCAAAGAACCCAGCGAGAACTGAGTAGTGTGCTGATACACTATGTAAACGTGAGGAAGGACTATAACATGAACATGGCGACACATCTTCATCTGGCATTTGTACAACGGCATGATACCAGGAGCTCGTCCACACATCGAGAGCTGTCGTTTTAAAGCATCATCACTCTTTGTGTGTGTGTGTGTGTGTGTGTGTGTGTGTGTGTGTGTGTGTGTGTGTGTGTGTGTGTGTGTGTAGGGGTGGTGGTGGTGTTTCTTTGGCTTAAGAAATAGTCTATATTGTGAATGTAGGTCACTGGACGACCGTAGATCCAACTGTTCATACCGGACCATTGAAATTAACACAGAGACTGCTTAGGGTAAGGTACATCACCAGATTTATAAGTCATAGACATATAGTAAATGTATGCACCGAACGACATTAGGTCCAACTGCGCAAAGCGGACCAAAGAAATACAAACAGAGACTGCTTAGATTAAGGCGTTTTAACCAGATTTATAAGTAACAGATACAAGAATGAAGAAGATATAGATACGCTGAATAGCTGACCGAATTATTACTACGGGTAATTCTAGTCCTTTGAATGAGACTATAAACCGAGGTTCCGTGTGTGAACGCACGCATAACATCTTGCACATACGTAAAATCCCTTCACCAGGAAAGGCGCTGTTTATTAGTACCCTTAATATTGAGTTCAGTGCTAAGGGTGTTTTTTTTAAACGCTGACTGCAAATATTGCATTGGTGCAAACTTCTATTGTACTTTTCATGAAGATTTTGAACACACATGAGCTACTGGATTTCGGGGGAAAGTTTTTACAAAAATGAAAGTGACACTCACCGTTCAAAGATGAAGGTGTGTGGCAATCTGTTGTATGGACGAACACTTCAAACCAGCCATATTCTAGCATTACCTTTACATACATATGTATAAAGTAGTCCTTTTGTGTTCTGTCAAGCGTTTTCGAAGGTTTCTCTCAGTTTCCCCAACATAGTTCTCTTCACAGTCACGACAGTCTATTTGGTAGATAACTCCAGACTTGTCCAGTTTGTCAGTTTTGTCCTTGGGTCGACCAGCGGGCTGCAGATGGTGTTGATAGGTTTGGGATGTACGGAGACGCCGGTTTTCCTGATCTCCCTGCTCAAGGCTTCGGTCACACCACGGACATAGGGATGGTGACATGTCCTTTACGCCTGGTTTGGTCTTGTTTGGTGATAGGATGCGGTGGGATCTTACTAGCCGGATGTTCCATGCCCACTTCTCATAGCCCGATATGGTGAGAACCAGTTTGAGGTGTTCCACATCCTGGTCTTTGGCATCCTGAATAGAGCAGATGATGTTGGCCCGATGGGTGAGGGTGCGTATCACTCCGAGTTTGTGTTCCAGCGGCTGGGCTTTCAAACTGCAGGTACTGGTCGGTGTGGTAGGTTTGCGGTACACACTGAAGGAGAGGCTAGATTAGAAATGATTTCCTTTTTCGACTTCTAGCCTTTAAAGGTCTGCTCTCAAGATTGACAATAATTTTGTTGAAAACAGGTCTGCTGTTCGTGTATTAACAATACGACGGTTTGTTTTGCAAAAAATTTTCCAGCCGAGTCGTTCAAATGTGGGTAACAGGATTTCTCTCCCCTTTAGGCGAGTCGCCCAAGTCCGGGTAACGGACAGACAGCAGTACACTCCGTGTTACCCACGACCACACGACGGGAACATAAAAATTCCTACACTTTCCATGAAACGGTCGAAGGGAAATAAGCACTGTAACTAGTCTTGGGATGTTGGAACGAGTTGTCGACCATACTTTCAGTGGCCTATTATGAACTTGGCTGACCTCAGCAGCTTTGAAACAAAGAACTGGCAAAACCGGCACGCCGCGCGCGGCACGTGTTTCCTGTGTGAGAAGAAATCTCGGTCAGGCGAAGGGGTGGTAGCGATTTCTCGCTCAATGAAGTGCTTGAAATCGTATTACAAAGTGGATCTGGTGATGAGGGAGTTGAGTGTTTGTTCTTTTCCCGTGACACCTAACACAAGACTGTCAGTTGTTGTAGAGCTACCGTAAAAATAAATTAGAAAGTGGCCAAATCTGTGCGTCAGCAGGAATGCGCGCTGTGCACGGTGTCCGGGGTGCAGGAATGGCGCTGTTGTGTTGCTGTCGGCTGGATAGTATTTTAATGAAGGGAAAAAAAACATTGCTTACCAGCTGAAATCCATTGCCATGATCAGAAAATTGTGACATCACTTGTAGGGCTTTCTGAATTCTTCTTATGTTAAAAGAATCAATAAGTTTTGACTAGACGTAGGTATATGATTGCTCTTCATCGTGTCACCAAGGTAATTCTTGTCAGAGAGGGTTCCTAGAGACAGAAGTTCCACCTGTAGTCCGTGCCTTGTTCTGAATGGTCAAGAGTCTTTGTTGTTCAAAGACACGGAGAAGAGATGATGTAGTGTGTGCGGGCTCATTTGGGAAGACTGGACCACACAGTCGAGTTTTTATCCACTTAATGGATGCGTCTCTGAGAATGTTGCTCAAATTTCCTGACCAACACTGCAGGCATCTGTATCTCTCGGTCTGGTTGATGGGCCCGGATAAAATTATGAAAGGAAACGTAGAATACAGTCCTGTCCTGCTGTCTCAGACTGGAATGAAAATCCGTAGCATCATCTTAATCATCCTCATTCTCATCGATCAGCATTAAAAAAAAAAAGCCTCAAATTCTGTGGCCCTTCATGACCGGCGTCAGTTATGATCTCCTCTTCACGTCTGTGACCTTGGTTTAGTTCCGTCGGGGTCACCGGTATCGGCCAGTCCATGGGGGCTGTCGTTGGACGGACGTGGTGGCGCCGTCCGGAAGGAGAGCTCACTCACGCTGGTTCCGCGACTAAGCAATTATTGTCATCAGTAGGGGGCTTAGTAGGTGGTGTCCTGCGTATGTTGGATCAGAACAGGCACCACTGAACACCACCGGAGTGACGCGGCAGCAGTGCAGTCTCTCCTCCGGTGGGTTGCCTCTTGACGACTTGACATTGACTGCTCCCTGTGAATTGCCGGTGCCGGTTCTGTGGGCTGTGGCTGTGGACGGGGTGTCGAAATGAGCGGCGTGGGTGCAATACCACTGAGGTGGCAAAGAAGATTGGACAGCAAAAGAAAAACAAAAAACTTCTATCTAGTAAATAGAGAAATTTGAGCAACACTCTTCGAGACGCATCCATTGAAGGGTTTAAACTCAAATATGTGGCCCCAGTCTTCCCACAGCAAACTGATCTCTGGGTAGGAGCCGATCGGGGCAGATATTAACGGCTCTGAAGGCAATCGATTCCACAGTAGACACCCAGGTGGCAGATGGGTGTAGGGCGGCACCGATTTCCTTCCTCGCACCACGAGGTCGACGGGACTAGCCTGTGTCGCCAGGGGACGGCTCTCGACACGGGGGGGGGGGGGGGGGGGGGGGACACTTTGGCGACGAGGCGCTGCCACTCTGCGAACTACCCAGTGGCCTGCACGTCTAGTAGGGCCCTCCCTTTGCTGGTGGGGGAAGGGCGGGAACGCCCCCCCCCCACCCACCCACCACCACCACCCACCCCCGCCCCACCCCCGCCCCCACCCCCCGCCTCATGGGTGTAGAGTGGGCATGGACCTACATGCAGCGGCTCGGCGACTTGTGCCTCGTATGTCTCCCGAGTCGGCCTCACGCGGCACAGGACCGTCGCCAGTCAGCATGAAGACGGCCGCCCGGTAGCCCTGACGACGGCTTTGGAGGAACCGCCACGAGGACGACGACACCAACAGCAACATCAACCGCAACCGAACTACAACCTTCAGACGACCGCTCGGAGGTCCTAACGACTTCACCTTCACGCAGGCTCCTGCCTGACGACACCGTCTACCCCGGGTCCCTCCGCCCGCCCGCAAACACCAACCTCGACCACACCAACCAGCCAACAACGTCTTGCCAAGACGAACGTCTCCACGCTATATTTGCAGCGAAAACTTGTCCTTTGAAGCTTTGGCCGTGAGGACGTGAAACTCATCTTCTCCAATCGATTCCACGACCTTTCAGCCAGAGTCCGCGACGCCAACCATCTTGCCACGACGGCTGGTAACCTGAGGCGAACTGGGTGTGCTGGACTAGAACAAGTTATCACGGAATTCCGCGGAAGTCACTACGGCAGCATTGCGGTAGTTTGCATCATCACGACCTCATGTTGTTTGCTCCATGTGCTCGACCAGCTCTGGGGATGTGACAAGAGCCTGGGTATAAACTGTGTATGGAATAGTTGGAATGATGGGTGGAGAATGAATGCCAGAGACGGCAGCATAAACAAATGAGTTTTAAAAATCAGTACCTGAACAATGACAGTGTTTGAAGTGAACTGATGTGGCCAGTGCAAAATACAGTATCCAATGTAACGATAAAACCGCAAGACAGTGATTCGAATCTCTCTCTCTCCTCTCTCTCCTCTCTCTCTCTCTCTCTCTCTCTCTCTCTCTGAGAGAGAGAGAGAGAGAGAAGAGAGAGAGAGAGGAGAGGAAGAGAGAGAGAAGAGAGAGAGAGAGAGAGAGGAGTGCCTGGTGACCGAGGAATCCACGGCAACCAATACCTAACTCGTGTATACGCAGACGATCTCATGATGCAGTGCAGACAGCTCTACAACAATAGGCTCCAGATGACAATCAGAAACTTCACCGTCATGGCTGAAGAATGGTCCGTTAAGATGAAGAAGAGAAATGCTGTAAATTCCTCTTCACCGTACCATCCAAACAAATATCCTTTACCCTCAGCCGAAAAGAGAGACAACTCTGGAGACAAAAAAAACCCAAAGAAACAAAACAAAAAACAACAAAAAAAACTGATGATAAACCAGCTTACTTAGGTATCGCATTCAACAAAGGCAGACATGGGAACCTAACGTCCAGAACGCTAACGCGGAAGCGGAACAAAAGTCGGCAATCGTGTGCCCGAAAGAAGTCAGTGTTGTCTTTCAATGAAAATGAACGTATGTAGCCCGAAATCTCATCTTTCTTTATGAGAGACTCGTCAACAACAAGACCAGTCATGTACGTTTGGATAGAAGATGTTCAAGTGAGCATGTGTGCGGATGTCTGTATGCAAGGATTTTATGTGAATATGAGTGCGTTCATATATTAACTTACGCACAGCAGTCATTGAGTTTTGTTGTTGTTGTTGTTCTTCGCTCTCTCTCTCTCTCTCTCTCTCTCTCCTCTCTCTCTCTCTCTCTCTCTCTCTCTCTCTCTCTCTCTCTCTCCTCTCTCTCTCCTCTCCACACACACACACACACACACACACACACACACACACACACACACACACACACACACACACACACACACACTGAGTGCTAAGACTGTGTGCCAGTGCAGGTGCGTGTAGAATCGTATATGCGTGCTTGTAGAATAACTACAATGTATCTGTGTGTGATTAAGGTGAACTTTCAATATTTGTTTGTGAACTGTCCCTCCAAATATTCCTTGTAATTCATGTACCGTAATAAGACGATGTGTGTTGTTTTAGATGTTATCTCGCTTGTTTGCCTCGTCTTGTCTTGTGCTTGTCTTGTCTTGTCTTGTCTTGTCTTGTCTTGTCTTGTCTTGTCTTGTCTTGTCTTGTCTTGTCTTGTCTTGTTCTTGTCTTGTCTTGTCTTGTCTTGTCTTGTCTTGTCTTGTCTTGTCTCGTCTCGTCTCATCTACTGCAACAGACTCGCTTCTGCTCTGCGAGAATAGCTCCGTTTCCAGCCAGAAATAGAGTTAGGTGAACTGTGATAAGATAGTTACACAATACAATACCGCACAATAAAAGGCAGATAATGAGCAAAGAACAGCTCTACCAATAAGCAGATACCAAAATAGACCAGCTACTCGACCGAACAATGCCAGACCAGCTACTCGACCGAACAATGCCTGGACCGACATTACGGCGGACCTGCTCGCTAACTCTGTGCCAAAGGCTGGAACGTTCGCTGGCGCTGAGGCTGAGTAAGTCGACTGATGCCATTTCGTCATTATGGTGAAAGAGAGCAACGCACTCGTGCGGTACTGTTGGAGGAAGTGGATTGATATATCTCTTTACGGGGAAGAAGAAGAAGAAGAAAATAGGCAAGGGATGTGAAGGTGTTGCTAATTGTGTGGCTATTTTCGGGGATCCTGCTCCTATTCTTACATTGAAGGTGCTTTGGTTCAGTTGGGAGCGACCATTTAATGAAGTGCCATCCTAAAATAATCAGTGGCCTCCTCTGTGTTTCGTGATGGACGAAGAACGAAGATTCTATCAGGGTTTCTTTGTCTCTATCTGTCTTCGCCCCCTCCCGTGCCCCCCCCCCCCCCCCCCTCTCATTCCAGTCCCCTCCCCTTTTCCCTTTGCCTCCTCAGCATC
>CM031595.1:85566847-85606847 GCA_018398815.1 Conus ventricosus | reverse complement strand
ACATATTGTATTGTATATATATATATATATATATATATATATATATATATATATATATATATATATATATACATACAACACACACATATAGAAGGTTCTGTATTATATCCAAAGGGGCTGTTTTAGGCGGTGTAACAATTTTAGGGTACTATACTCATACTTGTACTCGTATAATGTACAATGTCATAATCATTCGTAATTCATTCTAAGCCTGCTAACATCGGCGTATATGGGTGCCATTTGGAAAGGAAATCGATATATACAAAAAATTTTCGAGCAATATATTCTTCAGTTTTATATCTGTATTTTAGCTTATTAAGAAAAACTTGCAGTCTGGGTGATTTCTGTTCTGTTCTACACTGATATAAATTGTGTTTTGCAAATAATACAATACAATAAAATACTTGGTCCATATGTATATCTTTATCAAATCCAACTATGGCTAATGGTTCAGTTATCTGCAAATTAAGTGCACACATACATTTTTCATTCATCAAAACCACCTGCGTTTCCCAAAAACGTTGTATGTGTTGTACTACACACATTATGTCAATGATATAAGAATAAGAACAACAACAATAATATCAATAATTAATGATGATAATAAAATAATACATGTATACCATACACACAGTTCTACTATAAACATTATGTCAATGATACACATATGCTCTCAACGAACTATATGCATATAAAATCAAACAAACAAAAAAGCACACCCGTATACATATTTCATAACTGCGAAGTTTCCTTCTCAGTTAGAGAGAGAGAGAGAGAGAGAGAGAGAGAGGAGACAGAGTAAGAGAGAGAGAGAGAGAGAGAGAGAGAGGAGAGAGAGGACAGAGTGAGAGAGGAGGAGGAGAGGAGAGAGAGAGGAGAGTGTGTGTGTGTGTGTGTGTGTGTGTGTGTGTGTGTGTGTGTGTGTGTGTGTGTGTGAAAGAGTCATTGCTTACTGCAATTTATTCAATTTTTAGTTTCAAAACGTGCGTTGCTTTGGAAATGCTTTTATATCCATGCCCTTCTACGGAATTCCCCAGATTAAATCTTTTGACTTTGATACAAAGAGAGAGAGAGAGAGAGGGAGAGGAGGAGAGAGAGAGAGAGAGGAGAGGAGAGAGAGAGAAGATGGTCGGGAGGGGAGAGAGAGAGAGAGAGAGGAGGAGAGAGAGCGTGTGTGTGTGTGTGTGTGTGTGTGTGTGTGTGTGTGTGTGTGTGTGTGTGTGTGTGTATCTGTGCGTGTATGTGTGTGTGTGTGTGTGTGTGTGTGTGTGTGTGTGTGTGTGTGTGTGTGTCTGTGCGTGTGTGTGTGTGTGTGTGTGTGTGTGTGTGTGTGTGTCTGTGTGTGTATATATGTACGATTGTATGTTTGTATGTATCCATGTGCGTGTGTGTGCGTGCACGCATGTGTGTGTGTGTGTGTGTGTGTTGTGTGTGTGTGTGTGTGTGTGGTGTGGTGTGTGTGTGTGTGTGGTGTGCGTGCGTGTGTGTGTGTGTTGTGTGTGTGTGTGTGCGTGCGTGCGTGCGTGCGTGCGTGCGTGGTGTGTGTGCGTGCGTGCGTGCGTGCATGCGTGTGTGTGTGTGCGTGCGTGCGTGCGTGTGTGTGTGTGTGTGTGTGTGTGTCACGGACAAAAAATGAAACAACCTAACTTGGGGGAAACAACCTAACTTGGGGGAAACAGCCTAACTTGGGGAGTCGCCAGCCAATTTGTTCGGACCTAAGTCCAAACTCAAACATTCTAGGCGTCAGAAAGACGGGCCCATGGGTCGGGTCCGGCCAATTAAGCTTAGCGGAGAGGCTTCAGGAAGACGGTCTGTCCGGCTATACGGGCTAAGCAGCTTTGACCGACGCCTCGATGTCTAGCGAGACGAGTCGCAGAGCCGAGCTCAAGCTCATCTAGCCACTTTGTGGAACCAACGTCATTGTTACTCGGACGTCGTGGTGCCTACCCAGACTCAGCTGGCCAATTTAGATTGACCAGTGTCCACCACTTAAGCCACACCGCGCCAGTGAAGTAGGGAAGGGGGGAAGGTAGTGTGTGGTGGGGGTGTGAAATCTAGCTAATCAATTAAATGACCAATTGACCACCACAGAGAGTAAGGCGTGTAGACGGGACTGTCATGATTTGAACGTCCAATGGAATTAGAGGGAGACAACTTCGGGGATCAAGGGTAAAAATACTGACCAATGGGACTGGCCCTTGGACACGGGGTTAGAGCATAAAGGAATGTGTGAGTGAGAGAGAGAGAGAGAGAAGTCTGGGAGAGTAGGCTCTCGCCTACAGGAAGGCAGGGAGATGAGAAACGAACAGAGTCAGAGAGATGAGGAGGTTTAGGCGTAGTCTCTGCACGAGGGAAAAGGCAGAGAGAAGAAGAGAGGAGAGAACGAGGGGAAGAACGAATAGAGAGAGAGAGGGAGAGAGAGGTTCTGAGTGGAGCTCTGCAGGAGAGAAGGGCAGAGAGAGAGAGAGAGATGAGGAGAGAAGAGAACCAAGTTGAGAGATTAGCATGAGATAGTCTGCAGAGGAAGGACTGAGGAGAGATGTGGAGAGAGAAAGAGAGTTGCTAATTTATGAAGAAGAAAAGAAAGAAAAGAAAAAAGAAAAGAAAAGCAACCATGTCCATTTGATAAGAGCAGACTAGAAGAGAGAGAGAGAGAGAGAGTGCAATGCGTTAATGCAGGAAGAAAGAAAGGAGAGCAGGTCGATGTTGATAGTCACTGTTCTACCCTAACCGGGGGTTCGACCTCATACCTGGCAGCGTCACTTCGCCAAGCAGAACCACAGACCAACGCCAACAGTCTCACCTGACCAGGCGCCATCAGACCAACACCAGTGCCGGCAGTTGTGTCCGTGTTGTGAAAGTGACAGTGAAAAGAAAAAGAAAAGAAAAGAAAAGACAGTGATTCGTGAATAGTTAAGATCACCTGGCCAGGTAAAGTAGAAATCTGTTTATACCCGGGTTAGTTAATGATGTTTTAGATAAATGATTTTGTGAAGTTCAGGAAAGAGAGAATGTTTTATTTCATTTGATTCTATATGCATTGATGTTCTTTCTATGATCATGTATAGTAAAGTTATAGACTTTACTAGTGGTTTGATGTGACGAATGCATGATATATGAATGAGATTGTAAGCAAGCTGTGAGTGTGTTTGGGCTGTGCGCTAGTCCTTCCTCCACTGACATTACACCGAGGTTGACAATTTATGGCGAGCCTGCCAGGATATTCTGGCCCATTTATTATAATTGTTCAACTTCTCAGAGAGGAAGCTGGGTGGGATTCAAGTATTGTAATCCTAAGACAAGGGGTTGTCTTACTGTATGTTCCCAAGATAGTTAAATACTAGGCTTGGCATTGCTTCCAAGATAGTTAATACTAGGCTTGGCATTTCAGCCCCAGAGTACTCATTTCGCACAGATCTCCTATAATTCGCTCTCATAGTTGGGTCAGGCGCTGGGCGTCTTATAAAAACTAACTACGTTGTCCCAAGCTAATATTATCATTCATAGGATTGTGCTATTACGTCACTCGTGTCGGTAACCACCAGTTTGGCTGTCGCAGTTGTAAAATCTTGTTCAAAAAAAAAAAAAGGAGATATAATGGCGGAAGAAAAGAACACCCCTATTGAACAACTTGTGAGCGTCGCTCGTGATCTAGGTTACTCAGGAGATGAGTTGCGAGCATTTGTTGAGAACCAGCAAAAGATGGAAAGGGATGAACGCGCGGAAAGACGACGTGTCGCATTGGAAATAGCAGAGCGGGAAAAGGCTAAGGAAGAGCAAGAAATAGAAAAATTAAGGATTCAGGCTAATGATAATCAGGCTAGGGAGGAAACAGAAAGAATGAAGCAGGAAACAGAAAGAATAAGGAAGCGCAGGAAACAGAAAGATTAAAGGTTCAATTAGAGTTGGAGAAAGTGAGAATACAAAGGGAGAACCACCGAGGATGGGAGTTCAGTTTCCAGTGACTCTGTGCGCAGCTATGCCCCCCGACCCAAGTTGCCAAAATTCTCGGAAGGAACCGATTCGATTGATGCATACATCAGTCGTTTCGAACGTTTGCGACCAGTCAGGGTTGGCCTCCAGAAGAGTGGGCAGTCATTTTGTCGGCGTTACTGACGGGTAAGGCGTTACAGATTTTCACTGCGTTGCCAGCAGAACAACAGTCTGATTTTGGCGCTGTGAAGGAGTCTTTAATGAAAGGATTTGACCTCACAGAGGAGGGGTTCAGGAAGAAAGTTTCGTTCAGCTAGATTGCAAGCAGGTGAGACGTACACTCAGTTTGGTGCACGTTTAGATCACTATTTTGAAAAGTGGTTAGAGTTGAGCGGTACGAAGAAGGAGTTCGCTGAATTGAAAGAGCTAGTTATGAAAGAACAGATTTTGTCAGGTTGCGGCCCTGAGTTAACTATACATTTGAAAGAGAGACAGCCAGAGACAGCAGGGGAGTTGTTGAAGTTCGCAGAGGTGTATAGAGAGGCACGTTTTGGGCACGAAGGTGCAGGGAGAAACAGGTGCTAGGCACAGGTGAGAAGAGTGCAAGGAGACCAGGGGAGTTTTCTGCAAAGTCTGCAAAACCCAGTGGTGGGGCAGAAGGAAGGGCAAAGGGAAATTAGGTGTTTCATTTGTCACAAGAAGGGACATGTGGCGAGGGATTGTCGCATGAGGTTCAGAAGGCAGCAGCCTTGCAAGAGGTGGATAAGGGTCGTCAGGGGAAACGACCTGCAGTGGAACCAAAAGGGATTCAGTCTGAAGAGGGTGGAGTGCAGCTTATGGCTAGCACTGGACAGCAGTCAGTGTCAGGGATGGAGGGCACTAGGCTGAGTGGTTCGTTACCAGTGGAAGAAGGGTGGATTGGCCAGCAGAGGTGTGAAAGTGTTACGAGACACTGGTTGTTCATGCGGTGTAGTACGAACAACGCTGGTCGATAAAGGGGATTTGACAGGGCAAATCCAGACCTGTACTCTAATCGATGGCACTGTGAGGGAGTTTCCAGTTGCTAAGATAGAAGTACGTACCCCTTACTTCTCAGGCGAGTTGTCTGCGTTGGTGATGGAGAAACCCCTTCATGATTTGATCATTGGAAATATTCCAGGTGCAAGGGATCCAGGGGATCCTGAGTTGTTGACTGCTACAGGGGCAGCAGTTCAGACACGGAGCAAGAAGGAGGAAAAGGTTGTTAAACCGTTAGTTGTTCCAGGAAGGAAGTCAGGCATAGACGTGTCGCCTGATGAGTTTAGGGCAGCGCAGGAAACAAGACCCTTCGCTCGTGAAGTCTTGGGAGTTGGCAAGAGGTGGAGAGAAACAGGAGGTTAGAGGAGGTGAGACAGAATTTCTTGTGAAAGGCGGCTGTTGTACCGAGTGTTCACCAAGGGGAAGACAGGTAAGGTGACCACTCAGTTAGAGGTACCAGCGTGTTATCGTGACACTGTCATGTCAGTGGGTCACGAGTCGCTCATGGCGGGTCATCTCGGCACCAGCAAAACAGCTAACCGAGTCTTTGATGACTTTCATTGGCCAGGAGCAATGGCAGACATAAGCGGTTCTGCATGTCATGTGATGTGTGTCAAAGGTCAGCCACAAGAGGGGTGAAGAGGAAGGCGCCTCTTAAACATCCCCCTTTAATTGACACACCGTTCAGGAGAGTGGCTGTTGATCTGATTGGCCCAATCGCGCCCTGTTCCAAAGGTGGGCACAGGTATGTGTTGACACTTGTGGACTACGCGACCAGATACCCAGAAGCGGTTGCATTGAAAGGCGTAGATACGCAACAGGTCGCTGAAGGGCTGGTAGACATTCTTTTCTCGCGTGGGTGTGCCAGCACAAATTCTCAGTGACAGGGGGTCACAGTTCACCTCAGGCGTGATGAGGGAGGTCAACAGGCTGCTAGGGATCACACAGCTGCTCACTACCCCATACCATCCACAATGCAATGGCTTGGTGGAAAGATTCAACGGTGTGCTGAAGGGCATCTTAAAGAAGCTCTGTGAGGAAAGGCCAGCAGATTGGGACCGCTACATTCCAGCGGCACTGTTTGCCTACAGAGAAGCCCCTCAGGAAAGCACAGGCTTTTCGCCATTTGAGCTGCTGTATGGGCGGACAGTTCGGGGACCGGTGTGCATTCTCAAAGAGCTGTGGTCCGGAGAACAGGAGTCCGAAGAAGTCAAAACCACATATCAGTATGTGGTAGACTTACGCAATAGGCTCGAGGAGACATGTAAGGTCGCAAGGGAGAGTTTGCAGGAGGCTAGGGTCGTCCAGAAGAGGCAGTATGACAGGAAGGTGAGGAAGCAATTCCTCAAGGTGGGAGATCAAGTCCTGTTACTGCTTCCCACGGATCACAACAAGCTGCTGATGCATTGGAAGGGACCCTTCACCATCATTGAAAAGGTAGATCAGGACTACCGAATCGATGTGAATGGGAAATCAAAACTTTTCCATGCAAATTTACTCCGCAAATATATTCAGCGTGAGAGTCAGCACATAGGCGCAGCAGCAATCATTGATGGAGGTGAGGGAGACCCAGCAGAAGAAGGAGAGATTTTGTTGCCTGAGTTTCCAGGGGAAGAGTCATACAGGGATGTGTCACTGTATGAAGGGCTAGACAGTAGGAGACAGGAGGAAGTTAGTGGGCTCCTAGAACAGTATAGGGCGTCCCTGACTGATAAAACCAGGCAGGACAAACTCTAGAAACATGTACGGTGGAGTTAACATCGCAGAAACCCGTACATGTGAAAGCCTACCCGATCCCATATGCCACCAAGCAAGTGATCGAGGAGGAGGTAGAAAAGATGTTGGACCTTGGGGTGATTGAACCGTCCAAATCATCATATAGTGCACCCGTCGTCTTAGTGAGGAAAAAAGTCAGGTGAGCATCGATTCTGTGTCGACTATAGACGTCTGAACAGTGTCACCAAGGTCGATGCAGAGGTCATACCCAACATGGAAGACCTGTTCGCTCAGATCGCCACAAGCAAGAGCCAGTATTTCACCAGGATCGATCTGAGCAAGGGTTACTGGCAAATAGCCTTGAGTGAGGACTCAAAGGAAAGTCACAGCATTTTCCACTCCTATGGGCTATACCAGTGGCGAGTACTCCCTTTTGGGATGGTCAACGCACCTGCGGTCTTTTCTCGAATGATGAGGAAGCTATTGACGGGATTGGAAGGTGTCGTGAATTTCATGGATGACATTCTGATAGCATCCGAGACATGGGAGGAGCATTGAGGCAGCTAGGGGCAGTCTTGGAGAGGTTGAGACAAGCCAATCTCACAGCCAGACCAACAAAGTGCCAGGTTGGCTTTCCAAGCCTGGATGTTCCTAGGTTTTGTTGTCGGAGGCGACACAAAGCAGCCGGAAAGAGGAAAGGTGGAGAAGATGATGAATTCAGAGAGACCAAAGACCAAAACAGAAGTCAGGAGTCTGCTAGGTTTTATTGGGTTCTATAGGGAGTTTGTCCCAAACTTTGCTGCAATCACGAGTCCTCTCAGTGATTTGGTCAAGGCAGGGAAACCGGCAGTGGTCGAGTGGTCAGACGCTGCAGAGCAAGCACTGCAGACGGTGTTGGAGAGACTAGGTTCCCGTCCCATCTTGAAGCTACCAGATATGTCCAAACCATTTTTGTTGCGGACAGATGCATCAGGTGGTGGGATAGGTGCAGTATTGCTGCAGGAGCATGAAGAGGTCGAGTTTCCTGTGAGATATGCTAGCAGGAAGTTGACAAAGTGTGAAGAAGGGTACGCAACGGTGGAGAAGGAGTGTTTAGCTGTCGTGTGGGCCGTGCAGAAGTTCCACAAATACTTGTATGGAAAGAGTTCGTGATCGAGACGGATCATCAACCACTCAAATTCCTGCAGGAGGCCGCAGTTGAAAACAGCAGAGTGCTGCGTTGGGCAATGGCACTGCAGCCCTACAGGTACCGAGTGCAGTACATTCCGGTCGACAGAATGTCGGAGCTGACTATTTAAGTCGTGTCGTCTAGCAAGCTGCAACTCAGAGGAAGGCAGTCATATCCAGGGTGCATTGTTGATAATATGTGTTGATTCCAGTTATGTTGATTGGATATGGGTTCATTCCAGTTGGCTATGGTTCATATTTTTCTTTTGTGTGAGACTTGTTCATATTTTCTTTGTGAGACTTGTTCATGTGGATGTAGTTATGCTTGGAGCATACAGTCGCTTGTGTAGTGATGCATTATTTGCAATAAGTGAGGATGGAGATTCCTCAGTGAAGTGTCATGGATCGCGATCATATTATATTGTGCTTTTCATAAGAATTGTGAAAGGAGAGATGGCAAATCCGCAGGTAGGGGGATTGCATAAGTGCGCACAGAGGTCGTTATAGAATGAGTTGAAATAACGCAAGAGCGCACGTCAATGATAACTCATTGGAGTGGTATTCACTAATTGTATATTTTATAACTTATAAACCGTTGGTTGTAAAGTATTTTCCAAACTTTGCGCGGGTAGCTGTGTGTCAGCAAATTCGGTTGTTGTCCTTTTTGTACCGTTGTTTTGAGACAATGCGGAGCATGGTCTTTTGCAAGGGGGAAATTGTCACGGACAAAAAATGAAACAAACCTAACTTGGGGGGAAACAACCTAACTTGGGGGAAACAGCCTAACTTGGGGAGTCGCCAGCCATTTGTTCGGACCTAAGTCCAAACTCAAACATTCTAGGCGTCAGAAAGACGGGCCCATGGGTCGGGTCCGGCAATTAAGCTTAGCGGAGAGGCTTCAGGAAGACGGTCTGTCCGGCTATACGGGCTAAGCAGCTTTGACCGACGCCTCGATGTCTAGCGAGACGAGTCGCAGAGCCGAGCTCAAGCTCATCTAGCCACTTTGTGGAACCAACGTCATTGTTACTCGGACGTCGTGGTGCCTACCCAGACTCAGCTGGCCAATTTAGATTGACCAGTGTCCACCACTTAAGCCACACCGCGCCAGTGAAGTAGGGAAGGGGGGAAGGTAGTGTGTGGTGGGGGTGAAATCTAGCTAATCAATTAAATGACCAATTGACCACCACAGAGAGTAAGGCGTGTAGACGGGACTGTCATGATTTGAACGTCCAATGGAATTAGAGGGAGACAACTTCGGGGATCAAGGGTAAAAATACTGACCAATGGGACTGGCCTTGGACACGGGGTTAGAGCATAAAGGAATGTGTGAGTGAGAGAGAGAGAGAGAGAAGTCTGGGAGAGTAGGCTCTCGCCTACAGGAAGGCAGGGAGATGAGAACGAACAGAGTCAGAGAGATGAGGAGGTTTTAGGCGTAGTCTCTGCACGAGGGAAAAGGCAGAGAGAAGAAGAGAGGAGAGAACGAGGGGAAGAACGAATAGAGAGAGAGAGGGAGAGAGAGGTTCTGAGTGGAGCTCTGCAGGAGAGAAGGGCAGAGAGAGAGAGAGATGAGGAGAGAAGAGAACCAAGTTGAGAGATTAGCATGAGATAGTCTGCAGAGGAAGGACTGAGGAGAGATGTGGAGAGAGAAAGAGAGTTGCTAATTTATGAAGAAGAAAAGAAAGAAAAGAAAAAAGAAAAGAAAAGCAACCATGTCCATTTGATAAGAGCAGACTAGAAGAGAGAGAGAGAGAGAGAGTGCAATGCGTTAATGCAGGAAGAAAGAAAGGAGAGCAGGTCGATGTGATAGTCACTGTTCTACCCTAACGGGGGTTCGACCTCATACCTGGCAGCGTCACTTCGCCAAGCAGAACCACAGACCAACGCCAACAGTCTCACCTGACCAGGCGCCATCAGACCAACACCAGTGCCGGCAGTTGTGTCGTGTTGTGAAAGTGACAGTGAAAAGAAAAAGAAAAGAAAAGAAAAGACAGTGATTCGTGAAATAGTTAAGATCACCTGGCCAGGTAAAGTAGAAATCTGTTTATACCCGGGTTAGTTAATGATGTTTTAGATAAATGATTTTGTGAAGTTCAGGAAAGAGAGAATGTTTTATTTCATTTGATTCTATATGCATTGATGTTCTTTCTATGATCATGTATAGTAAAGTTATAGACTTTACTAGTGGTTTGATGTGACGAATGCATGATATATGAATGAGATTGTAAGCAAGCTGTGAGTGTGTTTGGGCTGTGCGCTAGTCCTTTTCCTCCACTGACATTACACCGAGGTTGACAGTGTGTGTGTGTGTGTGTGTGTGTGTGTTGTGTGTGTGTGTGAAAGGACATTAGGAAGGACAGGTAATGAGATAACATGAAGGGGTTTAAGGGGATTTGGGGGGAAAGCGAGTAAACGGAGAGAGGAGAGGGGAGAGAGAGAGAGAGAGAGAGTAAAAGCACTGTGAGCACAATTTCCTGCAGCCAGAAGAGGAGCCAAAGGTTGATGAAATTAAGGACTTCGTCCAAAAATACTCAGGCGGCGCTGATCATCATCATCACAGCATCCAAAAATACCCTGTATGTACAGCCACAATCCGTCATTGGGCAAAAGGGGTCAACTGTGCTTCTGCTGCTCTCCACGTGACCTGGTATTCGTCCTTCGAATGTGTGTGCGTGTGTGTGTGTGTGTGTGTGTGTGTGTGAGTTCTCTCTCTCTATTTCACACACACACACACACACACACACCACACACGCACACACATTTTTGCGCGTGCATGCGCGTTTTTGTGCGTGCGTGTATGTGTGTGTGTGTGCGTGTGCGTATGTGTGTGTATATGTGTGTGTGTGTGTGTGTGTGTGGGTGTGAAAGAGAGAGAGTTCTCTCTGTTTTCACACACACACACACACACACACACAACAGAGAGAGAGAGAGAGAGAGAGAGGGAGGGAGAGAGAGAGATCAGACAGACGACAGACTGACAGAATCAGATATGTATCTAATATCCTGTAGAGAGTAAATTGAATACGTATGTAAAATGAAATCAACTGAAACACACACACACACACACACACACACGCACACGCGCACACAACACACGCACGCACACACACACACACACACACACACACACACGCCACACACACACACACATCCAAATGATACAGAGACAAGGAGATCTGGCTGCGGTTGAACAAAGCGTGCTCTTAATACGGATCCTTTACGAGGAATTTGAGGAATTTACAACATTCGATGAATCGCGTAACCTGATATATAAACAAATTAAACAGTCTGGTCTTCCAGTCTTTCTTTCCATATAAATCAACTTCATCTTCAACACAAACAAACTAATGTCACCAGACGTCAGCATGGATGCTTTTAATGCCCCCCCCCCCCTTTTTTTTTATTTGTACTGCCATATTTTATTCGCTTTTTCGTTGTGAAACTATAAACCTGACCATTTTTTTTTAGCTCCAGAAGGGGACGCAAGCAATTACACCTGAGAACCACGGATTGAACGACACCTGTTGGGGGAAATAATTATGATTTTCCCCTCCAGTCCATTTCCCGACCTCTTGTGACTCGCATTTGCCGCGAGCAGGTTCAGCGATCGCTGGCTGGCTTCTCGAGTAGCCAGCGTCCCATTTAGTGAGGGGTGGGGAGGGGACGGCGGCTGCCTGACCCTATGGCGTGTACGAGCGTGTGATTGGCTGGGCCCAAGAAGGGCTGCAGATGAGCTATAGAGATAAAAGAGCCGTGATGGGCCGCAGAGATAGATTCTTGAGGCTTGAGGGCACATAAGAACGTATGGCGAAAGCTTGGTTGTGTCTGGAGTGGCACTGTCTTCATCTGTCCGTGGGCAGGGTGGTTGGGTCTGTGGGGTGTGCTCGGCAGCTGGAGGGTGGTTTTTTTCGTCGGTGGGCTCTGCAGTCATGAAATACGGGCTGGTACACCCATGGGGATGCTACTTTAAGGCTGTTATGAGCTGCATCCTGAAGTCTGATTTACCTCTGTTCAGGAGCAGTTATGTCCCTTGATATCTTAATGGAGTGTCCTACGCGTGCCTGTACCCATCGTCGACACAGCGCGGGCCTCCAAGGGTGGTACAGGACTGCTCTAAAGGCGGGTGAAGACAGTGCTTTTTCTGGGTCCTCCTAAGCACCTTCGGGTGTTTCTTTTTCTCCATGTGTCAGTGTTTAACTCTGTGGTTCTTCCAAATCAAGGCTAATCGTTCAAATTTGGACTGCTGCCCTTCATTGTTTTGTATTTCGCTTCACGTTATTCCAGCCCCTCGAATGAGACTAAAAACCCGAGGTTCCGTGTGTGAATGGCACGCATAACATCTTGCACACACGTAAGATCCCATCACCAACTTTCGGAAGAGAAGGCCATTTTGGCTGTTGGTATGGATGACACGTTATACACAGCATGCACCCTGCGTGAGAAATGGAAAAAAATGAAGGAAGTAAGGAACTTGAGTGAACGATATTGAAGGATATTGACTGGTTGACACGGGAAAACGACTGAATGAAGCGCCAGCTGGCAGCTCTTCAGTCGGCACTACCCAGGTAGGCAGCCCGTTGTGTAAACGAGTGTGGATTGTTAAAAGCGCTTAGAGCTTGGCCTCTAGCGAGGATAGGCGCTATATAAGTATTCATAGTAATGATCGTCTTTGGCGTGCTCTTCTGGTCGTTGTTTGCTACTTTTCATTGTTCCCTGTCTCCTTCACACGCAGCCTCGTTTTCATTCCGCTTCCATTTTTTGCGCCCAGTTTAAGGAGAGAAGTGATTGCTCGTCTTTCTTTTTCATTGTCTTGAATCTTGTTTGTCTTGCCTGAAGAAGACCAAAGAAGTCCAAACGCGACGTGTTTTGTCTTGTCGTGTGTTTGTCTCTTTCGTTCGGCGGAATCGTAAGTTTTGTTTCTATTGGTTTCAGTTTCTGCCCGCAGTCACCTCACTTTGAAATCGTAACTCAAACTTGGAGACCGTTCACGCTCAGAGGGTTCGTTTCTAACCTAACGCGGGTGTCGAAGATCGCGTGTAGCTCACTGCTGACCGGTGCGTGCTTTGCCGATGGAACCCTGTGCAGGTTCCATCCAACCTTTCACATCCTCAGGAGAACTTCAGAAACCTCTCTCTCTCTCTCTCTCTGAATTCAAGGACCGTTTAGAAGAAAAAGAACACCCGAAGGTGCTGGGGAGGACCAGAGAAGCACTGTCTTCACCTGCCTTTAGAGCAGTCCTGTACCACTCTAAAGGCAGGTGAAGACAGTGCTTCTCTGGGTCCTCCCCAGCACCTTCGGGTGTTTCTTTTTCTTCTAAAAATTTGTACTTATAAACAAAGCTGGCATGCTGGCATGGATGGAAATGATAAATACGACTGGTTCCTTTCATTTAAAAGTAATCTCGAAGCAGAGAAATATCTTAAAATCATAACGCAGAAATGGCATAGATTTAGTTTAGCAAAATTTCGAACCAGAACGCTCGGCCTTAATGCAAACCAAAGCTGGTTCGAGAAATCGAATAATAGATCATGTCAAATGTGTAGAGAAAGAGACAGTGTTGAGAATGAAATACATTCTGTGTTTGATTGTCCCGCATACGACAATATCCGCAGGGGTTGTAACATCTTTGGTGATCAGTTGCTGAAAGAAGAGATTTGATAGCGACTTTATCAAGTGGAAACGAGAACACTATAATAGCCTTTGCGAAGTATATTGCAGAAGCTAGTACTTTTCGTAAAAAGATATAACGAATGAAATATATATTTCACTTACTGTAACCTGATAGTCTATATGTCAATGGTAAAATTGTGTGTGCGTGCGCGCACGAGCGCGCGTGCTTGTGTGTGTGTGTGTGTGTGGTGTGGGGTGTGTGTGTGTGTGTGTGTGTGTGTGTGTGTGTGTGTGTGTGTGTGTGAAGGGGGGGGGAGTTCGTGTGGATGGATTGGTGCTTCATTCGTTGATCCTTTTTGTAAGTTATATGTATGGTGAGTTTATAACGTCACAAGAAGGTCTTTTGCATTTGTTTCCTTTTAGTCGCTGTTGATAAATGTGACTCATGATACCCCCTTGCCAACAGGGTCCTTTGCTAATTGGCAATAAAATTGTGTCAGTGTCAGTGTCAGTGTGTGTGTGTGTGTGTGTGTGTGTGTGTGTGTGTGTGTGGTGTGTGTGTGTGCGTGCGTGTGTGTGAACACATGCGTGAAAAAGAAATGCAGGCACAAGAGATCCCGTTCCATCTCTCATAAGCAACTGGGCCATCGTGTGTCAGCATAGCTACACCCATGGTCATCCTGTCACAGCCCCAGCGAGGCAGTCCAGTAGAGCAGTCGGTGTCATGTCATAATGGGACCACCCACTATTCTCATCTAGCATTAGCTGGACACCAGCTACTGTCAGCCCCTGCTGACGACAATGACCACTTATCAGCTGATCCAGCGTTAGCGAGCGCCCCTTGGATGTGCGTCACACTCTACGTCCATCCTGTGACATCGCTAATGAACTTGCGACTCTGACGTCCTTCACACCAGCTCACCACACACAGGGAGGTTATGGAGAGGACATCAACACAGAATTTACCATCAGGTGACGCGCAAGTTTGCCGCCTGCGCGCGCGCACACACACACACACGCAAAACACACACACACATACGCACACACACACACGCGCGCGCGCACACACATACACACAAGCAAGCAAGCGCGCCACGCACGCTACACGCACGAACACAGAAACACACACCACACACAACCACACACACACACACACACACACACACACACATAAAACGCACGCACACATATATGCGGGGCGTACAAGCAGAGAGAGAAGAGAGATGTAAACTGTACATGGTTTCCTTCAGTACAGGAGCTTTCATGCTCCATTATGGTTGGTTTCTTGAAGAGGCTGCCTAGTAAGGTCACTGGTAGGAGCATTTGTTTTGGAAGTAAAGTTGATGTTCCAGCGGGTGTCTACAAAGAGAAAAAAAAACAGTTTTAATTCTCGTCTATAACTCATTTTCCTGTCTCTTTCAAGACTCTCAAAACTTGAGGATAATTACCAGCAATTTTGTCTTTTCTGTTTTAAGTTGTTGAGTGTGTGTGTTGTGTGTGTGTGTGTGTGTGTGTTGTGTGTGTGTGTGTGTGTGTGTGTGTGGTGTGGGTGTGTGTGTGTGTGTGTGTGTCTGTCTGTCTGTCTGTCTGTCTGTCTGTCTGTGATGAATGCTACGGAATTCCAGTCTGGTCTAGTCTGGTCTAAAACTACTTAGGGCTGTACTTGACGCATCCTTTCGAAAAAATATCCGCCGTCAACTAGAACCGAGAATGCAGGCACCTGCAGCCTTGGTCAAAAAATTTAAAACACTACTCCCAGAGACACTTTTATGAAGCGAACGAAACCCGACTGCATTATTCCAGCCTTCGCATTTGAGTCGGCAACACACTCCGCTCTGAGTAGGAGCCGACTGGGACCGAAAAAATATTTTGATTCTGATGGAACACACTGCGACACATGAAAACAGAGTGGTGGAAGCTCACGTCTACAGACTGAGAACCGGTGAGGGGTGTTCCATCTACCCAGCGGCTTGAGGGCATCTTGCTTCCATTCCAAAGTCCTTTCCATAGGAACTGTATCAGGACAGGGAGAGGGTGGGGAGGAAGGGGCGGGGGTCGTGGGATTTGCAGGCTTATCTGCCGATGATCTTATTAAACAGCTTTGAATTTCTGGGAAGAAGAGGACCAACGCCCAATAGGCGATGGCAAAAGCCGATGAGAAGAGTTCCAGCTTGATCTGGTCGAGAAGAAATGAAAGTAAAGTTTCGTAAGTATCCAACTTCCCAGCTCCACCAGGTGTCCTGCGTTTTAGGAGAATGAAGAAATCCGTCACAAAGTCACTTGGCCTTCTGGCGCTCTCCCATGCGGTGGGCGCAGGTTTGAATCCAGGTAATGGCGAAAAAAGGCAATAGCAGAAGGGCACCCAAAAGTCATGACTTGGATGCGACACGACATCCTTAGAGAGTGAGAGTTAGATCACCGGTAACACTTGCATGAGTGGAGATAGGAATGGGTGAGAGGAGAGGGGATTGTCGGTGGGGGGGGGGGGATCTTCTATGAAAATCTTCTGCTATCCAGTGTTTCCCTAGAGTTTCTTCCCATCTACTCTGATTGGATTCGAACCCACGATCCCTCAACATGGAAGTCAGTAATGCTGATCATTGAACCACAACGGCTTTTCACTTAGTAATGTCTTCTTGGGTGTCTCTGTTCTCCTCCGTCTCCGTACAGGTCGTGGTCCATGTGAGTCGGTATGTCTGCTGTATGATTATCGTCATCATCAGCATTAGCCCTCGGTGAGTCAGCGGTGAAGACAGGAGAAGCTAGTCAATCAACAGGAGCCCCAAGAACTCGCTGCTGTTGCTATTTTTATTCGTGAATTGCGAATTAGCAACAAGATTTACCCTGTACATATACTGTTTCTACTTCAGTCATCTTCGCTGGGTTATTTTGAGTCGGTGTCGTGTGGGGATTTAATCACTTGTTTTCCATATGAACTTTTGGGGTTTGAGCTTCACTGAACTCGCGTTTGTACAACGTATCAATGAGTAAAAGGTCATATGATGTCAAATTACATGCATACACCTCAGTGCGTCTTCTGCATTTCATACTCAACACGTTTGAGTCTTTCAGCTCAAAATATCATCAGAAAAACGTGACAGACACGTGAAAAGCGAAGTTGCTGCTATTTTAGTGTTCAGCATGCCGTCTCAGAGACCTATGAGCAAAGCTTACCTCATTTCCCTTACGGATACGTTGGTGCATCCTGGATCTGCTTATGTTTCCACAAACCCTGGAACGTCGATGATGGTTACGTTGTATCTTTAGTGCACGTGTGTTTGATCAAGTTTCAATTCTAGTTTCATCAATGAGGAGTCACTACGCGCGGACTAGTCTATAATCATGTGCCACATCACATGTGAAGCCATGAGACCACGTGCAAAAGGTGTGTACCGACAAAGGAATACATAAATGAATGAATTCAAAGAAAGAAGAGAAAAGAAAAAGAAAAAAGAGGAAGGGTCTGGTAGAAGAGGACGTCGTGGGACCAGACTTAGAAGATGCCCGACGTAGGCATGAAGCCAAAGCGCTTAAAGTGTACGAGCATCAGTATAAACAGGTACAGTCGTAAGTCTGTCTGCACGGTTTGAAACTTAGGAAAACCCCGTCCAACGCTTTTCCAACAAGGCAGTGGCGGTGTTCGAATCTCGTGACCCTCAGACTGACAGTCTAGTGGTCTACCCACTCGACCATCGCATACATCAATGAGGGTAAGACCACACGCCCGGAGGACTGTTTCTAATCAAGCTCCCTTCACATGGAACAAACCGCCCGTAACCTGCCACATTGTGTCCCAGTCAGTTCTTTTAGATCTAGTATCAGAACATGAAGAAGAAGAACTGCATCAACAACAAACATGCAATCGTAGCCCCCTTCTTGTAATGTCCATTCGTACTTTTACGTTCCAAGTGCGCATAACTTCGTTTCGTCATTATATATTTGACGTAACTTCCTGCTAGATCCAAATGTCGTGAGTGCCAATGACCACGGGTCATTATCTCTGCTTCTGTATTACTGATACAAGTTAAGTTTGGTAATATTGAAATGCACGAGCTGCATTTAGTTGTGTTGTCTGGCTGTTAAAGTCTCTACACACGTCAACGTAACATTTGGCGATGAGGATACTCAACATCTAGCTAGCAACGAAAGGGAGCAGCAGAATCAGCTGATTTGCCTAGGCCCTGGCAACGTCTCTTCCAGTCTTTGAACGTTTTTCTGTCTACTCCGATGAGTCAACGATCGGCACTCGTTGGAAAAGATGGCTCGTACTTTGAAAATCTATTTACTGCCATGCAAGTCACAGAAAAGGTAAAAGAAGAAAGCCCTACTTCTTCACTACGCAGGAGAGGAAGCCTTCACAATCTACGAATCTTTTACAGTTCAACAAAAAGGTGAGACAGAAGGATACTTACAAAAACACTTGTTGGTTCTTTTAAGGAATTTCCCCACACCCAAAAAGAACATCGACTTTGAAACTTTCAAATTTCGACAGTGCCGACAAAACCAAAATGAGTCAATTGATTCCTACTGCACGCGACTTCGACTGCTCTCTGCATGATAATGACTTCGCTGTCAACGATCGAGAAATCAGAGCACGAGTTCTGCAAGTTGTACGTCATCGCGCTTACGCAAAAGAGGACTTCGTGACGATAAGCTGTCGCTGACGCAATTGCTTGACACAGCACGTGTTTTCAGCCATACAAACAAGGTAGTGATCACTCAAACAGAGCTCCGCATCAACGTAATCATCGTTCACAGGGCCAGCAGCAGCATATCAAGACTCAGAGAATGCTAAAACGTGTTTTTAGTGTGTATCACAGCAAATAAGTTCCTCGAAACAGATATCACGCAAAAGACAAAAGTTTGTCGTTCGTGCTCCAAACTTGGACACTTCTCCAAGGTCTGCAGATCACGCAACACAGCCAAAACACACCAACGTTCTGGTCCAGCACCAGTGAAAGTCATGAACGTTCAGGATGAACACGGTTCAGAAGAAGAGACTGAATACATGTTTGGCCTCCCAGAAAGCAGCAAGATGCCCCATGTGCGAACTTGCAGGTGAACTAGTGCCATCTGTCAACGTTTTAAGGGTCGCACATGAATATTGGTCTTCTTCATGTTGTATAATACTTCTCCATTTTAAATGCTTGTATGAATAAAAAGCTAGCTTTTGAACAGTGTTTTCATTTGACGATGACATTAACGTTAATTTGAACAGACAACGATTGCTAAAATATTTCTGCGGGTATGAATTGTTGTCTAAGATCTGTTAATGTTGGACAAGACAGCACAAAATGAACTTTGTCCTCTGTTGCATTTCAACACAATGGACAGATCAGATTTCTTTCACATAGCTGTCTATAGCGATAATAATGAACAGCAATATCAGACACACCGAATCTAAATCTAGTCATGTTTTTTAAATGCATGTCTATTTTTATTGACATATAAACTGGTAAACAGCGTAAATGACTCTTCGTTTGATGTAAGTCAGAGCTCTCACAGCATTCTATACGTTTTACGTGGTAACCCGTGAACCTGCATCGTAACATCTTTAAGACCCCATATTTCAGCTCCATATTGCACCATCGGCTGAATTTGATAATCAAATACCTTCAAAAACAAGGTTAAGAAAATCGTTTATTAAGCAATGACAGGCTCTTAAGTATACCCAGCAATACGTTTTTTGCTGTACAGACTAAATCTTTGCAGGCAAAGACGAAACTCAAGCATGTGGAAAAGTATATACCAACTATTTTTACTCATTAAGAATTCACATTATAGATCCCTTGTATACCCAAACTTTCTTTCGCTACAAGATACCATCCCCTTCTAAACACAATTATGTTGCTTTTTGTTTTATTAACTTTTAGTTGTAATGTTTGCAGTAGCTCTTTGCAAAGTGTTTAATTGAGTTTGTAAACCAATTACTGTTTCTGAGATCAAGATCACGTCATCAGCTAACAGAAGAAGAAAAATCTCAAGTCTAGAAAATGTGCACCATGCCTTCCAGAATGTATGATTTCCTGTGTTAATTCATTTATAAATAACGAAAACAAAACTGGGCAACAAACATCGCCTTTTTTCATACCCGAAGTACAGTTAATCTCATCTGTTAAAGCAGCACCAGATCGCACTCTTGCCTTCATACAGTCATACATACCTATACATTTTTAACAGCTTTCCATGAATACCATTTTCAAGCAAGATGGGTATTAATATAGTTCCACTGACAGTATCAAAAGCCTTCTCGAAATCAATAAATACGGCATGAGAGGGAGACAGACAGACAGACAAGGTGTACTCAAACATCTAATAGTAGAAGTACACAAGTGTAAGCAATTAGTCATCAGGTCTTGATAGATTCGACGCAGTTCAGAAAAATGGATATAACAGAGAGAAAGGTGAACGGGGTCTTAACTTCTCCTTGGATAGCTTTTGGGGAATATCAAATTTCTATCAGAACCAGCCGCAATGGCGCGATGGCTAGTGCTGTGTATTACGACCTGGAGGTCGTGGGTTTGAATCCCAACAGAAATTATTTAGTAGACTTAGATGCTCCCGTGTCTTGCGACGCAGGAGGCAGTCAAGGCGCTCCACTGTGCACGGTCCTCAGCCAGTTTGCTAGTGTCACTCCATCCTCTGTCAACGAATCTGAGGTCTCTCTCCACTGTCTGTCCGCCAGCTCATCCTGGGTCGTCCTCTTTTTTCTCTGGCCTGCTGGGGTCCATTTAAAAGGCCTGGTTTGCAGGTCTTGACGTGGGTAATCTCAATACATGACCCAGCCAGTGGAGGCGCCGTCTGCAGACGATGGCTGACACAGGAGCAGTTTGGACCTCTCCCTGACTCTCTTTATGTGGTACAAAGTCTGACCATTTGATGCCCAAGATCTTACGTAGGCACTTAGAGTCAAAGCGTCCAGTTTCTTCTCCTGGTTGTTCTTTAGTTGCCAGGTTTCACAGTCACACTGGAGTAATAAATTTTCAATTTGATTCCAAGGGAGAATTTCTTGCTGCTCCATATTTTGTTCAGCTGATTGAATGCTGACGTTGCCCTCCTAGTACGACACTTCAGTTCATGGTCCCATGTCACTGGCGTTGTTGAGGGCCTGTCTAGGTATGTGAAGTTCTCTACTTCTTCCACTTGTTTTTGGAGAGAGAGGAGAGAGAGAGAGAGAGAGAGAGAGAGAGAGAGCTATACATATTTGTGAATTTTTCGGCCCCTGACCAGCTCCTATCCAGAGCTGAGTTTGCTGACCAACACTTAATCCATTTCATGGAGTTTCTGATAGTGTTGCTCAAATTGTACTGACCAACACTGCAGGTGTCTGTATCTCTCGGACCTGGTTGACGCCGGATATATAATGTAAGTAAGCGTAGAGAACAGCCCTGCCCTGCAGGCTCAGGTCACAATAATGGAACTCCCTAAGATCATCTTCATCATCCTCATCCTCATTGATCAGCATAATAAAGCATAATCAAATTCTTGTAGCCGTTCATGCCTAGTTTCCATGGTGAACTTAGTTTTGAATTTAAGTCTAAGCCCTTGGTGAGTCTGCGTCGAGGTGGACGAGAACAGCAAGTCCATGCGGACTGTCTTTTGACGGACGTGGCGGCACCCTCTGAAGAAGGAGCTCATTTACGCTGGCTCTGAATCAAAGCAATGTTTGTCGTCAGTAAGGGGCTTAGTAAATGATATAACCCCCGAAATGACCCGCAGCGGTGCAGTGTCTCCTCTTGTGGGTTGCCTCATAGCGGCCAGACCTTCACTTTTCCTGTGGACTGCCGGTGTCGGGGCTGCGACGGGACAAGCTGGGGTGTGACTGTGGACGGGAAGCTGGAAGGAGCAGCTAGTGGGTGGTGTCACTGAGGTGACACAGAATTTCAGAGTCGGGTACTTCTTTCAGTGCCATACAGTATCCTGAAAGGGAAACAACACACACACACACACACACAACACACACCACACACACACACACACACGCACGCACGCACGCACGCACGCACCCACGCACGCACGCACACACACACACACACACACACACACACACACACACACACACACACACACACACACACACACATGAAAGCGAGTGAGCGATGCTTCATGTTTGCCCTTGCAGTAGTCGGGTATCGATGTGATCTGTTGTTTTGACCAAATGTAAATAAAGTTTTCTCCACGGAAGGTAATGTCGAAACATTAGAAAGAAGATACAATTTGTTGTGTTTTGTCTCTCCTGATACAATTTGTTGTGTTTTGTCTCTCCTTTTTTTTTTTCTTTTTTTTTTTTTCTATGATCGATAGAGAGAGGAGGTAGGAGAAGGACGGGAGGGGGGCTGGGGAGGAAGGGCAGATGCCAGCGAACAAATCCTCCGTCAGTATAATAATGATCTAGCAAGAACTTAATTGTTAAGACCAATGAAACAGCTTTTTTTTTTTTTTAACTGGACAGGTGCCAGCGAACAAATCTCCGTCAGTAGTTACTGATCTAGCAAGGATTTAATTTGTAAGAAACAATGAACAGATTGGATTTGGGTTTTTTTGTTGTTGTTGTGAGTTTAAGTAGGAGGGGGAGGGGGTGTCAGTAACCCAAACTTACAATCTGTGAAAAAGAAATCTATGAACTACTATGTTTGAGGATCCAAACGGATGCTGGTTGTGTGCGTGTGTGTGTGTGTGTGTGTGTGTGTGTGTGTGTGTGTGTGTACGTGTGTGTGTGTGTGTCGGGGGGGGGGGGGGGGGGGGGGGATAAGGGGGAAGTGCTGTGGGTGGGAGGGAAAAAGGGGGCGATCTGTGTGTGTGTCCGCAGTCTGCAAGGTCAGGGTCATTGTTGACTTTCCCCTGTACTCGAGAGAGAGAAAGAGACAACCTGACAGCGGAAAGTCTTCAGAAAAGAAAGCCTCCTCAAACAAGTGTTTCGGCCCTGAACTCCGTGGTCTGAATAGAACTTAATTTAAAGTAATAGCATAGGATTATATCCATCGAAAGAGCAATAACATGCTTATAGCTTACATGGCGCTCTGAAATATATATTATACTGCCAGTTTACATGGCAAGTGGCAGACAAATGGCAAAATCAGTTACAGAAACGACATAGTTTTTAGTATGATCAATGAATGTATGGATACAGTGATCATCTGATCTGAGCAGAGAGTAAATGAATACATGAATGAGTTGATAACAACATCAAGAAACGAATAGGGGAGTCAAACGAGAGACAGAGGACCAGTCTCCCCATTTCAATTAAATCATGCATTTGAAAGTCAAGTTTTCTAAACCAATCGTTCATGATACCAGAGAAGGTTATACTTGCACACTCCAACATACACACACACACACACACACACACACACACACACACACAGAGAGAGAGAGAGAGAGAGAGAGAGAGAGAGAGAGAGAGAGAGAGAGAGAGAGAATGTTCTATTTAAAATCAGTGTGCACCAGAAACGAATTTGTGCACGGTTTCAGATATTAACATATTTGCATCAGCATGAAGCTTGGATTACCGTTGAATAGAATTTGAAGTTGTACATAATCTGGAGTAAGATTTAAAATCGTGTTTGCACGGACTACGTTAAAGAGAGGACATGATGATAATTTGTTTTTTTTAAAACGTATTTGAAATAGCCACGCCAGTTAACATGGACAAACGAATTACGAGACAAAATACGACGCGTTTCGACCTCTTAGGTCTTCTTCATTCAAGGTAAACAACACTCGGGACGACGAGAATGAAGAACGAGCAATCACCTTCTCGCATTCGGGGCAAGATGGGCGTTGGTGATGATCAATAGTGTTCGGCTGTTTCTCTTTCACGGCCACATTATGTTCTAAGGTAGTCCAGGCTAAAATCAGACCATGGGAGGCCTTTCAAAATAACAGCTAAAATAGTTTTGGACCAGGAAGACCTATTTTAGACCAGGAAGTGGCAGGCAACCAAGTGGGGGTGGGGGGGGGGGTGACCAACATGCGGCCTCTCCCTTTCTGTAGCCTGTGAGCTTTGATGAGCAGTCTTTAAAATGGAAACGGAAATTGCCATGTCCCGTCGTGTCATGAAGAAAGTCTCCCTGAGGAAGACCACATGGGCCCATGTTCAGAACCAGAGTGACGTTTCGGTTGTTTTCTTCTTTCACTGTGGATCTCTCTCTCTCTCTCTCTCTCTCTCTCTCTCTCTCATCTCTCTCTCTCTCCTCTCTCTCCTCTCTCTCTCTCTCTCTCTCTCTCTCTCTGTGTTGTGTGTGTGTGTGTGTGTGTGTGTGTGGAGAGTGAGAGAGAGAGAGAGAGAGAGACAGAGAGAGGGGTAGAAGGAGAGAGAGAGGTCTCTGTTGTTTCTTCCTTTCCTTTTGACTATTTGTACCTATCGGAAATGAAATGAGGTAGGGAACAGTAAACACAACCAGCCGTGTCTCCCTGATGAGTCCGACCCAGCGGACGAAAGGCCTCGGAGCAGGCAATACAAATATATCTGCCTTCAAAAGGATTGCGATGGTTCCCTTATGCAGCTAGTGAAGAGTTTTCATATCTGTAACATTTTTTTTTTAATTTCATGTTCACAGTGTCTCCATCTCAAACTCCCCCCCCCCCCCCCCCCCCCTCCCCTCCTTAAGTCCAAATCTTTGCCAAGTCATTACTATGAAGACAGTTCAGTTGTTGGCCTGCGCTTGTTTTTTTCCCCACTATAGATTGTTCGTCTATGTATTTGTCTGACTTTATTCAAGTTTAAAAGGCTGTGCCAGTCTTGAATAAAAGTTACTCTGTGTTAGGTTTCCTTATGGAGCAAAACATACCCCACTTGTTTACTGTTTATTTGTACCTATATATAACAAAGTGGGGCTTGTTCGGGTACAAATTGACCACCCGCGGACAAATTGTACCAAGTGGTCAATTTGTACCGAGAAGTCACATATTTTTTAGCATTGTGGAACAAATTGTCCACCCTTGAGCACTCGGTTCAGGGCTCATCTTAGAGGTGTGTGTGTATGTGTGTGTGTGTGTGTGTGTGTGTGTGTGTGTGGTGGTGTGTGTGTGTGTGTGTGTGTGTGTGTCTGTTTGTCTGTCCGTGTGGGCGTGGGTATCTTTTGCTAATAGTACAGTTCAAGCCAGAGGCATGAAATTTTACATGGTAGCTCATTACCACAGTGCCTTTCAGATCATATAAAGACAAAGAATATTTGTATTTGGGAACGCCCATATGCGCTCAGCCTGGACTTTGTTTCCTTCATAACTTCGTAAACCATTGAAGCTATGAACATGAAATTTGGCGTGCTGCCTTGTTAGCTCAGTCTCCTCCACATGATAGCAAGATGAAGATTGTCTGTGGTTGGAAACTGCCATAAGCCATCAGCCGAAAATTTGTTTCCTCCCAGACACTGCAGTTGTTGGTGGCTGCTCTTGCGCAGTCCTTTGTCGTAGGCGTGTTCAAAATGGGGATAAGCAAGTTTGTGTATGACTGTGTGCTTGCTTGTGCGCATGCGTGACATGTGCGGGCAGAGGACATGTCCCTGTTTAAGGGCAACACTCGGTTCATGTTGTCTGTTGTTTTGTATCGTTTTGATTTCTGTTCTAGTCTCATTTTGGTTTCCGTTCTCACCCACTCTGTCTTGTTCCTTCATAATTTTTGTCTGTGTCCATGATAATTCCAATATTTTGTTGTTGTTGTTGTTGTTTTTCATTTTTAATAAGTAGCTAACACAATTAGGTCAAACACATGATTTCTTCTGCGTAGACCAATTTTGGGACACATGCCTGCGCTACACTTTCTGTTTACCAAAGAACAGTTGTCCAGAAACTGCACACGGAAGTTATCTCTTCGCCTTCTCCAATGTCTGGCAGCATTGATCTGTATTGTTGTGCGGTCTCGTTCAGGTACTTTAAATTTACCCTCACAAAGCTGCAGAATTGTATCATATTACTCTTAAGACACAGGAATACTCTTTGCGTTTAACCATACTGACCGCTCTGCGCCTTTGTTGTAAATGAACAGTTTTCGTGACATACAATGGTGGGAGCTACTGCCGCCGAATAATTAACTTGGCCTGTTCACGGTCAGAACTTTCAAACCTTACGCGCCGACCGACAAACGGTGGTGCACAAGATGATCAAAGAATGGCCCGACATCAAAGGAAGGCGCACGTCATCGGAGAGTGTGTGTGTGTGTGTGTGTGTGTGTGTGTGTGTGTGTGTGTTGTGTGTGTGTGTGAAGGCAGTGACACACAAGAGTAGCTACCAATAAACACACACACACACACACACACACACACACACACACACACACGCACACACACACACACACACACGCACACTATCACCCCACACACATACACACACACACACACACACACACACACACACACACACACACACACACACACACACATAGCCACACACACACACACACACACACACACACACACACACACACACACACACACACACACACACGTGCATATTATCTAGACCTGAACTGATTTATTTTCAAGGGTGGACAATTTGTTCTGCAATGTTCAAAAATATGTGACTTCTCGGTACAAATTGACCACGCCGTTTACAATTTGTCCGCGGGTGGTCAATTTGTACCGGGTGGTCAATTTGTACCGCAACACTTCTCACATTTTCTCCGTCGTTACAACAATGACTTGGCAAAATAAAATTCTTTTTTAAAAAGGGCAGGTGTAAAGAAGGGGAGGGGGAGGGTGGGGGGGGGGGGTTGTTAGAGAAAGAACACAGGAACGAAAAATCAGGGCATTTGATGATAGATATGAAATCCTTCATTGGCAGCAATGTGGATTGCACACACCGCGCACACGCACACGTACAACCGCGCGGCATACACACATATACACAACCTCTCTCTCTCTCTCTCACTCTCTCTCCTCCTCTCTCTCCTCATCTCTCTCTCCTCTCGTCTCTCTCCTCTTGTCTTCTCCTTTGTCCTTCTGCTCTTCTCTCTGTCTTCTCTCTCTCTCTCTCTCTCTCTCTCTCTCTCTCTCTTCTTCTGCTTTTCTCTGTCTTCTGTCTTCTGTCTTCTCTGTCTGTCTCTCGTCTCTTCTTCTCTCTCTCTCTCTCTCTCTCTCTCTCTCTGTCTTTGTCTTTGCTTTGTCTCTGCTCTGTCTGTCTGTCTGTCTCTCTCTCTCTGTCTTTGTCTTTGTCTGTTGCCTTTGCTGTCTGTCTGTCTCTCTCTTCCTCTCTCTCTCTCTCTCTCTCTGTCTTTGCCTTTGTCTCTGTCTGTCTGTCTGTCTGTCTCTCTCTCTGTCTTTCTCTTGCCTTTGTCTCTGTCTGTCTTTGTCTGTTGTCTCTCTCTCTCTCTCTCTCTCTCTCTCTCTCTCTCTCTCTCTCTCTCTCTGTCTTTGTCTTTGCCTTTGTCTCTGTCTGTCTGTCTGTCTGTCTGTCTGTCTGTCTCTCTTCTCTCTCTCTTCCTCAAGAGGGCCAAGGAAGACACATTGAAGAAGACCAGCATTGTTATCGACCACCTCCTGGTCAATGGCAAGCAATGGTACCACGATCAAATGAACGACACCTTAAGAGAATCAAAGTGATGTGTCCAACAGAAGGCTGAGAAACTTCCAACAAAAACTTTGAATAATTATGAAACTAACAAGTCTACCACATACCCAGGAGAAAGCTGTGACGAACATTGTTCTTTCTTGGATGTTTCCAGTGGACGGACGGGTGGTGAAGCAACGTGTGTGGGATTGTGTCAGTTGGGGGGGGGGGGGGGGGCGAGATCCCGTGGGGTCTGGGCAGGAGGGGTTTGATTCTGTGCGCGCACACTGTGACAGAGCTTATGTTGGTGTTGATTCTATGCATCGCTTGGATAATGAAGAAGAGGTGTGCTTAACACAGATTAATAATTTCACTTTCGTCACGTAAAATGTAGACGGTCTTGTGTCAAAGCTGGATGCAACAGACTTTATTCATTATATTTCTAATTTTCAATTCGTAACTTTCGTAGAGAAACGTTTTGTGGATAACTTTCTTGCATTTAGATTTCCAAATTACACACTATTTTGCAGTCCTGCCAAAAGCTTTCAAAACAAGGTCGACGATCAGGTGGCGTTCTTGTATTAATTAAAACTACACTAATTCCATTTGTTCGTCAATTAAATGTAAGTATGATATGTTGTGTTTTATTATTGACAAAGAATGTCTCGGACTAAACAAAAATCTGTTTATATGTGTACTTATGTGTCACCAAGTGGAAATCCGTTCTATCAAATTAATGATATTGATAGTGGTATAAGTCTGGTGGAAGAATGTTGACAAACATCGTGATAGATAAGAATATGCATGTTATGGTATGTGGGGATTTGAATGCAAGAACTTCTGACACGTCTTATGAAATTAATACTGTTGTCTGCCTTTTCACGTCGACTCAAAAAATGAGTCAATATCATGACAAGGAAGTCAGAAGACAAGCAAGAGAATATGTTCGGTAAAATTTACTAAAACATGTGTTCTACCTTAGGACTCTGCATCCTTAATGGCGCGTGTAACGGTTACCTCAAGGTCGCTATACAAAATTATATGTATCCGTTTTGGGTGTTAGTGTTATTGACTATTTTATTTCATCAGAAGAGTTATATCACACTCTTGCCAACGTGTACACTTTTTGTTGCTGACAGAATTGAATCAAGTCATATGTCCTGTTGAAATCTCGTTATGTGGGGTAACAAATGGAAATGATTTTGATAATGATATATCAAATGAAAATAACAGTTACATTAAAGATTGATTTGGAGTCCACAGAAGAAGGGCATCTTTCGATCTCTTGAGTCAGAAATAATAATAGAAAGATTGATTTGGCAACTAGACTTGTTGAAGTTGATGTAAATAAGGCACTGAGAGAATCCAATGGTTGCATGATGGACGCTGCTTCATGTATGCTTGTAAATAAGCGGATTGGTATAAGTAATAAATAAAAACAGTTGGTTTGATAATGAATGTTTTGTTGAAAGATGAAATGTAAAAAAACTCTATAGAATCTTTCGCAACCCATGTCTAAGGGCAGCCAATGATGAACAAATAAAAAGGCTGAAATTATATTATCTATATAATTACTGTAAGGTTTGAAGAGAAACATACTAATTTACTTAAGCGGAAAAAGAAGCAAAATAAAACTAGAGTCTTTTCCGAACTCTTGGATAGGATTGATAATCAAGAAGAATTTTGGAAGAAGGTGAACCAACTTGCACCGAAACGGACGCAGTCATTGAACAATATATCTACAGATAAACGGTTTAACCATTTTCGTTTCTTTGGGAGATCGAGGATTGTACTGAGGAAATTGGTGAAGTAAAAAATATCAAATGACTCCGGAATACACAGAAGATGATCTTTAAATTTAAATGCACCAATATCCAATCAAGAAAATATTCAACGCCATTAAAAATCTGAAAAGAGGAAAAGCTCTCGGCCTGACGCATAATTTGAGAAATTTTAAAGAGTGCATCAGATGTCTTCATAAACGTTTTTGAAAAATTGTTCAACGAACCATTTCATAACGGTACTTATCCAGAAAAAACTGGTCAGAAACTTTAATACAGCCATTACATAAGAAGGGCAGTTTAGACAACCCAAACAATTATGGAGGTATCTGGCTTACAGACACCAGCGGAAAGCTTTATAGCCATTATCTTAAATCATAAATTACAAGTTTGGATCGATATGCATAATATCACAGGTGAACATCAACTGGTTTCACAAAGACTACTCAACAATAGATCATATTTTTACACTTTTTGCCGTTATTCAGAAACAACTGTCTCGAAATCGAAATTATATGTTGCATTCATTTACTTCGAGAAAGCATTCGATTCTATTTCAAGGAAATTGTTATGGCCTATCTTACAGAAAAACTGAATTCGAGAAGAAATCAGACTCAACAATCTACCCACTACAGCCAAACTCCTCATTATGACAGACACCAAACAGCCCACCTTCTACCTACTCCCCAAAATACACAAAAAGAACACACCTGGCAGACCCATTGTTTCAGCCTGCAGCTGCCCCACTGAACCACATTTCGCAATACCTAGACTTCCTCCTTCAACCCATAGTACAAAGCCTCCCCACATACCTCAAAGACACAACCCACACACTCAACATGATTAACTCGCACAACACAGACCCCACTTTTCAACCCAGCCTCCTCTTCACACTTGACGTGGTGTCACTCTACACCTCCATCCCCCACACTGATGGACTGAGGGCCCTCACATTTTTCCTTGACCAACGGCCCCCCAACCAAACAACACCCCCACCACCACACTGGTCAGACTCGCTGAATTAGTCCTCACCCTGAACACATTTCAATTCAACAAGCACACATTTTCACAAATTAGTGGTGTTGCCATGGGTACCAAAATGGGACCAGCCTATGCCTGCCTCTTCATGGGACACTTGGAACACCGCCTACTCAACACATACACAGGCCCCACACCTGAACTGTACAAAAGGTATATCGATGATGGACTGGGAGCCACATCTATGCCAAAACAAGACCTCCTCGACTTCCTCAACTTTGCCCAGACCTTCCATCCATCTATCCGACTTACCTACAACCATTTCGCAGTCGGTCAACTTCCTAGACATCACCATCTCCCTTGAAGAAGGCCTACTCAAAACCTCTATTTTCTACGAACCCACCGACGCACATGCATACCTAGACTACTCATCCTCCACAACCCATACACTAAAGACAGCATCCCATACTCACAATTTCTCTCCGTCTTCGCAGACTCTGCTCCAGCGAGGAAGACTTCACTATACAAGCAGCCAAAATGTCACAATTCTTCACCAACCGCGGATACCCCAGTTCCACCATCAATGCAGCACTCCGCCGCACCATAGCTGTATCCAGAACATCTGCTCTGGAAACCCAGCATCCAACCAAGACAGACAGACCCACAGCCTACCTCCTCTACCACCCGCACACCCCCCCATCTGTAGGATCCTCAAATCCAATTGGCACATTGTACATAACCACAAACCCGCCTTCCATACCAAACCCATGATCACATTCAAACGTGACAAAAACCTCAAAGACCTCCTCGTGCGGTCCAGTTTGAACAGAACCACAGCTACACCACCAGGTACTCACCCCTGCTCTAAACCCAACTGCAAAATCTGCCCCCTCACCAAACCAGACACCATCTTACAGGGCCCCAAAGACTCCTTCACAGTCAAACGCACATTCTCATGTCAGAGCCGCAACATTATATATGCCATCCACTGCCAGCTGTGTGACAAGATCTACATAGGGGAAACATCACGCACACTTGAAACACGCATCTCTGAACCCTGGCTGATATCCGCCACCACCGACCCAAACCCGTCGCCCTACACTTCAACCACACCCAACACAACATCGACCATGTCAAAGTTATGGCACTCTGGCAGTCACAGAGTGACAGCTTTGAACGCACAACTCAAGAATCCCATCTCATTGCCAAACTGGGCACACTACACCCCCAAGGCATCAATATCCAACAATAACCAAACACACATACCCACCACTTCCAGATCAGTTGGCAATATCCCCTACCAACACACACACATACACACACACATACATACACCACCACCACATCCCCTTCACTCACTTCATACAGTAGTTACAGCCACCCTCCATCTATTAATGTTAATTTGTTTTATCCTTCCCCTTAAATCCCCCCCCCCCCCCCCCCACCTTTTTTTTTTCTTTTTTTTCCCCACCCTCCTTCATCTTTCACTTTCCACCACACCCCATGTTCTATACCAATCAACTACCTACCCTCTGATCTACCCCGTACTCCTCCTCCCCCCTCCACCACCCACTCCCCCCCCCCCCCTGCTCTTTCCCTTCACCCCCGCATCACCTGCATCCCAACCCAAGTACATGATTACACCGGTCCACCACTGCAACAACAACCCACTATATATTCCACAAAATCACACACACACCCACACCACACTAACTTGCAACACACACACTCACACACACACACACACACACACACACACACACACACACACACACACACACACACACACCACACACACACACACACATTTTTCCCCCTTCCCCACTGACCACTTCTTTTCCTTTGTCCCCATTGTATGCCAACACATTATTTCACCTGTTGCAATGAACATCATCCCACAGCATTGTTCACTTTTTTTAAACAACACCATTTATATGAACCTCCCACCCCCACCCCCCACCCCATGATGATGAGATATGAGCTCTCCTTCTCTTGCCCCCCTCCCCCCCCCCCCCCCACACAACACATTACCCTCCTCCCCCCCATTCTCCACCCCCCTTTTTTTCACCTCACCCCCCCCCCCCTCACCCCCCCCCCCCCCCCCGATCATACCGTATCACCCATTTATCTTCCATCCCCTTCCCTCCCTAACATTACCCACACACCTTCTCAACTACCCACGCATAACTACCACTACCTCTTTCATCACCCAACAAAATCATTTATTTATTCACCCAAACCTTTTTTTTTATTTTTATCAATCCACCATTACCACAACCATCACAAAGATATCACACCATCCCAATAAACTAGACACACAACCCTAGCATATCACACACACACACCTCCCCCTACGCAACCCCCCCCCCCTCCCTCCTTTTCCTTCCCATAATCCCCCATGTCATTTCCGCCTACCGGCTATTCTCCCCTACATGGACAACAACGGATGAGTCATTTTTCGTTCTTTTTTTTCGTTTTTTCGTTCTTTGTTTGTACTGTCCCAAATGTTAAATGTGATTTATTTTTTCGCCTGAAGAAGACCCAAGTGGTTGAAATGCATCGTGTCTTGTCATGTGCTTTGTTTGTCAATGTCATTGGCGGTAAGAAACAAACTATACTTCTTTTTTTTTTTTTTTTTCGAGATAAATTATTTGATTGTGTGAAAAGCATGTATACTAACATAAAGACGCAGGTTAGAATTGGTTCATCTCTGACAGATTACATAAACTGCCTGCGTGGAGTAAAGCAAAGAGGTGTTTGCAGTCCTGTCTTATTTTCATTATTTATAAAGGAATTAGCAGCTGACAATTAACAACGGAAGGCATGGGGCTGTACTAACACCTACTCTTGTCGAACTTTTTACATTGTTATTTGCAGATTATATTATATTAATATCTGAAACGCAAGTAGGGTTGTAAAATCAGCTAAATAATTTGTATGAATCATCAACTAAATTGAAATTAAAAGTTAATTATGAAACAAAGTAACATAGTTGTTTTTCGTAAAGGCAGTTTCCTTGCAGCGCACGAACACTGGCATTTGGGCGGTTCTGAAATGAAAGTAGTCAACACATGCAAATATTTAGGACTATATTTTTCTACAAAATTGAGTCTCTCATCCTCCTATGGTGACCTAGCTGCACGAGGTAAAAAGGCGGTAATTGGTATCTTGACATTACTATATATTATGATATCCAGTCTACTGAACTTTTTTAAACTCTTTGATGCTAGAGTGCAACCAGTACTTCTATATGGATCAGAAATTTGGGGTCTTGACGAAAGCATGAAATGCATAGAAAAAGTACACTTGCTTGCATTGAAACGCTTTCTATGTATCACAGAAAGAACTGCTAATGCGACGATCTATGAAGATACTGGTAGATTCCCATTGTATGTGAATGCATACACCAGATCAATTAAATACTGGATCAACTAACACGGATGAATGAAGATCGCCTCCGCTACAAAGCTTACCTGATGTTACTTAATTTGGATGAGAAAGGTAAAAAGAACTGGGGAACCAGCATTCGATTAGTTTTGTTTAAATTTGGATTTGGATATGTGTGGGAAAATCAAGGTGCTGAATCAGTTGACCATTTCAAATTGTTTTAGGCAAAGACTGATAGACTGTTACTGGCAGGATTGGGACAGTCGCATTTGTTCAAGTGAAAGATTTACAATGTAGGCCTACAGATCATTCAAAACGAATCACACCCCGGAACTGTATTTTGCAATTGACACAAATAGACTTGTAAAGCAAGCGCTTGTTACATTCAGGTTTGGAGTGAGTAATATTAAATCGCATTCATTTCGATAAAAAAATTGTAGAGATGTAGAATTAATTTGTCCCATGTGTAATAATAACCAAGAAGACGAAATCCATTTTAGTTTGTGTTTGCCCGCTCCTCAGTTATGTTCGACGTGATCTCATACCACTGAAATACTATAGAGAGCCAATGCTTTTAGATATACATTGTTAATGTCTTCAAAGAATCCAAAAATAGTAAAACAGTTTGCGATATTTCTTTACCTAGCTTATAAACGTAGAGATGCAGTTGTAAACGAGTAGGCATGCTGGAATGAAGATGACTGATAAAATGATGGTAGAATACCCAAGGTTTATTTTATAACTTTGTATGTCTTTGGTTCTGAGCTGGTTTATGGTGTTTGCCTCTTTTGCAATATAAAAGTGTACGCTTGTCTCTTTTCTATTTTTTTTTTAAATGTCTTTGACTAATTCATTATTACTGTTCAGCCATTTGTAAAGGCCTAGATGCTAAACGAATAAACCATTTATGTCTTATGTCTTTTATCTCTCTCTCTCTCTCTCTCTCTCTCTCTCTCTCTCTCTCTCTCTCTCTCTCTCTCTCTCTCTCTCTCTCTCTCCTCTCTCTCTCTCTTTCAAGGCCGGATAAAAAAAAAAACACGTGTTTGCTTATGTGTTACCTATGGAAATAAAGATCATGATCATCATCATCATCATCATCATCATCATCTCTCTCTCTCTCTCTCTCTCTCTCTCTCTCTCTCTCTCTCTCTCTCTCTCTCCTCTCTCTCTCTCTCTCTCTCTCTCTCTCCGGTCCTCACCTCTCTCTTTCTCAGTGTCTCATGGTTTAAGACAATAATACATTCCTCTAAACTTTTATAAATTCCCAAACCAGTTTCAACTAAGTTTACTTTTGGCATGTACGCATGAAAGACCCATCAGAAAGCCAAACTATCTTGTACAAGACGTGTCAGTTGCATGAAACTGCCATAAAACAGTAACTTTAAACGTGACACATGGTACACTAACCTTACTGCGTTGAGTAATAGTTCAGTTATTCCACTTATTGAGGGGCAGTGGCCTATACATGAATAAAGATCTGAGGGGGTGGGAGAGAGAGAGAAGAGAAAGAGAGACAGACAGACAGACAGACAGACAGACAGAGCAATCAAGACGAAGACAGGACCAAATTCCTTATCTATGAGCATTTCTAATTTCGGTCCTCGCCACGATTTGCGGTTCACAATATGCACAGATAGTACCTGAAGCATGCAAGATGAAATTCAAAAAGTCAGACTGATTAGAGAGAGATTGAGGAAGTGTGTGTATGTGGAGGGATGGGTGCGGGGTGTGCAGGGGCGGGGAGAGAGAGAGACAGACAGACAGACAACAGGCGGACGACACACACACACACACACACACACACACACACACACACACACACCACCACACACCACCACGCACGCACGCACGCACGCACGCACGCACGCACCACCACACACACACACACACACACACACACACACACACACACACAGAGCTAGCCCTGTCTCTCTTTTTCTTTCGTGTGTGTGGTGTGTGTGTGTGTGTGTGTGTGTGCGTGCGTGCGTGCGTGCGTGCGCGTGCGTGCGTGCGTGCGTGCGTGCGTGTGTGCGTGTGTGTGTGTGTGTGTGTGTGTGTGTGTGTTTAACATCGTCATAGACTGTGCCATGCGAAGTGAACAGCGAAAAGTGCTGCTGAAAAAACTCACTCCGTTCTGATGCAAGTGGAATAATCCATGCATCCTGTGATTCTTGCGTTGCACGCGGAGTGACCGACCTGAAACACACACACACACACACACACACACACACACACACACACACACACACACACACACATTGACTGATTGATTGACTGATTGATTGATTGATTGATTGATTGATGATACTGACCTTGATTTCCAACGGTAACAGATAAGCAAATAATGCTTTTATCCCTTCCGGCCCTTGCCCCGCTAAGGACTGAGCGTGACTAACAACTAACTAAGCATGACTAGCACTATACTAAATCTTACAAAACTTTTCATAAACATGCATGCCTTTAAAAAGAAAAAAAAAGAAAAAAAGAACATAAAAGTGTGGATGAGTTGTTTCACCAACAGCGTTGACGCATGGATGAAATCAAAGAAAAAAAGCATTAAAACAACAAACAAGAAATTGATTAATTACGGAAAGAAAAAAAAAAAAACACACACACACACACACACACACACACACACACACACATAGAAACCGATCCTCCCGTTAGTTATCAAAGGCGAGAGAGAGAGAGAGAGAGAGAGAGAGAGAGAGAGAGAGAGAGAGAGAGAGAGAGAGAGAGAGACGCTTCAGACGCTTCAGAATCGTTTTTATTGACAATGACAAAATACAGTCTTCATGTCAAGGGGGCTATCATTAATGCAGCGTCAAGAATTTATGAAAAGAAAAATGTATAATACATTACAAACATGATCCCGGTATTGATCTCTCTAGGAATAATAAAGTTAAAGACAAACAAAAGATCACCAAACGTGGGCCTAAATGGCCAGCTATATATATACAGAGAACCAAAACACTGTCTCACAGGGAAACAGAACAGACATTTTTTTCTCTCTGATATCATAACATACAGCAAAATATTTAGCAAACAGACGAACAATATTTCCAACATCAGAAGATAATAGTTCAATCAAAGTATATGGTCTTTCTGGCATCAAATTAAACAGTTTTGATTTTGTTTTCCTTTTATCTTCATATGCTTTACATTGAAATAGAAAGTGCTCTTCATCTTCCTTACTTTTTATCTGGACACAACACACAAACATCATCAACAGAAACTTCATTGCAAAACTATTTCTTTTTTTTTTTTTCTTTTTTTCTTTTTTTTTTTTTTTTTTTTTTTTTTTTGCTGTCCCAACCTCTGCGCCACCTCAGAGGCAGTGCACTCACGCGGCTTATTCCGACACCCCGTCCACAGCCACAGCCCGGTCGTCCACGCCGCAGCCCCGACACCGGCAATCCACAGGGAGCAGTCAATGTCAAGTCGTCAAGAGGCAACCCACCGGAGAGACACTGTACTGCTGCCGAGTCACTTCGGTGGTGTTCAGTGGCGCCTGTTCTGATCTAACATACGCAGGGACACCACCTACTAAGCCCCTACTGACGACAATAATTGCTTAGTCGCGAGCCGGCGTGAATGAGCTCTCCCTCCGGAGGCGCCACCACGTCCGTCCAACGACAGCCCCCATGGACTCGCCGATACCGGTGATCCCGACGGAACCAAACCAAGGCCACAGACGTGGAGAGGACATCGAAATTGAGGCCACCATGAGAGCAGGGCATGAAGGGCCACAGAATTTGAGACTTTTTTTTTTAATGCTGATCGATGAGAATGAGGATGATTAAGATGATGCTACGGATTTCCATTTCGGTCTGAGACTACATGACAGAGCTGTTCTCTACGCTTCCTTTCATAATATATCCCGGCGTCAACCAGGCCAGAGAGATACAGGCACCTGCAGTGTTGGTCAGGAAATTTGAGCAACACTCTCAGAAACGCATCCATTAAGTGGATGAAACACGACTGTGTGGTCCCAGTCTTCCCAGCTGAGTCCGCAGCAAACTCAACTCTGGGTAGGAGCCGTCGGGGCAGAAAAACCCACATGACTCTGATGGGATTCGAACCCACGACCTCCCAGCCGGGAGTCCGCGACGCTAACCACTTCGCCACGGCGGCTGGTCGCAAAACCATTTCTTATTTGCTTTAAAACCAAGGGTTCGACTTCTAAATCTGGTCAATATGCTTCTATGCCATTTATAAGTAACAGATTTCACAAAAACATTTCCGGCTGAAGAATACTTTTTAAGGAATAAAACCATGAATACTTGTCGTTTTCTTCAATTTTTGAATGCCAATTCTGTTTGTTACAGGCTATCAAGCGATCCTTAAATTCTGACATAAATGACCTTTCGTTCCCTACCTCTTTGCTAAGCCACACAATACCAGACCCAATAATAGTTGAAACATGTTTTACTTTACAAACCCAGTTACAGCGTCCGCTTTCCATTTGTAGATATAGCATATCATATGCTTGTCTACATAACCTTGATGTTGGAAGTTGTGTCAATTCTAACCAATACTTAATAGATTTTGAAAACGTTTGAATAAATAAAGGATATCTTCCAGAATCACCATAAGCTATTGTGTTTGATGAATGCAGTGGAATGTTCATGAAACTTTTAATAGCCATAGTATGTACCTTCTCCATTTCTAAATTTTCTTCTAATCCCCAAACTTCTGCAGCATAAGTTAGCATAGGTGCTATTTGTGAGTCAAATAACTTCCAGAACAAAGAAGGGTCAATGCTATTAAGTCTTTTCATGCATATTAGAATTTCTACAACCCCCTTCTTACCCTTTCTGCCGATTTCACGCCACCCTGCATTTAAACTTAAACGAGTTGTAAATAACATCCCCAAATATTTGTAACTATTGGTTACTTTTATTTCTACAGCTCCATACCACCACTTTTCATGCTGGGATAAATAACCACCTATAGAAAGACAGCTAATGTTTGTTTTCTCTAGATTAACATTTAATTGAAGTCTACCTTCTTCATTTTTTAAAACCTTTTATTTGATTTTGCAACCCAACAACAGTACTAGAGAAAAAATGACATCATCTGCAAATAAAACAGTTCAACAGCACCAGCAATCAACTGTACACCACGTTTGCCTTTATGTGACATTTCTAAAGCTATCTCATTTATAAAAAATGCAAACATTTGAGGGCTCAATAGACAGCCTTGCTTCACTCCTCTAAGACAATTAAATAAGTCACTGTACAATCCTTTCTCACGAACACATGCTAACACTGCATTAAATACACCACGGAGAGCATAGTACAATTTTCCTTTAACCCCTGTTTTTCTAAGAACTTGCCACAACACATTTCTATTAACAGAATCAAAAGCCTTTTTAAAATCAACAAAAGCAACATACAGTTTAGTATTTTTCTTCAGGAACTTTTGGACTAAAGCATATAATGTGAAAATATGATCAACTGTACTGTACCCTGACCTGAACCCCACCTGCTCTTCCCCAATTTTCCTCTCCTTTTCAGCCCTCTGTGTCAATCTTCTATTCAGAACATGAGTATATACTTTACTAATTATACTTGTGAGACCTACACCTCTATAATTGTCGGGGGTTTATTTGGGGTCTGCTTTTTTATGGATGGGTACAATAAGGGACGTTGACCACGACAGGGGAAACATCCATGATTAAACAATGGTTAAATTAAAGAAACACAGAAATCAATCACATAGTCATTGGCATGTTTTTCATTTCACTTTTTAAATTCTATCTGGTCCCGGGCTTTTACCATTTTTTAAATTTTCTAAACTTGCTCTTACTTCATCTGTAGTTACAGGGTCATCAAACAAGAGCTCATCATTTTGCTCACCCTTCTTTTTCTTCTACTGCTGGATCACTTTGACCATTACAAAGAGAGTTGAATACACTATAGAAAGGGTTTCAAAACCATTGCTGTGGAATGTTATTTCATTGTAAATGGTGGGTTTTTCCCTGTTAACTGATCGAAATTGTACTCCAAAACAATTTTGGGGATAAATTTACTGATTGTTTAAGCTTTAGTATTCTGTTTTCTTTTTCTTTTCTTTTCTTTTTTTAAAATTTCAATATATTTTTTTCTTTCTTTTGAAATTATAAATCACCTTTTTCTTTTTTTGGAGAGAGAGAGAGGGGAGAGAGAGAGAAGGGGAGAGAGAGAGAGAAGAGAGGAGAGAGAGAGAGAGAGAGACAGACAGACAGACAGACAGAGAGAGAGAAAAGAGAGAGAGAGAGGAGAGAGATAGTTTATATGTTGTGTGTGTGTGTGTGTGTGTGTGTGTGTGGGTGGTGTGTGTGTGGTGTGTGTGTTTGTTTTTGGTTGCAATATTGGTATACTACCGCAGTTATGTTTTTAATAACTAGCAACGATGCTGCTGCGCGCGCGCGGCGCGCGTGTTTTGTGTGTGTATGTGTGTTTGTTGTGGTGTGTGTGTGTGTGTGTGTGTGTGTGTGTGTGTTGTGTGTGTGTGTGTGGTGTAATGGAAGTGGTGTGTTAGAGGGGAGAGAGAAGAAAAAGAGAGAGATGCCATCATAACCCCCCCCCCCCCCCCCCCCCTTCCCTTTTTCTATTTTGATGAACTTTTGATAAACTGCCCAAGACTAATTGACAATACATCAATAAGCAGCAGTAAATACGAGCAAAAGAGAGAGAAAAGGGAAGGGGGGAAGGGAGGGAGGGAAAAATGTCATTATTATATTTTCTTTTTTTTTTTTTTATAATATACAAATGCTAAATACTACAATGGATTTTGATTGGACAGCGACAAGTATCAATAAATCAACAGTAAACAAACAAAAATTTATCATTGTGTTTGTTACAATGCTTGAGAGGGTGCACCACAGAACTTTCACATACTGACATTTGCATTTACTGACATAGCAGTGGTGTATTTTTAAACAA
>CM031595.1:85556847-85564347 GCA_018398815.1 Conus ventricosus | reverse complement strand
TACAACACACACACACACACACACACACACACACACACACACACACACACACACACACACACACACACACACACACACACACACACACACACACACGTAAACCGAAAGAAAAGAAAACAAAAGAAAGAAAGAAAAAAGTCTGTTTTCCGAGAAAAACACCGCCCCACTTTTGATGTTTTGGCAGATTCTTTTGTTATGTTTTCTTGCTCAGCCCTTATTCTTGCGTGCGAAGACATGTTTCGTATCGAGGACATGATCAAGTCACGTTTTTACTGAGGCGTATCAAAACATGTCTTAGCATGAAGTCACAGTGCCCATTGATCAATGTCCCATGTGATTACGAAAGATAATGTTTTGTTAAACTAGTTATGAAGCATTTTCTGCAATGTTAGATTCAATAGAACTCCAAGAGAGAAGCCTTCACAGTTTTTTTCAGTCGGCAAACGGTTTTGCCTCGTGATCGTGCGCTTAGCCGACCGATAGTGAAGACCATGTGTGCTTAATAACGTCGACCCAGAATACTTTTTTTCCTCTCTTTTTTTTCTTTCTTTTTTGGTTTTTTTTCTTTTTTTTTTCTTTTTTTTTCCTTTTTATTTTTTAAAACAGAAGAATGTTTCAACCAATCTAAGAGTGGACAGAGAAGATGGAACACGACATGCGCACACACACACACACACACACACACACACACACACACACCACGCGCGCGCCGCGCGCGCGCGCGCATGCACGCACGCACGCACGCACGCACGCACGCACCACACACACACACACCACACACACACACACACACACACACACAAAGATTCAAAGATTTTAATCCTGCGACCCCTTTTGGGGCATGGAGGACTTGAAACAAATCAAACAAATAGAAATGAAACAAATCAAACATCAAAATTTTCCACATAATTAACATACTGAATGTAATGTTACACAACTTTACTAAGTTTCAAAAACTTCGCTAAGTTTAGCAACACACACACACACACACACACACACACACACACTGATCGTTCGAGCATGCATGAGAATAGGCGATAGAGACGAGGAGGAATTTCCTGAGAGACAAGACAAGACAAATAAAATTCTTTATTTACGAGGATAATAGATTAGCACTGACGCGCTTTTTTTACATCCAGTCCTCGCCCTGAGTAGGGACTACAACATGCAGAAAATTTGAAGTCTTTTTATCCATTAGTTTATTTTTTACAATTTTTTAAAGTCAGTACCCCCAATTCGGCAGCAAATTCCAATATAAACTTAGTAGTCTAGGCGAATTCTGTCATACGAAATACAGGACAATGAAGGTTAAATAATGTAAGAAGCAAACAAGCAAACAAACAAAGCGGTCATGCAATTATCGTGGAACATCAAATGAAAAAGAACAGAAATGGAAAACAAAAATAAATAAAATAAATAAAAAATGAAAATGATAATATGAAGGGAAAGAAGAGAGTGGGGGTGGGGGTGGGTTGGGGGAGCATATGGAAATATACTATATCGTACAACAATTAGCGTGTATAAAAACAGACAATAAAATGAATATGGCAAAATACGTACAAAATTTGGAACTGACTGACTGAAACCAATTTATTGTCAGATTAAATTAACTCGAGGTTGTACTGACAAAATTTGGAACACACACATACACACACGCACGTGACAGAGAGAGAGAGAGAGAGAGAGAGAGAGAGAGAGAGAGAGAGAGAGAAAGAGTGAAGTAGCTAAATTAATCTGTTGGGTAGGCCTATAAAGGGGCATCATGTGCTGTACCTAATTATAATGTTAGTATTCACACAGGAACAAGATACAGAGGTCGCTGCATGTGACGTCACTATCGGCACCTGAGAGATCGTGACAGCTTGCGATTTCGTTGGGTAGTGTTTTGCTTTTGCCATTGTGGAGACCTTCGATGGTAAGTGACGATGGACTTTTCTTTGTACATGATCGATGTGCTGTTGTCGTTCGTAAATTTAATCAATTCAGATGTATTGATTCCCCGAGCCGTCAAATGCCCTGTTTAGCACATACGCCCAGAACCAAAACAAAGACGGGAACTGCCAACATACACACTTAGTACATGCACACATACACAGAGCATGCTGTCCATGGATACGTGTCCTGCTACTTAATGCGACTGTTAAGTAGTCAGACTCAAAGAAACTGAAGATATGTAATGATACTTGGTTTGGATTTATTTTTTTTATATTGCAATTTGGCAACGTTGAGAGATGATCCGTAATTGTAGAACTTTGATCAGTTCTGATCTAAACGTGTTCAGTCGTTCGTATGACGAGAAAACCATGCATGCTCGCATAAATATCACAAATCAGGTTCATGAGGTTGGTATACCGTAAAGTGATCAACAAAAAGTTTTGTGTTTGTTTCACTGAACCACGTGTATTTTAACTTACACGCAATAATTTTAGTTCTTTGGCTGATCTTAGCATCGTGACAAGACCCGTTTGTTGTAAAATCAGTATGGTTTCTATATTTCACACCCTTTGGTCAGTCTGCTTTACACGTCCATACCCTGCAATTTTCATGTGTACAGTCTTATGTGGTTTTCGATTTCAGTTCACGATTTAAACCCCCTTACCCCCATTTGTGTGTTATGTGAAACCCTGATGGAGTAACCCCATCCTAATTTTGAGTTTTAACAGAATACCTCATCCAGCAGCTTATATAAACTAACACAAATAGCAACAATGGCAGATTTTTTTCTGTCATCTGTTTAGATTCTTTTCGTGAAAAAAATTATGGGTTCCAAGATAAAGCACTTTATTTAATAATGATAATTTAACTAAATAAGTTATAGGCAATAGCAGTTTGATGTCAGAACATCCATGAACCAGCTGAACACATGTATCTTTTGGTCACAAACATTCACTCATTGACTTAACTTGTTTTTAATGTGATGCTGATTGATTAGGAAGATGAAGATGATGCTATAGATTTTGTTCTGGTCTGAAAGAAATGGCATGATGGGACTGTACTCTGTGTTTACATTCTTGTCATTGATTTTTATCATATTACGTACATGATTAGGTCAACCAGGCCTGAGAGATACAGACACCACCTTTTGGTCAGGACATTTTTAGCAAAACTCTTAAAGATACAACCTCTAACAGGCTGAAAATTGGCTTCATAGAGCCGGACGTCAGGACTGGAAAAAAATCTTGAAATTATTTGTTTTGTTGGCCTTTGTTTGAAATTTTGCATGCAAGTTCTACAAGTCACAAGTGAAATTCAGAAAATGATCGTGTTGAAATCATCCGATTCAAAGTACTAATATATGAAACCAATGTTTCATACTTTCAAGCAGTTGTAATTGATACTTTATTATAAATGGAAAAAGATATTCACAATCGAACAAGTTGCAAAGTGAAAAGAACATGAATGTGAAGTTTGTTTTGTACTTTTCTGGCCAATTTTGACGGATCAGTACATTCAAAGTTACTACTTTTTATATCAATCGTTATTGAAATCATTGTGGGCCTTGGTCTAAACTATAAAGAGAACATATCAAGTTTTTCAATGTGCCAGGTTAGTATATGCAAACTGAATATACACGTGCTTGAAATAAATTAGACTACCAAGCTCAGCACATGGTGACACAAGTATACTGACATCACAGAGTGGCTTTCAGAGTGGCTTTCAGAGTCGATATGAAGTACAAAATCTTAATTGAATCATTAACAATCTGAAAAGATGTGTTGTTAGTGGTGAATGAAAAATGCGATTGCTTAATTTCATTGTTAAAATTTGTTTGTGTCAGTCCTGTATGCAGAGCATGATTTACTTTATTTTGTTAGAGCTGATGATGATTAAATCAGAAATAGGAAAATTAGCTGGTGTGCAGTTTTAGATATAGTCCAATGCTGTAGTGTTCCCAAAGCCAGGCCTTTGGCAGCACTACAGTAATGAACACCGCACTGGTTTTCTCCACTGTGAGATTGTATGGGAAATGTCTGGTTTGTTGCATAGTTTCACTCAGACTTGTTTGTCCACTGTCTGCCCTCATGTGCCTCAGCACTGTACTCGAGGACTATCTCTGAGAATCAGCTTGGAACTTTTCTCATGTTCATACCATACCAATGTTCTTTTCTCAGCTATGTTTGCAACAGGTCTTCCTTGTGATTCACATGATTGTTTGCAGATTTCAGTCACTGACCCATCTTTCAGTTCAATTCAGTCAACTTTATTGTCCATCGAAATTTTTCTTCTGCTCCACATCATTTCACAAGTACATAAGACGTTACAAAAAGACATTATAAATCGCTACATAAAAGCCTTTGTTAGTATCAGTACAACCCCCCCCCCCCCCCCCCCCCCCCCACACACACACACACACACACACCTTTGTTATATCAGTACACACACCACCCACACCACACACACATGCACACGCACCCACACACACACACGCACACACACACACACACACACACACACACACGCACGCACGCACGCACGCATGCACGCATACACACATGAAATAAACATTAAATCCATAAGACATAAAACATTATAGATTGTAAAACAATACATAAAAACACAAACTCGCCCGCACCAACACCCAAACACTAAAACACACACACATGCTACACACACACACACACACACACACACACACACACACACACACACACACAACACACACACATGCACTCACAGTCATAGTCAATAGTCAGATGACAGTGCCAGAGCATTTAAACTGATTCATAATCACTGCTATCTTTGTGATGTTCATCATCGTGTGCTGATTTCGGTGCTATATTTGGCAAATTTCCACCCAGGTTTGTGAGTTCTTTTTCTCTCCCAGCCAGATCATGGATGTCACTGTTGAATATTAGGTTTGTTATGGTTTGCTTTCCAATGCTGACTGTGTCGATGTAGTCTTCAAAAGCATCTGCCATTATGCGTCCCAAGAGGTTGAATAATGCAGATGATAAAAGACAATGGATTCCAGCTGATATACCAGCTGATATACAGAAGTGTTTACCCATTGTGCCTTGAGCAAGTGCTCCTCTGCTGGCCTTTGCTGACAATTGCTTTCTATTTCATTAAAGAAGCTTCTGACCCATATTGTAAGAAAGTGTCTAAACCAGATTGGGAATGACAAAACCGGTGAAGTCATTGAAATTCTTTTATGTAATAACATAGGAATGTGTCGTATGTATATATATGCATGACTCCAGATTTCAGTTTATTCATTCAGCTAACCCTACTTGGCTGTGGAAGGTGAACTGAATGTCATCTAAACGTGATGGCTTTCTTGACATCACCATAGATCCTTGACAGTGTGATTTTCATGCCATAATTTACAGTAACTCTCACCCAGAGAGGGGAGTAGAGGGTTGAAACATTGCTTTGGGACAGTTTTTCCATAAGGTACTAGCAGTTTTAGGTGGTACTGCGAATTTCGGTTCGGAAGAGAAAAATTGCAAGATAGTGACCATCACAGTCGTCCTGTAATGATCACTACAGGGGAGTTTCATGTCATAATGACAATTTTACCTGGAAACGTTGACATTATCCAACATCACCGTCTCCATGTCTGCCCGATGGGTGCCCATTGGCTCACAGAAGAACAAAAAAGGGACTGGGTAGAGTGGTATATCTGCACATTGATGAAATTTGAAAGAGGAAAGTCAGATAATGTGTGGGACAATGTAACAACCCAGGATAGAGAATGATTCTAATGAAATTCCGGTGGTTTCAGAAGACCAGTTTTCATTAGGGTCTTTTTTTGGTGTGTGTGTGTGTGTGTGTCTATTTTGAATCTATGTTGAGAGTTGAGGTAAACAAGATGACAGCCATGGGCCTTTGAGGTCAACTGGGCTGTAAGTAACGTGAACGGATAGAGGATAGAGTCCCCCAGCAAAATTTTGCAGAAGCAAGAACACTGCGAAACAAATGATAGCCTGTGCCTTCTTAAAATCTGGCCATGTTACCTCCTCACCACTTCAGTTCAAAACATAAGAACAGTGGATGCTATCTGCAGTGATTGCATACTTAGAAGTCTTTAACAGTTTGACACTTTTTTTTTTTTTTTTGCTGTCTCGTCTTCTGTGCTACCTCAGTGGCACTGCACCCACGCCGCTCATTCCGACACCCCGTCCACAGCCACAGCCTGGTCAGTCCCACCGCTGCCCCGGCATCAGCAATCACAGGGAGCAGTCAATGTCAAGTCGTCAAGAGCAACCCACCAGAGGAGACACTGCACTGCTGTCGAGTCACCTCGGTGGTGTTCAGTGGCACCTGTTCTGATCCAACATATGCAGGACACCACTACTAAGCCTCCTACTGACGACAGTAATTGCTTAGTCACGGAGCCGGCGTGAGTGAGCTCTCCCTCCGGAGGGCACCACCACATCCGTCCAATGACAGCCCCTATGGACTCGCCGATACCGGTGACCCCAACGGAACTAAAACAAGGCCACAGATGTGGAGAGGACATCGAAACTGATTTCACCATGAGAGCAGGGCATAAAGGGCCACAGAATTTGAGATTTTTTTTAATGCTGATCGATGAGAATGAAGATGAGTAAGATGATGTTACTGATTTCCATTCCAGTCTGAGACTGCGTGACAGGGCTGTACTCTACACTTCCTTTCATAATATATATCCTGGCATCAACCAGGCCCGAGAGATACAGACACCTGCAGTGTTGGTCAGGAAATTTGAGCAACATTCTCAGAGACGCATCCATTAAGCGGATGAAACTCAACTGTGTGATCCCAGTCTTCCTATCTAGCAAATTCATCTCTGGGTAGGAGCCGGTCGGGCAGAAAAATCCCACATGACTCTGATGGGAATTGAACCCACGACCTCCCAGCTGGGAGTCCATGACGCTAACCACTTCACCACGGCGGCTGGTTAGTAGTTTGAGATTTAGTGCACACAGTGTCCATGTAACAGTGTCTGAAGCCTACTTCACTGTATTTTCTGCGTGAAAATGATGTTCAGTCGGTGACCCATCCCCCGATCTCTCTCAGCCTTGCTCCTTGTGACTTCATTCCCCAGAGTTCAGCAGCAATTGAAGGGAAAGCTGTTCCAGAATGGTGAAGACTTGTGAGCCTTTAAGGGCTCATTGCAGACATATCCCATTCCCAGTCAGTGTGATTCTTATCTAGGGGTTTGAGAGAGGATCTGTTATAATACAGGCTGAAGGAAGATACTGAAACTGGAGTAGTCAAGGGACATGCCCATTTCCAGAGACCTGTAATCCAAACCTTATGGAGACTCCCTCATATTTTTTCGTTGTGGCCCATAGCTCCTCAAGCTCACTCTGTTGAATGCATTCTTGAAAGTCATTGAACAAGTCATGTTCTGTTCATTTTTCACAAAGTGAGCAATAAGAGTATATACATACACACACACACACACACACACACACACACACACACACACACACACACACTGAAAAAACAATGAGTGTGAATATATATTTAAAAAAAACAATGAAATGACTGACTTCACTTGTTAAGGTCAAT
>CM031595.1:85541847-85551847 GCA_018398815.1 Conus ventricosus | reverse complement strand
AGGGCTGCTTTGTTGGGTTGCAGTAAGAAACCAGGTGACTCGAACAATGATGATGGAAAGCTGCAAAGTTCATAATTGAAAACTTCTGTCTTGTCCTCGTAACAGGTACTGGCAGCTGCAACTAAGTGCTGAAAAAGAAGTTGAGGATCAACGGTCACAGCAGTCTCGTCTATTCATAATGGAGCTTTTAACATTCATTGTCACAGCCTTGTCTTTCCTTTTCAGTGAAGCATCTGAAGCTGTTTGACCCTCCATGGTCTTCAGTATGTGGAGTCCAATTTGTTTTGCACCGTCCACATTGACTGATGCTTCTGCAACAACACCAGTAATGACGTTTCTCAGACTGGGGTCATCAGCAAATGGACTGTGTTGATTCAAAAATGACGTGAGGGTCATCACGTCCTGTGCATCCTTTGCCACTCTGGCTGGGCCCAATTTCTTTATGCTGCTCACTTGACAGGCGGAGAGTGCAGGTCACTTCTTGCATGGCGCTATTGATTTCTGCACATGCTGGCATAGACAGACGCCATGTTGCTCGCTGCGATTCACTCATCCCTCTTCCTCTGGTCAAGTCTCCAGCTGACTTATGCATGCGCATCAAAACCTGCTCAATAGCAAAGTCTGAAGAAAGGCCTGCCCAGAACCTCTTACTCCTACGAACGACGTGATGTCCATCGAGAAAGCTCTTGTAGACAACAGGGTGTGTGTCAGAAGTTTGTTCATCATCTGGAGATAGAGGTGAGCTGATTTGGTGTATAGATTGGTGTCCTGCTGCCGCTAGGTAAGGAAGCATGTCCTGGACGTAGACAGATGCAAAAGCCAGTTTCCAGTCCTTTCTGCCTTGATGAATGTTTTCAGAATGTCAATCATGGACATGTACTGTAACCACAGTACGCTCGTTCTGCTGTTCAAAGTCATCTTGTGAGCTTCAAGTTTTTTAGAGATGTTACAAATGGATTCAATGTTTCCCAGCTCGTTTAAAGACAGATCTCCTTCCATTAGTTTTTGTAGGTTTCAATCGCTTCCAAGAAATGAGGATCTGTGTTGTCAAGTAATGCATCAACATTTCTGTGAGAGAAGACTTGACAGCACCTTGACATCCTGGGGAACATCTTCCATTGACACATGCACCAGTTTTTGTTCAGTCCCAAGTTCACATGTCTGATCTGCTTGGTACTTTTCCTGTGTGTCAGTGGCACTCACACTCTCTGGCGAAGACTGTGCAAACATTGTTGTAAGCTGTGGCACACTGCAGGTTTCATCACATGATGTCAGTGTGTCTCATCAAGGAACAGCTTTGAATAATGTTTCAATCTGAAAAAAAAAGACCAAACAGAACATCACAAACTTCTGCTTAATTCTGTTAGTATTTTTTCTCAAATTATTGCATGACATACTCATAGAACATCACAAACTTCTGCTTAATTCTGTTAGTATTTTTTCTTCTAATTATGCATGACATACTCATAGAACATCACAAACTTCTGCTTAATTCTGTTAGTATTTTTTCTTCTAATTATTGCATGACATACTCATAGAACATCACAAACTTCTGCTTAATTCTGTGAGTATTTTTTTCTTCTAATTATGCATGACATACTCATAGAACATCACAAACTTCTGCTTAATTCTGTTAGTATTTTTTCTTCTAATTATTGCATGACATACTCATAGAACATCACAAACTCTGCTTAATTCTGTGAGTATTTTTTCTTCTAATTATTGCATGACATACTCATAGAACATCACAAACTTCTGCTTAATTCTGTGAGTATTTTTCTTCTAATTATTGCATGACATACTCATAGAACATCACAAACTTCTGCTCAATTCTGTTAGTATTTTTTCTTCTAATTATTGCATGACATACTCATAGAACATCACAAACTTCTGCTCAATTCTGTTAGTATTTTTTCTTCTAATTATTGCATGACATACTCATAGAACATCACAAACTTCTGCTCAATTCTGTTAGTATTTTTTCTTCTAATTATTGCATGACATACTCATAGAACATCACAAACTTCTGCTTAATTCTGTTAGTATTTTTTCTTCTTATTATTGCATGACATACTCATAGAACATCACAAAACTTCTGCTCATTCTGTTAGTATTTTTTCTTCTAATTACGCATGACATACTCAAATTGAACTGATTTCCTTTCATCCTCTAACCATCCGACAGATTTTCCGAAATGACTGATCTTGATTTGGTGAAAAAATAAACTTGATTTTCCCAATGTATTTCTGAAACTTAACCATGTTTACATACATTTTGGTGGAAATCAGTCCCGTGTGGGAGGGAAGGGGTGGGGGAAGCAAAATATAATAGTTTCCAAGCAATAATGATCATTAAAATGATATTATTATCATCAAAAGCACCGTTGCTATTGCTATGGAGAACGAATCTGTTAAGCATTTTTGTGACTTTTAACATGTTTTGTGAACCATACTATTACTCTACCGAGATCGTGCCGACCCCTTGCGCTGGCAAAAGTGAAACAATTTGATGCCAAAAAGAAAGTAATAACAAAGTATACAACAGGATCTTACTTTTGCACTTCATACAGACCCCCCATCCTCTCCCCCCACCCCTCCCACCACTCCTTACGCCCCTCACCCCACCTCGCGCTTTCTTTTTTTTTTTTTAAACAAGCTGACGTGAGACAGAGGAGGCAGACGATTTTTTTGGGTGAACGCTGAACACAACATTTCAGCCTGAAGTTCAAAGCTGACAAATTGAAAATAAATGCTGTGTGACTTGCAGGAGTTAGCTACGTTAAAAGGAAAGTTGTGCGATAACCAAAACGGTTGTATGAAGGCGGAAATGCCCCAAAACATAAATAAACTTACCGACTGATAACGCCTCAAGGTCAGCGCGCATGGTTGCAGCCGCTGGGAAATTCCTGCCTGGGATGGAAGTTTGCCGACAGAGAGCCATTCGCGTCATGAGTGTGAAATCGCCGATCGACAAAATAATTAAAAATTAATTACAACTTTATTTGAGCATGCTAAAACTTATAACTTTCAGAATATGTTCAGGCGAATATATTCTTTCTGTTCCATAAAAAATATTTTCTGTTGCAATTAGTCATGGGTGTTTTCATCCAGACTGTAGACTAGTGACTGGTGGAGAAGGCACAGAGGTCAGGAGGCACACACACACACACACACACACACACACAACAGGATCTTATTAGATTAGGTATGCCTGTAGCACTAATCTTGAATGTGGGATCTGCACTGCTCTCTTTGAATCACTACTGAAACTGTGCTTTCCTTTCAGTACAAACTGTCTCGCAGATATTCTGATAACCGTTTGACTAACTGTCGTGCGTCCCAAGGCATGACCAGTGCTCTGGATTAACGTGTCATTGTGAGGAATCTGCTAAGAGGAGATCAACAACAGTTTGTTTGTTTTTAGTTCTTGCTTTTTTTTTTTTTTTTGGATTGGTTGTTATTCTCTTTATACAGTGGCTTCACTTCTTGATGGCACATTCTTAATAAAACTGAAAGTGTGACCAGCCAGAACTGGAGCTCCTGACTAATCAGATGTATGTCACATCTTTTCAGAATTTGAACCAGGAAAGACTTGCAAAAAAAAAGAAAAGAAAAAGAAAGAAAAGAAGAAGAAAAAGAAAACGACGATGAAAGAAATAGCACAAGAGGGCTGATTTTTGTCCATGTGGTGGCATGCTATGAAATTACAACTGAGATTGAATGATCTGCCAGCCGGCTGGTTGATGGAGAGAGCAGACTGCAGGTCTACACAAGATGTTGAATTCATGGGAAAGCTTTCCTGTTGGATTTGGCTTTTTATGAATGTTGTTTTTGTCTTTAGGAGGTTGGTTATTTTCCAGTTTTGTTGCCTCGCATGCAGATAGCATTGTGGGTAGACCATCGCTCTCTGAGCTGTATATCAGGTTTTCTGTCTGTCTGCAGGTTTCTCAAAAATGTTTGAGCAAACAGTCGTCATATTTGATTGACTGTTCTAGAGGGTCTGGCAATATATGTCTTTAATTCACTGTGTGTGTGTAAAACCAAAAAGAAAAACTAGACACTTGCGTGTCTAAGCAGTGTTGAAGAGTAGGCTCAAGTTTCAGTCATGCAGGGAATGATTTAATAGCACAGGGCGTGTTATTTTGTGTCCATTTCTCAGACACTACACCCTTTATTTGCTTATGGCTTTCAAGCTCAAGATCACTTATGTAGTTTGCTGGGCTTCAAGTGATACAATTATTGAAATATTGAAGTGGTTGAGGATAGCCGTCTAGTCAGGGCTAGTGAGATTTCAAACAGGAGTTTAACATAACTTTTTCACTGTTGAAAAACTCTGTTGCTGGTGTATCAGTATCTGTGGCTGTCTTCATGTATGTGTGTGCGTGTGTGTGTGGTGTGTGCGCGCGCGTATGCGTGCATGCATGTGTGCATGCGTGCGCGCACATGTGTGTTGTTGTTACAGTTCTCAATGCTCTGTGTGTTGGGTGTGTGTACATTTTGCAGATGAAGTCAAGAGTTGCAGCAGTGCTGTTTGCCATGTGATTTGTCCAAGATGCCAATGCAAAAAGTCGCTGTTCCACCCTTTGAATATCATGAAGAACAAAACACAATCTGGAGGTACAGACAAAGGAAAAAATGGAGAAAAGGTATGTCATACTTTCATTTTTGATTGTTCTGTGTAAATTCAGTCCAAGAACATGAGTAAAGTCCAGAATGGTAAATGTGTCATTTTCTGCATCAGGTGTTTGATGATTTATGAATGTCTTGTAGATGAGAAATTTTAAATGTGTCTGTTGTTGTGACATTGGAGTTAGAATATGTTTTTTCATTCATAACAAATAAGGTAATAATAAACTGGTGCTAATTATGTGTACACATATTGGCTGTATAAATAAATGAAATCTGTGATATCAGTGTGACAGAGTTAGTAATCAAACTCCCTGTTTCAGCTAAGAATTTGTTCTCTGTTTGTTGTAATGCTAGATACAAACAATAAACTCTCATTACTGTGCAGTGCTTTTTAAAAATTTTTTATTCATCTTGTTGTGATTGGGTACGCTTCATATTTCCTGTAAACAAACGTACCACCAAAAAAGGCTACAGAGGGAGTGAACTTTTTTAAAAAAAAATATAATTTGAAATATTTACTTGTGTTATCATTTATAGGGTTTTTTTGGTGTTTTTTTAAAAAACTTGAATGTAAAGTGGGATTGTGTGTGAAACAGGACTCCAGATTATTGACCCGCAGTCTACCAGGGAAAAAACCCGCTGTTTCTAAATTGAGGGGAAAATGAAGAGAACCTTTACCCTGTATACTGTAATGAGTGTTGCATGATGTTCTTATTGTCTGTTGGTTTGTTTCCCTGTTGGCAGTGAAGACTGTTGCACAGGTGTTGAAATGGATGTGAGTATGTGCATATCTTTGCTTGGGTGCTGCACTCTTGACACTGTGGGCAGTTTCTCTAGGGTCTCACCAGGTGGGGCATCTTGCCCACCATTCTAACCCACTAACCATTGAGTGTGATTCCTGGCTGAAGGCATGTTAAAGTACAGCATAATCAGTGACTGTAGTTCACTCTTCACTTCTCATCAGTGGAAGGACACTTCACTCTGTTGACAGTATCACTGCAGAGAATAGCAGGTTTCATATGTAAATGGTCTCATACTTGTTGACATGGAGAATGGGATGGCTACTGAGTAGAGTTAATTCTACTTGTAGTGCTGCTTTTGTGAAGTGAACTTCATTTCTTTTTTAAACTGTCGTTTTTCTTCTGCAAACATCTGTTGTTGTGATTTACACATGTATGCACTTTATGTCTGATTTGGCTGAGAGAGAAAGAGGGGTGTCTGTGAGACTATGTGTGAGGTGGTGTTATTCTTTTCTTGTCTGAAAGAAATGTACTATTTCAGTATTTGCAGCGTTACTTCTCTGAACACTCCATTTAACAGAACTTTTTTTCTTTTTCGGTTTGATTGTCAGTGCTTTTTAATCCTGTCTTAAATTCTCTTTTTTTTTTGGTGATAGTCAAAGGATTAAGAACCTTGTGAATTAGTTATTTATGCTGGTGTATCTGTAATAAGAGACGTTGAGAGAAAATGAGGAAGAGTTATATGTCTGCAAAACCTTTGAGAGAACTAAGGAAGAATTATATGTCTGCAAAACCAGGAAAAGAATTTTTTTTTTTTTAATCTGCATGTCCAGTGTAGAAGGACTAGTTTTGGCCAACTATATCTGTGGATGGTGTAGCACCATTAGAAGCGGCTCCTTCTGGGTCATTGCCCCCATGTGTCTCCAGCAGGTGCTGGCCTCTCGTTTGTAATCAGTTAATCATCTGGACTGCTAGCTGCTGGCACGATGTCAGTACTTATGTGTTACTACTGTGTGTGTGTGTGAACACACGTGTGCTCTCTTACATGTAAGTCGTTTCGTTTCTGTTCACTTGTTTGTTTGTCTTTACCTCTGCTTTTTGATAGATGTTGATTATGGTATTTGTCTCCTGTTCTCAATTTTTTCTTTGTAAATCAAGGCTTTATCATCTACACACACACACCACACACACACACACACACACACACACACACACACACACACTCCCCACCCACCCACTGTCTCTGTCTGCCTGTATGTCTCGCACACATACACACATGCGCTTTGTCTCTGACTTGACAAGAGAGAGTCTTCGCTAATGGTTCGCCTAATCAGTCTGCAGTGTTGTCACAATGTCAGACTTCTCTTTTGTTCTGTCCATGTTTTGGTTGTTACACTTCCACTGTTCCTTGGAAGAATGGTTGTGGTAAAGCTACTCAGTCTTGTGACCATAGCTATACTGTTCTTTTTCTTCTTATTTCATGTTTTGAGTCAGCCTTGAGGTGGCCACTGTGTGTCGTTAGATTGTTTAGCAAACGAGTTCAAAAAGTGGTGTGATTGGAGAACAAGGTGCCCATGATGGCACAAAAGTGTCTCATTTTCAGCGCTTTATCTTTTTCTGCAGTTCTGCTAGGAGGGTCAGTGTTCGCATGCCAAAAAAAAAAAAAGAATGGAGAATACCAGAGAACATTAGAATGTGATATCAACCTTCGTGTTGAAGGTGCTGTACCTCCATTTGCTCAAGTAAGATCTGTCATTTTCTGTGCTGTTCTTTCAGCATAGTGAAGATTTCAGATCTAGGATCCTTGCTGCTGATAATGGCAGCAAGGGGCTTTTACACCACCCTTCCTACACCATGCGAATACAACCAGCTGGCTGCTTGTGAAACAGTAAAAAGACTGCATGGTGGGAACACCAACCCAAATACCACATTGAATGTGAGAACGCGGGGACATAGACTGGGAAGGTCACTGAACTCTCTCTCTCTCTCTCTCTCTCTCTCCCTCTCTCTCTCTCTCTCTCTCTGTGTCTCTCTCCTTTAATGCACGAAAGGAGAAAGTAGTCATTCATGTGAAAATGGCTGCGTCCATCTGGTGTACTTTGCTGATGAATCTGACAGGATTGTGTGTCAATATCATGTATGTGTATGTGTACATAATGTGGGGTGTCTGTCTGTGCTCTGTGTGTGTGTGTCTGTGTGCATGTGTGTGTGTGTGTGTATGGACAGGATTGTGTTACAGTACGGTATTATGTGTATGTACATAAATATGTGTGTGTGTGTGTGTCCCAGAACCTGATTTTTTTTTTTTTTTTTTTACATGATCAGTGCAAAGTTATTTTGTGATAGAAGGCCATGGGAAAGTCACTTGACCTGACTGTTTCTTGTTGATCATTCACCAGCACCAGCTTCATTTACTAACAAGCTGGTGCTGTGTTTCATGTGGAGCTGTACTGTTCCCATTGTCTGCTGCCTTCCATGCAGTTGTGTTTCTGTCAAACGTTTGGAGATAGACAACATTTACAGTAGTTTCATGTATTGTCACTTTTCTTCCATTTGTCACTGGACTGTTGTGCATGTGAGGACAAGGGGGGGAAGGGGGGGGGGATTACTATTATCGTTTTTATTGCAGTTGGTGGTTTCGGACAGCGTGTGTGTGTGTAAGTCAGTTATGCCTCGAAAGACACTTCACATGTCTGTTTTAAATAATGTATCAAACAAACGTTACTTTGCACTTTATTTTTATGTGTGTATTTGTTATTCTGAGCAGCTAGAAACAGAGCAGATGCAGATACAAGACTTTTATTTAAACCAGTTCTAAAAGTGAAGTGTTGATATTCTTTTTTTTCTGTAGTTAAATGCCACCTTAGCTTTAAAAGGGTCTGTGTTATGTTATAGAAACAAAAAGGTGAAGTAAAAGACGACATACATTTGATTGAGAATCCTGTTGTTCGTGTCAGTTTATGGCAGACAGAAAGAAGAACACTTACAGGCAGTTAGGATAGACAGCTACAGGTTCTTCTCATTATGTATTTTGAAACACACACAATAAGAAAAAAATGATGGGAAACAGGACCGATTGCTCTGTTATCCCATAATCAGCAACAGTTGCACTTTCCATGGGTTAAAAAAAAATGAAGGGAGGTGATGTCCTTCTGTAGAGCCTATTTTTGAGGTCATGAGTTACGGAAATGAGCATGGTGGGAAAGAATAGGAACAGAACAGGCCGGTGATCACAGAATTGCACCTCTTGGCATACTTTGTCAAATGTTATGCACGTAAAAAGCTTCTTTTTGTTTTTTAAGAAGTGTGCGTGGGAGGTCATTCCACAAATGCAGAAGAAAAGTACGGTACAAGAGCTGCTAATATCTGTGAGTTACAGATGATGTTTTGCATGTATTGCTTGCAGCTTGCTAAATGATAATAAAAAAAGAAAAAGAAAAAAATGGTACAGGTGTCTTTCCCAGGGTAAGGTCTTGCTTCAGTGGCTGTGGTTCTCAGGAACAAGAAAGGATGTGGAAGCAAGTAAGAGAGAGAGAGAGTAGTGCATGAAAGTTTCATAAGGCCTGTCCGTTGATCGATATGTTTCCTGCAATATTGCAGGTGATCAAGCAGAACATACAGGTCTGTGCTATTTATGCCTGGCAGAAATGTCATCTGTGCTCTTTGACCAGAATGATTTGACATCTTTTATCTGTTCGCTTTTTGTTTGTTTGTTTGTTTGTTGTTGTTTTGGGTCATGAGTTTATTGTTGTTGTTATAGTTTGATTTCTTTTTGGGTTTTATGAGTTTGTTGTTGCTGTTGTTACTGTTGAGTGATTAAAATGGATAATGTGTTCTCTTTTTCAAACTGGAACAGATGATTTGTATTTTGTGTGTGTGTGTGTGTGTGTGTGTGTGTGTGTGTGTGTGTGTGTGTGTGTGTAAAAAAGAGACAGACAAAGAGAGAGAGAGAGAAAACACATCACTCTGAGAGTGTTGAGCTCTTTATACAAGAAGATGGCTGCCTATAGATACATTTCTGCCTCTCCAACTCCTTCACTCCCATTGCCTCTTCCCTCCCCCACCACCTCACCCCCATCTTCCACTCCCCCACGCCCACATTTTTTGACTCACCTGTGCAACAGACCTTGCCCTAGTTTGTGTGCCAAGACTTCAATACAGAGATCACATGCTCAGCTGCTCTTGATCGATGGAAGTCACGTTGCAGATTCACAGCTGTAGAGTAGATGTTTACACAGCAGACGACATAACCAGGAAAATGTCATTTCTGCTTTAAATGCCAATAAAGTGTTGGGGTGTGGTATGCTGTTGTTAGCATGTGATGTCTTATATAATCTTTGTGTGGTTATTATTAGGTAAAAAAAAAAGAAAGAAAAGAATCATCAGCTTTCTTCATCTTTCATGGTGGTAAGTGTGTCATTTATGACACAGCACCAAAACAGTATGACATCAGCAGTTTACCTAGGAGTTCTTAGATATTTCTATTTAGATCATTTGAGGTGTGTGTGTGTGTGAGTGTGAGAGAGAGAGACAAAAAAAAAGTTCGCTGTTCTCCTGCCCATTAAACCTCTTCCCCTGCTCTTCCTTCCTAGCTCCTCCTCCTCTTTCTTACCCCCCCCCCCCCCCCCACAC
>CM031595.1:85506847-85536847 GCA_018398815.1 Conus ventricosus | reverse complement strand
ATCTGCCTGGAAGTTGTCCTTGTGTGGTAGAATGATGCATGTGGTGTAACTGTGAAGTACAGTGGGTAGTCTTGGTTCAATGGGCCTCCTCCCATACAGACTCCTCTGCCTAGCTTTCCTTTAGTGTCATTCATTTTTTTTTCTCTCCCATGATAACCTATTCCAGTCGTCACAGTTCTAGCTTGTCATTTTCAACAGTCACACTCATAGTCTGACCTTTTCCAGGTTGTCATTCATGGTTCCTTCCATGCTCTTCAAAACAAAACAAAAAAGACTTTTACATGATGAAGGAACTGAAGTACCAGTCACCCAAACACAACTGCTGCCTGTCATCCTTGAATATGCTGTGGCTTACCTGAATGTCAATTACAGCACCTGTTTTGGACAACAGACAGTACTCATCTTCTCTTCGTGCTTTCCCACGCTTGAACTTGGAATTTACCTTTTAAAAGCGATATTGAAGGGACAGTCATTTCCGCCCAAACTGTCTTCGTCAGTGTAGTGTCATTGTCCGTGAGGATAAAGATTTCTCGTGAAAGTACTTGCAATCACTTCGTAAGTCTCCAGCTCAGACTTTGCACTGATCTGTTAACATTCAATGTGGAGGAGAGAGTGGGTTCAGTTATGATGATTAAGATCAAAAGTCTTTTGGTGAGCATTTACCAAAGAAACATGTTGCATCATAGTCGCAGTAAAATGATGTGTACAATTTTGAAATCTTGATGTTTTAATGTGCTTTCTGGGTAAGGTTTTTAATCACCCACCTAAAATGTAGATTGAATGCATGTTAGTAGATACATGAGATTTCATTACACTTTATCACATATGTATGTTTTAAGATGAAAAGAATATGCAACTAATGAGGGGAATGGGGCAGGGGGTGACACTGGTTCCGACTGATCTGCTAAAGTGCATTGCTGCTGTAAGCCCATCCTGTATCCTGATATACATACCGTGCACCCCCTACACCACCCCTTTTCCTATCTCCATGATCCAGTTTTGATAGTTATTTTTTGGTGCCTTAGGGTGTATTACTCCTGCAAAAAAGATTGTTTTGTTTCTGTGTAGCTAAAGGAAGAATGAAATTTATTTTCCAAAAAATTATCTGGGAAATAAATCTGTTATAGAGGCAACCACAATGGCTATTGGCTTCCACACACACACACACACACACACACACACACACACACACACACACACACACACACACACGGCTTCCATACACACACACGCACACGCACACACACACACGCACACACAAATAGATAGATCGATAGATGTAGATACGTTCTTGCTTCATGTGTTTTAACTTCTTAACATATGACCATGTTGTATTTATGGGAGATGACTTACTAAAGGCATTCTGTGCATTTAAATTGCAAGTGCACTCTCTTGTAGCAGGTCTCTTTAGATCTGCCATTCTGGTATTTCCTTATCTGACATCCTTACTAATCTAATTGAGAACCAAGCATGTGTGGCTTTCAGGCAACCTTTTTTTTTTAGTCAACATTGATTTTTTTCCCCCTTAATTTTCAATACTTAAAAGGTCTTTTGACTAGAAGGGTAATGACATCGTATTTTCTGTCATTGCTGGAGTTGTACACTTTTTTGTAAGTAACTTTTTATTTTACTTAAGTTACTTAACTTATACAAGTTTCAATAAATGTAATTTTATCTACATTTCACAAATGGAATAATACATTAATCCGTAACAAAAATCGGGACAGAAGAGAGGAAAAATCAGAAAGAAAGAGCAATAACAACAGCAAAGCTAAAACAACGTCCATACACAAAAGAAGAAAACCTGCCGGCCATGCCATCAAGACAATACAGATCATTTTACATGTAAATGTTATTGTAGAGATTCAGTTTGTGAGACCTTTTTTTTTCGTAAATGTATACGCATATGTTATGACTATTTGCTTTCAACTGGCTTGTAGGTTTTCATTGTTAATTGATTTTTTTTTTTTTTTGATAAACTTTTTTTCACTTCAAATTCCTTCATTTTCAAGGTTTTTCTTAATAATTAAGCTAGTTAGTGTAGAAATCGACAGTTTCTAAGTTAGCATAAGCGATGTGTTTTTCTGTATCATACCTGTCTTTCGATACATTTATGAACACAAGAGGAAATTCATTTTTCAGTTTACATTTGTAAATGTAGAATTTAGCCAGCAGCAGGAAGTTTAATACTCTTGTCAGATTTAAAATCTACTGAGTCCAAAATTTTTCATTTGAAAAGAAGATGTTAGAGCGCTCATGCACTTAATTTTGTTCATACTGTTCCCAAAAGGCGTTCAGTGGAATACTTCTTTCAAACCATTTTTATATACTGTCCTTTACTTGCTGGCAGAGTGTACGTTTCTTATCAGATTTGACACCCATGGTTCCACAGTTAAAAGCTATTGTTTTCAGTAGGGAGCTTATTAGGTGACATCCTTCATATGTTGGATGAGAACAGGCACCACTAAACACCACCGGAATGACTCAGCAGTCGTGCAGTGTTTCCTCTGGTGTGTTGCCTCATGATGACTTGACATGGACTGGTCCCTTGGAATGCCTGTGCTGGGGCTGCGGCTGGTTATGCTGTAGGTCGGGAGCTAGAATGAGCAGCCTGGGTGCGATGATGCCGAGGTGGTGTGGATGATGAGACAGAAAAAAAGATTGTGGATGGCTGCTTTCAAAAGTATTCATTATTAGGTGTTGGGTGAGTTTAAAAAACACACTGGCTTAAAAACTGAATGGCAGTTACACAGTCATGTGAAAAACTCACTTAGAGATCGAACAAATCTGAGGAGGGTTTTTGTTTGGTTTTGGTTTCATGTTGTTGGTTGTTTTTTTTTTTCTGTATATGAATACCCATTATTTTTACTTTTTTCTGTGTCTGTAATGAAAATCAATCAGGATTTCTATGTCATATGGTGTCTGTTTAAAAAGTTTCGTTTGTATCAGTGCAATGGAATTGGGAAGTTTGGTTTATCTGAATTCTAAGTATTGTCTTCACTTTTGCACTCCCAGCTTATGCACAATGAATTATTATTAAAGTTTGACCTGTGTACATGTTTTTCACACACCTGTTTCAGTAATAGTTAGTATCAAATTTCAAAGTCATAAATCTCTCCTTTTCTCTATCTAAGTACTGTAAATTGGAAAACCTGCCAGTTCTTTATGTGCTAGAAATATTCGCATCAAGTCTCTCGGTTTGTTGGCTGGTCTGGTGCTTTCTTCTATTCCTGTTAATTTAGCAGGACTGAAATCTGTGAAATACTCTTGCAGATCATAATGTGTTTTCTATGGTTGCTAATGATTGTACTAGTGCTTTCTTTAAATAGAAAGATCATTAACTGATTAAGCCATGGATTAGTTATATAGTGTGCATATATGAAATCAGATTTGATAAACCATTTGTGGAGAATAACAGATTGACCCATCTCTACTTTCAGGAGGTGGTGGTAGGAGGCAACATGGAGACCAACATCGAAGACTCTGCCATAGACAGATGCGAGTCGCAGATGTCCTCCACATCAGAGCGCCAGGAGATCTGCCGCATCTGCCACTGTGAGAGTGAGGAGGGCAACAAACTGTACTCTCCTTGTCTGTGCCTGGGCTCGCTGAAGTATGTCCACGTTCGCTGCCTGCAGAAGTGGATCAAGAGCTCAGAGAAACTGTCATGTGAGCTGTGCCACTTTGAATACCTGATCACCACCAAGACCAAGCCTTTCAGAGAGGTAACTATCTGTCAGTGTGGCAGGGGAATAAGAGGGCTGCAGCTGGAAGCTAGAGCATGAGAAACAAGAAGGGGAAGTGGAGTAGATCATTCTGAGTTTTGGCTTACAATCCCAGAAAAAGGAAGTGGCGTAGGCCATTTTAAGTTTTGGCATTCCATTCCTGCCACTGGTCTTTTTTTGTAATTTTTAGTCGAGATGTCACTCGTTGCTTATCTATGCATGATGATTATTTTTGTTGACTTTTGAATCCTTGGGCAATGATTGTCCCCATGCCTAACCATTGTCCAGTCCTCCACCTCTCCTGCCTCGCAACTACGTAATGTTTTTCCTTGACATGTATTTTCCACTGCCATTAAGTGGTCGTATCTTTCACTTTGTGTTTTAGTGGTATTCCTTGTATTACATGTTCAGATTTCCATTAACGGAAGTTATTTGATTCAGTAATACCCATGGTGATATTTTTCGACTGTAACTGATTTTACTAGAATATGTGGTAATTAAACGTACTGAAAGTTGTCTGGTTTTTGAAAATTAAGTGCTCTTTGTTGTCAGTCTTGTTGACATTATTGATTATTCAGAAATAACCATTCAGGCTGGTGAACATTGTGCATGTCTTTTAACTGCTGATGATATCATTTCAGTCTACGGAAACTGAGAAAGTGAGAAAGCATTTCAGGTTAAAACCTTCATTTATCAAAATAAAAAATCCCATTGTGTTGCTTTTTCGCTAGGTTTCAGTGTCCTTCAGGAATCGTTGATGGATGTAGATGAAGAAAATTGTTGCACTGTTTCAGTGTATGAACAGCTGATTCTTTTCTTTTTTTTTTCTTTTTTTTTTTTTGCAACATGTATGGCTGACATACCATATTGGAAGTGAAGTAAAGAATGCAGTGCAGCCCTTGAAGTGATACCTGTTTTGCCCTGGAAAAGAACACATTGGTTGTCAACACCTGGTGTTAGCTGTGATGATCTAATTTCCAGACAATGCAGAGGCTGCTTCATTATAGCAATTCTGAACTGGATGAAGTATTTGATCACATCTGTAGTCTGTAGTCTAACAACAAACTGTAATTCCAGTTGAACTCAGATGAACTTAAATCTTATTCGTATAATGATTTTTGTACAAATCACATCATTTCTTGACTAAACAAACTCTTTGCTTGAGGCAACTCGATTCAGATGAATACCAAGCAAAAAAAAAAGCTGCTCTTTGACTATGTGTCAAAGTGAAATGTTCTTTCACCTGACTTACATAAACTGTAACGTTGCTTAATTAGTCATTTATAAAAAGCTGTATTCCCATGTGCTGCTTTATGTTCTTCCTGATTAAAAGCATGGACAAAAAAATCAGGCGACAGTACTGGGAAACTGATCACCAGGTGAAGAAAAGTGTTGGAAAATCAAGCATTAAATCTTCCATGAGCTTATAAAAGAAGCAGAGACAGCCTGTGGACAAAGAGATAAAAAAAAAGACTACGGTTGATTATGGGATCACTGTTTGGTTAAAAAAAAATTAAAAAATAAAAAAAAACCAACACTCCTGCACAACCAGTGGAAAACAAAGATAGTGTTTGCGCAGTACCATAACCAGCAAAGCTGAGTGAGGTGGGCTGAACGTTTTGAACATGCCACCCCTTCCTGACCCTAGAGCAACCAAATACTATGCTTTGTGTGTAGCATGTTATATTTTCATTGATAATGCTATGCTGCTGTGCTTTGTGATGAAATGATATGCCAAAAACAAAAGTTGGAAAAAAGGGAAAGGAAAACAGAGAAGAAAATTTGTCACAAACTTAGCAGTAGTTTTGATGGAAACAAGATAACGTAGATCTTTAGACTGTAGATTTATTTCTTCAGAATATGGATAACATCAGAATGGAGAGGAAGAAAAAGCAGGGAAAAAAAATCACTGAAGACAATTACAATTTTGTCACCTTACCAGTTGGTTTTGATGTCTGCCATTTTGATTTTTTGTGGGTCAGGTCAAAGCCTTGAGATGATTTGTGAGCTATCCGTCTTCTTAGTTGGCTATCATGTTGCTTGCAAAGCAAAGTGCAACTAAAAGTGTTGCTGAGTCTTACATGTCATATAGCATATGAGTGCTACATTTACATTTGGAATACTACACTTAAATGTCAAAATACTGCACTTTGTGCTTTTGAGGCCTAGGCAACTCTTTGAATCTCCAAATATATTACCAGCAGCCCAGCATTTAGACAGACATACACTTTATCCAAAGCTGAAGCAAGCAAAACCGTCGGTTCTCTAAAGACAAGCAAAAGCAGCAGGCCCTGATGGCATACCACCAGAGACATTTAAGGCCAATGCTACTAAGTTATCAATTAGAATCATACACCCACTGCTATGAAAAGGCAGGGAAAATTAACATTATAACAAGGGTGACAGATACATGGGGGGAAAGGGTACCCAGTTAAGCATGAAAAGAAAGGGGCTGTTGTCTGCAACAACCAGAAAGAATTCCTGCTACTGTTAGTTCTCGGCAAGATTGCTTGAGAGGCTGAAGAAAGCCCTTGATAAAAGACTTTAAGAAAAGAGGCAGGTTTCTGGAAAGACAAATCATCCTAGAAAATCCAAAAATGAAAAAAAAATGACAGATCAGTGGACTAGATAGCAATTTTGAAAATTATCATTGAGCAGTCATGAAAACAGCAGTCTCTTAATCAAGCAATATTTATGGACTGTGGGGATACATTTGATAGTGTTGATAGGGAAGTCTTTGGAGAGGGCAAACAATTCAGTTGCCCATCAGTAGTTATCAGTCTTCCAGCAACTGTATGACAACTCCACCTGTCAAATCAAATGCAGTAGAAAACTTGCTGAACAATTTCAGGTGTGGACCTGGTGTAAGACAGGCCTGTTGTCTATTATCACTAGCTATCTTCTTTTGGGCGATGGACTACAAGCATCCCGTGGACTTTTTCAACTTCCCAAAAGTGACAGTAGTCATCAAAATGTTGATGTTGGTCGCTCATACGGAAGAAGACGAAGAACTTTCTCCAAACAACTGAAAGACTTGGACTTTGCTGACAGTGTCAATGCCCCTTATACAGAGACCAGGATGCTTGGGGAATATTACCCTGCCTAACTGAGGAAATCTTAAATAAATGTTAGCGAACCGCCCAGAGAACGTGGACAAACGAGTCACAAGACAAAACACAACGCGTTTCGACCTCTTAGGTCATCGTCAGGTGATATATAAACGAATAAAACAATGAAAATTCACTTAGCTTTGATCGCTTCAGATCGCTTAGGGTTCAGCGCAAGGAAGAAGGCCTTCTTCCGTATGGCCTTCTTCCTTGCGCTGAACCCTAAGCGATCTGAAGCGATCAAAGCTAAGTGAATTTTCGTTGTTTTATTCGTTTATATATCACCTGACGAAGACCTAAGAGGTCGAAACGCGTTGTGTTTTGTCTTGTGACTCGTTTGTCCACGTTCTCTGGGCGGTTCGCTAACATTTATTTAAGATTTGATTAGATTTCCGCCTGCAGTCGTCTCGCTTTGTAACTGAGGAAGCAAAGAAAAAAGCCTCAGAGTTCATACCAGGAGAATTGAAGTATACATGTGAATGAAAATCTATAAGACCCAATTCAGCAAAGAAATGAAAATGTCAGAGAAGTTGAAGAATACGTCCACATGGACTTCAAGGCCCTTTCATTCCAGAACAAGATAGAATTGTCATCAGTAAGGGGAGGTCTGGCAATATGGCTCATAGACATTGAGAACAACAAAGTCCAATACCGACAACCTTAAGACATTCCAGAACAAAAGCTTAAGGTTCAGCCACAAAAGCAGATGGCCAGAAATAATTTTTTAAAACAACCTATGGGAGCCAGCCACGAAAAATCTTATCATCATAAGGATAAAGAAAAGGAAATGGGGCTGGAATAGACAGATAGTGTGAAAGCTTCCTACCATCACAAGACAGGCACTCATCTGGAACCCACAGGGGAAAAGGAAAGTAGAACGATTTAGACACACATTACATCAGTTCATGGATTCTGTAGTGAAGGCAGCTGGAATGACAAGGGCATGGCTGGAGAGGTCAGCCCAGAACCAAGTCAGTTTGAGGAATGTTGCTGCAGCCACATGTTCCCTAAAGAATTTAAAGGCAGAAAGTCATGGTGGTACTTGGTGACAGCTCAATCTAGATTGTTATTGACAGAAGTTTGGAACAGCTGAATTGACTGCCAAATTTTTTTTTGCAAAAGAAGCTGCACAAAATACATCTGACGTTTTGATTTTTTATGTCACTCTTTCTTGATCTGAAGCTATTCACATTCTCACAAGTTCAGTCTGGAATATCAGACAGAAACAATACCTCATAGATTCAACACAGGAACATGAATGGGATATGACTAATTCAACAAGAAAATGTTCTAATTACCCAGGGCTTATCCCTTATGGTCACCTAACATACAGGCTGCTGGTTAATGGATGGCTAGGCTGATATTTAGAACTGGCACCTGCATGTGCATGTCACCAGGTTGTTGATATTCTTCATTTTTTATATGATTGTACCAGTACAAGAGCTCACTTTCAGCCTCTTTATGATAAGATCAAGTCTTTTAATCTTCTGCCAGTAATATCTAGTCTGTTCAGTCCCAGCTGTGAGGCTGGATAGAGTCTGGCACTGTTGGCTGTTTATTTTATTAAATCTCATGCACTTGGAAGATATTTTTTAACCCCCCCCCCCCCCCCCCTCCACATCCTCCTCCAACAGTTTTTTATTTTGTACACCTTTGAACTTTATTTTATATGTATATCTTTTCATTGCAGTCCGTGTCTAATGTACATGCAGAGCAAGGCTTCTCCTCATACCCCCTTATCATCCCCTCCTCCACACACCCCAGCTTCTCCTACCACACACCCACAAGCTGTTCAACTCTTATGAGTTTTATATGTCAGCCTTCACAATACCCTAATGGTCAATGTACTGTACACACATGGGGCTGTTTAAAATTGATGTTCACGCATACTAGCATGTATGGGCCTATGGAGAGAGAGAGAGAGAGAGGTGTGTGTGTGTGTGTTTTGTGTTTGTGTGTGTTTGCACATTTGTGTTTGTCCATGCGTGCAGAAATACTGTGCATATGTATGTGTTTTTTTTTCATTTTCCAGTATATGTTATATATGTTAAATGCTTTGATATTTTGAATTGGTGTCCTTGGAAATAGAGGATAGAAGGAAGGATAGTATGCAAGGGAAGACAGAGATCTGTCTGTGGGAGGGAGGGGGAGAGAGAGGAGTGGAAGTTCAGAGCAGTTCAAAGGGGAGGGAAGATACTTGAGTGGAATGAAAGAATGGAAATAAGGAGGAGTCATGTCTTTTCCTAATAATTACTTTATCAGATCTTAAAGTTTAGTTTTTTTTCCCACCCCACTTGTGTGCCTCTTTGTGTGTGTGTGTGTGTGTGTGTGTGTGTGGTGTGTGTGTGTGTGTGTGTGTGTGTGTACATGTACATCCAAAGGTTAATCTGACAGTGAATTGGTTCTCTTTCTTATTTTTAATGATACTGTTGAATCTTACAGTAAAACCTAAAGAAATCAGAATGATGAGTGCCAATTTAGATAAAGCTATTTCAGTGTTTGACTTCCCTGGCCCAGGCCCCTATATGTAAGATAATTAAGTTAGTCACAAATGCTTGTCTACCCCAAGAAATCTCTACATGGTTGTAGCAAATTCACAAACTATCACCAACAAACTTTGATTGCGCAAACGTTCAGTTTATTGTCCAAGATCATTGACTGAAAGGTAATAGTAACCTTGGGATTAAAGAGGAAAAAAAATAGGTGTTGTTCAGTAGGCTCTGGAATGGTGTATGTCAACAATCATAGATCATGAACTAAATTGATTAAGAGCAAAACTGATTTGCCATAATTTGTTGAAATTCTAACTAAGTAGACATGCTAGGTTCTTGAAGTAGTATAATTCGTGGTCTGCAAGGTTATTGTCCCTGTTGGTATTGCTGTTGTTGATTAAATGTCCAGTTCTGATTGGCGCACCTTATATCAAGATGCACTCTATCTTGACAAAGTCAGTATGGTAGTCATCTGTGTAAGCAAACTCATTCACAGTCTCTGACCCACAGCTTCAAGCATTACATACTGTGCATGTCAGTGCAGTGCACGAGTACTACAGACTTGCAGTAAATGCAGAGTATGATAGAGATTTCCAGTCTTATCAGTAAAACTTGACTATCACATGCACTTTTACCTCATTTAATCAACAGCAGTTCTCATGCACTCACTGTTGATAGCAGTTCTGATGTATTTGCACTGTATGAATGATGTGGAATTTTTATCAAGGCAATTGGAAAAGGAAAAAACTAGTATTAAAAAATACTGAATCAACAGCTGTAAGCTGGAAAGTAATGAGTGTAACTTGCATCTATCCTCAAAAGCAGAAGGCAAAAGTGTCTGTTTAAGGCAGAGCGATAAACAGTTATGACTGTGCTTGTCCATTTGACTGTAGCAGAGTTTGTAATGCTCATTACAAACAGGGAAAGTCATGGAATTTCTGAAAATATTTCACAGTCTTTGGAATGTCATTGAAACGAAGATTTCAGTCAGAAGTCAGGCAAAGTTATGAGTCATTGTGACAAATATCAATTATTTTCTGACAGTGAACTGACCCAAAGAAGAAAACGAGTGTTTAATAACACACAGATATATATCCCCAGAACGAACACAAAAAAAGTCACACCATTTAACAAGAGTAATCAGATTGCATAGGCATGAGACACAGCTCTTTTAGGCTAACCTGAAATCCTACATTCAAGGGCATTAACTTCAATTTTAAGTCCCTGGTGACGTGAATATTGCAGGAAATGAGATTGGAAGGATGAAAATTCTGCTGAAAAAAAAAAAAAAAAATTTGCAAAATAGAAATCGGTATGAATTTAGCTCTAGTCTGAGAACACAATTTGATGTCAGTAAGATATCAAGGATTGTGATTTTTCAAAACATGTCAATGATGATAAATGATTTATTTTGCAAGCTTTATACTGTTCCTTTTTTTTTTGTATGTCATATTCAGATGGCTTTTTTTTTAAAGTTGTTACCTTTGTCCATCTCTACTTTTGTATATCTTGTTTGTTTTACACACTTGCAAAGCAAAATGTAAGGTCATACTATATTTTGAAAGTGTTGTTGTTGTTGTCCCAGACATTGAGTAAACCCACACATTTTACTTGTGTGTGTGCAGTGGGAGAGGCTTGACATGACAACGGCCGAGCGACGCAAGATTATCTGCTCAGTAGCGTTCCATATCATCGCCATCACCTGCGTGATCTGGTCTCTGTATGTGCTCATTGACCGCACCACAGAAGAGGTCTCTAGTGGCAACCTGGACTGGCCTTTTTGGACCAAGCTGATAGTGGTGGCCATTGGCTTCACAGGGGGCCTGGTGTTCATGTATGTGCAGTGCAAGATGTATGTTCAGCTGTTGATGCGCTGGCGCACCTACAACAGGGTGATCCAGGTGGAGAATGTTCCCGAGACAGAGGAGTTCCGCACCAGTGCCTTGGCCAAGATCAAAGCCAAGATGGAGGAAAGTGGGGGTGTCACAAATTCTGTGGCCCTGCGGGAAGTGGAAGGCGTCTGAGTCCTGGTTTATTATCAGGAGATGTGGGGTGTTTTATCTACACTTGACCCATGTGAGCATCGCAGCATGCTCTCTTCTTCTGTGCTGCTTGTTAACTGCAGCAGGTGGAAACATGGCATAACACGCCTTTTAGGTGTGCAAACATATTGTGATAAGAAGGGTTGTTCTGTGCCTACGGATTGCACATGAAACAGAATCATAAATAGTGGGACATGAGAGAAATGCCTCTCTTCTGGTTGTACTTGAAAAAAAAAAACATAAAGAATTAAATAAAGTGATAAAAGGTTGCTTGCTTCCCCTACGAACTGTAAATGAAAATTTGTGGTTGCCATAAGGATGGTATATATTCCAAATGCGTGTAAACCAGTACAGCTGAAGAGACTTGTTACATTCCATTGGATAATTTTTCAGTTAGACTGACCACAAGGGAAGAAGTCTAGATGAAAGTGATTTACAGAACAAATTTTCGTTTAGCAATATAAGAAGGTTGTCAGGCAGACAAAACTTATGTCATTTACAAGCTGCTGCACAAAGGTGTAGGAGACTGGAGATCATGCCTATAATGCATGAGTAAAATAACCATTGCATGTTTCTAAGGGTAGATGAGACTGCTCTTGTAGGCGCCTCTTTCCTGGCAAATAAGGTTAATTCAGTGTATGTGTGTGTGTGGGCGTGTGTATGTGTGTGTGTGTATGTGTGTGTGTGTGTGTGTGTGTGACTTGCACATGATTAAAGGGTGTCCAAGGAACTGAGTCTTTCAGATGTTTTGTGTCTACGAGTGTTGCTAAGCTCTGTTATCTCATCATCCGTTGTCTTGTCCATGTGGAAAACATTTGGGAGAGGGGGGAGGGAGGGGTCAGTTCAGGTTTGACCCTGACTCGGCTCTACCACTGTGTACATTTGCTTATTACAGTGGCTGGTGGTGTTGACTCAAGCTTACATATCTTTTGGAGTTTACATCCGACTTGGATGTGAGTAAACAAAAGAACCGTTTCATTGTGAAATGGTCTGATGATAGAATTAACTAGCAAAGAAGTTTCTGGTCTGACTGAAATATGAATATATCAATGTTATTGTTGTCTGCTGTTTGAATGTACGTATGCATCATGAGTTGTCTGCTTATAACTGATTTTTTTTTTTTTTTAAATAAGTCTTGGGGATTTTTAATCATGACATTTTGTTTTTAATATACTTTTTGTGTTACGCTAATTTAGATTTTTTTTTCAAAGGTTATGATGATAATTTTATCTGGATTCACTTGGCATTTTTATTTTTTTAAACCAAAGTTATTTCCATACAGTTTATCTGAGTGAACAGTGATATTAAAGAACATGTATAAGATTAATTTAAGGCAGTAAAGATTTTGTGTACGTGTTTTATGGTTCTTTTTATTTATGATACCTTTTGGATTTTCTAGGTCAGTAAACAGGTGGTAATGGTCGTTTATGATGATAACAGTGGTTCTCTTCAGGCATGAAGCAAACAAAGATACCTGTGGTTTCTCATCATAATTTTTTTTTGTCCCAATATTTTTACTTAATTGGTGTGAAAGGAAAGCTTGGTTTTTTTCAACATCACATTAATAACAAAACAAAACAAAATGAATTTTAACTTTTGCTTTAGGTTTTCAGTCCCAACCACATCTTTTTTGCCCAAAAACATTTTACAGAAAACAGTTTAATTCATTCACAATTAATTTGTGTACAGTCTGAGAAGAACGATTTGATCAGAGGTTCCGCTAGCCTAGTAAAACAACCAGTGCACGGTTTCAAGAATAGAGCAAGAAAATGTGTACAAATCTTCAGAAGCAGGTACAGTCAAATGTCATGAGAGCCAACTCAAGTGGATGATTTCCTCCAGTAAAGCATGGATAAGAGATCGCTGCAACACATGAAAGACAGAGCCAGATGAGGCAGGAATAATCTGAATCGGAACCCTGAGGAAATTCTGCAAGGCAGAGAGTAGTACTATTTTGGATGCGTGGGGACAAAAAGTACTGACAAAACATGTAATTTGGGGAGAGTTCCTTTTTTATCTCTGACCCTCTAAGACAACATGTGTCTGGTTCGTATCGAAGATAAAATGGATTTGAAATGGAGAGCAACTGAATTAGACTCTAGATGATTTAGATATCATTTTTCATCTCTGTCTTCGTAATGTTTTTTTTTTATCGCTGTCACTTTTATGTATAAATATTATCATATATACTGATCTATCTGATTTTTTCAGTTCTGTTTTGAGATCGGGAGAAAGACACTTTAGTGTTTACATGATGTGTGCACCATCAGTCAAGTGGCAGAGTGTTATCTTTTTGTCGACCGGTACAAGGCAAAGATTTTCCAGTGAAAAGTGGCATATGCCAGTCTAGTTGAACACCTGATTGATTCATTCATTTTATTGTCTTGATTTTTTATCTTTTGCCTGAGAGAATTTGTTCTATAAAAAAATTTTTTTTTTTAAAGTCCTGATGGGAAGCCCGTCTACTTCGATTTGGCCATGATTCATGCGCTGTGCATTGAAATGAACAAGAGAACTTTTCTTTACAGCGTAACTTCCAATTTTTATGAATGTGGACAAACAAAATCTGTATCCTTAATTTTTACCTTGCCCGTACTCAAACACTGAGGTCAGTTCAGTTTTCATACAAACTTCTGTTGTTGGAAATGAATGGAAGTGGTAACTCTTAGTAATGGAACCAGTTTCATCAGACCTCAGTTTGCTAGTGTGACCACAGTTTAATGACCATCCCAATGAAGACTTGCTTCCTAAAATGAATTTTCTTCAATATTTTTCTTTTGTGAGGTTTACCTTATCAGATTTACCTACCAAACCTATCCAGTGGAGACTCCCTTGCATATATATATCTATATACACCCTGATGACTGCACAGTGGAAACAGGCCTGTAGGTGTTTTAAGCTTGGTTTTAACTTGTTTTTAATACAACAAAAAAAAAAAATATATATATATATATATATATATATATATATATATATATATATATATTATATGTATGTATGTGACACACACATGCATACATACATACATAAGCCAATTTTAAATTTCAATTCTTTGTTGTTGTTAAAAAGATATTCAACTACATTTGAATTTTGTCACAATGACCATTTTTTCCCCTCTCCTTGTTAAATGAGCCGGTTAGGACAACATTTTCCAGCATGAGATTCTTCTGAAAAGTGGAATGATGGATGTGTGTTTGTGTATGACCCATAAAGATGATTTGATGTCTTTCTCTTTCTCTCTGCATATATATTCCGATTGACTTCTTGACATAAAAGGATATTGTCAGTGAAATTAGAAACATAATTCCATTTTTTTTTTAATTGATGGCTTTTGCTGCCTAAACCCCGCAAGATTAGCAAAATTCAAAATCAGATTGGTCCCTTCTGTTTTATATGAGTTTACTGAAATAGTATCTTTGTATTTCTAAATGTTTCTATTTTTCTCTAAATGTTTGTATTTTTTCTCTCTCTGTCGTGGAGACAGAGCAATGACAATGGAATAAACTATGTCATTATGTACACAGCTGTTTTTACAGTTGCTTTTCATTTTGTGTGTAATGTTTCATTCACATTTTGGTTGTGATACGTGTTCTTGTTCTTGACCCAGCCCTGATGTGGCCCTTTGCGGTCGGCTGGGCTATAAGCAACATTATCTTACCTATCTTGTTCTTGACCATACGATGCCTTCATTGAATGACAGGCTGTGCTGGAATGCTGATGAGAAAGATGCTAATTCTGAAAGTTATCGCACGTTATCAGGCCCTCTCTCCCTCTCCATCTCTCTCCTGGTTTTTCTTCCCTCCCTCAGCCCTGATGTGGCCGTTTGCGGTGGGCTGGGCTATAAGCAACATTATCTTATCTTATCTTCCCTCCCTCAGCCCTGATGTGGCCGTTTGCGGTGGGCTGGGCTATAAGCAACATTATCTTATCTTATCTTCCCTCCCTCAGCCCTGATGTGGCCGTTTGCGGTGGGCTGGGCTATAAGCAACATTATCTTATCTTATCTTCCCTCCCTCAGCCCTGATGTGGCCGTTTGCGGTGGGCTGGGCTATAAGCAACATTATCTTATCTTATCTTCCCTCCCTCGCCCTCTCTCCCTCTCTCTCTCTCACTTCCTCTCTCTGTTTTCCGCTCTTCTTGGCTCACTTTCTCTCAGCCATTTCATGAGTCTGTTTTTGATAGGCATCAATGTGCCGAAAGTAAAGAAAGACATAGTTTTGTTTTAAGGAAAACCATAACACTTGAGGAAGTCCGTCTCTGTGTATGTACTCTCTCTCTCTCTCTCTCTCTCTCCTCTCTCTCTCTCTCTCTCTCTCTCTCTTTCTCTCTCTCTCTGGGCTGGGTGGAAAAAAAGCATTTCTATTGCTTATCTCATTACCCTGGTAAAATAAAATTTCGTTCATTCTCTCTCTCTCACACACACACACACACACACACACACACACACACACACACACACACACACACGCACAACAGCACGCACACACACATGACATTGCCTTTAACTATACACTTCTGATGTAGTTGACTTGTTGTTGTTTGTCGTACCCTGCTAAAAGACTCCAGATCATCCGAACAGCCGAAGTATTTGACCAAAGCAATTCAAGTATCTCTTCTCTTGCAGTATGTTTGTTTTTCATTTATTGTTTTCTTGTTAGTGAACCTGTTGTAAGGACACATTGGAAATTCTCAGGATTACCTCTGTAATAGCTAACAAAAGAGATGTTCATGCTGACAACAGTGTTATATGGCTGTTGTTCTTCTCTGCCTTCCCTTCCACGTACATCCACTCCTACCACCCCTCCACCTCCTCCCCCATCTCCTTTTACCCTCACTGATTTATGGGCCCCCCCCCCCCCCCCCCCCCAAGTCAAAACTTTTTTATAAAAAATGTTAAGATTCTAAGAGAGTACTCCTAGGTATGACCACTCATTATCACTTCATACACAATTTGTTTTACGTATGTTTGTGTATGATTATGTAACATAATAAAATCTCTCTGTCTTTCTCTCTCTCTCTCTCTCTGTCTCTCTCTCTTGCCCCTCCCCCCATGCCAACAATTGTAATATTGTATAATCAATGCAGCATGTATAAATGAAGAAAAGTCTAGCATTTGATGTATTTCAGGAAAACAAAAAAATACAGGTATATTTTTTACACAAGATTGCACTGTGTCATGTTTTGAAAACACTATTAAACAGAGTATATATATATATATGTATACTGAAAGATGGTTAGCTTGAAAAGTCATCTGTATTGGCGTGTTTTATCAAATGGAGAATATTAAAATTGTTAGAGGCATGTGATTGTACATGAATTGCAGGCTTTCAACATCAGCAGCTGAATAAGCTTTGTGGAACGACTGTGCATTTTGCATTTCTGTAGTACTTTGACTGGGTGATTTTCAGTTGTATGTGTAGACATGCTTGTTCTGGAGATGTAGCAAGTTGACATAGAGGTTTTGACTTCTTGAAAGAAAGGGCCTCATCTACTTCTGCTTTCGTTGCTTACTGTAATGACTTTCATTATGTGAGTGACAGTCATGATCGAGATGGGCATGAACTAGAAAGGTTGCAAGATCTGTAGTTGAGGCGACTGTCCTCCATGTTGGCAGTTTCACAGGCTCTTCATATTTAACAAGACTGTTTTGACCAATGGAAAGAACATATGGTACAAGTCATGAATGCATGAATGAAATGAACATAATGCATGCAGGGACGCTGCACATGAATGGATGCACACACATGGACACAGCGCACACACACACACACACACACACACATCACATGCGTAAAACTTGCAAATTTGCAAAAGCTTGCTTCACAGCTTAGAGTGGCAGGCAACATTTGATTGGCGAATGATGAAAATGAATGTGTCCCCAATAGATACTGACTACTTTTAGCACTGTCTGTTAAGATGGTATACTTGATACGTGTTCCTTGGATGTTCCATGTGTATCATGTGTTGTTGCTTTCAATATATATTTTCTGACATACTAATTTTCTTCTTTCACCATGTATGTCTTTTCAGTGTGTTGGTGGTACAGTTTAGGGTTGGGTTTGTGTGTGTGTGTGTGTGTGTGTGTGTGGTGTGTGTGTGTGTGTGTGATAAATAGTTGTGATCAAGTATCCAACATATGATATTGAATTTTGGTGGAAAATGAAAGCAGAGATAAAACATGAACAAAGAAGAATGGTGCTTTAAGTCCACACAAGGGTCCAGAAGGGCCACACCACCATCTGTAATCTATGCACTGGACACTGAGTTCAACACCGTGAGAGACGGAGTCTCCTGGAGTGAGCTTATCGAGATTGTGAATCAGAGGAGCAGACCTGTCAAACAAACCTGCACAGTTGGGAAGCAGCATACCAGTCCTTATGGCGATTGAGTGCTGGCTGGGGCACCAAGCTCAGGGGGACCTGTCAACAAACTGCTGAGGAGGGCAGATTGGTAGACGGCCACTACAACAAAAAAGAACAACAGCAGCCCCCACCCCATGCTCATCCCCATTTGCTCAAGAAAGAACATTTGAATGCCAATAGAAGAAACCAGTAGTAATGAGATCCATGTTTCCTGATTCTAAAGGTATGGTGTCTGGGAAGTTCTTGTCTTGTCTGTCGTGTTCCCCATCGTCTCACTCGACTTCTTTCCTACCATGAATGACTTCACATCAGAAATTAGGAATCTGGCTGAGAAACACACATGCATATGCACAAAAGTGAGCTTAGGGTCAGTTTTACATGGAATCTATCCACTGTCTACATATGCGGTGGAACTTTTCATGCATGTTCAGAATGATATCAGTATCAGTTGACCACTAAACATTACAGGCATTGTCACTAGTACTAGTACACTTATTCAGCTAACAGTTTTGTTCAAGACTGTTGTCATTGTTCCTACTTGCATTTCTAGGTTTCTTGATCAAATGCATTAATGAGGATGGTGTTCATTTGGATGATTTTCTTTCCCTGTCACTGAAAAGTGATGAAAACTGCAAAAAGTACCGAAGGTCAAAAATGTTACCATGACAGACGATAGGTAAATGAAGGGCTAAGGCTGTCCTATTTGAATCATTCAATTACGGATAAGATAAGAAAGTTTAATGGATTTACTATGAGAGTAACTATCACACATTATATGACAGAGTGTAGGTAAATGAATGTTTAGGGTATTTTCTGTTAGATTCATCACCAGACATTGGTAAGAAACAGGTAAGTGAAGGGCAAGTCCATTCCTGTCCCAAATGATCATGACCCAGGGTATGACATACTAGTTAAGTGAAGAGTTAAAGCATTTCCTGTAGCATCTGTACAGCAGTAAAACATGAAAAGAAAATAAACACAACTACTAGATCATGTTGCAGCTAGTAATTACTTCAGAAAGCAAGCTAATGCTGGCCAGTGGACATTGATGATGATGGCCAGTAGGGCAATTACAGGATGGAAAGATACTGCTTTGAATTTCAAAGCATTTAAAGGGAACAAAAAGCAAAGATGGTGGTTTAAACTTCAAAGTGTCTGAATGGGGTATACAATCAAACAGTTCTTTTTGTGAATAAATATAAAAACATGTGCATTAATTGAAATGCTAAAATGGGGTTCTCTCTCACCAATAAATTATGAACAGGTAAAGTATGTCAGCGGATTTTGTGGTCTCAAATAACATTCCATTTTGACTGTTCTGTGTTGACGCAATTTTTCATGTTGATAAGAGTTTGTTCCGAGTGGTGTGTGTTGATCCATTATGTGCTTGCTTGTTACATTTTTTTCTGATTGCTTTTTTGTTGTGCTCATCTTCCTTCTTCAACTTTTTTCCTTACTGTTTGAATGCAAGTTAATGGCATGTTAGTATGTTCGCATGATTAATATTTTGAAACTTATTGATTCAGTCTAACTGTGGACCATGAAATTGATGTGTACAGATGATGGATGGAAGTTCAGCTGTGAGGTGATGTATTGGTTGATTTTGAGGGATTCTTGTTATATTTGCAAGAAGTAAGCTATCCAAAGAAATATGATGGAATGGCTCAAGCTTTGAAATTATATGTTTGGGTTTTTTTTTTATTGACTAACTGTTTATACATTTTTGTTTTTTTCTTTTTGTAATGGAATTCTTGTGTTTATTGATTTCACTCAGCTTAAATCCCTGTCCATTTTTTTTTGCGTTTGAATATTGGTTTTGGATGGTAGAATTCTTTTTCTTGATTTCACAAATTCTTTACTGGAATAGTATGTGTGTGTGTGTGTATGTGTACGTGTGTGTGTGTGTGTGTGTGTGTGTGTGTGTGTGTGTGTGTGTGTGCATGCTGGAATTGTTCTTGTTCTTGATTTGTGTGTGTGCATGCTGGAATTATTCTTGATCTTGATTTCACTCATTCTTTGTCGAATCATCAGGGGATGATCTCTGGTAGTTAAATGATGCTCTGTACATATTTTAGTGGACAATGTCAACAGTTAATAAACAAGCGGATGCAATCTTATCAAGCACTTTGGCCTGTTTGCTATTGCTTTACACTGTTGTGTTCTTGATCCTTTTTCCTCTGAAAAAGAACAATAATGAATGTTTTATGATGATGACATTCACAGTATTGATTTCTGGTTTAATCAGTGTTTAGGTTTGTGTTTGTTTTTTTGGGGGGAGGGGAGAGGTTTAAGGATGGGTTTTTTGTTTTCTTTTGTTTCGTTTTAACAAAGGAAATAAGGTTTGCATTATATGCATTTTGTTTAAAATAAAAAAAATGACAAACAGTTGTATATAAATTTATTTGAACTCAGAAATGTGTGAAACTAAAGTACTAGTATGTTGGACACTGGACAAATGCTAAAAACAAAGATGTTTTAAATCTGTTATAGACCCATGGACTAGTATGTTACATTTCTAGTTCTTCAGCAGTGTTCTGCTAGTGGAAGTTGGTGTACACCCTTGTGAACTATTGCTCTGATTGTAACTGTCATCAACCGTTCAGGCATAGTTGCTTTAGTAGGTCAAAAATGTTCACATATATCAAGTAGCTGCGGTAGTGCTGTAGACCCTATAACAATGCTTCCTAGCTAATTACAGCGTGTGCATGCAACAGAAGTCGGAAATGTTTTTTACGAGGTGCGTCAGATGTAATGACAGAAGTGGATTTTTTTTAAGTACATCTTAGTACAAGAAGGATGGATGCTTCAAAAAAGAAAAGAAAACGGGGGGGGGGGGGGGGGGGGGGCAGTGGGGGGGGGGGGGGTATGTTCAACTGTTTCAATATGGTGTCCAAAGAGGGCACACAACTTTGGCAAAATTTATATTTCAGTTGGGCCTGTCTGTCAATTACCAGTAACAAATCAAGAGATAAGCACAGGAATAGTATTTTCATTGGCCACACAGTGTTTTCACATGTATTTTCTTGTTGCATTGAAGGTTTATCTTTTTTTTCTGGTTCATTTTGTTTTGTAGCGTTTCCCTCTTTAGAGGGAAGGTGATGCTTGGTTGTTCACAGGAAGACTGTGGTGTAGATGCATTTTGTTTTTTATCATCTGCTCACTTACATTTATTTCAGTTTGTTCACCTCAGAGTTGACATTTTAGTTATTTCTGCTTGAAGTGGAATGGTATTTATGCTGAGTTTTTTTTGTTGTTGCTGGAATGGATGGCCATTAGCAATAATTGTGGGTGTTTTTCATACCACTACAAAGTTTGGGGGGCAGTATAAGGGTTGTTTTTTTGTGTGTTGTTGTTGCTGCATAGCGTCACATGGCTTTGTCATCAGCCAGACTGAAAGCAATAGGGCTAATTTTCACAAACGTTTTTTTTTTTTTTTTAAATACAGTTGTTTCTCTCTTTTTTTTTCCAGAAAAGCCATACATTCAAACAGCTGGTAAACCAGGTGTGTAACGATGCGTTACAGTACAGTGTGAGACTGTTTTTCTGTGTTTGTGTTTTGGTGATGGGTTCACGGAGTGTGTGAACAAGTTGAAAGACACATACATATAGAAATTACTGATAAACAAAACACAGAGAAGGGAATGCTCAGTTATCACCCTGTTTGCTCTTAATTGACTGCAGTTGAATTCACATAGGGTTTTTTTTTGTTGATAATTGTTGCTCAGTTTGAGTATGGTTGGCCCATTTCAGGATTACATTCGCCCCCAATTCCTCTTAGCTATGTTTTCTTTTGTTTTGTTTTGTTTTGCTGCAGATGAATTTTGCTTTGCTAAGTATATCATGAAAGCAATACATAGCTATATTTTGTTTTTTGAGGCTACTGTTTTGTTTTATTTTTTTGCTTTGCCTTTGTTAGCTGCCTTGTAATTAAAAAGAAAATCATTATTTTGATGCAGATATTTCACACAACACTGCTTCATGATTTCATAAATGTTACAAGGATCATAGCTCCTGGAGAGAGATCGAGTGAGAGCATCATCAAAGGGGAGCTTGCTTTTATCCTGACATACCTTTTTGTGTTGCAGTTGAAATTGAATTTGACCTTGTTGTTTACTAGTTCTGTTTTCTGTTACAGCACAAATGAAGGGCTTTGCCTTATTGCTTCAGCAGTATGATGGTGTTAGACTTCAAGTTTGGTTGAACTGTTTACAGTGTTCTTATGTTAGCCTAAGTTTGTTTTAACTGTTCGTATTCTTCTCATGTAGACTTCAAGTTTGGTTGAACTGTTTACTTTGTTCTTATGTTAACCTAAGTTTGTTTTAACTGTTTGCATTCTTCTCATGTTTGCCTATCTCTTGAGTCTCATTTTTAAACTGTTTTGCGTTATCTTTTGGTGTTTTCGTATTATCATGTACTGTCCTCTGTTATCTTGAGGTATGCTCTTCTGTTCTTATCTCTTAATTAGCTTTGTCTCTTATGATGTGTTTTGCTTATTATCTACTTGTGTCTGCTGTACCCTCAGTTTGAGAGATTTCAGGTGTCAGTGTAGCTTTGTCTCAGATGATGCATTTTGATTATCATCTAGGCTTTTTCTGCTATACCCTTTATTCCAAAGATTTCAGGTGTCAGAGTACTATGCGATTTCTGGCTTGTAATCTGGCAATCAGTTCTCCGTGTTCTCACATTTACTGAATTATTTTCAGTTATCTTTAGAACAATGAATAAAGAAAATTTTTTTTAGATAATTTGTGTGTGCTTGTGTGTGTGTGTGTGTGTGTGTGTGTGTGTGTGTGTGTGTGGCTGGTTTAGTTTTACTTTTGGCATTGATTAAGCCGTCCATTGTTGATTGGTGTACTGTTTTTACTAGACAAAGAACAAGAATAGAATTTGTGTATATTGTGTAAGAAAAGTAATACTGACATGCTCACTGATCAGAAAAAGGATTCAGTTTTGTCTTTTGAAAGACTCAAGAATAAGGGGGATCTGATTTGCTCTCTCTCTCTCTCGCTCTCTCTCTCTCTCTCTTGTAAAGAGCTTCTGCAGTATGGCATATTTATTTCCATGCTGATGACATAATTGCTTTGCTTGAAAACTATAAAGAAAAACATGTTTGGTATCATCTCCACATACTGCTTTTCTTTTTTCTTTTTTTTTTTACAATTTAGTCATGTTTTCTTTTTCTTTTTTTTAATGAACAAATGAAAACATGAGTTTAAGTAGGTCTGTGTGTTTCTGTGTTTCAAACATTTTACATTTTTTGTCTCTCTCTTTGCACATGTTTTCATCCAGTTTTATCCTTTCCTCGATCTAATGTAATCAATGATTGTATTCTGGCACAGATATTGAATAAAGAAGTTGATGATCCTTAAAATGATGGCTTGCTCCTTGACATTTTGTAAATTGTGTGTTTGTCATGGTGAGAAGAAAAGCATGGGTGTATTTCTTTTCCCAAAAACTGACAACACCTGTACATTATTGATGATTAATGTACTAAAACTCAGCTTTGAATAAGAACCTGATTCTTCAGTCCAACATTCTCCTATAAGATGACGGAGTTTAGGTGGTGATGAAAAGGGTGAAAAACCGAGGTAACTTCGTCATGGCTCCTATGTTCTGATCTGCATCAGCAAGATCTCACAATATCGTACTGAACCGATTTTAATCAAATGTATTAAAAAGATGGACGAATGTGCTATAATTTGTGCAGATCTGTATCAGAGGGCAGATCTTTGTTCCATTCAAATTTGACAGAAGTCTGCGTTCTCACAGTGTTTTCTAATTCACACACACACACGCGCGCGCGGGTGCGCGCACAGCACGCACGCACGCACGCGCACACACACACACGCACACACACACACACACACACACACACACACACACACACATTTGAATTCCTATTTTCCTCTTCACCAAGTGAGCTTTTTTTACAGATACTTTTTATGTATGCAGGAGGATCCACTCAATTCGGAGAGTTTCCTCATTGCATTTAAAGACACGCTTCTCACCAAGCAGGATGCAGTGGCCGGCCTGATGAGCTCTTCACACAGTGAAACAGCCGCCACTTGCTGGTCCTTCTAACCTCCACTTTAGAGGAACAGTGAAACTGATACACTCACTGGAGCAGGATTACGTCTCATGCCCCTATCCCCTTGAATGCAAGTCGATCATTTTAAAGTCATGTATTTCAACTACACTGGAATTTTGAAGTTTGCACCACTCACTTTTTAAAAAAAACTAAATGCATCTTGGCACCAGGTTTTATAAACTCATGCATGCATGCGCGTGTTTGCAAACGCACACGGACGGGGACACACACACACACACACACACACACACACACACACACGTGTGTGTGTGTGTATACATATATGTGTGTATACAGAGACGGAGAGTTATAGATTGGTAGATGCATATATAATTGGAAATGTAAATATTCATTTATTTTTATTTGACTTGCTGAATTTTCGATTTTGTTGCTTTTTTGTAATTTTTCCAGTATTGCTGCCTTATGGCCTTCTCCAGGGAGTGTTTAAAACACACACACACACACACACACACACACACACACACACACACACACACACACACACAGTTAGAACTGTGCCAGGCAAAAGAAAACTTTGTTCTGTCAAATAAAAGAAGGATGATAAAACTATACTGACTTCCATAAAAAACGCGAAAAAATTGAAAGGCTATTTTTCGGGTGAAAAGGGGTGAATATACAATATTGAACCATTGTGGCAAGTTGTTTGGGTCCAAGACTCACGTGCAGTGAAAATATTGTGTGAGCAACACATCATTCACGGCATTGGAGGGTCAACAAAAATGGTAAACTGGTTGCTGCATGTGAGGCACGTGCACACCATGCAGAGCAAAGTTAACCAGCGACAAGTACGCAGGCATGCAGCCTTTATAAAGCCGCGCTACAAGGTTCAGATAACGACTTGCCGTCTGAGCGCTACAGAGATGCCAAGACTACGAGCAGAGGAACGCAATCGTGCCCTAGGCCATCTGGAGGCTGGTGTGGATGCCAGGCAGGTCGCCAACATCTTTAACGTCCACATTTCAACCATCTATCATCTGCAGCACCGCATGCGAGTCACTGGTACCACTGATGATCGTCCCGGCCAGGCCGTCCTCAGGTCACCACACCAAGAGAGGATCGCCATTTTGTTCGAACCCATCTGCGGGACAGGCGGCAAACAGCCACTAACACTGCTCGACAGGTGCCTGGGAATCTCCAGCAACGAATCAGCCTCAACACTGTGCGGCGGCGTCTTCAGGAGAACGGGCTGGCATGTATGGCGTCCTCACAGAGGTCCGGTACTGACACCAAGACACCGGCAGGACAGGCTGCAGTGGGCACAAGCCCGAATCAACTGGCGCAGGCAGCAGTGGGGACGCATACTGTTCTCAGATGAGAGCCGTTTTTGTATTGACATGGCTGACAGTCGTGTCAGAATATGGCGTCGACCTGGTGAACGCTATGCTGACTCCTGTGTGGTAGAGCGGAACCCCTGGGGAGGCCCGAACGTTATGATATGGGGTGCAATTGGCATTAACCACGCCATAGGACCAGTCATCTTTCAGAACATTGGTCCTGGTCGCGGACAGGGTGTCAATGCACAGCGCTACATCCACCAGGTGCTCAGACCCCATGTTGTTCCTTTTTTTGCGTAACACCCAAACTGGACATTCCAACAGGACAATGCAAGACCACACACAGCCAGGGCCACCCAGCAATTTCTTCAGCATAACAACGTCAATGTGCTGCCCTGGCCAGCCCTCGGTCCCGATTTAAACCCAATAGAACATTTTTGGGATGAACTTGGCAGACGGTTGGACCTCCTGCATCCACGACCAGCAACAGCGGCTCAACTTCACCAGGCCATCGTCCATGTGTGGGCTGGTGTGCCAAGGGGACGCATCAACCACCTGGTCCACTCAATGAGCCGCAGGTGTCAAGCAGTTGTCTATGCAAATGGTGGCCACACACGGTATTAGGACTTCAAGCTGGTTTGTCACGTGACCTTGGATTTTCCACACAAAGACATATTGCTGATGACATTTTCACACATTACCGGTGTAATGAATCAAATCACGTTGAATTATCGCTTCCACTCTGTACAATTGTGACCAATAAAATTCGCCCCTAACCTTAAGCTTGTTTTGCTTTCGCGTTTTTTATGGAAGTCAGTATACATTCCATTTCATGTCATGTTTATTGCATGACTTCACGTTTTAGGCAACTTGATGTTTAGGAACATATAATAGGGAAAATGCCCGTCACTGCGAGATCTCAAATGCTCAGTTCTATAAACACCTTTAAAGGTTGATGAAGATGTGACTGATTGTTAAGAGTTTGAGAAGGAGAATGAAACAACCGCAGTGTTACTGATAACATGGTAAAATTCAAAACGCTTCTGTGTCATTCTGCTTCAGTATGTCTTTGATCGTGCTCTTTGTCTTGCTTCCTAATTAGTTCACAGACTCTCTCTCTCTCTCTCTCTCTCTCTCTCTCTCTCTCTCTCTCTCTCTCTCTTACACACACACACAAACACACACACACACATGCTGCAGATCAATTATCTTTAAAGACATTGGTGGTTTCTGATTTGCATGTTCGCCTATTTTTCAAAACGTCACACACCTACACACATACACACACACACGCACGCACGCACACACTGACAGAGAAGTGAGTGCAATTTCAAGCTCAACGAAGCTTCAGCTGTATACAGGCTGCTAAGTAGAACAACGCACATGAAAAGAAAAGTTCAAAAAGAGAACTAAAATTGAAAAAGAAAACCAGCACACACAAGTCGTTCCCAGGCAAACCGATTCAGGCACCAGATTTCCACCAGTATTTCAAGTTTGAATCGGGAAGTCTCAAAATTTGAGCACTTTCAGGCGTTCATGTTGATCTCACAAACATTCGGTGCAATGTCAATACATTTCCTCCCATTACTTTTTCACTTGGAATAAGACAAACAAACAACACTAAGAAGGGGGAAAAATGGCTGAAATGTAATGTAAATTTAAAGCTGTTACGAACGTAAGTCTATTGCTCCCAAAACAACCCTTGTCACCCCCCCCCCCCCCCCCCCTTCCTCCTCTCAGTTCCCCCTACCGTCAATATTGATGGTGGGTTGAGACCCTTAATGAGGTCCGTCTTTAAAATACCTGTGGTCGCCTAATCGTTACCCTCATAAAGCCCTACAGATTTTAACCCGCCGAAGTCACGGAGTAAATGACCTTTACCCCGCGGGCAAGCTACACAATCGGTCATGTGATAATTAAGGCAGTCAAGGACGCTGATCCGCTGACTCTATCATTAACCAGCCATTAACAGATTCCAGTAGGAATACCGCTTCAATCGATGCTGTTGTGGAATATCCTGTGGTGCCCCGTTTGGCTCGTTTTCGTTATTTTTATTGCGAGCACGCAGGCACACGCACAGACACGCGCACGCACGCGCGCTCGGGGCGCGCGCACACACACACATACACACGCACTCACACACACACACACACACAAACACACACACACACACGCACTCTCTCTCTCTCTCTCTCTCTCTCTCTCCACACACACACACACACACACGCGCGCGCGCGCGCGCGACACGCACACATAGCCTACACACACACATGTAGATGTTGTACCGCTTTGGGCTGTATCCCTGTCCCTCTGCCCTGGCCCGCACGACCTCTTTACAATTCCCATTCTTCAACAGGCGTTTTACTGCACGTTAAATCCGCCCCAGCTCTTTTATACTTTTACCCACCAATCCACGATAGTTAAAAAGAGTGCTGGCTTTAGCTACTTCCTCCCACTCCACCCCCCCCCCCCCCTCCACTTAGCTCTTTACTCGGATCGTATCTGTGCAGATGCCTGTACCTAAAGTGTGTGTGTGTGTTCGTGTTCATCACTTACGTCCATCGAGGTCAGTGATCTCTTCTCTCTCTCTCTCTCTCGCTCTCTTCGACTCCCGTGGCTATGATGATTGTTTACATCTGTAATCAGCATGCCTGTGCGTGCGCGCGCGCGCACAACACACACACACAAAACCACACGCACGCACGCACGCACGCGCGCCGCGCGCGCGCACACACACACACACACACACACACACACACACAAAACACACACCTGTACCTGTGACGTTTACATCCAACCGATTTCTCATCAGGTCTGCCGCAGACAACGCCCGGGCTTCTTGTCGATTCATGTCGGTGCGCAAAGCGCGTGCGGTAGCAAAAGCCTCTTGTTTATCGCTGTCATATCCAAAAGACCAGCACCCAGACCACAACTGGAAGTCTGGTGGGGGGATCACTTAAGAGAGAGAGAGAGAGGGGGGGGGGGGAGCTTAAAAGAACAGCTGCTGTTTTCCATTCAGTTTTGTAGATAGATAGATAGGCAGACAGATAGATCGATAGATAGATAAGCAGACAGACAGACATATAAATTGGCAGAAAATAAAGTTTTAAAACGAGAGTCAGCTGGCCTGACGCAGAATCTTACTGGCTCTTAAACGACTGCGCGTGCGTGTGAGTAGACAACTGTGAAACCAGAAGTTATGTGTGTAGACAACTGTGAAACCAGAAGTTATGTGTGTAGACAACTGTGAAACCAGAAGTTGTGTGTGTAGACAACTGTGAAACCAGAAGTTATGTGTGTAGACAACTGTGAAACCAGAAGTTATGTGTGTAGACAACTGTGAAACCAGAAGTTGTGTGTGTAGACAACTGTAAAACCAGAAGTTATGTGTATAGACAACTGTGAAACCAGAAGTTGTGTGTGTAGACAACTGTAAAACCAGAAGTTGTGTGTGTAGACAACTGTGAAACCAGAAGTTATGTGTGTACACTGAAACCAGAAGTTAGGTGTGCAGACAACTGTAAAACCGGAAGTTATGTGTGTAGACAACTGTGAAACCAGAAGTTATATGTGTGTAGACAACTGTAAAACTAGAAGCTATGTGTTCATATTCATGTTGACATCTACATTGATACACAAGAATGGTAATCTTGATGTGTTCAGAGATATCGTAGCTAAGCAACGTTGATCTTCACTTGCAAAGGCTGATCAAGGTGTAATAAACTGTAAGAAAGGTCCAAAAATGAGTATAGCAGCAGTGGTGGTGGTGGTGGTGGTTGGTAGTAGTAGTAGTAGTAGTAGTAGTAGTAGTAGTAGCTGTATTATACCTATATAGCGCATGTCTTCGGCTATAAACCAAGTTCTAAGCACTTTTACCATTCACACTCACGTTTACACAACGGGCTGCCTACCTGTATACCGCTGACTGAAGTTGCGCCAGCTGGTGCTTATTCTTTTCGGGTACCATTCAGTCGTTTGTCGTGACTCAGACTAGAGGAATCAATGAGTAATGGTCTTTTGGACACGGGCACACACACACACACACACAAAACACACAACACACACACACACACACGATTTTGGGTTGCGCGCACAGTCGCTAAGGTTATTATAAAAAAGAAATGTTCAAAAAAACACTGAACCCAATGAGCTTCCCCGTGGAGATAAGAGGGCAAAAAAAAATAAGAGAAGAAAAAGAGAAGAGAGAGAGAGGAGAGAGAGGAGAGAGAGAGAGAGAGAGAGAGAGAGAGAGAAGAGAGAGAAGGAAGTTTTTTAGGTATTCCCCTTGCTTTAATAATGATTGAACAAAAAACCCGCTTTAAACAAGTAAAGGAAAAAAATAGCTTTTTCAGAGTGATCAGAAAGGGGAGGAGAAATCACAAACAGGGCCCCGGCAAAATATACACATTAAATTTAAATTAGTTCGAACTGATCCCCAAAAAGAAACCCCCACTGAACACTACACCACCAAACGCATGCCATCGTTTTTTTTGCCCGGGGCCGACAAAAGTTAAGCCTACGTTCTTCAAATGTCAAACAGTTACTGAAGAAACCAGTTTAAAGATTTATTTACCCGGCTTATTTGATGAAGATTCCGGCCGAAAAGACTGGACGTGTCGGGGCTAATGACCTAAACAAATCCAAAAAACCGGGGGGGAAATCAACCCAATAACCTGTAATTGGGTTTAAAACTGGAGAAAGATCATCAAAAAAGGAGTAAACATATTTTTCTGTGCAAAAACTGTAGGAAATGTTCGTGGCAAAGGTTTTTTGGGAAGAAAAAAAAAAAAATCACAGGAAAATTTGAAAATGGACGAATCCTCCCTTCATATCCAGGGGACTACAGAAATGGGGAAAAGCAGGCAAAACGCAGTGTTTTGCTATGGAAA
>CM031595.1:85476847-85501847 GCA_018398815.1 Conus ventricosus | reverse complement strand
GACATATTACCAGGCCGGGGTGACAACACTCACACACACACACACACACACACACACACACACACACACACACACTCCTGTACACACACATCCACACAACAGACGCACACACACACACACACACACACAGCATACGCATAAAAGCCTATGACAGTAAATCATGTGTGCCGGATAAATGCCACATTATCACGTCAACCAGATGGACTTGAATTCAGTTTGAAAAGAGAATCATCTTCATATTTACCCCCCCCCCCCACCCCCACCCTCTCTCTCTCTCTCTCTCTCTCTCTCTCTCTCTCTCTCTCTGTGTGCGTGTGTGTATGTGTGTGTGTATGTGTGTGCGTGTGTGTGCGTGTGTGTGCGTGTGTGCGTGTGTGTGTGTGGTTGTGTGTGTGTGTGTGTGTGTGTGTGTGTGTGTGTATAAGGTAACACCTAGGTAGCAAGCTCCAGTATACAGGACAAATCTGGCCGATCTATCACTGCTGCTCTGTCTGCATGGAACCTTGGTGTACAGCGTACAGGAGCACTGCAGACGTGTCAACAGATCGCATAACCGGCCCTCCTGGGGAGTCCACAAACGGCCATTAGGGGGCACTATGAAGTGTGGCTAACGGCAATGGAGACAGGTAATTGCCAGGGAACTGTGGGTCTCTTCAGCCTGCCGAGCGGACGAGACAAAGGAGAGGGGATTCGATGGCCGACGCTAGGGGCGATCAAATTTACCTTAGGATTTCCTCCACTTCCTCGGCCGACCACGCCAACCGATTTTTCACGAAGAGCCGCGAAATGAAACCCGTCTTCGTCTGTTAGCTGTGAACCATACCCCTAGGCCCACTGAACTTTTTTTTTTTTTAACTGACACCGATTCGGATCCAGCGAACAAAGCAGACTTTAAAAAAAAAAAATGACTGCAGATTTACTGCCAAGATTATTGGAATGATCGCATAGAATCTCAGGTCCAGGAAGAGTAAAGGCCTGGCGAAAAGGAAAAAAAGGAAAGTAAGAAAAACAAACAAATAAACAACGACTTCTGGGTGCCATTCAAGAACGGTAAGATCCAAGTGCAGTCTTTAAATAGCGAAAGCCAAGACACCATGCCAGCAACGAACAATCGACAGATGGGTCCGTATTCTAAAGGGTACTTAGAGCCATTCAAAGTCGGCAATCATGCCAGACAGCCGAGGATTCATAACCCGTCTCCCCGCGGCAGCAGGGGCTCAATGGCTCTTTCTCGGCGTCTCAAATACAGCCCTCGATACCCTGGACGTAGTTTGAAGCTTTGAGGTTTCGCGGTTGCTTGATTGAACCAGAAGAGCGTGAATGTCAAAGCCATGATTAGGATCAATCCAATCCCGTTCAACTGACGCCCCATACGGGGCTCGGTCGGTCACTCCTCCTGCTTGGTTCAGTGAGACTCCAGCTGCTCCGGCGCTGACCTGTTGAAATCGACGTGTGAACGCTAGAGTTGACGGAGTCAGGGTCAGCGGCTTTCCGGCATCTCTCAGTAATGACTCTTGAGGGAAAAGTGTGTGGAATGCGCGTGAACTGGACGAGAGTGGAGTCATGGGTCCGTGACGCCCAGTGCGTCAGTGTGACAGCGTCAGACTACCTTGACAGTTTGCATAATCAGCGGTGACGTAGACCTCGCCTTTCCACGACCAACACCTCCGCATGCTCTGCGTTTGAAAGCCAGGCTTTGTGTTCCTTTGTGCGGTGTTTCTTCTCTGGACTGAATGAAGAGTTCGTGAAAGGTGATTTTGGAAACGTGCCGTGTGGACACTGAAATGCGGGGAAATGAGCGATGATAATAAAAGCTACCGAGGCTGTGGAATATCTGGGACATTCGTTATGCTTGAAATATCAGAGTTCCATTTGATATGTTCTGGTTTAAAATGAAAATGGATCGGAATAGCCTATAGCAGAGTTCCATGTGATGTTTTCCGGCAGAGTTAGAGGATGGTTCATTTGGCTTATGTGACAACTGGTCCAAAAAAAAAAATTTTTTTAACCTAAGTGCATTGTTTACCAAGTGACCGACTGAATTACTCGTGGCATAATTTGAAAAAAAAAAAAAAAAGATAAATAACAGACAGCAGTAAAGTTAACATTTACTTTTTTTTCTACGGGTCACGGATCGGGATCGTTTACCGACATTTCTAAGATTCGAGGTTCAATATTAATATCTTTTGGGTATGGAGGATGCAAAGTGGTGAACAAGTTTCAACGTACTGAATATAAGAAATAAACTTAGTGCCCAATGAAATAAATGAAAAATAAAAAGCCATTTCTATGCTTAATAAATTCAGCTGCATTATGAATTTTGGGAGGGGTGGGCAATTTCATAAAAACTAAAAACAAATATGGTTTTCCTGTCGACAACCGACAATTGCACCCTGCGTAAGAAATGGAAAGAATGAAGGAAGTAAGGAAAGTGAGTGAACGATATTGAATGATATGGACTGGATGACACAGGAAACGACTGAATATAGCGCCAGCTGGCAGCTCTTCAGTCGGCATTACTCAGGTAGGCAGCCTGTTGTGTAAACGAGCGTGGATTGTAAAGCCTTAGAGCTTGGTCTCTAGCCGAGAATAGGCGCTATATAAATATTCTTTATAATAACAATAATTGCTGATGCGTCATATCTGGGACATTCCATGATAACAAAAAAAAATCATCTTGCATGACGTTCTGTTGCACTGTGTATATATGTTTTATCCTCTTCAAGAGTGCCGTCTTTTTTGTACATAATACAATTTGAGATCCGTGACTAATGCACCCAAATATCCAAAGGAATTAAACACTGGGAGAAATTGTCACGTACTTTTCTCTAACAAAAACATTCGAAGTCTCGGTAATAGACATGGATTACACTCTACCAAAGATTCTGTCTGATGTGGAGACTTTCAGACCAATTTCTACGTCGAGTCTATGCTTAAAACGACTGTCGTTCCAGAACACAGCCATACCCAGTCTCTGTATTTTGTGAACACAGTCCAGCCATGAAAACGTGTACATAAAAGCACGTGGAGATGATAAAAATCTGGAGATACCTTGCCAGAATTATTTTCTGTCTGTGGGATGAAATCAGCCCGTATCGTACGTATCATACGATATTAACAACAATCGAAAATGGGTTCACATGATTTTTACCATATTCATTTCAGACATAGCATTGTCTGTTATTGAAACATATACTTTAACTTTTTTTTACAATGTAATTTTCTAGAGTGGTGCATTTTCCCTTGTGACCATTCTGAGATGAACGCATTGCAAGCTGTTGTCGGGCTGTCCTGTTCTCTCTCGAAATTCATCCGTTCGGAATACGGAGTCACAGAACTGCTTCTAGGGTAGTCCCAGAAATATTCCAGGTTTGAGGGCAGGCCCTAAGTTCTTCTGTGTATTATAAGCCTGTTTTATCCGACAATTTTCACAGGAGACCTCAGCGCGATGCTGTCTTCACGTTGGTAGAGAACTGACTCTGATTTGAGATTACCCTGCGTTGCCTTCCCGAAGTGTGCTTCGTGTACTGCTTGCTGTCTGGTGGAAGTAAAGAAGTGCACATTAGCTTGACTATGTGTAAAACATGAACCGGACAGGCTCGATGAGAGAAGGAAGGGAGAGGAAAAATACGTCGGCAATGTCAAGTGTGATTTGCCGCTGAAAGGTTTTTTCGTAGTTGACAGGTAATATGAAGGTGGTCTTTGTATGCCCTAATAGCCTATGTTCTAATGTTGTGAAGCTGCAGGTCCTGCAAAAAGGAAAAAAACTACACCATCGTGTTCAGCATTTTTTCTCTTCTCACGTATCCTCATATACACAAGCTTGGATTGCTCAAAGTCCCGCTATTCTTAATCAAAGTGGAGGGAATGGCTGTCGATGACAGGGCTTCCCTGTACCGCAAGTCGAACTCCCCCGCAATCCAAGCGGATGTTTACATTAGCGGCTGGCTCTCTGCCCTTAGTAAAATTTGACCCCGCGAACTCCTTTCCCACTCGCGCGTTCCTGCGGTTTAACAGTGGAACCTGTCCACAGTACCGCTTCTCTTGACAATGAAAGGAAATTTGCAGATACATGTACACGAAAAAGCAGGCTTATAGAGGACAGGTTTCTCTGCTTCCTTTTTTTATCAGGAGGAACGCAAAATGCAGTGAACCTTCCAGTGTGCTAGAATGAGCAGCTTCCTTATGTGGGTGACCAGCACGTGAGGCAGTTGTCAGCAAAATGGCCAGTAAGTAAAATTAATTCACCATACTATTCAGAACTTCCTATGATTTTTATTGATTTCACAGATGAAGAGATCAAATTTCATTTCTTCGACTTTTGCTTGTGAAGAAAGTATGTATTTGAACGAAAATATGAATGATTGATCATCCACAAAATGTTTAGCATTTTTGTGTGCAGGTGTGTGTATGAGTGTGAAGGGAGGAGGGGAGAGGGGGGAGAGGTGAGAGTATGTGTGTGTCAGAGTATTTCAGTGTTTATGTGTGTGTGTGTGTGTGTGTGTGTGTGTGTGTGTGTGGTGTGTGTGTGTGTGTTGGATTAAGACAGGGGAAAGTGGGAGGAGGGGTACGTCTCCTAACTATTATTACTGATGCGTGTCTTATGTATATCTGTTTTTTTTTGTGTTCATGTGTGACTATGTATTTTATTATATAATTTTGCTGCATTATCATTTTATCTTTGTAATGGGCTGTGAGCTCTATGCTATAGAGAAATGGCACAAAAAATGTGCATTATTATTATTTATTATTATAATGAATTATCAACTTGAGAAGATTAATATTGCCAGTTTTGTTATTATTTCAGGTCGACCTAGGAAACGAGCACATCGTCGGGTTGACAACCATGAAAACACACAACCCTCTTCTAGTGGTACAACCAACGACAATCAAGAAAATGCGAAAATAAACTGGGAATTGTGTTGTTTGTGTCAAGAATACACACGGTATACACAAAAGAATGGCCCCCAATGTCCAGGAGACAAAGATGGGACAGGCTACCAGTATGTTGCTGAGGTACTTCAAGGATTTCAAGACATTGGAGAACATCCTAATATTTCTGTTAGCATGTCCTCTTTGGATGATGGAGGAGGATTTGAAACAACATTTCGTCTTCACTCTGCAAAGTGGCACGTTACCTGCAGGAACAAAGTCAGCAGAACAGCCCTGGCAAGAAAGAAAAAAGCGCTGGAAAAACAAAATGCTGTGGATTCATTACCTAGTCCAGCAAAAACACGGCGGACACAAGAAAAGCCCGCTGATGTTGAAACTGACATTAAAACGTGCTTCTTCTGTGGCATGTCTGAAGGCAAAACTCATCAGGTAATGACGTGGAGCGTACACTTCAAAGTGACCCAATATGCAGAACTGCTCAAAGACCACAGTATCTTGGCAAAATTGTCTGCTGGGGACATGATTGCAACTGAAGCCATGTATCACATCAATTGTCTGACTGCCTTCTACAGACGTGCTAACAAGATAGGTTCATCCTCAGATAGCAAAGATGAAGAAATACAAGCATTGGCTTTTGCAGAATTAGTTGCATACATTGAAAACTATCGTGAGAACGATGCAACAGCAGCTGTGTTCAGTATGCCACAGTTGGTAAAACTGTATACATCTCGCTTGCATGAACTGGGAGCAGAAGATACAGAAGTGCATTCCACCAGACTGCGCAATAAACTTCTATCTACCATTCCTGATCTTTGCGGTACACAGAAAGGTAGAGAATATATACTGATATTTGACAAAGACATTGGTGACGCGATTCAGAAAGCGTGTTCCTACGACTCTGATGCTCTGGATATGGTCAAAGCTGCTCAGCACATCAGACGTGAACTGACTAAGGCTGACAATTCTTTCAATGGGAAATTTGAAAGTAACTGTCAGGATGCTGCTGTACCACTGCTTCAACAGACTTTTGTTGGCATGATTCTGAATGGGCGCAGTGGCATGGAAGAAGGCAAGCAGTCAAGCAGGCAGTCAATCTTGACCATCTCACAGTTACTCTCATTCAATTTCAAGAAATCGCCAAATCTTGTGCCACTTCTCGTCACAGCAGACAAAGGGAAACACCACTTCAAATCTACCTGGGCCTAAAAATCCACGCAGAAACGAGAAGTAAGAGTCTCATCGACACTTTGCATAGCCTTGGGCTATGCATTTCGTACAAAAGAGTACTCGACATTTCCTCAGACATTGCGAATAGTGTGATACAAAATTTTGAGAGAGAAGGTGTCGTGGTGCCGCCAAGAATGCACCATAATGAGTTCACCATTGGGGCTGTGGATAACATTGATCACAACCCCTCTTCAACAACTTCACGAGAAGCATTCCATGGAACGAGCATTTCTCTTCTCCAGCCTGCCCCAGCAAATGATCACGGTGGTGAACACAGCACACCTTTGATTGATCTCAATCAGGATGTTCAAGTAAAGAGAACTATCGCCCCACTTCCTGTGCATTACACTGACGTTCTTCCAGTGGAACTCTCCACAGAAGAATACACTGCACCACCAACTGCGGTATGCCTCCAGGCTGTGACCTCGCCGTCAGTAAAGGACAGTGAAGATGAAATTCTCTGGCTTGAAAACAGCAAGAAAACTTATGAAGAAAATGACAGCAGCGAGTGTGACACTTCAGCATCTTGGTCTGCCTATCACGCTGAGCGCAGTCAACAGACCTGTGACTCAGTCAGCAACATTGCTCTCATGCCCCTCTTCCTGGAGAGTGCACACACTCCTGCCATGATCAAACACGCAATGACAGTGATCCAGGAAGCCACTAACCACCTCAATCCAGGCCAAACTCCAGTGCTGGTTATGGACCAGCCCCTCTTTGCGCTGGCTAAGCAGATCCAATGGACCTATCATGAAACGCATGGAGAGGACAAGTTCTTTGTCATGTTTGGCGGGCTTCACATTGAGCAGGCAGCGATGAAAGTACTTGGAGACTGGTTACGTGGAAGTGGGTGGACAAATACACTTGTGAATTCTGGATTTGCATCGACAGGAATGGCGGATTCATTTCTGACTGCTTCGCACTTGACCAGAACAAGGCAGGCACATCAAATTACAGCGGCAGCTCTCTACATTCTCCAGCACAAGGCTTATTCTGATTATGTACAGTCAAGTGATGGAGACATTCTCACTTTCCAAGAATGGTGCAGACAAAGGACAAGCAAGGATGACAAACGACCACAGTTTGCTTTTTGGAGTCTTGTTTTGCAGCTCGAGTTACATGTCCTGCAACTTGTCAACTCCTTCCGCACAGGTGACTTTAGCAAGTACTTTCAAACACTTTGTGTTCTCCTTCCCTGGTTTTTTGCTTTGGACCATGTGCACTACGCTAGATGGCTGTCAGTCCATGTGCGAGATCTTTGCCTGCTTGACACACAACATCCAGACATTTTGAAGCACTTCCAAGATGGGGCATTTGTTGTGCACAAAACTGTCAGGAAATTTTCATCCATTGCCCTTGACCAGGCCCATGAGCAATGCAATGCTCTTGTCAAAGGGGAAGGGCGGTGCAATTGGTATTTTCAATAATCCCAATGCACTGAGACGCTGGATGATTGGTGGGCCAGAGATAAGCAGCATCATTGAGGATTTTGAGAGGCACTTATTCTCCAACGTTTCCTACAGCGAGGATCATCATGATCAACAACCCAGTGTCCAAAAGGCCTTCAGACATTATGTCACTGAACTGGTCAAGGCATTTGAAGATCTGGGAAACCCCTTTTCTGAAGACAGTGAATATCTCATTGCACTTGACAAAAAAGACATAATGCCAGAAGAAGTGGTTCAAACCGTTTACACCATTGTGAGCTTGGGACAGAGTCAGTATGATATCTTTGTTCAGGAAAGGCTAGCAGCAGGATCGGCACTTCTCAGTGATGGCATCAAGAAGAACAAACTGCCCTTGTTCTCGAGGCCAGGTACAAAGGCAGCCAGCAACCAGAAGACAAGCATGAGTGCATTGAAGGATGCCTGTTCTCTGTTTTCTCGTCTGTACATCGCATGCCAGTCCCGAGATGGAGACCTGGACAACTTTTTCAAGCATGAGAATCAGCCGTGGCCACCGTCCCTGTCAAAACTGGGAGAAACAAGAACAGGAAACAAAGCTGACCTGCTGACCTGTCTGATGACCAAGGTGGACCAGATCAGGTTGATCATCATCATCATCCGCTGATGCTGACCCAGAAGGTGTACTCCGCCTACCTGTGGAGGAGTTGGGCAACGACGAGCTGTTGCCCATTCCAGATGACTTGCTTGACGTGGACATTCATTTGACTGGTTGATACAGGCTTTCCTGAAATGGGAACTTTCTCATCAGATTCCATGGATGAACTGGTTGCAGACATCTTGCCTGATGCTGAACTAGTTGCAAGAGATGTAAAGGTTACACCAACGCCATCAGTCGACGCACTTGTGTTTGATGGAGCAGCTGTAGTGCAAATGTTGCATCCAAAACTGTCAAAGACCTTTCATGAGTACGCACAGTCTGTCTTCATGCCATACATTCTTCATCAACTAAATCAGTCTCCAGAATAGATGTTGTATGGGACGTGTACTTCGAGGGCAGCCTGAAAGCGCAACGAGAGCAAAGAGAGGTTCAGGCCAACGAAGACGAGTGGTGGGTGAAGCTCTCATCCCTGGAAACTGGCAAGGTTTTCTTCGGCTTGACAAGAACAAGGAAGAACTGTTTGCTTTTCTTGGTCACGTTCTGGCAGACACTACTGTCCCTGGGAAAGTCATCATCAGCACGTACAACAGCAATGTGCTTACATCCTCTGAAATCGATGTTTCAGAGTTGCAACCGTGCAATCAAGAAGAAGCTGATGGACGAATGCTGTTGCATGCAAGACACTGCGTGACACAAGGATTCTCCAAGGTGATTATCAGAACAACAGACACTGATGTTGTGGTCCTTGCTATTGCTCATGCTGCCCAGATATCTGCTTCAGAATTATGGATTGCATTTGGGACCGGCAAACACTTTCGTCACATTCCAGTACATTCCATCTGCAGCAGGATTGGTGAAAGGGTGTCTAAAGCATTGCTTTTTTTCCATGCCTTCACTGGTTGTGACACAGTGTCATTTTTTGCTGGACGGGGCAAAAAGACAGCATGGGGAATTTGGCGGACATTCCCCATGATTACTGATGTCTTCTTCTTCTTGTCAAAAGCACCAGCTGCTGTTGAGGATCACTGGATGACAACTCTTGAACGCTACGTTGTCCTCCTTTATGACAAGACCAGCACTCTCAGCTGTGTAAACTCCGTACGGAAGGACCTTTTCTCCAGGTGCTGCCGTCTCCTTGAGAATATTCCCCCAACTGCTGCAGCCTTGAAGCAACATGTCCTTCGAGCTGCTTATCAGGGTGGACATGTCTGGGGACGTGCCTTGAGAAATCCCCATCCCTTCCCAGTCTATCCCAGTGGGGATGGGAAAGAATCCAAGGAAAGGCACGTCAAGCTTCAGGCCCCATAGAGAAACAGCCATGGATGCCACTGTGGACCACCTTGCCACAAGCATCCCACTCTTGCGTGGAACTCATCAAGTGTGGATGTACAAAAGGATGTCGCCACTGGTGCCGCTGCAAGAAAGCTAAATTGTCATGCACAGCATTGTGCAACTGTGCAGGAGACTGTGTATAACATTAACAAGAACAACAGTACCGCCTCTTCTTGTTATCTGCATAAGTGTCTTTCGTGTGGATTTTTTGGTTGTTTTTTTTTGGTGTGAATTGACACACCTGTTGACTGTATATCACTGAACGGATATTATGATTTGTATTTCATATGGTTGAATCTGTGACTCAGTCAGCAACATTGCTCTCATGCCCCTCTTCCTGGAGAGTGCACACACTCCTGCCATGATCAAACACGCAATGACAGTGATCCAGGAAGCCACTAACCACCTCAATCCAGGCCAAACTCCAGTGCTGGTTATGGACCAGCCCCTCTTTGCGCTGGCTAAGCAGATCCAATGGACCTATCATGAAACGCATGGAGAGGACAAGTTCTTTGTCATGTTTGGCGGGCTTCACATTGAGAAGTGAGAATAACTGTTATACTTCAAGTGCTGTATCATTTTGTTGGTGTACGTCTTGTGATGCGATTGTACTGGAAAAATAACAGTCGGTGACAACAGTGAACTTAATTTCTTTGTGCTGATTGCGTCATGATTGTGTGGACAGAACTAAAGTAATAAGAAGTGTGCCTACGTGTATTGTGTAGTAGTTTTTCAAGAAAGGAACAGAAAGGTAAGAACACGTTATCTTACAACTATAAAGCTGAAAATGTCTGTCTGTCTGTCTGTCTGTCTGTTCGTCTGTGTGTGTCTGTGTGTTCTTTAGTACTAGTATAATTTATAGTTCTCCCCTTTACCTCTTTTCATTATGCACAAATGACTCATGGTCATGGTCACCCCTCAAGGTCAAGGTCTAACAAAGTATTTGGTGAGAAAGCAACAATGTTGTTTTCGTTTTGTCGAAATAAGAAGAAAATTACCACAAAAAACCCCACACATTTTACGGATTTACACCTGTGACCTTGATCTTTGAAGGTCATCAACGTCACTCAAACTACATTTCAAGTAAGGCTTTGTCCTTTTCTTCCTTTGAGCCAAGTTGCAACTGAAACTACACTACATGTCAAGTAAGGCTTTGTCCTATTCTTCCTTTGAGCCAAGTTGCAAGTTTCTAGTATTCAGTGTTCAGAAACAGTTCAGAACATACCAAAACGCACTGTGACCTTGACCTTTGGAGGTGGTCACCGTAACAAGTGTGGTAAAGAAGGTATCAACCCTTGCTACAAATGTGCTAAGTATACAGTTTGAGTGGCTTCAAATATCTGAATAAAGGAGGGTTTTTTTGCAAAAAAGAAGGTTTTTTCTACCTTTCTGACCTTCCTATGACCTTGACCTTTAAGGGAGGTCACTCAAAGTGGCATGCCTGGAAAGGTCATGTTACACACTTGCCTTGTGCCAAGTTTCAAGATTCAGGCTTTCACTGTTTCTGAGACACACCAAACTGTTTGCATTTGCACAACAAAAGCAGATTCAGGAGTTTGGTGACCTACTTTGAAAGGACGTTACACACACTTCCGGTTGTCAAAATAAGTGTATATATAGGTCATTCGATTCGGCAGAGAACAAAGAAACATATAATACCAATTCTTTGCTTTTATCCGAATTTGCAGTATTTTCACTGATATTGCACCTAAGGCCCCCCGCTATAACTCCTGCGTCTCTCCCTCTCTGTCGGTCTGTCTGTCGCTCTCTCTCTCTCTCTCTCTCTCTCTCTCTCTCTCTCTCCTCACACACACACACACACACACACAATGTACGTAACACTCGCATACGCACGCGCACTCAAGCACGCACACAGAGTCTCTCTCTCTCCTCTCTCTCTCTCTCACACACACACACACACACACACACACACACACACTTACTTACTCACTCGCACACTCGCCTCTCACTCACTCATGCACGCGTGCACACACTGCAAATTCATGCCAATTCAGTTTGACTTCTCATGAACCTCCCCCCCCCCCCAACACAAAAAAAAACAAACTGTTGTGAGAAGTCTACTGTTGTGAGAAGTCTATGCATAAATTTGCCCAGCGCTTTCAAGACCGAGCCATTGTGCCATGGTATGAAGTCAATCATGAATAGAGTCATGGTGCTGGCTTAACGCTGAAAGGGTAGCGCACTAGCATGCTTTGGATGAAAAAAAAGGAACATACCAGTGCTATATATAAATATATATATATATAATATAATATATATATATATATCTCCACTTCCTTCCTCCTCCCGTTATGAGAGAGAGAAGGGGGTCAGTCGTCTGCGCTCTGTCGCTCCCACTGTGGTTGAGCACTTTTTTTAAAAATTGTGTTGATTCTGATCGCCATTCTCTCTCTCTAGATATATATATATATATATATATATATATAAATATATACAACAAACTAATAAATTCCAAGAATAAGTACCGAGCACCATTCCAGCAACTTAGAGAGCAGCTTGGTGTTGCAATGACTGCAGGAAATATTGAATTATAAACAAAGCTTGCTCTTATGTCTTAGATTGAAGAAATAAGGGGAGATAAGCATTCATATCTGCAGTGGTAGATAATTCTGTGTAACTAACAGTATGTGCTTGAGTGGGTGAACGGGGAAAAATAACATAAATGCTTCTCAAAATGAGCCTTCAGCAAGCTTATAGTCTCCAAGGGGGATACATCCTCCAATATGGGGGGAAACTCACTAACAATATAACTCCTGGTCAGATACCAATATTTCGAAACCTGATTGTTTCTCCTCAGTGACCGCGAAAAGTGGTAAATTTGACTCCTCTGCCTTTTCAGTTTTAAGAAGAATGCAATCCAGAAAAGGCTGGTGTGCAGTACCGTAGTATGTTTGTTGAGTTTTCAACAACAACAAAAACAACCAAACGTGCCACCTAGGAAGCAAAAGAAAATCATGAAAGAGCAAAACAAGCTACATTTCTTGTGAAAAGTAGAAAATATAAAAAAAGATAACCTCTTTAAAACACAAGTGCTGAGGGCCAGTTCTTGGAATGAATCCACAAGGGACTAAAATACGACAAACTAATAAATTCCAAGGGTAAGTACCGAGCACCATTCCAGCAACTTAGAGAGCAGCTTGGTGTTGCAATGACTGCAAGAAATATTGAATTATAAACAAAGCTTGCTCTTATGTCTTATTATAAGATAAGATAAGATAATGTTGCTTATAGCCCAGCCGACCGCAAAGGGCCATATTAGGGCTGTCACCATCATATATATATATATATATATAATCTTCGTTTCTTCTTCTTCTTTTCTTCCTTTTCTTCTTTTCCTTCACTTGGTTCTCCTCTTCCTTCCTCCATTCCTCTTAATTCCTTCTTTTTCTTCGTCTTTTTCTACAGTATCACCTCCTCCTATTCCTCTTCCTCCTCCTGTCTGTGTGTCTGTCTGACTCTCTCTCTCTGTCTGTCTGTCTGTCTGTCTGTCTGTCTGTCTGTCTGTCTCTGTCTCTCTCTCTCTCTCTCTCTCTCTCTCTCCCCCCTCTCTCTCATCTCTCTCTCCAGCATCTCTCTCTCTCTCTCTCTCTCTCTCTCCTCTCTCTCTCTCTCTCTCTGTGCCCCCACACACCAAAAACCCTTCCCTAGGCACCCAGTGCGAAGCTGTCTTCAAAAGGTATTTCATTGTTGTTTTTTTTCCAAAGAAAAAGACAGGGAAAAGAAAAGTTAAGCTATCCTGCCTGTTGTTGAAGGGCTCCAGTTTCAGCCGATGTTTAACAGTTTAAAAGTGAAAAATGAGTGTGTCCTGCAAAATCCAGAGGACCAGCGAGTGAAATTCCGAGGTCTCCACCTACCGTTAAGGGGACGTTACTGTTTGAGGTACATGGCAGCAAAACATAATGGCTGAATATAATTCGGGATTTCCTCTCTGACCTCTGGCCGCATGAGACGATTTGTCTTGTTTATATCGAAGATGAAGTGCATTTTAAACGGATAAAAAAAAAAATCGGAATTAGTGTCTACATTGCTTAAATTTCGTCTTAGAAGAAGTGTAAACATTGACTTAAACACTGGATTGTTTAACTTTCGTCTGTGATGTTTTTTCCTCTCTTGTTTCTTTTAATCGTTAATAGTTTTGTCGGGGTTCGTTCGGTGCCGTACAACGCCTCGGCGTTCCTTTGTTGCAAGGTAATCAAACTGTCGTAGTTCTCCACCGTTATCGGCCACTCCCTGCCCCCCCCCCCCCCCCTCACCACCCCCCCCCCCCCCTCCCTGCCGCTTTTAAGTTGAAGAATATTTGTCTGTGTGCTGTCGCAAGAGTGGGTCACAGGTGAGCAGGGAGCACAGAAGCGCTGAAGTCTACGGAACCAGCTAAGAGATAAAGCCTCATGAACATGAACGTTTATCGTCCTCTTCAGATCTGTTTGCCCACCCACCCACAAAACGTACAACCTAGAAGAGTCGAGGTGGATTGAAAAAAAAAATTGTTACAATCACGGCATTCAAACCCACTGAACAAACAGAACAAGAAGAATCAGCCCACCTTTCAACCCTAGCGTGTATTTCAAGCACCTAACAATACAAGACAGAACCAGGCAAGACTTAAGGGCATTTGGACTTGCCCGAGCAAGTGTTGAATAGATGACTCTGTAAAGTTTGAAAAATAAAGACCTATGGTCAGAAAGGTGCTCACACTTTGTCTTGTTCTCGTTCTTTTTCACAATGGGTTTTAGTGCCGTGGTTTTTTTAGCAGTTCCATTTCGCCAGGTTTATTCTATGGTGCTGACCGATTTGAAAACGGCATTGTATGTTGCTATTTTGTCTGGTCTTGCGTGTCCCATCAGTAGTGCTACAACCACGCCGCTTATCCGAGTCGCCCTATGCATACAGTGGGGAAGTCCAAGGTAGCAGTCAATATCGATTTGCCTTGAGGCAACCCACCAGAGGAAACACAGCAGTGCTACCGACTTCGGGTGATGTTCAGTGCTGTCTTTTCTGATCCACCACGTAAGACCCCACGTACAAAGCCCCAGTCAGTCAATAACCTTGTTGGTGCAAACATTTTCAGACAATTACCCACTTAACCATGCCTCTAAACAATTTACACACCATACATCCAAGCTATAACATGAGGTTACACGAACGAACAGTTAGTGACAGCCATCGACCACGCAAAAAAAAAAAGAAAAAAAAAGAAAAAAAAAAGATGAGCACGGATAAAGATTCCAAAGCACAAAAAATGACGAAGCAGAGTTGTGCAGTGTGACACGGCGGTATAATCAAAATGACAATTGCACACAAGGCCAATCAAGAAATTGTTTACAATTGATTTAGTGAATTACAGCAACATCTGTGCAGCCAGAAACGCCGGTAATATCAATGAACGATTGTCATTGCACGTGCAACAAAGTGGAGATAGCCACCACAAATTATTGTAGAGCTCTTGGAAAGAGAACTCCTTATCCACATATATCGTGACTATTACAATACAATAAATAAACGATGACAGTGTAGATAATAGACTGTCATTGCTTCCCGGATCTGCGTGATTAATATACTCTATGACGGTATCCATGTCATGTTGATATGCACCATGGTTATTGATCACATTGATAGGACCACAATATTTCGTACACAACCCCCGACCACTTCCTCGCCTTTCCACCCCTTCCCTCTCTCCCTCTCCACTTTTTTCCCTGTGAATGGGCTTAGAAAGTCCTTGCCACATATCTCCCGGAGAGAGAGAGAGAGAGAGAGAGAGAGAGAGCTTCTTATGTTGAATAATAATAATAATAATAATAATAATAATAATGAATACTTATATAGCGCCTATTCTCGGCTAGAGACCAAGCTCTAAGCGCTTTACAATCAACACTCGTTTACACAACGGGCTGCCTACCTGGGTTGTGCCGACTGAAGAGCTGCCAACTGGCGCTTCATTCAGTCGTTTCCCGTGTCATCCAGTCAATATCGTTCAATATCGTTCACTACGTTTCCTTACTTCATTCATTCTTTCCATTTCTCACGCAGGGTGCATGCTTTATGTAACGTGTCATCCATACCAACGGCCAAATTGGCCTTCTTTTCCGAAAGTCGGTGATGGGATTTTACGTGTGTGCAAGATGTTATGCATGCGTTCACACACGGAACCTCGGTTTATAGTCTCATTCGAAGGACTGTATGGGGAAATGGAGTCCGAACTAATGTTAACTCCGAGGGAAAAATCCCCCTGTACCGAAACGGCCTGGCGGCGGAGGTTCGAACCCGCAACCCTTGGATTACGAGTCCGGCGTTCTACCAACTGAGCTATTCCGGTCCCCGTTGAAGTAATGCCTTCTAAAGAATAACGTAGCCAATATAAACAAAACCGAAGCTGAAGAGGTGATAGTAATGTCCTGTTGGTCCATCAGACCTTAAGAATTTGGTTGTCCCAGACTGAAGGCTGTAGTTTTGGTGGCAGGATGCCTGGTCGCTGGCAGAAGTCTCGGGCTTGGTACCGGCGGGCGTGGGGGTGGGGGTGGGGGTGGGGGGGGGGGCTTGTCCTGTCTTATACTGGTTATCATCCCAGACTGGGGTCCGCGTTCTCTCAAATCGGTTTACACTTCTGACAATTCAGTTCCTAGCTGTACGTCTCATAGATCAACCCAACACGGTAGAAACAAACTGGAGAAAAAAAATACCCGAAGAACAAATCTTCATTAAAAGCTGGAAAAATTGAAACAGGAACAACGACGAAAACGAAAAGCAAAGTTAGCATTCGACAAATGAACAGCACGAAATAAACGTGGCCCGGTAAATCATGCTTTCAGGGAGCATGATGGACACCTCCCCCGGGCGGTGGGTGAAAAACTACCCACTGGGTCATAATGAGGGCCATGAACGGGAATCCTGCAGCTTTCCAGCGACGATGACTATGCTGACATGGCCCTCAAGTGCATGTGTCATTATGTGTTCCGAGAATATGTTGAATGGTGTGGGAGATAGAAGGCGGCCTTAACAAACTCCAGCTGAAATATAGAACTTACGTTCGATAGAACCACGTATAAGTACCGCACAAGTCGCTTTGGAGTACAGTAGCCGGATGGCGTTTTTTAACCGACTAAAATTCCTTTATTGTGTTCCTTAGCACCTTCTGCTTCTGTCAAACGCTTTCTTAAAGTCTCTGAAGAGGTGGTAAAACTCCTACTGGTGTTGGTGTCGCAAAGGGTATGCAGGCTAAAGGTCTGTTTGATGGTGCTTCTTCTTTTGCGAAATCCAGCCTGCTCTTCGGCTATAATGGTATCTGCTTGCGACTGTAATCTATTCAGAATGATCTTAAGCATTACTTTGCTGGCATGGCTGATCAGTCAGACTGATAATGGGGCAGTCCCCGCAGTGTCTGGGGTCTGGGATTTCTTTTCTCAGGAAGAGTGCCATTTAGTGATTGTGTCTATGGCGTGGGCCGCTCCCCACTGTGCCAGATTTAGTTACGGATGGCCGTGAGATTATCGGTTACTTCCTCTCCGCCATGTTTCAAGAGCTCTGCAGGGATGTTGCTGCCTTCTCACATGTCAGCGATTTCCATGCAGCTGTGCCTTCTTCGCGGACTACTGGAAATTCATCCTCCTTTCGTGGTAGATCCTGTACTTCTAGCACTCTTGGATCTCCTTTGCTCTATCGTAGACTAGCTGCTGGTAAATCATGTTCTCGAAGAATCACGTGCTTGAAAAATGTTAATAACAACAGAAAAGCACAACATCCAGGTCAATGTGTCCAAAGAGGAAGCAAAGTAGGCTGACTTGTTGAACGACAATAGCTACTTACACTTCACACATTCAAAATAAGTGGGCTTTAAAAATATGCAATATATAGATGCACAGCATCTCTCCCATTCCTGTCTGGAAAATGAACATTGCAAACTTCTGTGTAAGCTGGGCGCATTTGAAAAAGGATAACAACTTTCGCCTGTTAGCATTTCAATTTCGATCCCATATTAAAATTCATTATTCAAAAGCATTTAGAAGCACACACCACACACACACACACACACACACACACACACACACACACACACACACACACACACACACACGCACACACACACATCGATCGCACACACACATACACACACACACACACACATGCATGCATGCACACCCACTTGCATACTCGCAGCACACGAGAAGACTTGCACACCACACCACACCACACCACACACACACACACACACACACACACACACACACACACACACACACACACGAGTACTTTTCTCCACTGTGTATCCTGTGTTTGGGGCGGCAGGAGGAGCAGCACTGTCCAGGATGTCGCAGTCCCGGGGCTCGGTGGATCAGGAGGAGGAGCGAGATGTGCAGGAGACAGCGAGGTCAGACCTCGGCACGTGCAGAACGCTGGACGACGAGGCTGACCGCCGAAAGTCGCAGGCACAGAGACTGCTGGAATTCGAGGTGGGGGTGTCGATCGGTTGTGTAATGCTCAACTTTGTTATTTTTATTGTGTATATTGATTCCTTCATCAATCTATATGGTTCGAAAAAAAAAAAGTACCATTGTTTTTCTGTCTCAACTTCTGCGCTATTCCTATGGCCTCACTCCTACTCCGCTCATTTCCCCCTCTTCTCCTTCCCTTCCCCTCTCCTCCCCCTCCTCTCCTCTCCTCTCCTCCCCCCCTCCCCCCCCCCCCCCCCCCAGACATCGACAGTCACACCTTTCTTCTTCTCATTTCGCAGCTCCGGCACCGGCAGTCCACAGGGAATAGTCAATATCAAGCCGTCATGAGGCAACCCACTAGAGGAGACACTGCACTGCTACCGAGTCACTTCGATGATGTTCAGCAGTAAGTGTTCTGATTCAACATACGCAAGACATTGCCATTGCCTACTAAGTTCCCATACTAATAACTGCATATTGCCTACTAAGTTCCCATACTAATAACTGCGCATTGCCTTCTAAGTTCCCATACTAAATAGTCACGGAGCCAACGCCCCCTTTCGGAGGGCGCAGCCATGTCCGTCCAACGACAGTTCCCATGAACGACGAGTTCCACACGCACTCACCTAGGGCATAGACGTGGAGAGGAAATCAAAATTGAGGTCATCGTGAGAGCAGGGCTGGAAAGGCCACATAATTTGAGACTCGTTTTAAGCTGAACGATGAGGATGAGGATGATAATGATGGTGCTATGCCGGGTGTGAGACTGCATGATAGAACTAAACTACGCTGATTTTCAGAGTAGCTGTATATCCCGAGAAATAGAGACACTTGCAGTGTTGGTCAGGAAATTCGAGCAACACTCTCATAGGTGTATCCGTTAAGTGGATGAAATTCGACAGTCGAGCCCAAGGCAAATTCTGCTCTGGGCAGAAGCCGGTCAAACAATTCCCAAAAATATAAATGGCACTGATGGGAATCGAACCCGTGACCTCCCAGCTGGGAATCCGCGATCGTAACCACTGCACTGCAGCGGTTTATAGTTAGAAATTACCTATATCCAGTAAATAACAAGAGGATATGATAGGAGCAGTCCCGGGGAGAGAAAGAGAGGGGGTGGGGAGGGGGGGGAAGGAGGGTGGGGTGGGGGGGGGGACACATAATCTCAGTATGTCAATGACAACAATAAAGAGAAGACAGATATAGAATATTCTCTTCACAGCTAACTAAACAGCAGCCGATTTTCATCTGATGTAAGCATACGGGAACTGTGAAGCGATGATGTGAGATGAAAAACAGGAGGGGAAGAGGGGGGGAGGGGGGGGGGACAGAAAGGAAAAGATCGAGAAGTAGGAAGGATAAAAGAGGCAAGAAAGAGGAACAGGAAGAAAAAAACAAAACAAAAGAAAGAAAAGAAAAGAAGAAAAAAAACCCAGAAAGGTACAGGAAAAAGACAAAAGAAAGAAGGGATAAAAAAAAAAAAAAGCTAGGGTAGGGGAAACAAGCGCAGCAGGTAAAAATGCTTTCATGCTGGGGGAAGCAGGAAAAACAAAAACATAACAAGAAGAAAAAAAAAAAGAGGAAAAAAGAAAAAGAAAGAAAGAAACTGTCATAGACGTATCCTCAGCTATATCGGCTGGACAGCGAAGCGTTGCCTGATCCAATGAAGTAAGAGACAGAGCAACAACAATAACAACAGCAACAACAACATCAGCAACAAAAGAAAAGAAAAAGAAGGGAAGTAAGAAAGAAAAAGAAAAGGAAAATAAAAGGAAAGGAAATGGTAAAAGAAAGAAAGAAAGAACCCCCCCCCCCCCCCCCTCTCCACCCCCTATTCTTCACAAATACACGCACCCAAAAAGGAAGAAAGACAATCCAGGACTACTTACACCCCCTCATATACATACTGTCTATAATAAGAGTCGAACGTGCTTGTTAGCGTGGCTCCAGCCAGTGACCGGCACACACACACACACGCACGCACACACACACACACACATACGCACGCACGCACGCACGCACGCACGCATGCACGCACGCACGCACGCACGCACGCATGCACACACACACACACACACACACACACACACACACACACACACACACACACACACACACACAAAACAGGCGGCCGCCGACGGCTCCTTCTACCAATGGCATGGAAGTATATAAAAGTTCGTCGAATCACGTGGCCCGACGTTTACATTGATATTTAGAAGGACAAAGGACTGGGACGAAAACAAAGAGAAAGTTGAAATAATCTGGTCTTTGATTCAGCCAGCTTCTTTCCCTTTCACATCCATTCTATCTTCCTGACCGGCAAGATACATGTCGTCTTTCAGGGTTACAGGTCACGAGGGAAATCTTTTCTAATTATGTTCTGTCATTATTATCCCCCACCCACATCCACATCCACATGCACCGAATGCAGTAACGCCGTCTGATTGGTAGGAAGAACAGTGGGTATAATTATGTTCTGTCATTATTATCCCCCACCCACATCCACATCCACATGCACCGAATGCAGTAACGCCGTCTGATTGGTAGGAAGAACAGTGGGTATTTCTATTCTCACAACGTTGAATGATAGTGCAAGTCATGGTAGAGATCATGCTTGCACTTGTACATCGTAATCATCAAAGAAGTGAGAGAGAGAGGGAGAGAGAGAGAGAGAGAGAGAGAGAGAGAGAGAGAGAGAAAAGTCACAGAGCGAAAGTGCGGCCTCATAAAAAAAAGTAAATATTTTCTTTGTATATCGTTATTTTTTTTTTTTTTTAGAAATGAATCACCAAACACGTGCTGGAATCAATTGTTGGACAAATTCGTGCATTGTGTGCAAAGTTTACTTTACCTGGAACGCTTACAATCTGAAAAATGAACATTTCAAAAGGAGGTAAATGTGGAGAGTTGGCTCTGCATTCTTTTGAATAATATATTGATGATTATAGGCTCGGCTCTATATATATATATATGTGTGTGTGTGTGTGTGTGTGTGAGAGAGAGAGAGAGAGAGAGAGAGAGAGAGAGAGAGAGAGAGAGAGAGAGTTTACTACATTAAATAAAAAATCAACTAATAACAGAAATCGATTTTTTTTTTTAAACCACAGTTCTGAACCATTCCTAACCTGCTGTGTATGCCACAGACGCTTTCTCTTCAGCCTGACGTGTATGTCGTATTACAGATGTGGACGAACGACAACACGCTGCGGGACTTGGAGTACTCCCAGCGCCGCACCGACAAGAAGCAGCGGCGGCGGGAACGGCGGAAGCACTACCAGAAGCGGTGCTGGAAGAAGCTGTACCTGCCGGCCGTGCTGGGCATGCTGACCGGCATGTTCCTCACGCTGTGTGCCACCCTCCAGAGCATGGCTGGGGACACCTTTCTCTGGGACATCCGAGGCACCCTGCTCATCCTGGGCCCCATCCTGCTGGGAGCGGGGTTCCTGACCTTGATGCTGTCAGCGGGTTGCACGTTTAAACACGACCATGAAGCTCGCCAGAAGCCTCGGCCCTCTCCCCCGGAGTTTGTGATACGAGGGTTTGAGTTCCAGTACAGCAGGCCGTCCACCGCTCCCAGGTCGGTGAGCACGACCACCACTGACCTGCCCCTGCCCGAGGACCTCGAGCCTTCCAGGGACTGTGCGCAGAGCGGAGCGGGCTGGCTGCAGTCTGGGAAAGGGACGGGGGTGAGGAGTGTCAGCAAGGACGACAGTGTGACCAGTGACGGTCCGTTGACGCTGGGCAAGAACTACAGTTCCACGGCCATGTGGGTGCACTTTGTGTCTGCGGCACACCGCCAGCGTGACCCTTCCTCGCCGACACAGCAGAACGGCGGCAGTCATCTCGGGTCCTCCTCTGCCCGTTCCCAGGGTCTTCAGGAAGGACAAGGGTCCCTGGAGAGTGCAGAGGAGGAAGATCAGTTTGGGTCACGTTCGGACCTCCACGTCGTTCGCACACGCTCTGTGACGTCGTCAGGATACCATAGTGCCAGTGACAGTGCCAGTGGCACTGTGGAATATCAGATGGCCTGCGAAAACAGTCAGGGAATCAAGGCTCATCGCAGTCACTCCCCGTTCAGACACAACTCTAGACGTTTGACAAATCACGTTCCAACGAACAACCAGGTCGGCGGGGCCGTAGTGGTTCAGGTGAGCCAAAGAGCAGCTGGGGATTCACGGGGTTCTGAACATTCAGGGCACAACACACCACCTGTCCTGGGCTTGCTCGACCGATGCCCAAACCGAACGTACCTCAGCAATATCCCTCATCTCACAGACAGTCCGCTCTTCCTGTGACTGCTTCCAGACCTCAGTTTCTTCATTCAGGAACTAAACATTGCAGAAACACAGCAACAAGTGAAGCTCGTTTACACAATCACAGGTCCCAATATTCGCATCTTCAAAGGACCTAGCTCATTCGACTTCGTTTGCATCGTCACAGAAAGACTGGAGCCAGTAAGAACGTGTTCACAACTTTTGTAAAGGAAGCGCCGTGGCCGCTTGGTGCAGAGGGTGGGAGGTGGGAGGGAAGAGGAGGGGGCAGGAAGGAAGTTGGGTAGGGTGTTCCCGCTCAATATCTTTTTGGTGAGTGTGGTTCATTCGCTGAATGAGAGTTATCTCCGTCGCTCTCTTCTCCCCCCCTGCACAATCCTTGCTTTCCTCCTCCCCTCCTTACCCCACTTACTGCCTCAATCGTCCGACAACTTCTTTTGTGATCATACTTCATTTTGTAAACGATACTATCACATCATCCCCCACAATCGTCCGACAACTTCTTTTGTGATCATACTTCATTTTGTAAACGATACTATCACATCCTCCTCCATAATCGTCCGACAACTTCTTTTGTGATCATACTTCATTTTGTAAACGATACTATCACATCATCCTCCACAATCGTCCGACAACCTTTTGTGATCGTACTTCATTTTGTAAACGATACTATCACATCCTCCTCCACAATCGTCCGACAACTTCTTTTGTGATCATACTTCATTTTGTAAACGATACTATCACATCCTCCTCCACAATCGTCCGACAACTTCTTTTGTGATCGTACTTCATTTTGTAAACGATACTATCACATCCTCCTCCATCCTCTCCTCCCGGACAAAGTGATCTGCCCCTGACCACTTGTTTTGCATAACTTTGAATATGACATAAACAACTCAGTCTTCTTCTTCATCATTTCGTTTTCCCAGTAGAATGCCTCACACTGACAGAACACACCACTTTTACACAGCCGTGATGGTCATGTAAAAGCAAAATAAAATAAAACAAGGACCAGTGGCAGACGACACTCTGCAGAGAGGCGTGGTCATGTTGACCAGAAAAATATCAAGAGAAAAAAAGAAGCATCAGCTGTAAAAGGCACTCTTTGCTAGACGACAATGGTGCAGATTAAGGGTTTTAGCTGATTTTAAAATGACAGTGAAACGTCAAAGTCTTCCTTCCCTCCTCCCTCCCCCCCCCTTCTCCTCCTCCCCCCTCTCCCCTACCCCCACCCCCAAACACACGCAGTCAGCGCTAGAAACATGTTACATTATGGGAATAATATCATACGCGTGTTCGGAGATCTGATCCTTTGATATTTTTTACTCTCTTTCTTTGTGGTTGTGTTTTGATGGAGTCCCACGTCATTAAAGCGTTAATTCGATGTTTAGTACATATCCACTCAGTGAAAAAGAACATAGCTCCTGCGTGTAGAGTAACAGCAAGAAATTCAAAGGTTAACACCTCCAGCGAGTGAGTTCGTGCTTTGTTTATCTCAATGTCAACAACCAGCATTTCTCAGAAAGAATTCGTCTGCCATCAACGTAGCAATGAATACTATCTGCGAGCGTGTGTTTTGCGCGCGCATCTCCACATACAACCCCCCCCCCCCCCCCCCCCCCCCCCCCACCATCCCCATTCAAACCCCACCCCCACCCCACATACACACATGCGTGCGCGCCTGCACGCACGCACGGACACATACGCACGTATACGCGCTTGCACGCACGCGCTCACACACGCACGCACGCACACACACACGCACACACACACACACGCACACACACACACACACACACACACACACACACACACACACACACACACACACACACACACACACACACACCGTAAACACGCATCGACACACACACACAACTCTATTCTCTCCCCTCATCGTCTCCCCCACCCTTCCTTCTCCCTCCAACTCCACCACCAGCCTTTTTCTTAGCTGCCTCCTCCACCCCTACTGCTCTCTCTCTCTCTCTCTCTCTCTCTCTCTCTCTCTCTCTCTCTCTCTCTCTCTCTCTCTCAGGTAATCAATATGATCTGCACTGGGATCACCATGGCATTCTCTGTATTTCAAATATTACGATTAATTAACTGTTATATTGTATCTTATTTATTGTGCTTTCTCTTGTTCATTTCATTCATATGCAACACACCCACTACATACCTTCACACCCTCCCCCTCCACTCACTCTCCTTCCCCTCCTCTTCTCTCTCTCTCATTCTCCACTCTTCCTCTACTTCCATTCTCTCTCTGTCTCTCCCCTCTCTTTCTCTCCCCCCTCTCTCCCCTCTCTCTCTCTCTCTCTCCTTTTCCTCCTCCTCACTTTACTCTACCCTCTTTCCTCGTGCCCTGTTCCTCGAACTCTACTCACCCTCTCTTCCACTGTCCCTCTGTCAACTTCATTCACCACTTTGGCTTCACAAGGGGAGTATTGTGCATGTTTATGTCTGTATTTTTTTGTCGCTGAGGAAGGCATATTGCCGAAAATTTCTTGTCCTGTTTTGTGTCGTGCATTAAATCTGCGTTACTTCACACTTTGTTTTGTGTGCTCTTCTGCTTTTTTGTCGTGTTCCAGTAACGCCGCAGTTTGTTTCATTTGCCGTTTGTTCTATAATGTGTGTGACATTTCCCTTGTCGCCGTAAAGAAGAAACAGTCTTGTGCCGTTTGTGTACAGGCCACTCGTTTTACACCCATTCTTATCTTTTAAAAGGTGAAGAAGCTCCGTGGTGCATTCCATGTCACGTTCCAT
>CM031595.1:85466847-85474347 GCA_018398815.1 Conus ventricosus | reverse complement strand
TCCGGTTGTTTGGACATAAGCTCTAACTCAAATATTGTGGGCGCCACGTAGACGGGCCCATGGTTCGGATCTAGCCAATTAAGCATAGGGGAGAGGCTCCACAGAGACGGTCTGTCCAGCCAGACGACTAAGCGGCTTTGACCGACGCCTCGATGTCTAGCGAGACGAGTCGTAGCGCCTGGCTCAGGCTCATCTAGCCAATTTGTGAACCAGCGCCATTGTTAGTCGGACGTCGCAGGTTAAAGCAGAAAGGGAGAGGGAGAAGGTAGTGTGGTGGTGGGGTGAAATCTAGCTAATCAATTAAATGACCAATTGACCACCACAGAGAGTAAGGCGTGAGGCATGACTGGCATGATTTGAACATCCAATGGAATTAGAGGGAGATAACTTCGAGTACGAGGCAGTAAAAATACTGACCAATGGTACTCGCCTTTTTTGACAGATCGGAACGGATAAGAAGGATGTGAGATGAGAGAACGGGAGAACGAGAGGGGAACGAACAGAGAGACAGAGAGAGAGAGTCTGAGTGTAATCTCTGAGGAGAGAAAAGCAGAGAGATGAGGGGAGGAGAGAAGAGAACCAAGTTGAGAGATTAGCATGAGATAGTCTGCAGAGGAAGGACTGAGGAGAGATGTGGAGAGAGAGAGCTGCTAACTAATGAGGAGGAAAAGAAAGAAAAGAAAAAAAAAAAGAAAAGCAACCATGTCCTTTGATAAGAGCAGACTAGAAGAGAGAGAGAGAGAGAGTGCAATGCGTTAATGCAGGAAGAAAGAAAAGAGAACAGATCGATGTTGATAGTCACTGTTCTATCTGAACCGGGGGTCGACCTCATACTTGGCCAGCGCCACTTTCATCGGCAGTCCAACCTGACCAACGCCAGCAGTCCAGCCTGACCGGTGCCAGCAGTCCAGCTTGACCGGTGCAAGCAGACCAACACCAGTGCCAGCAGTTGTGTCATGTTGTGAAAGTGACAGTGAAAAGAAAAAGAAAGGGAAAAGAAAAAGACAGTGATTCGTGAATAGTTAAGATCACCTGGCCAGGTAAAGTAGAAATCTATTTATACCCGGGTTAGTTAATGATGTTTTAGATAAATGATTTTGTGAAGTTCAGGAAAGAGAGAATGTTTTATTTTGTTTGATTCCATATGCATTGATGTTTCGTTCTATGAACATGTAGTAAAGTTATAGACTTTACTAGTGGTTTGATGTGACGAATGCATGATATATGAATGAGATCGTAAGCAAGCTGTGAGTGTGTTTGGGCTGTGCGCTAGTCCTTCCTCCATCAACATCACCCGAGGTTGACAATTTATTGGCGAGCCTGCCAGGATATTCTGGCCCATTTATTATAATTGTTCAACTTCTCAGAGAGGAAGCTGGGTGGGATTCAAGTATTGTAATCCTAAGACAAGGGTTGTCTTACTGTATGTTCCCAAGATAGTTAAATACTAGGCTTGGCATTGCTTCCAAGATAGTTAATACTAGGCTTGGCATTTCAGCCCCAGAGTGCTTATTTCGCACAGATTGCCTATAATTCGCTCTCATAGTTGGGTCAGGCGCTGGGCGTCTTATAAAAAACTAACTACGTTGTCCCAAGCTAATATTATCATTCATAGGATTGTGCTATTACGTCACTCGTGTCGGTAACCACCAGTTTGGCTGTCGTAGTAGTAAAGTCTTGTTCAAAAAAAAAAAAAAAAAAAAGAAGAGGAAGATATAATGGCGGAAGAAAAGAACACCCCTATTGAACAACTATGTGAGCGTCGCTCGTGATTTAGGTTACTCAGGAGATGAGTTGCGTGCATTTTTTGACACCAACAAAAGATGGAAAGAGATGAACGCGCGGAAAGACGCCGTGTTGCCGTAGAGATAGCATTAGCAGAGCAGGAAAGGACTAAAGCTAGCGCAACGCAGGAAACAGAGAGAATAAGGCAAGCGCAGGAAACAGAAAGAATGAAGCAGGAAACAGACAGAATAAGGGAAGCGCAGGAAACAGAAAGAATGAAGCAGGAGACAGAAAGATTAAGGATTCAGGCTAATGATAATCAGGCTAGGGAAGAAACAGAAAGATTAAAGGTTCAATTAGAGTTAGAGAAAGTGAGAATGCAAAGGGAGACCACCGAGGATGGGAGTTCAGTCTCCAGTGACTCTGTGCGCAGTTACGCCCCCCGACCCAAGTTGCCAAAATTCTCGGAAGGGACCGATTCGATTGATGCATACATCAGTCGTTTCGAAACGTTTGCGACCAGTCAGGGTTGGCCTTCAGAAGAGTGGGCAGTCATTTTGTCAGCGTTACTGACGGGTAAGGCATTACAGATTTTCACTGCGTTACCAGCAGAACAACAGTCTGATTTCGGCGCTGTGAAGGAATCGTTGATGAAAGGATTTGACCTCTACAGAGGAGGGTTCAGGAAGAAATTTCGTTCAGCTAAATTACAAGCAGGTGAGACGTACACGCAGTTTGGTGCACGTTTAGATCACTATTTTGAGAAATGGTTAGAGTTGAGCGGTACGAAGAAGGAGTTCGCTGAGTTGAAAGAGCTAGTTATGAAGGAACAGATTTTGTCAGGTTGCGGCCCTGAGTTAACCATACATTTGAAAGAGAGACAGCCAGAGACAGCAGGAGAGTTGTTGAAGTTCGCAGAGGTGTATAGAGAGGCACGTTTGGGCACTAAGGTGCAGGAGAAACAGGTGCCAGGCACAGGTGAGAAGAGTGCAAGGAGACTATGGGAGTTCTCTGCAAAGTCTGCAAACCCAGTGGTGGGGCAGAAGGAAGGGCAAAGGGACATTAGGTGTTTCATTTGTCACAAGAAGGGACATGTGGCGAGGGATTGTCGCATGAGGTTCCAGAAGGCAGCAGCCTTGCAAGAGGTGGATAAGGGTCGTCAAGGGAAACGACCTGCAGTGGAACAAAAGGGATTCAGTCTGAAGGGGTGGAGTGCAGCCTATGGCTAGCACTGGACAGCAGTCAGTGTCAGGGATGGAGGGCACTAGCTGAGTGGTTCGTTACCAGTGGAAGAAGGTGGGATTGGCCAGCAGAGGGTGAAAGTGTTACGAGACACTGGTTGTTCATGCGGTGTAGTACGAACAACGCTGGTCGAGAAAGGGATTTGACAGGGCAAATCCAGACCTGTACTCTAATCGATGGCACTGTGAGGGAGTTTCCAGTTGCTAAGATAGAAGTACGTACCCCTTACTTCTCAGGCGAGTTGTCTGCGTTGGTGATGGAGAAACCCCTTCATGATTTGATCATTGGAAATATTCCAGGGGCACGGGATCCAGGGATCCTGAGTTGTTGACTGCTACAGGGGCAGCAGTTCAAACACGGAGCAAGAAGGGGGAAAAGGTTGATAAACCGTTAGTCGTTCCGGCAAGGAAGTCAGGCATAGATGTGTCGCCTAGATTTTTGGGGTAGCGCGGAACAAACCCTTCGCTCGTGAAGTCTTGGGATTTGGCAAGAGGTGGGAGAAACAGGAGGTTAGAGGAGGTGAGACAAAATTTCTTTGAAAGGGGGGCGGGTTTGTCCCGATTTTTCACCAAGGGGAAGACAGGTAAGGGACCATCTTAAGGTACCAGCGGTTATCGGACACTTCATGTCTGGGTCCAGTCCTCAGGGCGGGTCACCGGCACCACAAAACGCTGACCGAATCTTTGATGATTTTCATTGGCCAGGAGCAATGGCAGACATCAAGCTTTCTGTATGTCAGTGAGTGTGTCAAAGGTCAGCCAAAAGAGGGTAAAGGAAGGCGCCTCTTAAACCCCCCCTTTAAATTTGACACAACCATTCAGGAGGGGGGCTTTTTGATCTGATGGGCCCAACTCGCCCTGTTCCAAAGGGGGGCCGGTAGAGACATGAAGGTTTTGCAAAGGAAAGGTTGCAGGGGGCTGGGGCTGCAGGGGAGAAATAACAGAAAGGTGAGGAAAAACCCCTCAAGGGGGAGATAAAGTTCTGTTACTCTTCCCAGGGATCACAACAAGCGCTGTTTGCTTGGAAGGACCATTCACCACACTAAAAAGGGTAGAAAGGATTACCGGACTGAGGTGAAGGGGAAAAAACCAAAATTTTCCATGCAAATTTTCCCCGCAAATATATTCACGTGAGACTCAGCACATAGGCGAGCAGAAATCATTATGAGGTGAAGGAGACCCAGCAGAAAAAGGGGGAGTTTTTGTTGCCTGATTTCCGGGAAAAGTCATACAGGAGTGTCACTGTATAAAGGGGCTAGACAAAAGGAGACGGGAGGAAGTTGGGGGGCCCTAAACAGATAGGGGTCCCTGCTGATAAACCAGGCAGGACAACCAGGACTTTGGGTGGAGTTAACACGCAAAAACCCTACTGTGAAAGCCAAACCCGCCCATAGCCCCCAAGCAAGTACAAAGGGGAGGTAGAAAAATTTGGGGCCCTTGGGGTGTTTGAACCGTCCAAAACTCGATGGGCACCCGTCGCCTAGTGGGAAAAATCGGTGAGCTCGATTCGTGTCGACTAAGACGCTGAACAGTGTCCCCAAAGGGTCGAGGCAGAGGTCTCCGAACATGGAAGACCTTTTTCGCTAAAACGCCACAAGCAAGAGCCATATTTCACCGGGATAGATCTGAGCAAGGGTTACTCAAATACCTTGAGTGAGGACTCAAAGGAAGTCCAGCATTCTCCACTCCTAGGGGCTATACCAGGGGGCAGTACTTCCTTTGGAAGGGCAACGCACCTGAAAGCCTTTCTCTCGGGATAAGGAAGTTATTGAGGGGTTTGGGAAGGCTTTTTGTGAATTCAGGGATGACATTCTAAGCATCCGAGCCGGAGGGGGCATATGAGGCAGCTAGGGCAGTTTTAGAGAGGTTGCACAAGCCAATCTCACGCCAGACCAAAAAAGTGCCAGTTGGTTTTCCAAAGCCGGGATTTTCCGGGTTTTTGTTTTGGGGGCACACAAAGCAGCCAAAAAGGGGAAAAGGTGGAGAAGATATGAATTCAGAGAGCCCAAAAGCCAAAACAGAAGTCAGGAGTCGCTGGGTTTTATTGGGGTTCTATGGGGATTTTTGTTCCAATTTCGCAGCAATCACGAGCCCTCTCGTGTTTTGGTAAAGGGCGGGGAAAACCCGAGTGTCGAAGGGGTCAACGCTGCAGAGCAAGCACTGCGACGGTTTGGGAAAAGACTAGGTTTTCCCCCCCCATTTTTGAAGCTACCAGATTGTCAAAAACCATTTTTTTTTGCGGAAAAATGCATCGGGGGTGGAAGGTGCATATTGTTGCGGGAGCTGAAGGGGTCGATTTCCTGGAGGTTGCGAGCAGGAAGTTGACAAAGTTAAGAAGGGACGCAACTTAAAAAGGATTTTTTACTGTCGTGTGGGCCGTGCAGAAGTTTCCACAAATACTTTTTGGGAAAGGTTCGGATAGAACAATCCCCAACCACTCAAAATTTCCCGCGGGCACAGTTGAAAACGCAAGTGCTGCGTTTTTCAAGCATTGCACCCACAGGTACCGAGTGCTACATTTCCGGGGCGACGAATGTCGGAGCGACTATTTAACCGGTGGGCTAGCAAGCGCAACCAAAGGGAAACCCTCATAAACCGGGGTGCTTTTTTGATAAATGTTTGATTACAGTTTGTTTTATTGGATATGGGTTCATTTCCCCGTTGCATGGGTTCATATTTTGTGTGAGACTTGTTCGTTTTTTTCTGAGACTTTTCATGTGGATGAGTTAGCTTGGAGCATACAGTCGCTTGTTAGTGATGCATTATTTGCAATAAAAGGGGGATGAGATTCCTCGTGAAGTGCATGGATCGTGATCATATTTTATTTTACTTTTTCATAAGAATTGTAAGAGAAATATGGCAAAACCCAGGTAGGGGGAATTTCATAAGTGCGCACAGAGGCGTTATAAAAGAATTTAAATAACGCAAGAGCGACCCCAATGATAACCATTTGGGGTGGTATTCACTAATGATTATTTTATAATTATAAACCGTTGTTTAAAGTATTTTTTCAAATTTTTTACTGTAGCTTTTCAGCAAATTTGGGGTTTTTGGTTTTTTTTTGTCCGTGGTTTTGAGACATGCGGTGCATAGTCTTTTGCAAGGGGGGAAATTGTCCGGCAAAAAATAGAACAACCAAGTCGTGGGGCCGGGTTGTTTTGGGCATAAGCCAACTAAATATTGTGGGCGCCACGTAACGGGGGCCCCTGGGTTCGGATCTAGCCAAATTTGCATAGGGGGGAAAGGCTCCACAGAACGGTCTTTCCACCAGACGACTAACGGCTTTGACCGACGCCTCGATGTCTAGCGAGACATCGTACCCTGGCTCGGCTCATCTGCCAATTTGTAACCAGCGCCATTGTTAGTCGACGTCGCAGGTTAAAGCGGAAAGGGAGAGGGGGAAGGTAGTTGGGGGGTGGGGGGAATCTAGCTAATCAATTAAATAACCCTTGACCACCACAGAGATAAGGCGTGTAGGGATGACGGGATATTTGAACTCCAAAAGGATTAGAGGGAGATAACTTCGAGTACGAGGCATAAAAATACTGACCAATGGATGCCTTTTTTGACAGATCGGAACGGGGTAAGAAGATGTGAAGTGAGGAACGGAGAACAGAGGGGAACGAACAGAGAACAGGGGAGGGGGTCTGAGGTAACTCGAGGAGAGAAAAGCAGAGAGATGAGGGGAGGGAGAAGAGAACCAAGTTGAAGATTTTGCATGAATAGGGCTGCGAGGAAGGACGAGGAGGAGTGGGGAAGGAGCTGCTAACTAATGAGGAGAAAAGAAAGAAAAAAAAAAGAAAAGAAAAGCAACCAGTCCAATTTTAAAGAGCAGACTAGAAGAGGAGGAGAGAGAGTGGGGAATCGTTAAAAAGCAGGAAGAAAGAAAAGAAAAGATCGATGTTGATACACTGTTCATCTGAACCGGGGGGGTTTACCTCAACTTGGGCCCGCCCCCTTTCATCGGGATCCAAACCCGACCCAAGCCACATCCAGCCTGACCGGTGCCAGCAGTCCAGCTTTAAACCCGGGGCAAGCAGACCAAAAACCCAGGCCAGCAGTTTTGTCGTGTTGTGAAAGTGAAGTGAAAAAGAAAAAGAAAGGGAAAAAAAAAAAGACGTGATTCGGGAATAGTTTTTTCACCCGGGCCCGGTAAAGTAAAAAACTATTTATACCCGGTTTTGTTAATGATTTTTAGATAAATGATTTTGTGAATTAGGAAAAGGAAGTTTTATTTTGTTTGATTCCTATTCATTTATGTTTCTTCTAGAACATGTGTAGTAAAAATTTAGACTTCTAGTGGGTTTGATGTGACAAATGCATGATATGAAAAAGATCGTAAGCAAGCTGTGATGGTTTGGGGTGTGCCTAGTCCTTTCCCCATCAAAATCACCCCCAGGGTTTACAGTCTGCGTGCTGCGGCGTGCGTGCGTGTGTGGGGTGTGTGGGTGTGTTGTGGTGTTTGTGGGGGGTGTGTGTTGTGTGTGTGTTTTTTACGGGTTTTATCTTTAAACGAAGAAAGGCCCATCGGAAT
>CM031595.1:85416847-85464347 GCA_018398815.1 Conus ventricosus | reverse complement strand
TAGTCGTTCGGATGGGACTATAAACCGAGGTCTAGTCTGTGTCACATGCACTAAAGACCATACACGACTCTAAAGATCCCGATGCTCATGTCCTAAGACGGGTGAGTACCGGCTACACGAAAATACACAATGCATGCAACCTGTGTGCCAGAATAGTCTACTTGAAGACTGTGGCACGGGGCAGGTTAAACATCCCCATCTGGAAGAAGAATTAATGCGCGCCGGAAAAACGGCCAGGCGGCTATTTTGCCTATGGCCGTCAGAACTCGTCAAATGTTTATACGACGCTGACGGCTGGTTTTCTAAACACGATTACACCTAAACGTATCTCACAAAACTTGCTTCTACCACTTTCTAAAATCAGTACAATAGATAGTACCTTTCCTCAAAAGCTGGGAAAATTCTATCCCCAAAAATCAAACTCATTGTTGTTCACAAGTTCACTCACTACAAAACAAAGTGACAAATAACGACAAAGTGAATGAAAAGCAGTGAGAGCACGTCGCACGAACCAAGCCCACAGGAAACTTCCAACACAAATTAACGCAACACCAACAGACGTCAAAATAGGCCAAGAACACACACACACACATACACACACACAATACAAGCACATGTTTCATAGTAAGTGTCTATGTACCATTAGTTCATCACCATCAGGTTTAATGTCAACAGGCAGCAGAGGTGTTATGGCTGACGGAAATGCATCATAGAGCCTTCACACCTTTGATTGAGGTCGACCTCAGAGCGAAGGATGACGGTCAACATTACATGAGATCTTTTTTTTTTCTTTTTAAAGATTAAACTAACGAGAATGACAATGATGCCGTGATGTAATGTTCCATTTTTGGTTTGAAACAGCGTGAGACAGCTCTAAACAAGACGAATTGTATTGTATTCCTTTATGACACCTCCCAAGGTCAGTGAAGGCCGAGAGCTACAAACACAGGAAGTTTGACTACAGTTGTTTACGATGCATTCTTGAACTGGACAGAGAGATATCTAAACAGCATACATTCCCAGTTTTGCCCGTCTGAAACCACAGCACATCCAAGTCTTGGTAGGACCTCACACACAGCCGCAAAATCCCTCTGATGTCACGGATTATGCTCTTGATAGCGTTCCAAACCGTGACCTTGTTCCCCCCCCCCCCCCCCCCCCCCCCCCCCCAGTCATAATTTCAAGACACTCATGGCTGCAGCTTCAAGGCCCCAGTCTATTGGCCCTGCTTATTGAGAGGCTCTCAAATATCATACAGCAGTGGGCTACGCGTTTAAATAGGCTACAGGTCCCCATTATCAGGAAGGAGCGTCATGAGTTTACAAGACTATGGTCCGACCTATTCTGGAATACGCTTGCACTGTGTGGGATCCGTACACGCAGCGAAACATCGAGAAGATTGAGGCCGTACAACGGAGGGCCGCTCGGTTTGTTGTGAACAGGTATCACAACACGTCAAGTGTCACCGCAATGATAAACAGGCTGGAGTGGCCCTCCCTTCAGAACCGCAGGAAAGAGGCAAGGCTGGCGATGCTTCGCAAGATCTTGTGTGGCCAGGCTGTCGTCCCCATATGTAAGAACAAGTTGACACCAGCTCCTGCCAGGCAGAGAAGAGGACACACACAGCAGCTCAGCCTCATACAGTGCAGGACACAATACCGACAGCATGCGTTTCTCCCAAGGACCATCCGGATTGGAACGACCTGTCAGAGACGATGATGGATGGAACCCCAGGCACCTTTGGGTCAGGGGTTCCACACAACTAAACCTGAAATGACAAATCCTAGTTAGATAGTATAAGTAGGATTAGGTTGACACCCCATCCCACTCCTTCCTTAGTAGTTTTTTTTTTTTTTTTTTTGGGCCGGGTTCACTCTCAGAGAGAATTTGGATCAGCTAGTCTGGAGCCTGTCTCCGGATGAAGAGCGAAAAGTAGTAGCCTGCTGATAAAACCCACATAGAGTAGGTATCTCTCCTGTCATTTATATGCATCAGTTGCCCTTGTTTTTTTTCTCACTATCTCAGGTCTTTATCTTTCTATCTTGGCCTTTCTAACTCAGCACAACCTCCATAGTACGGCATAATAATCAGCTTGTTGATTGGGGCCGTCAATTGGGTGATGATGATGAGTACACACGATACAAAGCAGTTTTGTTTCGTGTTTGAAAAACGTAAATATCTGCGAGCTTCTAAGGTTTTTTTTGAAGTGTTGTGTGAATCCCATACTTCTAGGGCTAAAAAAAAATCTGTACAAACGAGAAGGAAGATTCATGTGGGTGTGCTGTATTAAAGATTTGGAAAACTAAAGAGATAGAAATTGCCTGTTACTGAAATATCAGCCTTTATTTTGTATGAAGAAAGGAGCTTTGTTTTATTCTTGACTTACAATATTTTCTGCTAGGAAAAGAACGATACGTTTACACCCCAGGTCCCGAACAAAGAAACATTCACGTTTTTACCACCACCCTGTCATTGCCTGAACACGTACAAAAATCATTCATATAGTACCTACCCTCAGCCTGTAAAAACTTACTTTTTCATGGAGCATTCTTCAATTGTCTCGAGGAGAAACATATCTTTCAATATTACTGCCGTGTCAAATCAATTGTCTTTAAAGACCTTTGCACTTTGACTTTGTGCCGATGCTGATTTGCTCTAGCCCTGTAAATGGACTAGGCTACACACAGTGATGTCTGCTTTATGAATCTGTGTGTATCCAGCTGGGAGGTATCACTGCGGTTTACATGCAGATCAGTGTCAGTGCATCGTATGCATGCTGTGAGTATACCTGTCACTGGATCACCTGCTGGGCTTACTCTTCCTATGTACAGTGTTAGGATTTAATATGTGCACAAGGCGTTATGTGTGTGTGTGTGTGTCCGTGCATGTGCTCGTAAGAAAAGTAAAGAACATTAGGGGTTATCAGCAATTTGTACATTATTGATAGCAGAATCAATAGTAGGATCTGTTCATTCAAATTTAAGGAAAACTGTTCAAAAACAAAACTGATGGGAAAGCAGTTTTCACTTATGCAGGGAGAACATAAAGCTTGCAAAGTTTGTGCCCCTTTCTCGAATACCTTTGTTAAAATCACTTTTTAACTGATCAGTTGTTTAGTCCATACCGTATTTTTTGCCCCCAGTTTTACCCTCCGTGTCCCCCCGTGGCATTACCCCGATGCCGTTCATTCCAGCTCTCCCATATATAACCACACCCACATTCATGCCTTTGCACCTCCAATGGGACCACAGGGAGCAATCATCATCAAATTATCATGAGGCAACCCATCAGACAAGGCACTGTACTGTTGCCTCGCCATTTGAGTGGTGTTCAAAGGTGCTCATTCTGATCATGCATGCACAGAAATCACTGAAACGCCCTACCAACAACAATTAGACAAGGAGCCAGCGTGTCCCATTCCAGAGAGTGCCAGGACTCTTTTTCCAGAATAAAAAGAAAAGAATGGGCTAATAAGGTAGTAAAACAAAGTATAGTAAAAAAAAAAAAGTCAACAAAAAAAAAGATATGGTCAAAGAAAGTGACAGAAAAGCAGAACATGGTCTCACACACACCACACGCATGCATGCACACACAAAACACACACACACACAGACAGCTCTCCACAGCACATGAAAATATTGCAGCCTTCATATTTTCTTGTTTTATTGCTGTGTACAATAATAATTCTGCTGTCCACAGCAAACGTATATACACTGTGCAAAAACTATTGTACATTGATTTTCAGAATCATAAACACATCAACTGACAGGTTGCAATTCACGGTCTTAAGTCATTCTTTCACACACATCACTGGGGAAAAAAACCCACCAAAAACAAAAGAAAAAGCTGAGAAAACCTGAATTTATCCTTTACCCCGACACATCACTAAAGTCTTAGTCCGGTCCCATAGCCCCTTTGCAGTGTAGGCTAGTCTCCATCTACAGTGTAATCTGCCCCCCCCCCCCCCCCCCCCCCACAGCCATTTGCCTCTTGATGTTGAAGATGTGCTAATGGTCATGTTCACAACATCACAGCCATAAAATGTCCCCATTTCCCACCACTGTGTGGAGCAAATAATCACAAAACAATGATAAAGAACATTTCACGGCAGGAACAAAGTTAATGCATTGGTTTATCACTTACTAATCAGTTTTCCTACTCTTGCTTCAAATGTCTTCTACAATTTATTTCCACCAGCCGTCTTACTATCTAAGAATACTGCCTGCTATGGAATATGTTGTGCATTTTCTTATGGGAGTTGAAACTGCTATATCCAGTGACTGGCAACTTTTGTGTTTGATTGGAGGGAAATGGTTCAGTGAGGAAACATCACTTGAGATTGTAGGCCACTGACCGAATGCTCATTGGAACAGGCAGGTAGTGGGGAAAAACAAGTGCAGAGAAACAACACGATCAAATCCAAAGCAAACATTTTCTTTTGTTGTTGTTGTTGTCGTTTTTTTTTTCTAAATATATTTAAAAACATCGAAGTATGAGGCTCGACACAGGCACAGATAGCAAACACTTCGAAAGCGTTGTTCACACATCAGATTGAACAGGATGCACACATTTTTATTTTCATCAGAAACAAAGTAAACACCACCACCCCTTCATTCCCCCGAGAAAAATCATAGTGCATCAGTGATGAACAGTGACGCCACATTCCAGTCATGAGTAGCCTCCATAAACAGCACTTTTTTCAGCTGAAGCCGAGACCCAGTCACAATCAACACCATCATCATCAACCACATCACCGGTCTCTCACAAAAACTATCTGTTCCAATGACAAGTCCTATTTTTGCTTCATGATTCACCAGTCCTCAGGTCAAAAGCTGCTTTCTTTTTGTAGTCCCAGTTCTTATAGAACAGGGAGTACTTTAGAATGGGAACGAAGAAATGCTGTGTGTGTGTGTGTGTGTCCATCCGTCCGTGGTCAAAATGTGTACCACTCGCTCCAGAAAAAACTACTGGGTCGATCTTTCTGAAAATTTGTAGGTACGTTCATTATGAGTCACTGATGATGCCCGATGTTTTAGTTTATCGTTATAGCCGTTACGAACGGCTGTAATGGCCTGTAACGGTTTTTCTTTTTTATGGAATATCTCAGAAAGTACTTGGCCGATCTTTGTGAAAATCAGCAGTTATGGTCATTATGGGCCACAGATGATGCCCGATGTTTAAGTTTACCCAGTTATAGCTGTTACTAACGGCTGTAACGTTTTTTCTTCTTCATGGAATATCTTCGTGAGTACTTGTCCAATCTTTCTGAAAATTTGTAGGTATGTTTATTATGGGTCATGAATAATGTCCGATGTTTTAGTTTACCGTTATAGCTGTTACTAACGGCTGTAACAGTTTTTCTTCTTATGGAATATCTCAGAAAGTACTTGGCCGATCTTTATGAAAATTAGCAGGTATGTTCATTATGGGTCATGGATGATGCCCAATCTTTTAGTTTACCCTGTTATAGCCGTTACTAACGGCTGTAACGTTTTTTCTTCTTTATGGAATATCTCAGAGAGTACTTGGCCGATCTTTCTGAAAATGTGTAGGTAAGCTCATTATGGGTCACGAATAATGCCCGATGTTTTAGTTTACTGTTATAGCCGTTACGAACGGCTGTAATGGCCTGTAACGGTTTTTCTTCTTCATGGAATATCTCAGAAAGTACTTAGCCATCCTGTGAAAATTAGCAGGTATGTTCATTATGGGTCACGAATAATGCCCGATATTTTAGTTTACCGTTATAGCCGTTACTTACGGCTGTAACGGTTTTTCTTCTTTATGGAATATCTCAGAAAGTACTTGGCCGATCTTTGTGAAATTAGCGGGTATGTTCACTATGGGTCAGGATGATGCCAGATGTTTTAGTTTACCATTATAGCCGTTACTAATGGCTGTAACGGCTGGTAACGGTTTTTCTTCTTTATGGAATATTTCAGAAAGTACTTGGCCGATCGTTGTGAAAATTAGCAGATATGTTCACTACGGGTTACGGATGATGCCGGATGATTTAGTTTACCGTTATAGCCATTACTAAGTTCACCGTTACTAACGGCTATAACGGCCCCTAACGGTTTTTCTTCTTTATGGAATATCTCAGAAAGCACATCGTCAATCTTACTGATCATTTGTAGGTATGTTCATTATGGGTCACGAATGATTCCCGATGTTTAAGTTTACCGTTATAGCTGTTACTAATGGCTATAACGGTTTTTTCGTCTTTATGAAATGTCTCAGAAAGTACTTGGTCATCTTTCTGAAAATTTGTAGATATGTTCAATATGGGTCAAGGATGATGCCCGACATTTTAGTTTACAGTTATAGCCGTTACTGACGGCTATAACGACCCATAACAGTTTTTCTTTTTATGGAATATCTCAGAAAGTACCCGGCCGATTTTTCTGAAAATTTGTAGGTATGTTCATTATAGGTCACAGATGATGCCTAATGTATTAGTTTACCGTTGTAGCCCATACTAACAGCTATAATGGCTCACAACGGTTTTTCTTCTTTATGGAATATCTTAGTACCTGGCCGATCTTTGTGAAAGTTTGTAGGTATGTTCATTATGGTTCAGAAAGCACAACGTCAATCTTACTGATCATTTGTAGGTATGTTCATTATGGGTCACGAATGATACTCGATGTTTAAGTTTACCGTTATAGCTGTTACTAATGGCTATAACGGCCCATAACGGTTTTTTCGTCTTTATGAAATGTCTCAGAAAGTACTTGGTCGATCTTTCTGAAAATTTGTAGGTATGTTCATTATGGGTCAAGGATGATGCCCGACATTTTAGTTTACAGTTATAGCCGTTACTGACGGCTATAACGACCCATAACAGTTTTTCTTTTTTATGGAATATCTCAGAAAGTACCTGGCCGATTTTTCTGAAAATTTGTAGGTATGTTCATTATAGGTCACAGATGATGCCTAATGTATTAGTTTACCGTTATAGCCCATACTAATGGCTATAATGGCTCACAACGGTTTTTCTTCTTTATGGAATATCTTAGAAAGTACCTGGCCGATCTTTGTGAAAGTTTGTAGGTACGTTCATTATGGGTGACGGATGATACCCGACGTTTTAGTTTTCCATTATAGCCATTATTAACGGCTATAATGACCCATAACAGCTTTTCTTTTTTATAGAATATCTCAGAAAATACTTGGCCGATATTTCTGAAAATTTGTAAGTATGTTCATTATGGGTCATGGATGATGCCCGATGTTTTAGTTTACAGTTATAGCCATTACTAATGCCCGATGTTTATGTTTACCGTTATAAACGGCCCCTAATGATTTTCTTCTTTATGGAAAATCTCAAAAAGTTCTTGGCCGATCTTTCTGAAAATTTGTAAGTATGTTCAATATAGGTCACAGATGATAGTCGATGTTTACCAGAATAGCCATTACTAACGGTTACACCAGCCCAAGACGGTTTTTCCTCGTTATGGAATATCTCACGCGTATTCAGGATAAACTGGGAGTACGTTTATACGCTTTGCATCTTGTTTTCTTTATATTTTATCAATGGCAAGATTAATCTCTTCCACCCTAAAGTATCTTTTCTTTCACACAAAACCCTGAATGGCATCGTCTGTCAACTTACACATACAGAAAATTCCATTACAGATATCCAAAAACTGTTTTCCCTAAAACTGTTATTGTATTTTCCACAAAAAATAAGTGTTATTTTTACATGGAGTGCGTACAAATTTCCAAATCTGATGGGGGTGAGGGAGAAACATTAATTTCGTTTTCACTTGCCATCACACAACAAATGTTTCTTCCACACAGTTATCATCTGACCATGCATTAAACTACCATAAAAACAGGTTCTTTCTAACACAAATTTCTTTCAAACTTGATTCACTAGCATCCTTTGTTTTCTTCCGATGTTCCAGAGTATGTTGTCAAAGATGCCTAACACAATTTGATGTGAGTAAGTTAGCAAGAGATGTCACTCTTTGGTCGAAGCACACCAACCGCCCTCCCCTGCCATGGTTACACACTGCAATTACCACTCAAGAACAATCGTCTCTTTCATTTTTTTCTGTCATATCTGGCATATTTTAGCAAAATGTATATAAAATACAGTAAAATTATATGGATAAATAGGTCTGCTATTCAAACAGGTGAAAACCGATCACATAAAACCTACGGATTGAGGACTGAACTTTCCTTCTTTATTACTGTTTAGTACTTCCACAATTATTACCAAATCCCGCTTTTTAGATCACAGCATTTATTCTGAATCTTCATTCAAAGACATGATGCTTCACATTTTGAAAAAGAAACCCATCTCATACATTCCGTAAATACAACACACACATGAAATTAATTAATAGAAAGATTCAAACCCAAACATAAGCATTTTAAAAAATGTTCTCTTATTTGACAACAACAGGGGATATCAGACACCAACAGGAGACAAGAAGTGTTTGCTACGTTTTAGATTTAAATATAATTGATACATATATACAGAACTGTCACACATCTCAATCTTGCTCTGTGTTGTGTGTGTGTGCACGTGCGTGCATGCGCATGCATGCTTGCTTGCTAATGTGTGTGTGTTGTTTGATAATGTGTGTGTATGTGTGTGTGAAGTAACTGTATTTACGTCCATTCTCTGGCTGCATGCCTCTGTGTGTGCACAAACATGTTTCTGTGTGTGTGTTCACAGCAAATGACATTTAAACCAAACATTCATTGATACAATGCCACTGTATCAACTTTTAACTGCCATATTATTCTGAAGTAAACATATCCTCCTACAAGATTAATCTTTGAAGAACTGATTCAACCATAGATGGACTAGATTTACTTTCCATTGCTGTATTGGTTATCTAGGAAAAGTTGAGCATTAAGATGCCACATTTCGCGAAAGTAGCTTTGTTCTTACAAGCCTCATGCCTATTGTAAATACATTATGAAAAATTGCTATCTATTCAATGACTAACGACAACAGTAAATGACAGTGATAAGCACCATCCATTTACAGTGATTTCAAATCGATTCAAATTTAGGGCTGCAATGTCCAAGGCCATCTAGATGCCGTCAGTCAGTACTGAATGTCTTGAACATGCAGAGAGTGTGTGAATGACCCCAATGGTCAGTCATAAACACCAGCAACACACAAGCAAGCAATATGCGCATCATACAACGTTTGATAATTTTTGGCCTTGCTGCTTTTGAATGAGTGCATTTTTGTTTTTGGTTTTGAAGTGCATCTTAGTTTGTCATGAACCATTGTTAATGATTTGGTAATTTGGTGCTTATTGCCCTGCGACACTGTGGTTGTCTATTGGTTAATCTTTTTCAGAGTGTTTTAAATAGACAAAAGTACTGGGTTTTTTCCCGTTTAAAAAAATGTAATCAAACACTGGGGTTTTTTTCCTGTGTTTTTTTTTTAAATTTAATAACACACGCCCCTCCCAAAAAAAAGAAGAAAAAAAACCCAACCTTAAAGGTCTACTTTAGAGGTTTTCGATAATTGGTCAGCTTATGCAGAAATATGAAATGTTTGCTAAATTGGTAAAATAAACATCCGATTCGCTCCCGATTACACGAAATCGATCCGCGAAAGTGGGCATTTTCACCTGTAATCAAGAAAACGGGAGGTAATCAACTAAATCTTGGCATGGCTTAACTGCTCTTGGATGTGACGTCACATGATGGACAGCGACGGCGAGAGAAAGCGATTCTGATGGTTCTTGCACATCTCGCTCGGTATTTAAATTTATCATGTAAAAGCAGTGACTATGATTGCGACAGCCAATGTGACTCTGGGGATGTTTCTGCAAGGCCTGTACCTTATCAGTGTGAACGCTAAGTTCTTTTTACCACGTCAGTTCAGTTCCAGCTGGACGCCCGAACACAGCATTCCGAAGGCGTACGGACTTTACCGAAGTCTCGAGGGAGGCTACCGACTGACTTCTTGATGCGATCACGCGTGGACGGCGAGCGGAGATTCTCCTTCCTCAAGCCTTAATGTGTTCATTCAATTTAACAAGTGTGATCTGTCCATAGATAAGAACAGAATAAACGTGCGACTATCGTACTCATCTGTACGAGCTTACCACTCCGCCTTTAAAGTATACGCGCACAATGCAGACGAAGGTTTTGAGCCATTCGAACGGGCTCGGCAATTGTCGGAATAGCTCGTTTCCGCGGTCCAGCTGGAACTGACGTGATAAAAAGAACTGTAGCTGCCCGGCATGGTTGCACGAACCGAATCCACTTCTTTCGAGTATCTGGATCAGATGGAAATGTGTGCAAAGAATATCCGTCTCCTGCTGAGCTGCTGCACTCGCCTACAGCACAATATCTGCCACCCCCTCGTGACTTTTTAGGCTGTAGGGGTTCGCAACTCGTGTTGCTTTCACTTGGCGTTGGCTTGTTGTGTTGGTCGCGGCTGACGGCCAGTCCATTAAGTGACGTCACGGTTTTCGGTCTACCGCGCGGGGTTTGAACAGGTGTGCAAAATTCGTTTTTTATCTATTAAATTCTTCCGGCGAATTTTTTGAAAAATGAATACCATACTGTAGTTATATGACATGTAGACCTGTTTTTAACAAATTATCGAAAATCTCTAAAGTAGACCTTTAAGTCCTGCACTTGCATTGTGCAGATTCAAATCAGTGAGGTCAACTCACAAAATCAAGGTTACCTATCACTGTCACCTTAGTCTGACTCTGTTGCAAACCCGTTTTATATAATCTGATCCAGTGCCTTAAGTCTTTGATATAGCAATGCCTGGGCTGCCTAATCAATCATCCACAATAACATTTAATGCACCATCTCTATCAATATTGATGACTGTTCTTGTCAAAGTTGATACATGGTGGACAAAACAAAAGAAAGGAAAATGTATGCATTTTTTTTTTTTTAGCCCATTCCCAAAGTGCTGCAAATGGCAGCGACAAGAACTACAACGACCTGCTCAAAATTGTGTGTCTTAATGCTTTCCAAATGACCAGTATGTTAAGGGAAAGTAGACTGAACCCTCAACACCTCAACAGGTGGGCACTGGCACACTGGTAGACAGCAAGCTATGGTGCACGGGCAGGTTGGCAGTTAAAAAGGGCATCTGTTGAACAGCTATTTACATTCCACACAATCCATGCAAAGTGCTAATGATTATTTTCTCAAGTGCTTCCTGTTCCGACATGCTTGGCGCCATCGCTATTCCGACCTTGAGAAACCACCATGAAGCATCAAACATCTTCAAGATTAACGTTAGTCTGACGAAGAAGCTGGAAATCTCGCAGCCACTGGTCGATGTGCATCATGTCCGAGTCGATGCCGCGGCTCTTCAGACTCTGCAGTTCCTTCTGAAGTCTGAAATCACACATTTCGTTTTTTCAAAATACCCCCCCACAGTCCCTTTCTTCTCTAGAACTAAACTCACAAAATTCAATGAAAGCAAGCACCAACTAGCAGCTTACGTCTTTGCCAACCAGAATTGCCCTGAGATTCATTTGATGTACATGTCTCTTTCTCTCTTTCTGTGCACGTGCATGCTTAAAAAAAATTCTTTTAAACGCATGGAAGCATAGAAAATTACATGAAAAGAGGCATTTCTAAACAGCATTTCCAGCAGATGGGGATACAACTAACACAAGCACACCCCATGAATCCCCAAGGACACAACAAGTTTGTTGACCTACAAGCAGCAGCTAACACTTGAACAAAAAGGAAACTTTAAAAACTATTTATAATGACTCCACGGAGCAACATGGGCAAACAAATCACAAGACAAAACACGACGCGTTTTGACCTTTTAGGTCCTTCTTCAGGCCAGATGAACAACACTCAGGACAATGAACATGAAGAACAAGCATTTTCGTTGTCGTCCTTAGTGTTGGTCATCTTGCCTGTTATCGCATTTCGTCTTGTGATTCGTTTGTCCTCGTTGTTCCGCGGACTCATTATAAATAGTTTTTCACATTTGTTTACATTTCTGCCTGCAGTTGCCTCACTTTGCAAGTAAAAAGGAAACACTGATGGAAAAAAAAAAGAGATAAAATCTACTGACAAAAATACTCACATAAACTTCTGCTGGATTTTCTCCTTAGATTCACCAGACATTGCTTTGCATGCTGATTTCAGCTGAAACACATACACCATCAGATCTTATGCAACAAGCATAATTCTTAATTCAGGGATGAGAACAGATTTTTAAAAAGCAGAGGAGATTTTTCTGTTGGGGGTCTGGGGGCAGAGCCCCCAGGGGGGTCAAGGGGCAACGCCCCTGCGGGGGTCAGGGGCAGCGCCCCCTGAAGCTGAAGCATTTTTAATATATAAACAAGAAAAATCCACATTTAAAACCATCAAAATATGTTTCTAGCCCTGATCTAAATTGAACTAAATTTGAAATAAAAGTGTAAAATACTTGTAGAATTAATGAATGGAAAAGCCTTCAATTCAAACCTCAAAATTCTCAGAGTTTTTTGTTGTTGTTGTTGTTGTTTTTTTGTTGTTGTCAAACATGCAAATGGATTTAGGCCCTAATACAGGGCTCTCTGCGTTTGTCTCTCGTCGATTTACATAAGAAATGGGTTTTTCCGAAAATTACCTGCCCTTGGCTCTGGTTCTATTATTAGAAACTAGACGTCTAGGTTTTGTTTCACAACTGAAAGTCAAAAGACGAATGTTTCAGCTAACTGAGATAGTTTGACCATTGCAAATGAATGATAAAATATAACAAAGAAGAGAGCAAAATCACCAACAGCTTACCTTCCAAAGTTGAATTGTTCTCAATGCAGCGACACGCTGCCTGTGAACCGGGCGTTTCATGTGGTCAGTAATCGTAATGAAGCCACGACTTCCGAAGCTGATTTTCTTGTTGCAAGCAACACATAACGCCTGCTCTTCACTGCTTCTGCATATGCTATCTCTAACTCTACTCCCACACACCTCTCCTCGAGCCAGTTTTCTTTCCAATGGTTGGGATATTTTTTCCTTTTTTTTGCGATTTCGTTCGAAAGCCATGACTCACAAATGACACTCGGTCGATCGGCGCTGTAAGCGGATGTGCAGTGGTTGGCCGAGTCAACCGAGTAAAAACCAGCCCATTTGGGAATCTCGGCGGAGGCGTCTCGCCGAGATTGGGAGCAAAAAATCGCGATAGCTTTTTTTTTTTTTTCGGCGGAGATTTTTTCGAACGGCGGAGATTTTTTTAAAGACGGCGGAACGGCGGAGAACGGCGGAGCTGTTCTCATCCCTGTTAATTGGAAAGAAAGGTAATATTTTGTTTTAAAGATTACAACAAGCGCTACAAGTGAAAGGTCACATACTTACAATGTACTTTCAATAAAAATGGATGAAGATAGGATACAGGAAAGTGGAATATCTAATAATTATGTAAGATTTGCATTACAGGTATCTACAAACTCCCACACACACACATACTGGACCTGCCACAGTACCGCCCCTAACACCTACTCCGATGCTGTGTCATCCACACACACACACACACACACACACATGAATGACTGTATCTACTCTCACTTCTACTGCAATTGTTCTTTGTCACCAAGCGCAAGTACTGTAAATATGCAAGTTTACAAAAAAACAAAACAAAACATTAAACAAACAAACAAAAAAACTGTAACTGTTCAAACAGAAAAAGCACACTTTATATCACAATCCAAGCATAAAAACAATAACAATAAACACATTCCTAACAACTCAAACATGGCTGTTGAATCAATAAATATTCATCCAACTAAACTTTCTTTCTAAAAAAATTATTGCACTCGGTTGAGCAAAGCATTTTCCAAACACAAACACCAAGTGGAAAAGATTCAACAGAAGACATCTGCCTGGCATCATGGCATATTCCAAATGTTTGATCTCTTAATCAGTCCTGGGAGCTTGCCATTCAATGCAAGGTAGCATGCTAAGGGAGACAATCACAACTCAATGTTCTGTTTTACCCATGACTTTCAGCAACAATCCATGACATGACGGACCCACATAAGTGACCCACTAAGGTACACTAATGTACAAGTTGTTACAAATAATTTTGCAAAAGATGCTTGGAAAGACCATCAACCTAATTTCCTTTTTTCCCCCCATTAAATCAATTTTGTGATATGGCCATTAAAACAAGAAAAATCTTTTGATATGTAATCCTCATCATCTATCATCAAATAATTATTTTTTTACACTTAAACCTTTAAAAGCCCGTTTTGATGGCTGCTAAGAATCTTCTCAGTAAATAGCCATCTGGTCTTTGAGCCCCAATTTTTTTAAAAGACTGATCACCAATCAACAAGCCTTACAAATTCATAAAGTTGTTGTTAAGAAACCTGATCAATATTTTCTTAACATTACCAACAAAATTTTCTTTGACTTTACGCTCTAAAATTAGTCAATCTGACTTTTAATGTTGATGGTGTCACATAACTTTCCACAACAAAGTAGATACAATGTTGGACCAGTATCTGTGATAGGACTGACATTTATATGAAATCCTACACAACAAAGTAAATAAAATGTTAAAACTTCTGCTTTTATTTCATATTTCATTTTCAACACTGCAAAATGTAAAATTTAAAAAAAGAAAGAAAAAAGAAAACCCCCAGACATCTGATTCATGGGGACCGTTTTACTTGTTTTGAAAGAAATTCCTATGCCATAACCTGGAAACTGTAACACACTGAGATAAAATTATGTGATGCTAGAATTTAGAAGCAGGGATCAACACACATGTAGAGAGAAATATCTGCAGCTTCTATTCATACTATTTATAGTGCAGCCAACTGCATGAGGCCACATCAGGGCTGTCAATTCTGTAGGTACACACGACTGATGCAAGTCAACACAATAAAACAAACACAACCTGCCACATAAAGCTGCCTGACCAGTTCCGGAGAATCTGGTGTGTGTCACCAAAAAAACACAAAACCAAACCTACCTTATTCACCTGATGCCCCAGTTCCGCAATCTGCTTCAGCTGGGACTCCTGAAACATGGTATATATATGTCATTGTGAAAAATGCCAGTTCCGGCAAGCAAAATAAATGTGCAAACCATCAATCATTACAGAATGTCAGTTCCAACAAGGAGGGTAATCTAACGTAAAATTTAAATTAAAAAAAAAAAGAAAAAGAAATTACAACATGTCAGTTTTAACAAAGTAATTTGGGAAACCGTCAATCATTACTGAATGTCAATAAGTGAGGTAATTTTGCAATTGCACACATAATCATACAGAAGCTATGTTTCTTCTCCAATTTTCCTCTTCTCTAATATACTTCCACAAGTTTCATGTTTGTTCATGAAAGCATCTAAGTAGGACAGAGTGAGTTTCTGTATAGAAGGACTTGTAAATTGGATAAGAAATCATGGGCAGGACAGCTTTCAGTCTCAAAGTATTTCATTTAAACACTGAATAAACTCAAGACAGACAAAAGTCTACATTTGACTATCCTACCAGATCCAGGGGTGATAGTACCAAAGAGTTCCGAAACCTGAACCAAAAAAATTCCTGAACCCAAAACCTGAAACCAATCTATAAAATAAGTTTCAAATTCTTGTAAACCTGAAAATTAACAACATTCATCGATTCATTACTAACACCTTTCACAAACACTATGAATACTTACGTTGCTGAATCTGGTATCAGATTGTAGTTAAGGCACATGAAGTGTTGAATAATGAAGTTCTTGGTTAAAATAGTTTGTCTTGTTCCAAAGTGCATACTGCCCTTAAAACTTCCTATCCAAGTATAAAAACAAACACTGTCTGTGAAGTTTCCCAGCAATTCTTAAAACGAATTCACAACACTGTTCTCATTTCAAAATGTATTGTGGCACAAAGAGACATCACAAATATATTTTGTCACTCACGTAGAGAATTCACAATGCTGTCTTCATTTCACTTTCTACAAGTCCAGGAATATTATCTAGTCAGAGGAAAGTTTACTGATCTTTGGACCTTTTTTGCAAAGAATGGCCTGATGTCCAAAGAGAGAGAGAACCAAGTGCTTTGTCATCACTAGCTAACCTCTCAGCAAGCTCAACAAGATCTCCCCCAAAGAAAAGGGCAGACAATGTTCGGCAATAAATGCACAAACAACTGCTTTCAGTTCTGCTTTCCTGTCTCCCATACCGTCTTGCGTAACGGTAGTTGTGGAAGCTCCATCAAGCTTTGTAGACTGGCAGACAGACTTCAAATTGCGCCGATGATCCACATCTTCTGCATGAGAAAGCAAGGCTTTTTTCCCACTTGAGCCATAGAGTAATGTTTTGTTGCATGGCACGCAAAAACAAACTCCCGGCGACTCGACCTTTTCACACCAATCGCCATGACATACCCCATCGCTGTTCCGATCTTGCAACCAATCCCACCTCCACTTGTTTTTCACACCTTTCTCAACTGTAGAAATATCTGCCCCCAGCGGTAACACCTTCATGTTGTTTTTGTACTCTTGTTTTTGAAAGACACAAAGGCACACAAACTAGCTGACAAAGTTGCTTGTGACAAGTTGTCATTTGCACCAAGAGCTGCATGCTGCTACCCGAAGTGAAAAACCTCGTTTTTACAACCAAGGAACGTCACTGTCGGAGGTCAAATAATCTCCCTTGCAACGATCCTATTATCGTCTGCTATTAAAATCTCTTTGTCCCTGCTTTTCCAGTCCGGAAATGACTTTCCAAACAAACTCAAAAACCGGAGATTATTTTTTTCAGCAATCGTAAAACCGGATTTCCGGAACATTCCGGAAAATTAGCACCCCTGCAGATCTTTCATCCTATATAATTCCCCCTAAGCACCCAACAGACTTTGACTCTCAGTAACAAAAGCCAAATGTCTGTTACATGAATTTGCATGGGTTATAATCATAAGACATTATTGTTCCATAGGTACGTGCATATTTGAAAAAAAAGAGAGAGAGAGCATGGGAGGGGGGGGGGGGGGGGAGAGTGAGAGGAGGGAGAGAGATAGATAGAGAGAACATGAGAGCGAGAGAGAGAGAGGAGAGAGAGAGAGAGAGGAGAGAGAGAGAGAGAGGAGAGAGAGAGAGAGAGAGAGAGAGAGAGTGCGTGTGGTGTGTTCTCACAGGCACGCATGCATGCATATGCATGTGTGTGTGTGTGTGTGTGTGTGTGTGTGTGTGTGTGTGTGTGTGTGTGTGTGTGTGTGTGTGTGAGATGCTAGGCCCCACTAAGTGACATCACATTTATGCATAGAAGTTCAATGTTTCTTCACAAACTGGTCCGAAGTTGCCAAAAATTGTGAGGGTTTAGGCATCAGAACTGTGAAAGGGTGTTGGGGAGGGGTGGGGGGAAGGATGGCTGAGGAGAGGGAGGGGAGACATGAGGGGCTAATTTACTGTGAGTTTTTTTAATGCGATCCTGCAGCCAAAGTTTTCTTCATTGTAACTGTTACACTTTTTTCCTTATGAAATGGGGTGGAGGTTCAAAAAGTATAGAAAAAAAGGGGCACAGGGGAGGGGGAACCTGTTGCAGAAAGTAACTCCAACACTATCATCCACATATAGCATACTGCAAGGGCATCTTCATTCAAATGAGAAAAACTGATTATGTTTTCATCATATATTTTAGTTGTCTATGTCACTGAAATCCATGACAACTCACCATGATTTCTTTTCAAAGTTGCCAAGGTCAAGAGCGAAAATGAATTTGGCTGGACAGTTTAGCTAAGTTGTACTGATCAAGGGTCAGATCATGCCAGACGCAAAAGACCCCCATCCTCACCCGTAGAAATATCCCAATAATTTTTTTTAAAAAGCAGATGTATTTGGAAACATAAATAGTAAAGGATTTCAAAGGTGTTTTAACTATAACTTTTCACAGAAATAAACTCCTTTTTGTGGGAAAGTTTGGATACTGACATTGTCAACGAGAGGCTATCAAAGCTGTCTTGATCAAGGAGAAAAACATCAAGCCCTGACTTGAGAAGCTTCTGACGAAACCACATCAGTTCCACTAAACAACTTACACAAATACATTCAGATACATTCGAGAAGGCTAGTTTCAGTACTCAATGGTGTTCAGCTCACTTTGAACACTTTATGTTAGTACTGATATTACCATCACTACCATTAACTTCACCATCGTTAGTACTGACATTGCCATCACTGCCATTAACTTCATTTGTTATTCCATTGTTAGTACTGATATTACCATCACTACCATTAACTTCACCATCGTCATCGCCACTAAGACTGTTGTTATTCCATTGTTAGTATTGATATTACCATCACTACCATTAACTTCACCATCGTCATCGCCACTAAGACTGCTACCATGGCAACTATGCTGTTTAATAGTCCTCTTACTACACGCTTTCCTTTATCCCATTAACTACCAGACTGCTATTGTCCATGTTTTTTCCCACACAACAGTGGTGTAATCCTGTCTTTGTTTTCTTTCAATATTTTGATCATCATCATTACCATTATTTCTATTCCATCAGTATCATAATTATCATCATTACTACCTCCACTCACACAATGTCTCCTTCCTGACAGCCTCGTTTTCATTCAATGCCTATCTTGTGCCGAACTGGATGAAGATAAGTGATTGCTCAATCATTTTCGTTGTCCTGAATGTTTTGTATCTTGCCTGAAGAAGACCTAAGAGGTCGAAACGTGTCATGTTTTGTCTTGTGATTTGTTTGTCCATGTTTTTTGGCAGTGCATTATCACTAACATTTCAAGTGTGTTTAGATTTCCGCCTACAGTCGCCTCACTTCGCAACTAGATCAGTTTGAAAGTTTACAAACATCCAGGTTTGTTGCCGTTCATTAACAACTGTTACTTTGTTGAGTTTTAAATCAAAATAAAATGATGTGCCCATCAAGAATAATGAACCAAGCATTGTTCCTACAGCAAGTAAATTTTACATCCAAACTTACATTGAGATCCACCCCAACCCTTCATCATATCCACAATGATCCATCACAGTAGCACCACCATATCTTTGTCTTTTTTTTTTCTTTTACCATGTCTTCACACATAACATTAAAATCACTCTACCAAGATTAGGATAATAAAACAAAACTTTCAAGAGTAAACAGGCTTGTCATATTTGTGATTGACTATCTAAGCTCTATGAAAGGAGTCTCAAAATACAAACACTGAACCTGTAATAGATAGGTACATTCTTGCACAAATACCCACTCACGCATCCACTTACAGAGACAAAAAAAAAATTATAACTACAAAAGTGGTGTGATGGTTTTGTAATATAACTCCCCCCCAAAAACAACAACAACAAAAAACATCAGTCACAAATACTTACAGTCTCACGTAACTGTTTTTTTGTGAAGGTGAAGGCCTGATGCACGATTTTTTGACATGGCCCTGACATGTCACGCTCCTCCCTGATCATGAAAAGTGAAATTAACATTCCAACATCATAAAAAAAACGTTAATACAATGCACATATTAACCTCAAGATGTGCACACATTTTTGTTTTAACCCATACAAACCAATAATACAAACAAATTTGGAAAAAAAATAGGATGTTGTGCTTGCAAGATCTTATTCTGTTTCTACTCAAACACATGACTTCAAAGTACACTTTACTTTTGAGATTCAAATGTGCCAGCAACTAAGTTTACTGTGTTCTTACAGACTCTCTGCTTCTCAAAATTGTTCCCTATAAATTCATCAAGGCATGTGTCAGTGCATTTTTCTGCTAGAAGTTAAAAATGAGTGAAGACCAGTCTTGTACCACACATTCAAACAGATAATGATCAACCAGATGTCCTTGTAATCAGGTTTTGGCGTCATATACTGTACCATGTCAGACAATAGCATTCAGGGCAGTTAGTTAGCTCTGCCAGGCCGAAGTTTTTGTGTGGCGAATGCAGTAATAAGACAGTCACGTGATGCCCAACCCGCTTCTGCCGTAGGAAGAAGCCGGTGTCAACCTCCCGTACTTCATTCTCTCTCGGCCTGCCGTCCAAGCAAGATAAGTCTTGTGCTCTGTCTCGCCTTCTCTTTGCCGTTGTGTTAAGATAGCTTTGTATTTGCTTCTTTGCTTGTTTGTTGTGGCTTACGCGCTTCACCCTTTTACTCTTGAGCCGTTGGGGCTTTGGTTTGGTGTGCTTTATTAATCTAATTTACCACGCCATTCTCGCCTTTGTGCCTTTGTCTCGGCACTCGCGACTTCGTCTTCCGTTCTTTTCGATCTTCGAAAGTCGGAACTCCATCGCCGGTTCCACCTCTTCTCACCCTTTTTTGCCTTTACGGCCCCTGGTTCTCCGAGTCCCAGTCCCTTCTCCTTCCATTCGGACTCCCGATTCGACTAACTTCCACCTCGTCCACTCGGTTTCCATTTTTTACACCGGTCGTTCCGCCATTTTGTTTCGACCGGCCAAAACCGGCGTCACTTACGATCGACCTTCCTCGATCTAACACTGAGATCTTGTTACATTTAGTACACTTCCAGTGTTTTCTTGCGCGCAGGCCTCGATGAATGAGGTACGGGAGGTTGACACCGGCTTCTTCCTACGGCGGAAGCGGGTTGGGCATCACGTGACTGTCTTATTACTGCATTAGCCACACAAAAACTTCGGCCTGGCAGAGCTAACTAACTGCCCTGAATGCTATTGTCTGACATGGTAAGTATACTAGCCAAACAGGGAGTATAATACAAACTCCCATATTTGTCATCTCCATGCCAGAAAAAGTGATGTTTTGATTAAATCGATGATCATTGAAACATTTTTGCCTTTCAAGAGAGAGAGAGAGAGAGAGAGAGAGAGAATGTGTGCGTGTGTTGTGTGTGTGTGTGTGCGCGCATGTATGCATGCATGCGTGTGTGTTGTGAGTGAGTGTGTTTCTAACGAAATACACTCACATTTTGTGAAGTATAATGATTGTAGGTTGATCAGTGTGAAGCCACAAGTGTCTGAATGCCAATGTATAAGTTTCAAAACAACAGAATCTTTGAAATCTATGTTATATTCTGTGGTTTGTTCAGAGAGTGGACCGACAGATTCAGCTTTGGCATCATTCCTAATTATCAAGGCCTTAGGTGTTATGGAAAATTCCAAGATGATTTAATGAATACGTATATTTCAATTTACTGCTATTCTCCAAACATAAGATTTGCAGGTGGCATGTTTCTGGAAAGTGTTTAGCTTCACATGCATGAATGTTAGCATTACATTTTGAAAGGATGTGAGCATATTCTTCATGCCTATTGACTGGCATATGAAAACCAAACAAAAGAAAAAAAACAAAACAAGGAAACCACTGTAAGTGTCAAATGAAAAGTTAACAGTCCAGTAACATCATGTTCTGTAGTGTTACCTGTTTACTGGCAAATTTTCTACTTCAAATTTAATAAAGATTTCCGTTTTTACTGTACCCATTTCATTTTCATTTCTGTCATTGCTGTGAAAATGAAAGCTATGTGTTTGCTACAATCTGGATATATAGTGTGCCTCTGGAAATGTCAAATGCTTCATGTTTGCACATTTTTAGATGATGCTAATCACAATTCAAACTAATCTGTTTCAGCTCAGCCTAAATCTGGTTGAACATGGTTCTAGACGGTATGACTCAGCAATGAAGAAGGTGCCCCAAATGTAACTGGGCTTTTAAGGTTCATTTTTCCACTTATGTGATAAACTGTTATTCTTTAAATGCTTGTCTTTATCAGTTTCTGAAAATTTCAAATAGAACAAATACAAGTATCAGAAACAAATAAAACAAATACAAGTATTAGAAACATACACACTCAAACACACAAACAGAAGGAGGAACAGAGAGAGAGAGAGAGAGAGGAGAGAGAGGGGGGGGGGTGATCTTGAGCACACACATGCTGATCCTAAGAGAGAAACGAAACATATGCACACATGAACAAGCACAAACATTCAAACATTTATACAGACACATTGTTTGCACACAGAGAGACCGACAGACAGACAGGCAGCCAGACAGCAGCATCAAATTTCTTCATCGTTTCTAGCCTAGCAAAAACAAGTCGCACGAAAACACAATCACACACAAAAAAAATCAACATATCCTATAACAATCATAGGCAAGTGCCTTTGCTTGAGTCTGTGTTAATTCATACAATAGGTGCAGCAATGTACACTCATACATATTGAAGAAGGTATTCAGAACAATAACTGTGCAGCTCAAAGCAAAGGAGCCCATCCTGGTACTTAAAAAAAAGTTTCACACAGCATGACAGAACTTACATCACATCCTCTTCTGTGTCCTCTAGCATGTCTATGATGACACCCACTTCTGTCACATCAGTATACGGTCTTCTTGGTCCTTCCTTGTCATCTCCTGACCTGTAACCTTTAGTGTACGAAAGCAATATAAGTTTAAACAAGAACTACAGTTCAACACTGCATTTACCTGTCTGAAAAACAGCGATCTGTTGCATCTTTGGTTATACTCTGATGTAATCATTTACAATTCAAAACTCAAACGATACAGCCATCTGTTGCATCTTTGGTTATACTCTGATGTAATCATTTACAATTCAAAGCTCAAACGATACAGCCATCTGTTGCATCTTTGGTTATACACTGATGTAATCATCTACAATTCAAAACTCAAATGATACAGCCATCTGTTGCACCTTTGGTTATACTCTGATGTAATCATCTACAATTCAAAACTCAAACGACTTGCCCAGTTTACATAACAAAATTCAGCTATGAGTAAGTGTAATTCTTTTTTTTTTCTTAAATTTTGTAAAGGCCCCCTTCCTAATATAGACAAATTCAACTCATATAAGGGGTGTCATATGACCTAGGTGACCAGGCAGGAAAAGTGTTGAAGACTGGTTCTGACAAGTTTCCAGGCCTGAAAATCAATTTTCTGTGTTCAGCCCTGAAAGTACAAACTCTGTGTGCATGTGTGTGTGTGTGTGTGTGTGTGTGTGTGTGTGTGTGTGTGTGTGTGTGTGTGTAGTGTGAGAGTGTGTGTTTGTGTGTACATGCGTCCTCATACATATGAGTGAGTGAGTGAGTGAGTGAGTGAGTGTGTGTGTGTGGTGTGTGTGTGTGTGTGTGTGTGTGTGTGTGTGTGTGTGTGTGTGTGTGTGTGTGTGTTGGTGGTGGTGGTTTCAACTGATCTTCTATATATAGCACATCATCCAGAAAACCACTGTATGGTCTATGTGCTTTACAAAAAAAATAGCACATGTATAGGATACATATCTTCTATATAATACACATTGTAAAAATGATAGGATAGGGGCAGGTGGGCAGATCTCTGGCACATGGCACATACATACAATACACATATTCTACATAATCCAATAATCCACATTGTAAAAGCAATGGAATGGGGAGCACTGGGGGGGGGGGGGGGGGGGCAGATCTCCGCCATTTACAAGCAGAGTAAAAACTGGGCTCTCAAAAGGATGTTGAAAGCGATTTGCCAGCTAGGCCCACAGAGTCACAAAAGCTAGAGGAATTCTCACCAGGACTGAATTGAACAGCAACAAATTATGCTAGGCCTGAAAGGCGATTTTCACATTTTTCATAGAACAGATCTCCAGTTTAAGCCTTAACAAATGGTATACAGCAATCATTTGGGACCCGCACATGCAGCAAGAGATCAACATGCTGGAGCGCATACAAAGAAATGCAGTGCGCTTCATAGCAAAGGACTACCGCTCCACCACGCCAGGCTTCATAACGGGTCTGCTGAGAAAACATGAGTTCACTACACTCCAAGAACGGCAGCTTCAACTACGGCTAGGATTCTTTTACAGGGTGGTTGAGGGTCTGGTGCCAGCGATCACCCCGAGTGACTTCATCACACCTCAGAAACCAGGACGATGCATCCGCTCCACCAGAGACAACAGAACGTACTGACACAAAACCCAGTGGAGAACTACATACGAAACAATGATGAGATGCTACTGAGAACTACATACGAAACAATGATAGGTGCTACTGCATTTCTGAAACACACACCGATCAGTATCGTAACTCATACTTCCCAAAGACAATAACAGTTAACTGAGTGGAACCACCTCGACAATAACATCGTCCACCAAAAGTCAGTCGACAGCTTCAAGTCTTCAAAAGCCAGAAGCCGATAACATCATCACACTGCGCAGCCCCCACCGTCGCGCCAATGCCAGTAAATGGATGTCAGCGACGTACCAATCCAGATCCAGATCCAGATCCACCCATATGATGTGCTTACAATGCTCTTTTCTTACATCCCAACACAGATTAACAGCACAGCTGCTTGTATATCAGAGCGCTTTATTTCCTTTTCTAACAGATGTGGGGGTTTTAAAAGAAAGGGTGCACATTTTAATTTTTTTTCTTCTCAATTTTGTGACCCTTTCCTATGGGTCATAAAAATAATCATCATTAGCATGGGAGGGTAGATTAGCAGGGGGATGCAAATCAGCATGTTTGAAGAAGGTACATGAACAGAATCCCTGAAGAATAAAAGTCTACATATCCATTTCACACATTCATTCCACTGTTCAATTATCCGCTGAATTTATCAACTGTTTTTTTTTCTTTCTTTTTTTAAATGGTTAGGAATAGAAGTAAGATCCATTATAATCAAGAACAAGAATCCTGGTTGGTCAACCCATTAGTAAAAGGATAAACAGAGAAAGTCAAAGAACACCCAAGCTAAAAATCCGCTCATGAAGTACCAGTAACCTATTTTTTCACAGCAACACTCACTTTTCCTGGAACCAGGGCCTGTTTTAGATGCCCCTCTTCTCATAATTTGTTGTATCTCTTCAACACTACTGGCCTCCGCCTCTCCAAACTGCAAACAAAACCACAATCATCTCTCACTGAACTGTTCCTACAACTGTTGAAATCTTTACCAACCATGTCCATGGCATATGAAGAACGTTTAAAGGAATGAATCTACCTTAACTGAAGCGAAAATGTGACAGTGTGTCACAGACATAATTCATTTAATCCCTCATCAATGAATGTGACTGCTTCCTCCCTCTCCTCATTGTTACTGTTAGACTAGAAGATGGAAATGAGATCATTTCAACAAGTGAGAAGCCTCTAGGTTTATTGTCAACATCTTCCCTCCTAACTGTGTTCATATGCGTGTGTGCACATTATGGAGGAGTATGGGTCTGTGTATGTATCATAAATGCTGAAGATAATGTACTGTTCATGTGTCCAGTTTATGTATGTGCACAAAGGCAGTGTGTGTGTAGTATGTGGTTTTGTGTGTGTGTGTGTGTGTGTGTGTGTGAGTGTGTGTGTGTGTGCGTGTGTGCTGTGTGCATGTGTGTTGTATGTATGTTGCTTTTTGTGTGCTTTTCGTGTGTTAGTCATTTATATCCCCCTTACTATTATTATTCCCTTGTACCTTATATATGTGTGTGTGTGTGTGTGTGTGTGTGTGTGTTGTGTGTGTGTGTGTGTGTGTGTGTGTGGTGCGTGTGGGCTGCTATGCAGTGATGTGTGGTGTAAGTTGTATTTTGTATGTGAGTGTGTACTTTGTTGCTATTTCTAGTGCAGAGTTATTGACATCTGAGATTCACTTTAACTCAATCTTTCCACTCTCTCACCTTTGTCATCTTACAACAGTGTCGTGTGTGTTGTAGCGTGTGTTTGATTTGTTTCTCTTGGACGTGTGTTTGTCCAAACGTTAGGGCATGATTTGCAAGTGAATGTGACGATGGCAATTTTTGTATTTTGTTGTGGATGTTGTACTTTTGTAATGTACTGAGTGCAGTTATTTGACAACTGCAGCGTGTATTTAAAGCTCAATCAAAACCAACTTCAGTATACTCACACTTTGATCATCGTACACGATGATACAGATGTATTTTGTAGCCGTGTCTTTGATCTATTTCTCTCATTGGGACGTGATGTTTTCCAAAAACTGTTAGCAGATTTTGAAGCAATCCTTCTGGGTGACATCTTCCTCCTCACAGTCCCATGGGCTACAACCTTTTCTGTACTTTTGTTTGCACTGCTGGCAACAGGTTTATTGGATGAATTAAAATCTGAAGCTTTAAGTCCTGAGGCATTTGTATGTACATCAGAACCACTTTGAAAGATGCTTTTGGAGTGGTTCTGTGAGTCGTTTCCGGACTTCCGGTTTGTTCTTTTGTTTTTCTTGGAAGCTTGGGAACCAGACGTCGTCAATAATGGTGATTTTCCCTTTTTTGACCGAGAGCTTGGTAACCTTGAGGATGGTAAACTTAAATGATTTGCTGATTGATTCGGAGGGATGCTTGTTTCTGGCTGTTGTGATGAAGAGTCCTTGGCTTTTTTCACAGGTGAAGGGCCAGATGTTTCAGAACTGTTATCATCTAGGGCAATCCTCTTCTTTCTTAAAGTAGCAGACGATGTCTTCATAGAGTCCTTCCCTCTGTTATGATCGTCCAATGCATTTCCACTCTCAATACTGGTGTTCAAGTTGTTCCGTATTTCAATTTCCCTGATGGGAGACAGTCTGACAGTCAGATTTGAACAAACTGATGTGTTAGCAGTAACTGTCTTCTCTTCTTTGCAGGTGAAAGTGCTCTTCTGGCTCCTTGTTCAGACTGGCTGGTCCGTTTCAACGATGAAGTGCTTGTTTCCAGGTTAGAGCTGTTTCTGTCTTTTGCATGGCTTCTGAGATTAGCCTGTGCTTCTGCCAGCTTCCACTTGGACTGGACTCACTGATTTAGAGCGTTTTCCCTTTGGGGATGGATGAAGTGACGCTGCTTTTCTGCTTTTGTTTAATGGCCTATTTTCCTTCTCTTTTTGTGGAAGCATTTTCTGTTATTTGACTGTGACGATGAATCGCTCTCATTTGATCTGATGGAGACGAGTGTTTGTCTACCTGTGAAGCTGGGGATGAATGAGGTGACGCTGCTTTTCTGTTTTTGTTCAATGGCCTATGTTCCTTTTCTTTTTGTGGAAGCCTTTTCTGTTTACCTGACCGTGAAGATGAATCGCTCTCACTTGATTCTGATGGAGACAAGTGTCTGTCTATCTCCAAAACTTGGGGTGGATGAGGTGATGCTGCTTTTCTGTTTTTGTTCAATGGCCTATTTTCCTTCTCTTTTTGTGGAAGCCTTTTCTGTTTACCTGACTGTGAAGATGAATCGCTCTCACTTGATTCTGATGGAGACAAGTGTCTGTCTATCTCCAAAACTTGGGGTGGATGAGGTGATGCTGCTTTTCTGTTTTTGTTCAATGGCCTATTTTCCTTCTCTTTTTGTGGAAGCCTTTTCTGTTTACCTGACTGTGAAGATGAATCGCTCTCACTTGATTCTGATGGAGACAAGTGTCTGTCTATCTCCAAAACTTGGGGTGGATGAGGTGATGCTGCTTTTCTGTTTTTGTTCAATGGCCTATTTTCCTTCTCTTTTTGTGGAAGCCTTTTCTGTTTACCTGACTGTGAAGATGAATCGCTCTTACTTGATTCTGACTGAGGTGACTGCATGTCTGCTTGTGAAGGAACCTGATCTTCATACACAGATGAAAAAGACTCATTTTCATTCGGTGTGAGTGCTTCATCTACATCTCTTATCAGAGCAACAGTTTCACTTCTCTTTCTGTCTGCATGGCCCTTGGTTCTTCTCTTTGCGACTGCTTTCTTGGTTTCACTACCTCTCGAAGAAACGCCTCCACTTTTATTTCCTTTTGATATTGACAATTGTGGTGTTTTACTCTTTGCTGCTGACTTTGGAGACCTGCTACTGTTTAACGATATATTTTTATTTTTATTTCTCTTTGACACTGATAAAGAAGTTGACCTCTTTGTATGGTCACTGTGATTCCTTTCATCTTCTTGAACTGGAGATTGTGGAGGAGTCTTCTCCAGAACAGCTTGCCCTCTGCCCCTCCTCTTGCTGGTGGTTGAGGCAGAGGTGGCTTTCCTGTGGGAACCCCTTTTAGTGGATGCCACTCTACTGCTGGAGCTGTTATCTTCAGAATTACTCTTGTCCAGGGACTGCATCTTTTTCGTGCGAGAAGTGGATGGACGTGTGGACTTCTTCCCAGCCTGTGCCTTAACTCTCTTTTGTGAAGCTTTGCCAGTGGAAGCTGAAATGCTTTTGTTAAGACCTCTGGCAGGTCCACCTCCATCTGCAAAGCTGACCTCTGCATCAATGTTGCTGGTGTTCTTGGAACCTGAGGAAGATGACGATAAAAGACTTGACTCAGGAAACCTCTAGGCAGGGGAGTGGTGAGAGGTGGAATTGGGGGAAGCTGGGAGGGCAGACAGTGGAGAAGAAACGAAAGGCAGAGGCAGAGAATGAAACACATGGTACAACACAATCAGCGAATGAGAAAACCATATGCTAATGCATAAAAAGGACAGAGGGATTCCTCATCTGATGGCTGTTGGAACTTGTACTTTTAAAAGTCTCAGGCCCCAAGACAAATTTCCAAAGTCAATTCAAAAAGCCAAATATATCACTAACACTAGTCACAGACTGCCCTTCAACACCCCATCCTATGAAACAGACACTTCATTTCAAGACTGGTTCAATTTATACCAAGAATCTTCTAAACAAAGCATAAGAGCACAAGAACCTTTGATGTTCTCTCAATTCTAACATGAAAATTTGACAGAAAGATGTTCTATGGAAAGGACTGAAAGAAACATTAACTATTTTAATTAATACCAGCCTAAACAAGTTATTAATCAAAACGTACACCAAGCAATGTGGTCAGAAATGATGATGTTGATTAAAATTCACATTTATTCATCATGCATTTAAATCAAGGATTCCAAATCATAAACCTGACCCGTAAATTTGTTCTGCAAAGGACCTGGAAGATAACAAAAATAGCAATCATTGCTGCACAATTTATAAGTCTACCAAATGTAACTGATCTCCCATACCAGTCACAACTTTGATTCCAACCAATGAAAGTTTGAATTCTTGCCTTATTTTTATCCCCAGCTTAATTCAGTTGCATGTATGGACCAAGCCTTTAATCTAAAAGGAGTTATGTAACTTTTTTTTCCCACTGAATCAAGAGCAGACTTACCAATGTAGCACTCATCTGGTTTGTGGTAAGGTTTTACGTGCTGTTGACAGAATAACAGATTATACATTAATCACAATGAGCACAATTTAACTGAGGTTAAACATCTAGGATTAGGAAAATAAAACATTTTTTCAATGCAAGTTAGCACCCATACCATAAAGACCAATAACATCCACATCTATAATATCCATAACATTTGATGAAATTTAACATTACATTCACAGAAAAACTGTTATGAAAATCATAGCTAACTTCTGATTGACAAAAAAAAAGCAGCAACATATTGTCATGATCTATTACAAGCGCAGGTAGTACACATCAATTAAACATCACCTAAGCCAGCTAACCACTGGGCTGTGCAGAGAACAGTCGCACAGACTGTGATAGCAGCCTGTATAAGCACTGTATTATATGCAGAAACTATACTGTCGTAACAGATTCTTCATGTGATATTCGAGCTGCTCTCACCTGAAAAGAGTGTCTCTGCAGCACATATTTTCCCCTCACTACTCATGTGTTCAGCATATAATGTATACATAATCTGTCACAAACTATCAAAGTGGACTTTTTATACTGAAAATTTGCCAATGATAACCCCCTAGCTGCTGTGTGTTATCTTGGGTGTACAAGCATATACATATATATATGCTGCATACAGGATCTCAGTTCACTGTCCCAGCAAAAAGAAAGTCATTCACAGCACCACTAAAAGTCCAGTAGAAAAGCAGAGAAAAACCTGTACAACTATTTCAAAGCTGGATCTGATGGCCTTCATCTGTCACTGAATGCATTATTGACTCACAATGGAAGACTGGAACCACACAAACTCCATTCACTTCAACAGACGCATCCCTGAGTGTTGCTCAAATTTCCTGACGAAAACTGCAAGTATTCTAACTTTCATATTAAGTTCTACCGTATAGTTCAGACACACAGAGTTCTTCTGCAAAGTTATGACATAGAATCTAGTAAGGTAATGTTGCTTATAGCCCATCCGACTGCAAAGGGCCATATCAGGGCTGTCACCGCCTTGAAGTCAACCCACAAGTCATCCATTAACACAACCCTTTAAAATACACCTAAAAACACACCTGAAATTTTGTTAAAAATCCTTCTACTGTAAAATCTCAGATCAGATGAAAAATGTTAATGTCTTTCAGAAATTCAAAGATCAAGTCAGGTGGAACATCTCTGAACAAAGTTTTCATGGAGTCTGCTGTAAAATGTTTGTACCACATCATGCAAGTCCCAACACTATAAAAGAATATGTTTCATTGTGAGTGGTACACAACATGGAATGCACCATGGAGCTTCTTCACTCTTTAAAAGATACGAATGAGTTAAAACGAATGGCCAGTGTGCAGCCGCCATAAAAACCGTTTCTTCATTGCGACCACAAGAGGTAGATGAGAGGAACTCTTTTAGGTTTGGATAGTCTGTGATAACTAGTAACAAATTAAGACACAGAATATGTAGTGACTAATGAAAAATTGCATATCATGCTTGCTTTCAATTCTCCCTCTCCCTTCCTCCACCCCAAACCCTATCTCTCTCTGTCCCCATCTTCTCTGCCTTGATATTTGGTTTGTACCTGCGGTGTTCCATGTGGGTATTGCAGCCGATTTAGAAATTTTTCAGACGGCTCTCTGGAACGAAAGCTGCGTCGCAGTAGAGAACTTTTCGCTTCATCTTCGTCTTCATCATCAGACTTCTCTTTCTGCTTTTCTTTTGGGGCTGAAGAGGAAAACAAACAAGACAATGGAGCAAAATTGTTATCTCTCTAATGCATTGACTTTGTTATGAAAATTCACAGTTCAAACACTTCTTTTAAAACCATATTTTACAGAAAGCTATTTTCTATATTTTACTAATGAATTGAACTTTTATGCTCACTCTTAATAAACTCAATTATAAAATGTGAATTAAGGGATTGAGAACAGAATCAAGAAAGAAAAACCCAAACAAACAAGACATAAAGAGATACTGAGTGGATCATGATAAGCCCATGACAAGTATTAATTAATTACAGAATCTAATCCAAACCAATAAAACCAAAAAGCACAAAGCTCTCCCTGTTCGTGTGTTATGCAGTTTTAATCTATGTTCAATCACTTTCCAGCAAGCACCATGAATTAGTTGTAATTGTACTTTTCACCATGTGGACATTTTGTGTTTGTGGACCATCAAGATGTGTGTGTGTGTGTGTGTGTGTGTGTGTGTGTGTGTGTGTGTGTGTGTGTGTGTGGTGTGTGTAGTGTGTGCGCGCGGCGGCGCGAGTGCACATGTGCATGCACGTGTGTGTATGTGCGCTCATGTATGTGTGTGTGAGTGTGTGTATGTGTGGGTGTGAGAGAGGTGTGCGCACATGTGCGTGTGTGCGAGTATGTGTGTGTGTGACAGAGTGAGAGACTGACAGACAGGCAGACAGACAGACAGACAGAGTGGCGAACAGAGAGAGAGAGAGGAAGACAAAATGCATTTACAAATCCATCCACACAAATAATCCATTATCAGGAGGATCATCTCATCTGTTTAATATAAAAAAGTTTACATTGCTTGATTTGTTAGGAAAAATCTAACTTCCAAGTTCTGTTGAACATTTCTGATCTGTTATTCGTCATGCTGTTGCCTTTGGGGGGGATGGGTCAGTTTTTGACCGAGTCTTTATATATGATTTTGAAAATGTTACTTGTAGGGGAGGACATTTTGCTGGAGCGACGGTGTCTTTATATGATTCAAATTGAACTAGAAACATGCTGACATTCCTGTGCCAAATTGATCAAAATGACTTGTTTCAAAATGACTGGTTGGTACATGAGGCTTGTGACTTTGTGTTCCACAAGACCAAGCGAAAGAAAGAAGAACCAATTACCACCTCATCACTACTGAAACAGGTGCGTGACAGCATGGTGCATGAGCATCGTCTGTAATGCATCCTTTCAAAATATCATGCAGAAAAGTCATAGGCACGTCTGAAACCTTAAGTCCTGCTGAATATAATATTCCATGTCAGATTCTTTCAAGCTACAGCACTTGGAAAGCCCTGGCTAAATTTTCATGGCTACCGCAGGTAGAAGAAAGCTAGTTCACTTTCTTCCATCCTCTTGCAGATAACTTGAGGCTGTTTTCCTTTCCTGCTTATTCTATGGTCAAACTTAAGTATCCCCTGGACCACAGCAATACCAGAGAGGAGGATCGGAAGGATAATGACTTTGACAAAGTTTGTATCTTTAGGCTGTCAGAGAGTTTGAGGAAAAACTCCCATATTTCTGCATCATGTAACAGGAGGAAGACCAACTGTCTTTATGGTCTGTGGTGTGAGATATCGCTGTGTTAGTGATTATGAAATGAGACCCTTGAAACCATCAGCTCTGGTCATGAATATCCCCAGATAAAAGTTAACACAAAGGATTCGCTGAGCACCCGAAAGCTGCATCCAGTAGGTGGCTTAAGGGAACGAGTGTAGGAACAAACTTAAGTGGCAATCACTCTCATCTTGTAACCTCTTGGGCTAAGGTCAGAAACATCTGACCGACCCTGGAAGCGAGCTATGCAAACTGTTGGTAGGCCATCTGGAGACGGTGCCTACTAGTGATTTGCCTTTCATTCTGTTGATGATGATGGTGATAAGGCACAGTCAGGAGGAGTGCCAAGGGGTGTGACCTCTCCCAGTCACAGCCCAAAGATTCCTAGTTGGAGAGATGTTGCAGCAGATGGCTGATAGGTAACCCCTATTGGAGCTGGCCAATAGTTTCGAAGTGTGAGACAGGAAATTTTCTTTGTGGGAAAACCTGAGTTGCAAGCACATCTTGCACCACTTGAGCCAATGATCATTGTACAGGGGCCGTGATCCTGAACAACATGATGTGGTCGCCAGGGACTACACAGACTGCAGGACAATCCTGTTGAGGCTCCATTCTGGTCTGAAGGACACAGGAGGGCCTGTGTTGAGAAAGTTTGCCAGGATATTCCAACCCCAAGCAATGTGCCTTGCTGTGAGGGCGATTCTGAGCAAGTAAAACCAGTGCAGCAGAGCTTTGGCCTGAATCTTTGCCTGTGCACTGGGTGAACGATATCTTATAAGGCGCTATTCCAAACCATGTGATGGACAAAAAACAGTGCCAGCTAAAAGACAAAGAATGAGGTTTGCAATCTTACTGGAATGAGCGATGAGAACTGGCACAGGACTCTGACGCACAATCTCACTGATGGTCATATCCTTGTTGCTCTTGGACAGCTGAACAGGAGAAGTGATGATCACCCCTCTGTCCCCTACCTGCACACAATATTGTGATAACCTTTCAGTAAAGACTTTCTCCATTAAACATCTGCAAATTAATACATTTTCCAACCCCAGGACCCTGTGCAGGATTTACCCTAAATCAAGATTCCTTCATAATTAATAACCCTTTCCTCCTCTACCACCCTCTTTTTTTCTTTTAAATCTCTGATGTTATTACTGAGAAGTTCTAAGTAGCAGCCATGCACAAAACAATCTTAATACCAACAACAAACTATGCTACGTTTTGAAAGATATGCATGCTTTAGTCTCTATACCCTCTCACTTTATCACTAATCAGGGTCCCAATGAAGTACAGCAACCATCTCTAAAATTCACTGATCTAGGGGAGGCCAGCAGATATGCCCTGCATTCCACTGGAACACTTTTGAAACTTGCTTTCTGAATGGGGCAATTTAATGCAGATCTGATCATCAAGTAGCATTCACTTTTCAATCTTCGCTTTTCAATCTAACTACAATCAGGACCATTTGTTTGTACAGCTTTTGTCAATCTCCTTCAGTTTTACACATCTTGCTGATCATGACACCAGTGTACATAATTTTCCATTCAACGGAGTAGACATATTGGCGAATGCCTGCTCTTGAAATGAAGTTCACATCAGATTTTGTTATATCAGTGTCCTCTGTCAGCATACAAAAAAAAAAAAATAAAGACCAGCACTCCACAGATTCCTCTGCTGTTCTTTGTTGTGTTTTTTTAAAATTCTTCTTCCCTTTTTTTTCTTTTTTCTCTGAAATTGTCCCTGCCTCTCCCCCTTCCCCGACTCTCAATTTTACATTTTGCTGAAATCTGCCTAGTCGTGGAGAAATGGAAGCTTATGGCAGTATAGATACGAGGAAAATCAGCGAATAACATCACCAGACTTATTTTGTCATAAACTAACAAGCACAAACCTGACTGACGACTGAATTCCCTGCAGCTGATGAAGTTTCCTCATTTTCAAAACTACGGGCAAAAGTGAATGGCCGTTGTGTTGTCTTTCTTCTCCTGAAAGGAAAAATTGAGAATTAGAAGGGACCAACTCGGAAAAATAAAACAGTAAAAAAAAAAGACTTCAACCAGGAAAAGAAGCATCATTTAATAACATTATTTGTTAATATTTCATTTCCGATAACTCTAATCTACATGTAATAAGGGTGCTCACAGACAGTTGCTGTTTCTTTGTTTTTGACAAACATAACATATGGCCTGGGAAAGAAAAAAAGCAGGGGAGGATGGATAAAGGGGAGAGCAGGATCAGAGGCATTCCTGCTTTTTTTTTTTTTTTTTACATGGAAGAGGTTGCAACAGAAGGTTGGTAAAGCTATCAGACCTCTCACAATTCAACTATTCAGTTAAATAGCTTCAAAGACAAAGAAGACAATGAACTGTCTTTAATTTCAAAAGAAGGTTTAAGAAAAATACAAAGATAAAAGAATTAAGACTGGGGTTGCAGCCTGAAAAAGGAAGTTGTCAGTGGACCTCACGGACCATGCGAGTATAATTTTTTCACAGCCAATAGGATTATCTTCTCCCCTGCGTTTCTCTCACTCCTGCCCCTGCTACCTCTCCGCTGACTGCATCCCTCGTCCCTTAGATCTCCCTAGATCTAGACATGTATCATTACTAACTATATCAGCCGGGAGGTTATACGGTTTTGGCCTTTGAAAAAATAGGGAAATGTTTATCAAAGGCCAAAAAGTCAACAGTAGTGGCCTATCAGTGAAAGAATCAGCACAGATCAGCTATTTTCTTTTGAGTTTGAAGAACAGTGACTGAAACCATAAGTTCCTTGTCACTACTCATGAGCTCGGTGACATGAAAACACTATACTGATGGTGTGTCACACCTATACATGAAGATTGTGATGGTAGAATCCAGCTGCTTTGGGTTTAGTTTTGAACTCCCTGCACTATTAATATTTACGTCAGGGTTTTTGTTATTTTGCATGTCTTGTCATGTGAAACACACACACACACACCCTTCTCAACCTCTGCCTCCGACTACGACTTTTGGACATCATTTCAGTGGTACTGGATTAGGTGCTGAAGTTGGAACTGTAATCATAGAGGACCATCTCTAGAGTCGAGACCACTCTTAGCCACCATTTCAGCTATGCTGAATTCATAGAGGACCATCTCTAGAGTGGAGATCACTCTTAGTCTCTGCCACCATTTCAGCTATGCTGAATTCATAGAGGACCATCTCCAGTGTGGAGACCACTCTTAGCCACCATTTCGGCTATTCAGTGTAGTCATATAGGACCATCTCCAGCAGAGATACAGCTCTTAGCCACCATTTCAGAGATTTGGCATTAAAGTTAGTCTTACAGGCCCATCCCATGACCAGTATGGATACCACATGTTGTTGATGGAGGTCCCTTACCAAGGATCCATGTATCAGGATAAATCAGGCCATTCCTTTTAACACTGCATTCTAGATTTTGTCTTGACCATCATGGAACACGACATGGAAGTACTCACATCGCTATATTTGCTGCTTTAGCTTAGATCATATGTGACTTCCTAAGTGGCACTGCTGGTGATCAACACCCCAAGGTGCTTTGCATCAGATACTGTCTGAAGGTATACATCCATGCAGGATAGCATCAACAGCAAGAGAAAATATCCACATTTGAATTGAAGATGATTCTACTATATTACATTCTCTTTCCATTTCTGGGAGTAAATGCCGTTATTACCAGTGGAATAAATTGCTAAGTTAAACTTGAATTTGGAACTTGAACTTGAACTATACGATATGTGAGGTCTTCTATGAAGTCCTGTTCATCGATCAGTGTGGGTTATACGGCTAGTATACTAATTAATAAGTTTGCATGCGTGGCTTATTGGCAAGACGGGTTTTTACTGGTCTGGTTTCTTCCTCCAGCAAGCATCCAGCCTAATGTGATCATCTGTAGCCCGTTTCGACAACACGTAACCAGCACTGTGACAGCTCTGACAACTGACACAGACAGGACATAAGAACTAGATATATAAGATTTTTTATGCTAACACCTTCGTATATGCAATAAATGAACAACCAACATTAGATGACCACAACCTGTTACAACAAAGCACCTTCAAAATTTTGTTTACGAATGGAAAATAAAAATGACATAACTCAAGTATGAGTACGACGAATAAACGTAACTAAATCCTGAACATATTACTGAATACCTTTTATTATTAGTCATATTGTAAAGATGGACTTCCGCCTGGCGTCTAACTGAACTGTAAATTAATCATATGCAGTCCAACGATTCCTCAACACAAACAGTCATTTCAGTGTTTGAGTGATATGCAGAGGCAACGATTGGGTATCTAATCTAATTAGCCATCTAATCTAAAAAACAAAAATTACACAAACGATTTTAAATCACTCTTCAGACATACGCAAAACGTTTCTTGAAAACTGGTGAGGCTAATCGACTCCCTTCTTTCATTTTGGTTGTACACTTTGCACACTAACTGTGCCGCTGTCCTGTGTTTCGTGTCCGTTTTTCCGCGCCTTCCTTTACAAAACAAAACTTGTGAGAGTTGCCTAACTTGTCTGAAAAAAAAATCGAGTGTTGCGTGCACGACTATCGTGCGATAATACAACTCCCAACCGAGTTCGGCTATTGGCCGACTAGTCGTGCGACCAACCTAAAAAATGTTGCGTGCACGCTAGTCGTGCGATAATGCAACTCCCAACCGAGTCCGGCTATTGCACGACTAGTCTTCCACCCCCACCCCCCACCCCACCCCCTATTCTTTTTTCTTTTTAAATTTTAAATCTTTGCTAAGTCATTACAATGACGGTAAATTGTTAGCCTACCATTATATATATATATAAATAATATATGTGTGTGTGTGCGTGTGTTGTGTGTGTGTGTGTGGGTGTGTGTGTGTGCGCGCGCGCGGTGTGTGTGCATGTGTGAGAATGTGTGTGTGTGTGTGTGTGTGTGTGTTTGTCTGTCGTGCACCGCGCGCACTCACGAATCAAGCAAGTGCATTCACGAAACACCAGCGGTGTGTGTGTGTGTGTGTGTGTGAGTGGTGTGTGGTGTGTGCGAGTCGGTGCAAGATTTTTTATCAAAAATCTACCCGTTTACTGAACGAAGAACACTACACTGATTAAATTGTATTCTTCGAATCAATCAAGAAACTCGTGACTTCATTGTGCTTTTCATTCCCATCTCTAGATCGATCTAGCGCACGCACGCACACACACACACACACACACACACACACACACACACACACACACACACACACACACACACACACAGTGCCGCACTGTGCCGTGCACCTGGGAAAAAAAGATAAAATGAAACTAATAAATTTTGTGTTTCTTTGCATAAGATATGAAACTTTAAAAAAAAAAACTAACCCACTATTGTTCTTCGCATCATGATCAAAATACAAAGCATAGCACTTCAAAGTTGATAAAAATCAAACCAACCAAGCTACGTACTTGAGTAACCAATCAAAAGGAAACAAAACTAAAGAGAATAACTAGAGAAACTAAAGAGGAGTGTGCTTGTTATAAGGGCCGCGTTATATTTACCTATTTCTTTTTTTTTTAAAGACATGTGTGTGTGCGCCGTGTGTGTGTGTGTGTGTGTGTGTGCGTGTGTTGAGAGAGAGGGAGAGACTCGCAAACAGATGCACGGGCGCACATATATCTCACAATACACACACACACACACACACACACACATACACAAACACACACACGCGCGCGTGCGCACAAATGCATATGTAAGCTTATGTAGGTAGGTAAGTAGAGCTATTATAGCCTCGCGGCTTTTATGTGCTCCATCAATTGAAGTGTCAGTACTTTTCCATGGTTTACGCAGGCGTGATTACAGTTGCATATAATTTTGTATAGATTGGATGAGAACAATTTCAGTCATCAAAATCATATACTATATCTTTGAAATTTGCATCTACATCAAGGAGGCTCTAAAACTGTTGATATTGTTAGTTAGTTTGATGTAACTCGGAAGAGAATTCCATCTGCCTACTACTCATTAGCAAATGAATTTCTCCTCAGATTAGTGCGAGAATATTGAACAAATAATTGCCAGCATTGCCTCTTGTGATGTTAGATTTGCTTAACTGGAATAGTGAGTTGAAATCGATGTCATCAACATGGTGGAATACTTGTAGGTTTGAATCAGGTCCACCCCTCACCCTCCTGGCCTTCAGGATGTTAATCCAAAATACCTAAGTCTTTCACCATAAGGCATATTTTTTGCATTCTGGCAGTATTTGGTCGCTCTCTTTGAACCTTTTCTATTGATGAGGATTGCCTTTTAAGTAAAGGGTACCAGATGACATACCGTATTCCACATGTGGTCGGATGAGTGATTTGTATAGCTTTATAAACATATCTTTGTCAATGAACGAGAAAGATCGTCTTATCAACCCAATCATTTGGTTGGCTTTACTAATAGCTTTCTGTATGTGTGGGTCAAAACTTAGATCACAATCAAATATAACTCCAAGGTCCTTTTCCTCTACACATTTTTGGATCATTTGATTTGAATCACCCATTTTCATTGTGTAATCATTTTGGGGGTTCTTCTTACCAATGTGCAGCACTTTACATTTTTGAACATTGAAATACAGGTTCCATTTGTGAGACCAATCCTGCACATTGTTGAGGTCCCTTTGAATAACAGAGTGATTGCTTGAATCCCCATAAATCTTTGTATCATCGGCAAAAATCTTACATGTATTTGTTAGACATCCGGTAAGTCATTTATGAATATCGTAAAAAGGACCGGGCCCAAGATGCTCCCCTGTGGAATACCACTCAAAACTGGTTTGTCTGAAGAGTATACTGACCCCACCCTCACTCTTTGTCTTCTGTCAGTCAGGAAGTCTGTAATCCAGTCAAGAAGAGATCCATGAATCCATAATTCTGTAACTTAATCAATAGTCTTTTGTGCGGTACAGAGTCGAAGGCTTTACGGAAGTCTAAATACACTATATCTATTGGTTTTTTGTCATCAGTAAGTACAGTTAAGTCGTCCATAACTTGAATCAGTTGTGTCATGCATGATCTTTTATTACGGAAGCCATGTTACAGTCCGCAAAGAGTTTAAAATCATTAAAATATGATACTATGACATCCCTTACAATTGACTCTAGCACTTACACATTATGCAAGTGAGGCTGACCGTCTGTAGTTACTCGGGTCTTGTTTGGAGCCTTTTTTGAATATGGCAACAACATCAGCTGATTTCCAGTCATCTGGATCTTTCCTGTCTCTAAAGATTTATTAAACAAAATACGAAGGGGATTGATAGTTCCTTACAAAGCTCTTTCAATATTTTAGCTGGAATTTTATCTGGTCCCTGAGCCTTCGAGGGGTCAAGATTTTAAGTTAGTCTCCACAACCGTTGGGGTAACTCTAATCCTGAAAGAGTTATGCCTTCTAAATTAAGTGGTTTAGTTATTTTAGGTAAATTTCTATGTTCTCGCGAGTGAATACACTTGAGAAGAAGTCATTAAGCGTTTCCGCTTTCTCGGAGTCAGTTATTGCCATTTTACCTGAATCCATTTTCAGAGCGTTGATTCTAGTGTTTATTTTCATTTTTTCCTGCACATATTTCCAGAAGTTTTTAGGGTTACTCTTTGCCTGGTAAGCTATAATTTTTCTCATACCCTTTCTTTGCGATTTTATCATTCTCTTGAGAGATTTCTTTCAATAATATATCTTTGGTAATCTATACCAGATTTAGTTTCGAGATATCTTTTAAAGGCGTTATAACTTTTCTTAATTTGTCTCAAATTTTTCGGTCCATCCATTTTGGTTGATTTTATGCGTATTAGCTGATTTTCTAATTGCCACCTTTGGTATATGAAGTCTGACCATACCAGACGAACCCAGTCTCTGATAAGAGACCAGCACACACACACACACACACACACACACACACACACACACATATATATATAATATATATATATAATATATATATATATATATATATACACACACACACATATGTATATATACACATATATATATATATATAATATATATATATATATAATCAGAGTTAAGCCACTCAGAACGATAAAAGTGCTCAACCATGTAGGGAGCGACATACCATTTAAAATAGAATAAAATTCTATTTTAAACTGGTATATATATAATATAATATATAAATATATATATATATGTACACACACACACACACACACACACACACACACACACACACACACAACAGCAGCAGCAACGGAGACCACAACTACAACAAGAAAAAAAAACTTTTTAAACGTGTTAATAACTTTCGGACTATCGACACGTCGGAACAAAATTTTCATCGGAGTGTCGGATAACGCTTCTTCGGACTGTTGAAACAGATTATTGTTTCGGAATTCCGAAGTATCGATAGTCAAATGGATGTCGACAATCGCTACGTCGGAACAGAAAACGTCGACTATGACTTTTCGGACAGTTGAACATCGGAACATCGGCGCGCCCGTGACGACTTAAAGAATGGATGGCACTGAAACTTAACCAAACAAGATCTTCTTCATGGTTACTTGTAACGGACCTCCATTCAGCCAGCAATATCTCTACTTACTGAGAGGTGAAGGGACAAGGAGGATGAGAGTGAAAACGTTTGAGCTTCTCCCTTCAAAGGGATCCCGCAGGACTGACAAGGAGGGGTCTGCTGATGCACGCGAGTGTCCTGGTGCAGGATGTTCCGCGTCCTTAGATAAATGAAGAAATGATTTAAATGCAGGTAGGCTACACATCTGTTCACGGGTGTAGCACGTGGAGCTTCAAGTTCAAATGAATCGGTCCCAATCTTGTAGAGTACGAGACATGTGGAAAAGGGCCAGGAGGCGTGATGACATTTGTGACGTCACCATGCTAGACTGTCCTTATCGCCGTTCCACGATTATGTCTGACTATTCTTGCTGAGTTTTTAATATACTTTTTATCTTCATCATCATTATCATTTTGTTGTTGCTTTGCTTGGGAGAGAGAGGGAGTGAGGCGCGCACAGCTCAAAAACAGTCATTGCGTAATTAGAGTCGTGCAACGCAACCATTTTTAGTTCGTCGCACGACTATTCGTGCCAATAGCCGGACTGGGTTGCCAGTCGTATTATCGCACGACTAGTCGTGCACGCAACACCATTTTTCTTCGTCGCACGACTATCGTGCCAATATCCGGACTGGGTTGCGAGTCGTATTATCGCACGACTAGTCGTGCACGCAACACCGGCCAAAAAAAATAGCACAAATAAAAATGATAATTACTGCCATAATGTGTGGTTTACGCTCTCTTGTTGAATATAGACTAGCATAAATTTTTAATGATGTTTTTGACTCTCGTAATTTGTTTGACGTGCTATCTGAGATAAAAACACCGTTGTTTGAAATTGTAGCATGAGTTACTTCCCTTCATGGTTTTGTTACGATTTTGCTGCCAGCAGCTGCACGGTAAGCTATGCAATATTGTGAATGAATCTCATTAAAAAATTCATCTTGTTTAGTTTTCACATTGGACGGGGTAAGTTTTCGTCCAATTCATACTGTGTGTAAGAAGTTCACTGTCTGTATCTTTATGTGAAACAGACGAGGAGCTGTGACATAGTTCGTGTGTTTGCCTGTGTGTAATTTCATCGTCTGCTATTTCTGTCATGTTTATGAAGTTTAAAAGGCGAGCTGTTGCAGTTCGTCCACTGATGTCATGTGATTGTGTCAGAGTGATCTGTTGGATTGTGTTGGTATTGTATTCTGACTCCTGGTGACGAAACCACAAATCAGTTGTCGCATGAAAAATAACAAAGGGGCTCACAAATTTAATTCACAATACCCCTACATGTGACAGCCAGAGCCAGTGTCAGGTGTGTTGAGCGCCATCGGAAAACTTTTTCTTTTTGTGTTTTAATAAACAAGAGTAAATGTATGTAAGATCGTAATCTTATACCATGCAACACCCGCCTATATTTTACAGTGAAATCTTCGACTGTCGTAAACGAATCAGCTTCAGATCTGGTCATAAAGAATGTCACTCTAATCCATAATTAGGCTGGGGGGGGGGGGGGGGGGGGGGGGGGGGGGGGGGGGGGGGGGGGGGGGGGGGGGAGGGGGGGGGGGGGGGGGGGGAGGGGGAGGGGGGGGAGAGAAAAAAAGAAATCGGTGAAGTAGAGCATGAAGGACTCGAGGTCGGAATGTATAGCGTTATCTTATTGCAGGGCATTAAAGACATGACACAGTGTGTAGTGGTATGTGCGGGGAAGCATTTTGTGTTGGTTCTCTACAGAGGAGCTGCGGCTGACAGTAAAATGAAGAGCATAAATTTATTTGTTTTTAGTATGGAACTCACCATGTCAGTTATCATGTTATGATATGATATGTATTTTACCCAAATCATGCTGGATGTAAACATGTGTGTGTGACTGATTAAGATTCCATTAATAAGGTTAAACCTGGGCAGTGACCACATGCAAAGACAACAGGGAAAAGAAAATGTCGGATCTTCATCAGATGTTGGAGGGTCACACCACAGGACATCCAGCTGCAGGGCTGACCAACCAACTTAATATTCCTAAATGGAGAGTTTTCAACATTGTTCAGTTTTGTCTCTGTGTGTGTGTGTGTGTGTGTGTGTGTACATGCATACAGGTCTGCCTGTGTTGTGTGGGGGGGGTGGGGGGGGAGGGGCGGGTGCATTATGGTTGTGTGTCCATGTTACAGATTTCTTTTTGTAAGCTAGCACCCTATACCATCTGAATTATTCATCTATAACATTTTTGACGCCCTCCTTCTAACCTCTACCACTTACCCAATACCCCACCCTTCTCTTGACATACACTGACTCATACACACACACCTTTGTCTGATAAACTGTTGGAGAAAAGATGTTAAATTGAAGACCAACACACACTCACCGCACGCACGCACGCATGCACACACGCACGCACACACGCGCACACCCCGCACGCACACACGACACACACGCACGCACACACACACACACACACACACACACACACACACACACACACACACACACACAACACACCTACATCTACACCTACATCTACATACAAACATGCATGCACACACAAACACACACTCTCATACACATCTACATAGAAACACATGCATGCACACACAAACACACACTCTCTCTCTCTCACACACACACACACACACACACAGACACACACACACACACACACACACACACACACACACACACAGAAACACATGCACACAGAAACACACACACACCAACACACACACACACACACACACCACACACACACACACACACAACACACACACACACACTCACACACACACACAAGCAGGCATGTGACACACTCACAAACATACACACAACACACACACACACACCACACACACACACACACACACACACACACACACACACAAATTACCTTTTTTTAAAATTTCATGTTTGTTTCCAACGATAACTCACAGGCACACGTATGTTGGATTTGTTTGGACATGTTGCATGTCACAATATTCAAATTGTTCTGTCAATAAAATTTCTTTGACATGGATTTCACCTTGATTAGTATGTAGAAAGGTAAAAAAAGAAAGAACTTCAGGAAAGAAGAGAACCTGAAACCGCTCTGATTTGTTGATGATGGTAGGTAAGCAGTAAGCACAAGAAAGTGGTTTCCAATGGCGTTGAACCCAACATGGTCTGTCTGTGCAACACAAGCCAATATTTAGTACTGCTGTCATCTTGGTCAACCCAGTATAAGTCAGACAACCTGATAAATGATTGCTGTTTTGGCTTGTAATAGTTGTATTGGGTTTGATCCAGTAGGTCTAATTATATTGGGACAACAACAACAATAACAGCAATGTAATGGACTATCTCATGGTAAACAGTTTATTTGCATTACACAGCAACCCTCCTTTAGAACTAAATGAATAAAGAATGACTTTAAATGCAGCATTCACACACATGCAAGCACGCACCACACACATGCAGCACGCAAGCACACGCCACACACACACACTCCTTCCCTATTCTACATGCACTGTTCACACTCGCATCGACTGGTTGATTATCTTTGCATGAGCTGCATTACTTGAACAGCTGTATCACCTAGAAGTAAGTACTTGATCAGAGGTATTTTGGGTTGACTGTAATATTTTGATATCATTTAACTCATTATAGTTTTGGGTACCTCTGCACCCAAAACACACACCACACCACACACACACACACACACACACACACACCACACACACACACACACACACACACATTATATCACTGAACCATTAAAACTGTTCTCATAAAATGTTAGGAATTAAGAAAAAAAAATTACCTTACTTTGCCCCATCAAATTCTGGTATCTGTGCGTGAAAGAAAAATATAATCGGTTGTGTCATTTGCACTGTATACTTATGATGAAACATGGGTCCTGGTAGACCCATACTCTAAAGGGCAGTAATCGGATACTGCAGCTCATTGAGTGTATGTCCAGGTGGATGGGCATCATCAGTTAAAGTATAAAGTCCTCAGGACTCTTTGACAATATTGGTTCACCAGGACCTGCAACAGCTAAATAACAGTAAAAACACAAAGTAAAGCCTGCATAAAATGTATGGGTACCGAGGGACCTGCGGTATGTGGACTGGTGTAGTTGAAAGCGACATCAGGGAAAGAAAAGGAGATGGTTTGGCTCATCTGACATGGTAATCCAGCCACCATTTCCACATCACAGCTTGGACGGGAACCCTCTGGGGAAATGAAGGTCAGCACTAACATGGCCGAGAACTTTGCAAGCAGAGCTGAAGACAATTGACATGTCTGGGGGAGAGGTTGAATGGGCTGTTCAAGACAGAGACAAATGGATGGAAGCAGTTGTGGCCCTATACATGCTCCAGAGGACTTATTAAATCAGCAAGGCCAGCGAAAAGACAGAAGCAGTTGTGGCCCTATACATGCTCCAGAGGACTTATTATAATCAGCAAGGCCAGGCGAAAATACAGAAGCAGTTGTGGCCCTATACATGCTCCAGAGGAACTTATTAAATCAGCAAGGCCAGGCGAAAAGACAGAAGCAGTTGTGGCCCTATACATGCTCCAGAGGACTTATTAAATCAGCAAGGCCAGGCGAAAAGACAGAAGCAGTTGTGGCCCTATACATGCTCCAGAGGACTTATTAAATCAGCAAGGCCAGCGAAAAGACAGAAGCAGTTGGCCCTATACATGCTCCAGAGGACTTATTAAATCAGCAAGGCCAGGCGAAAAGACAGAAGCAGTTGTGGCCCTATACATGCTCCAGAGGACTTAGTAAATCAGCAAGGCCAGGCGAAAAGACAGAAGCAGTTGTGGCCCTATACATGCTCCAGAGGACTTATTAAATCAGCAAGGCCAGGCAAAAAGACAGAAGCAGTTGTGGCCCTATACATGCTCCAGAGGACTTATTTAAAACAGCAAGGCCAGGCGAAAAGACAGAAGCAGATATCCTCACAGGCGGCGGAAGCAGGGGGGGGGGCGGGGGGGCCATGCCCCCCTCCAGAAAAATATTGGGGGGGTCAGCCTTATATACTGCCCCCCCCCCCCCCCCCCCCCCCCCAATATTGAGCACCTCCAAAAAATCAGAGAAAGAGAGAGAGAGAGAAGGAGAGAGAGAGAGAGAGAGAGAGAGAGAGAGAGAGAGAGAGAGAGAGGAGAGAGAGAGAGATGTTTGATGTGCATCATCTTGTCGTCATACTTGTCATACTTCCTGTCAAACTCGCTCAGAAAAGATGTCAACAAAATTTCTCGGGAACCTCTCTGCAGCTGACCCACTTTGGTCACACATTACTGACCATTTACCTGACCAACATTGCCAAGAATGGCATATATGCTGATGCTATTGTAGTGCAAGCTATGGCGAGAAATGATTGGTAGGGACATACACATCGTAACAAGTCAGCAAGAGAGCTCCAGGATATGCTACCTGATGAATAAGATCTTGGCACAAGACATTGAATCATCCCTTCCACCTGTCCTTATAGGGCAAATAAGCGAGGAACATTTTGTGAGCCTAACACTTCATCAAACCAGGACAGTGAAAATGATGAAGAAAAGGAGGAAGAAAGTGTTTCTTCTCATCTCCTACAGAAGGTGCATCAATCATAGTCTCCTCGTGACGACGCCAACCGCCCCTGCGCAGTCTCCTCGTGATGACACTGACCGACCTGCTACTGTAAGAAAACCAAAATGTCAGTCTACTGTGTGCTGCAAGGACGCAGTCAACCCCTTTCAGCCACAAAGCGACACAGTCCCTCCAAACTGACCAGGTAAGTTCAGAAGGCCCCGCTATTTCCAAAGATCTTGGTTCCAGCAATACCCTTGGCTTCACCTATGCACAACAGACAAGAAGGTATTGTTTCTTCTGCATGAGGGCTAATCATCAAGGCTGCAAACCTGATGCAGCGTTTGTATGTAGCGGTTTTGACAACTGGAAGAAAGCACTGGAAAAGTTCTCAAGCCACGAAAAATCATCTTCACATGGAGCAGCCGTGTGTGAGTAAACTGTAGGCAGTCTACAACGTCAGTGTATGCTCCATGACGTGTCAGCATGAAACAGAACAAAAGAAACACTGCAAAACCTGATGAACGAACTAAAGAGCCTTCAGTTTCTCCTGCGTCAGGGTCTGCCTCTCCGTGGACATGACGAGCAGGAAGGCAACCTTCAACAGCTGCTCAAGTTCTGCTTTGGAGAGGGCTGCAAGGAAAAAACAAACACAGGTTCAAAATACTGTCACATGATATGTCAACGAGATCCTCAGGATTATGGCACGTAAAGTCTTGCGATCTGTTGTACCTGAAATCAGAGAAGCGAATTGATTTTCGATACTAGCTGACGAAACCCGTGATGTTGCAAACAGGGAGCAGGTTGTAATTTGCATAAGATGGGTAGCTGAGCAGTTTGAAGTCATAGAGGAGCCTGTGGGACTGGTGCATGTTGACAATACCTGTGCTGAGACAATTTTTAATGCGCTAAAGGATTGCTTGATCAAGCTGGGCTTGCCAGTGCAGAAGTGTAAGGGTCAGGCCCACGACGGGCCAGTAATTTCAGGGTCACGTTTCAGGAGTAGCAAAACGGTTCAAAGATGAGGTCCCGTCAGCAGTGTCCGTACACTGTTTGGCACACTCAGTCAGTCTTGTGTTACAAGAGGCTTCCAGAAAGGTCAAAGTAATAAGAGATGCCCTTGACTTTGGCCACAAAAAGGTCATTCGTTGCCAGCCTTT
>CM031595.1:85407407-85415847 GCA_018398815.1 Conus ventricosus | reverse complement strand
TATATGGGAGCGAATATCGAGAAAACAATTAAATATTATTATACTAAATATTTTTCATTTTATAAAAACAGTCTGTTCAGTTTATCCAAATGTGCCTACAGCACCGCCAAAAGAAGGATAGCAGCAATTCTGTGCTGAAGTAAAAACCTTCAGATTAACAAACATTACACAAATGCAACAAAAACTAGAGCAAGACCTTTCAAAATACAGCAAAACCAAACGAAGGTATTCTGCTGCCTTTAATGCTGTTACATATGTTAATACTGGAGCATCGACTATAAGCGCTCTATCAGCAGGAACGAGTGTTGGTCTCTTAGCAACGGCATAGGCGCACCCGCAGCTTTACCTCTAGGGGGTTTGTCTTTAGCTCTCGGTCTGTGTTCATTAGCCGTAGTGCTGCGAGCAAAAAAATAAAAACTAAACTCCAAAAGCACACAGCCATGGTTCAACTAATAACAGCTAAACTTATTTTCCTTCAAGCTGATTATAAATAAAGCACTAGCTGACTCAAACATCACGGATGAAGAATTTAGTCGTTTACAGGCCGATTTTGATGACTATAAAAGACAAAAGTTTGATCTTCAAAGAAAGGCGAGGGCAAGTTTTTCTCAACAGCCAGACCCCAGCAGATAAAAAAGGAATGCTTAAAAAAAGTAAACGAAACATTAAACTCTGTTCTAAACAGCTCACATTAACAACGCCAAAGGGTGTTTATACTTTATTTATGAGTCCAAGCACAAAAAGACCATTGATATTGGTTCTGATTAAGTTTTTTTTTTTAATTTAAATAAATATTTTGGCTTAGAAAAGAAAGACAGCATGGCTAAGATATATGAAGGACAAGACGAATTGTTTGAAGGAATGCTCGAGAGAGAGCGTTTATCAAGAGCACTGAATGATATTGATTTAGAAGTCATTGACCCAACAAACGTACAGGCAAGCGTGTTCATGCAATTTCTCAAGTTCCAGGCAAACTAACAATAGACCCGCCAGTTAAAGTAATGTTAGCTGTTTTAATCGACTATGTAACAATAAATGAAGAAAATCTAGAAGTCTGGGTCTCAACTAAACAGCAGACTATTCTTTCTCATAATGACTTAACACCCGGTTGGGCAGACGAACTGCTTACACAGTTTGACGCTGCCGCTGAAGAAGCTAAAATGAGAGGCTCTGGTTGGTCAGAGGGCGAAGTCTTAGAGATTAAAATTAAAACAGGCTAAGTATGCACCGATTGTAGGCAAGGCTTACATTCCGCTACCTCGGATTGGTTTAAAGAGAGCAGTTTTAAACATAAAAAATTCAGACAACAAATGTTTCATGTGGTGCGTTCTTGCAAGGCTGCATCATGTCCGCGAACACGCAGAGAGAGTGACTAACTATCGGCAATACGCCAAAGATCTTAACTTCAATGGAATATCCTTTCCTGTTAGTGTAGAACCCAAATTGATCAGTTTGAAGAACAAAAACAACCCAATAACTGTTAATGTATACACATGGGACGAGGAAACAAATTTGGTGCCAATTAAAGTGTCCAAGAACAGTCCAACAATAGGCGAACCAGACAAAAATCATGTTGACTTACTACTAATGTTTTCACCAGCAGGGCTACCCCATTACACATTGATACGCACAATGAGTAGATTATTGAGTTATACTACAAACAAACATAGCAAACAAGAATTCTGCAGAAAATGTTTAACAAGAATTCCATCTGTGCAAGCTGCGAGTGAACATATAAAACATTGTAAAAGTTCTGTAGACTGTAATACAGAACTAATTACGCCCCCGCCAGGATCTAAAGTTAGTTTTAAGAACTGGAAACGGCTGCAAAATTCTCCATACGTAGTTTACGCAGACTTCGAGTCGCTTATTGTTCCTTATGAAGGGCCAGCACCACAAAAACTTCGAAAAAACAGTCTTAATGAGTAATCATCAGATTTGTTCATTTGCCTTCATTATTGTTAGGTCGGATGGCGTTTATTCAGAGCCAGATTATATAGAGGACCAGATGCTGCAGAAACATTCTTAAAACGCATGCAGCAAGTGCGTAATGATTGTTCTAATAATCTAAACTTATCTGAAATCATAATGGCGCCTGAAGACCAACAACAGTATGACTCAGCCACGCATTGTTGGATTTGCGGTTTAGAGCTAACGCCCAAGAGTGTAAACCCACAGTAAGAGACCATGATCACATTAGTGGGAAGTTTAGAGGTGCAGCGCATAACAAAAGCAATCTTCAACTAAAGTTTGAACCAAAGACATGGAAGCTGCCATCTTCTTTCATAACTTGCGAGGTTACGACTCTCCAAACTTATATTGCAAGCAGTAACCAGCGCCTTTAGGGTAGCATGCATTGCACAGTCATCAGAAAAGTACATGTGTTTCACTTTAAATAACATGTCTTTCTACGACTCTATGCAACACATGATGGGCTCATTAGAGGCACTGGCTATGTCCTTAAAGTCCTGCCCAATAACGGAAAAATATTTTGACCCAACTCTCGTTAGAAAGGGTGTTTACCCTTATGAGTACATGAACAGTTGGGAAAGGTTTGACGAAGACACACTTCCTCCTAAAGGCGCGTTCTTTTCTAGTCTTAGAGGAAAGGACATCAGTGATTCTGATTACCAACATGCTCGAGATGCGTGGCAGAAGTTAGATTGTAAAAACGATGGGAGACTATCATGATTCATACTTTATGGCCGATGTATGTTTGTTGGCGGACGTCTTTGAAAATTATAGGAAAAACCTGCATGAAACATTATAGCCTGGGTCCTGCGCATTACATTTCTGCGCCTGGGATGAGTGGACGCTTTCTTAAAGTTTACTGGAGTACAGATTGATTTATTGTCTGACCTACCATTATTTTCAGATGAATGAAAAACGATTGCGCCGAGGAATTTAGTATGGCGTCGCAACATTACTGTAAAGCATACAACAAATACTTGGATCATAAATGATCCGAGTAAAAGGTCTAACTATCTATGTATTTAACGCAAACAATCTGTATGGATGGGGCAATGGCGCAATCACTCCGTACACCAATCTTAAAAAGTTACACAGGTACGAATGAATTTTCAAAGCTATTAAAGTGGTAGGGCAGTTTAAAACGCCTGAACATCAGCGCGGATACATCTAGAATTGACTTAGATATACTCATGAACTCCATGACCTGCAAATGACTATCCATTAGCACAAAAGTCTAAAGAATGATCTCAAGAGAGCCCCCCTAAACTTGGTGCTAATCTCGGTGGCACAAAAATTATGTCTGCCTTACAGACTTCTACAATTTTATTTAAGACAGGTTGAAGTTTCCAGACTTGTTCATCTATAATTGCTTTGACCAAGAACATTCATGAAACCATACATCAGAAGAACACCAAATCTTGAGAACTAAATCCCAGATGCCTCAGAAAAAGACTTTTTTAACTGAGGGAACAACAGCTTTTTGGAAAGACTATGGAGAATCCGCACAACCAAGATGTCAGATTGGTACACCAGAGAGAATGAAGCAATAAGGCTGACTTCAAAACCTAATTAATCAGACTTTAAAAGATTTCATGATCAGCTTTTGGCATAATATAAAAAAAGAAAGTCAAATTGGACAAACTGTATTTATGGAGTTTTTACTGTGTTTAGAATTAAACAAAGCTTTTGATGTTAGAGTTTCTTTATGACTACTTTAAAGCCCTCGTATCCTGATCCAGAGTACTTTTACACAGATACTGATAGTTTTGTTAAATATCCCTACTGAAGATATCTAAAAGACATGGAATTAGAATAGCTAAGGTCAGCGGTGGTACGACACATCTGATTACCCTAAAGATTCCCTTTGCATTCAATTACAAATAAAAGGTTTTTAGGAAAGATGAAGGAATGAATTACTGGAAAGGTGATCAAGGAGTATGTGGGATAAGGTCAAAAATGTACATATTCGAGCCAGGAGCAAATCATTAAGAAACAACAGGAAGACTCCCCAGCGTTGTGCAGTCCAAACAAAAACACATGACAACTACAAGAAGCACTGTTTGGCAATAAGACTTTTCACCATGACTAACGTAAAACAGCGATCTAATCTACATGAGATCAACACAACTGTTGTAACAAAGATTCATTAGATAGAACCAACACAAAACGGTGTTTGTTAATCTCCGGAGATTCTCCATAGCAACGGGCCCTGGAGAACCGTAAATTAATTAAAGCGGAACTGTGTCTGGTGGGATTATCTGCAGTTCTTCCTTCACAAAAGATCTTTGAGGAGCTGGTGTTTTGTTGTGTCAGTTTTCTCGTAATTAATACACGGGCGGATTCATCTTTACAATTCTTTTTATTTCATATGGGACAACACTCCAACTGGATCGTTGCCCTGATGCGAGTGTCCCCATCAGCTTCTTTCCCCCGGTAACTAAAGTACCTTACTTTCAAACCAAACGTAATAGTTTGCTGGTTTACTGGAGTCTTCACAACATTTATTGTTTTTTCTTTGAATTGCTTTACGTTTTAGCCCTTTAAATTCCTTCATTAATTCATTGCGCGCATAAACTGAGGGCAGTCTACTAACCCATTCTGTGTTGCGAGAATTGTCAATCAGCTCTCTGTGAATACTGTTAGGAGAAAAGTCTTTCGCTACTGTTTGTTAAAGTTTCACAAATCCGTGATCTGTGGAACTCCCAGAATGCCTCTTTTAATGGTAACCTAAGTTTCAACTATAATTGATACACTTGGCCTTTACATTCTTTACCATCATCGACTTAATCATGCGAGGATAAGTTAGTGGCCCTCGTTGGTATATCAGTTGTATAGCGACAGCAACAAGCAGAAGCACACTTTTGTGTTAATGTTCAGAGCATCTTAATCTTGAAGCTATGTCAATGACTGTTATGCGTACTTAATCTTTTTTCGTCTAATCCTATCAGAGGGTAAAATAGAAGATACCATTTATGGGTGTCGATTTTGGAGTTGTATTGACGAAGTGTGTCTCTGTATGTTCGCCTAGGTGGCAGTAAATAAATTTGCCAAATCGCATGTTTAGATAACCATTCCTTTGCTGTTTGTTCACTGACCTGCTGCTTGCTTAGCTTTGTAATTGCTTGTGATGGCCCTTCCAATTTCCTTTGGGCGAATAATAGATTTGTTTATTTTTGATACAGCCAATATTATGTCAACAAATACCACGACCGTTCATACAACGACAAATAAACCCGATTTCATTGCATCTTTGTTTTTCGATGTTTGATAAAAGTCACTGAATTTTGGTGTGGGCAATGTCTAGATTGGTTTTGCCTGTTACTAGATAATAATGTTTTATTGCTTGATCAACATTTTTAAATGTGTAAGCTGCATTCCCTGTCTTTTCAGTGTGTCATAAATAAAATCTAACTGCTCCAAGTCCCTCTGCCTTTCAATAGGCGTCTTGTGCAGCAGCTAGTTCCTCCATAAGCTTTTGTTATGTCTTTCTCTCTCGCTGTCATTCCCCAGTTTACTAAATGCGAAATACTGCCGCTAAAAGCAAGCGCATTCACCACACGCCGCCGATCCATTATTGCGAGTGAAGCCATTTTTTATAAATGTATTTTTTTTTTTACATATTTATATTCACTCGAAATTATTCCTTGCTTAACTAGAAAATCTTTCGTAGCAAATGTAGCTGCAATAATAGCAATCAGTTATGCTGAATCCTCAAAGTCAAGTTTGCCAAGATCTGCTAGGGTTTAATTTCTTAACAGGCTTTTACTCGAGCATTGAGTATCCAACACTTTCCCCAATAACAGCAAATGGTATACAAGGTTAGCAATAGTTTTTTTTTCGTGCTCATTTTATTAAAATATAATAATTATAATTATTAAAAAACATGAACATGATGATCTCCTACAGCAACAAGCAGCCTAAACCTTCCCCGAACTTATGATGCCAAGTGATGACAGCTATTATGCCCAAAAAGAGAGGCTGTAAGTCTTTCTGGCAGCGTGTGGAAAAACAAAACAGTTCCTCGGTAACTGAATTCAGCATTGAACAGATTTCAACAGATGTCGCCACAAGACATTTTAAAAGTATCATAAAGGTATGAAGCGCAGCTGGGGTCTAGAATGTAAACTCAAGTGTGGGGCAAACGGTTTTCTTAGTTTTGTACACTAATCTAGTCAGTAGATTTGCTCCCATAGTTCTGACAAGATCTTAACGCGTAAGATTTAACGCAAGATTTCCTGTTTTAACAAAGTCATTAGAGTCTCTAGGCTGTATCTTATATTACAGATTTGGAACATTGATTTTTATCGCCAGTAAATCATGGTAATAATCTTTAATCATATAGATTTTATTTCCCCCTTCAAAATGAACGAGCTGGAAAATCAACAGAACCAGAAAACACTGAATCAGGTGAGAAAGTAACCAAGCTAGAAAATCACCAGAAAACGCTGAATCAGGCGGAGACCATTAAAAATCCTGGGCGTTGTGAAGCATAAGAAAATTAGCCGAGTGGAACAGACAAAAAAATTAATGTTTCCAGCATCATGAAAACATAACACCGCCAACGCCCCAGAACAAGTTGCTTCAATGCCCAGCAGTAAAAACACCATGGTGATACAAGGGCAGCCAAAGTCTTCCATGGAATATTGAACTTAAAAACTTGTTGCCATTTTTTTTGCGGTCCCTTGCTGCTGCTGGGGGCGGGTTTATTACAGTTATAAACATATAAAGAAGGCAACAGAAACGAAAGCCTATCAAAAAAATCTGAGCCACTAATGCAGAAAGAGACAACTGCACTCCAAAACCACCAAATAACAAAGCATCATCATGTTGATCCATTTCAAATGGAATATATTTTAAGAACTTAATTTTAAATTTTTTTTATAAAAATAGATCATGGGCGTATTATAAAATGATGAAGTCAATAAATAAAAGACCTGGAGTCTATAAAGACATTTCCATAGACCCGATGTAATCAAAGCGGTTGCTTCGTATGAAAACCTTCATTAAGATCTATGCAGAGAACGCTGAGCAAGACATTCTCAACAATGACGCTTTTTGAGGCGTGTGTGTACTGGTTATAATCTATCTTAGACAACTACTATTTAAGATAAAAAACAATAGGTATCTTAGGTTCTTAGATCTTAGGTTAACTTGAGAACAACTTTAATTAAAAACTTGCCTAAGGAACTTGTGAATGACTTGAGGAAATGACTTGTAAATGACTTGAGAATAACTTAAAGTAAGAACATGTGAATGAACTTGAGTAATGACTTAAGTTAAGAACTTGTGAATGCTTTGAGAGATGACGTTGTGATGACTTGAGGATGACTTGTACATTACTTGAGAAAAGACTTAAGTAAGAAACAAGTGAATGACTTGAGTGTGCATGCGTGGGGTGGTGATGGGGGTGGGGGGGACGTGCGGCTGGGGCGGGGGGCGTGCATGCTGTGGGGCAGGAACAAAACAAACAACAACACAAACACAGACAATAGCCAGTCCAGGTGGGGGAGGTGGGGGGGCGTGCGTGCGTGGGGCAGACAAAACACACAAACACCAACAAACAAACCAGAAGTAGAACTATAAACTAACCGGCTGTGTCCCGCGCCGCAACCTCAATCACCCAAGTGATCACATAGGTCGTTTGCCTAGTTTGCCGCTGAGCTGTGCTTGGTGCTGCCGCGCTATTGTAGTCAAGCGATCACATAGGGTCGTTTGGGCCTAGTTTTGCCACGAGCTTTTGCAGGTGCTGACGTCATTGGCACAAGCTTATCAAATTAGGGTTGTTTGGCCTAGTTTGCCTCTGCTCCTCTTTTCTCAACCAGGCTTGCAGATGGCATGGCAGAGTTACAGCAATTACTGCTGTGGCCGAGCTTTTAAGGCGGCTCTAATCGCCAGTAGTAGTACATCCGTCATTGTATATTTGGAGCATTTATAAGAAGATATGCTGGCCACACACTACTCCTCTCCATACTGGTAGATCGTACAAGGTCTGCCTAGCCCTAATCTAGTTTTTGCCAGAACCCCCGAAAATTGTCATCCAGTTGCATAATTTATAAATGGTTTGGGCTTTGCTACACAGTTCATTATACTGATTTCCTACTGTGGAATTTAGCTAGTCTATAAAAACACACGAGAAATGAATGAGTTTCCTAGCATACGAACCAGACTGTTCACCTGCCGTCTTAAGAAATGAACGCCATGTTTGATGCGTTTTTTGTTTTTTAAACAGACTTGGCTTGTCTCAAAACCAAACGTCCACAATCAACGTCGTGATGGATGATTTGCTTTGGCCACTTTCAAACAATGCGCGCCAATTTATTAAATAAGGAACCCACTCATCGATAGACAAACCGCATTGAAATTGGCTATATATAGTGTTTCAGGCAATATTGCCTTCAAAAACGATTTTCATTTCTTGAACTCAACAAACCTTTAAGATAGTCGTTCCATTTCCAAAGCAGTCGGTTCA
>CM031595.1:85397407-85402407 GCA_018398815.1 Conus ventricosus | reverse complement strand
GTCCACTCATCATCATCTCCGCGCATCAACATCTCCGATCGTCATTTTCACTCATCACCCCTCCAGGAGCTTAGGACATCAACAGTAGTCCACCACTGCCCTCTGTCGTGGGGATTCCTGACCAGCCGTCCCATCACCCCCATCTGTCTGGTCAAGGTCCTGACACCAGTGCCACCGTGCCCCTTTCCTTAGCGGTACCACTGGAAGGCTTGTCCGGTCATGTTTGATGTGGGTTTCTTGAGGACGTGTCTGATCCATCTTCTTCATTTGATCTCATCAGTGGCTGATGGCTGGGGTGTTTTCTGCCAGAGGTTGATGCTGCTGACAGAGTCAGGTTAGTGGGTCTGAAGGATTATTCTGAATCAGCTGTTTGTGAATGGCTGTGCTGTTTTGATGGTTTTCTTTGTTGCTCTCCATGGCTCTGCGCCACACGATAAAGACTGACTTGATACTGGACTGACCAATCCTTTTTTTTGTGCAGCAGTTTACTTTCTGTTGAGCTCTAGTTGTTTGTGATCTGAAAAGATGCTGCTCTTGCCTTGGTGTTTGATGCTCTGACATATGCCTCTGCGCCATCCTGCACAAAGTTAGTCATGATGAGGACTTCTCAGTCTGAAGCTGTTTAGTGCCTTTTTAAAAAACACACTACACTTACAGGTAGCCGGGACCACAGTGCTACTCACAAATAGCTGTATATGTTACTTGTCTGCAGAGAGAACTGCAGAAACAGCACTTTGCAGCAGCACCAACCATTATTCTGATTAAGCCCAGAATTGGGTATCCCTTCAGGAGAGCATCAGATTTATTTTTTCTCCACAAGACACTGATCCCTAGGCTCAGCTAATCCTCTCAGAACAAGAGCCTCCAGGTCCTCTGATACCTGGCATAAGTTTCTGGGCAGAATCAACTGAGAGACCTGCTAACAGATAGATACCGTTCTGCATCTCGCTTGATACATGTGACAATTTCCATTACAACTGACTCTGTCATTTAGTTCCTTAGTGATCTGATTGTGTTCACATAATGCCATATGCTTGCATTAAATTCAAAACGCATTATTTCACAATTTAGAAACCCCACTGCCAGCTCAGTATGCACCCAGATACACCCAGATTAGTAAAACTGAAAATGAATTAATATTTTTTGTAACGCTATGTATCTCTGCTGATTTCCAGATCTGGACAGTGTGTATCAAAATGGCAGACGCAGGCTGGCTTGACGTGAAGAGCTACTTGAGTTCTGGACTACAGGATTTGCTGACAGCTGGCCGACATGTGGATACGACCATACACGTCAATGGACGAATCTTCAAGTGTCACCGTGTGGTTTTGTGTGCTATGTCACGTTACTTTGACGCCATGTTCTCATCTGGCATGGTGGAATGCCAGGCTGGGGAAGTCTTTCTCCACAACGCCCAGCCTGCAGCCTTCGATCTCGTTCTGCATTTCATGTATGGCAAGCCTGTGGAGCTGACGGCGGACAATGTGGGCGAGATCCTGGAGATGTCATCCGTCTACCAGATCCCTGCCTTACAGTCCAAGTGCGAAAAATTCCTGGCCAGAGATTTGTCCACCAGCAACTGTTTGACCCGCTGGAAACTGTCTTGCATCTACAGCTGCAGCTGGTTAGGGGAACGGGCTTGGGAGATGATTCTGTACAACTTCAAGGAGCTGGCCACCACAGAAGAGTTCTTGATGCTCTGCAAAGCAGACCTGATCCGGATAATAACTGACGACTGTCTACAGGTGGAGAATGAGGAGGAAGTCTGCAAAGTAGTTCTGCACTGGGTGGAGCATGATCCTGCCAGAAAGGAGGGTCTGTATGATGTGTTCCAGCACTTGAAACTGCCCATGATGAATCAGAACTACTTAGACTCCTTGCCTAGGTCAAAAACATACATTCAGGAAAACACCAAAGTATGCGACTTGTTGTCCAAGTTCATACACAGGCAAAGGCCTGGGTTACACAGCTCTGGCAGCATGGAGGAGAGGGGAGACTTAGAAAATGCATTCCGTGAACGTAGTGAGGATGTTTTAGTCATGGTGGATGGCAGGAGGCAGGAGGTAGTTTGTTTTAGTCTTCAACGTAAAAAGCTTTTCACCCTGGCCAAGTTTCCTTATTTTGCTGATGGAAAGGCAGCCTGTGTTCATCTTGGTGATATTTTTGTGTCTGGAGGTGTGAGCAGTGGCCTTGAAAAACGACTGGTGCGTTTCAACACGAAACGCAATCGCTGGGACGAGTGTTGCACCATGCAGGAAGGTCGTTCTTACCACAACTTGGTATCTGTTCAAGACCGCCTGTACTCGCTCAGTGGTTTCTTATGTAATGAGCCGTCAGCAGCATCGAGTGTTACATCTCCAAGGACAACGCCTGGGTCAAGGTAGGTGACCTGGCATTACCAGTGGGGGGCTTGTCGGCAGCAGCCCTGGGGGATACCATCTACATGTTCGGCGGCAAGCGCAAACGACACGAGCAGGAGACGGCAATCTTCCAGAGTTTCAACACCCGCACTTCAACAGCCTGTGTCTTGAATGCTCTTCCCCTGAGAACATGCTGGAGCCAGGCCATTGTGGTGGATGATGTCATCCACATCTTTTGTCCCAATGGCCATGTGTTGGGCTTTGACAGGTCTGGGCCTCCAGGCATTGTAGCCGTTTCTCCCAAGCTGGATGTCAGTTACTTCAGCGTGGTTCATCATCGTGGAACATTTCTGGTGATTCAGGTGGGAGATGCCAAGTACCATGACGAAGTGAGGGTGTTTCACCCAGACACAGGAGAGGTTCAGATCAGGCATGATCGCCTGCCACGGTCACTGTGTGATTCGAGATGGATGAAGGTGATCATCAACCGTCAGCACCTCAAGTACGAGTGTTCCCATCCCACGCATAGGTAATCAGCGTGTGCAGGAGGCAAGGGGTGATAAGGCTGAGGGACATCAGCTTTCAAAAAGGGGAAAATGTACCGGATTGGAAAGAAACCGGTGTGATCAACTTGAGAGGAATGTATTATAATTCACATATCAGTTTTTCTTTCCCGATTGTGTTCAAGCTTGAACAAGTAAATCACAGCACCAGTGTTAAAGCATATTGTTGTTACTTGTGATTGCGTAAAGTTGCTGCTATTTCCAAGGTATTATTTCATGTTACATTGACAGCTTTGTCATGACAGATTTTATTCCCCTTGAATATTACTTTACTTGCAGATGGAAAGAATGATACTTTTTGAGCCTTTTAATGGTTTTTCGTTGTTGGTTTTTTTTTTTTTCATACCAGTTCCGACATTCAGGTAAAGATTTTAGGCACACTTGTCAACAACACAGCACATACTCACAACAATACAGGAGAATTAGATTTTGAACATGAAAATGTAAGCACCATAGTGCTGGATTATGAGTGGTGGTTGAGTTCTTAGCATGTAGGCACCCAGGTAGGTCACTTTATACGGAGTATGTATGTGTGTGTGTCTGAGTGGGGGTGGGGGGAAGGTGGGAGGTAACCAAATTTTCTGTTTAGATGCCTACAGGTCTAACCAACAGAAGTGCACTCACCAAAAAATTAACGAACAGGGGAGGGGAAGAGAAGTTGCAGAACCTGTTCAGCAAAAAAGGTGTTCAGCTGGGGTGGGGGTTGGTGGGGGCAGGTGGGGATAAGAGCATACTACTGTACATGTTGTAGACAACATCAAGCCGAAGCATTACTAACCATATGTGTTGCCACTAGACTGATCCTTTTCGTTTTGTTTTGTTTTCCTGAATGTGTTTTACAAAGTCTTTCCAGATCAATTTTTTTTTTAGAATGAAGCTATGGGGAGGGGATCTGGTGCTTTTAGAATCACTGTAACTCCCCCTCAAGTGTACATGTAGGTCCACGCATCGGGCTGCAAGGCACATAGTTTTGATGCTAAGCTCTAACTTTCCATATCAGTGTGAAGAAACTTTGGAAGGTAAACCTGAAGTACATTATTTCTGATGTTTGCCCGCAGGTGAAAAATGGGGTCTTTAGTCTGTGATGTGTATTATTTCCGATGTTTGGCTGTGAAGCAGTTGTTCAATAGCTGGCCTCAGAAGAAAAAGATCAAGATTCTCTGTGACATGCACATGTGTGCGCACGTGCGTGCAAGCATGTGCACAGGCACACACACACACACACACAACACACACACACACACACACACACACAACACACCACACCAACACACACACACACACACACACAAATTCACAGCAACATTAACACACCCAACACACACTAAGAAACTACACACACATACACACACACACACACACACACACACACACACACACACACACACACACATATATATATATATATATATATATATTATATATATTTGTTACCCACCTCCCTTCCTCCCCACACAGACACTACACATCTACACAATCCAGAAGTCGTGTGGCACATCAATTCCTGCCTGGAAAGTCGGTTATGGAAGCAAATTGGGTAGTACTTATCCATGGCATGATTGGCAGGGAGTGTCTCATTACTCAAAAGTAATTCTCTGACATCACTAACAGTTTATGCTTCAAAGTTTACCTTTATACAGCTGTCAGTGAATGAAAATACACTTTCATCCCCAAGGGAGAAAAATGTGTAATAAGAGTAAAGGCGTCTGTAACTTTGATTTCTTTCTTTACTTTTTTTCTTTTCTTTTCTTTTTTCGTTTTGAAAACAGAAAACATTTTTTAGGCCTTTTATGCTTTTTTTGGTTTGCAAGATTCATTTTTAGACCTGAGAACAAAAGTTTTGACTCGTGTTCTACTCTTACTATCAGTTTGAAAGCAAATGATAGTTTGTTTTTTTAATTGAATAATGATTTTAGATTCTTTGAAAACTGAACATTGACATTTTGGATCTGGAGGACACTTTGTCAGTTTTGTGTCCAGTGTATATTGCTGATAAACGCAAGTGCTTATCAGAATGTCTGTGTGGTAGTTAAAGTTGTTTACATGTAACAGGATTCTTGAAAATGAATGCTTTACT
>CM031595.1:85374907-85394907 GCA_018398815.1 Conus ventricosus | reverse complement strand
ACATGCACAACTAATGAATTATAGCAGAACTTTGAAATAATGATCTCTGTAGAGATAATTTTCAAAGAGATTATGTTTAAGAAGAGAAGTGAAACACTAAAAAAAACTGACTGTCTTACAAAATTTCACAGGGAAGCAGATACTCTGACACAACAGTGGTATGATTGTATATATTTTCTATCTTTTTCCCCACTCCTATACCCATCCTTTCTTTCTTCCCACCCCCTCACTTCTTATTTCAGCCTATTTATCTCTTTTTTTAAAAATCATTTTTTTAAAAAGTTTTTGTTTTTCTTTACCACTGCCCATTTGTTTCCGCTGCCTTTGTGGCCTTTTGTCTTGTCTGTATTCTGGGACTGTCTCTGTACCTCTATTTTCATTTTGCAGAGTTTTTAACTGGCATGCTTTGTTGTTGTAATCTGGAGACTAGGCATTGAGACTGTCAACATGTGTCCAGAGAGGATGCCAGCTTTATCAGGTGGCTCAGTAGGTCCAGGAGGATGCAGTTTATAGGGTCATTTTTTACTGTTTTGTTTGTTTGTTTTTTAATTTAAATGTTTGTCATCAATTTTTCTACAGTTTTCTGTGAACTAAGGGAACTAAGTGAGTGGAAAAAATCCAGGGGAATGCCTGGTAACCTTTTGGCACAGTCTAGTTTTGTTAGCTTTCAGGATGTTCATTTATTCATCATGTTCAGAACTTGATGTACAGCAAGATTTGTAAATAGTTGTTTATTGCCATTTCTTTTTTCTTTTTTTTTCTTCTTCTTTTTTTTTTTTGCTGGAAAAATCGTGGTAGCCTTGAAAAGACTCTGTGTGGTTGGCTGGTCTGTAACAAGGATATCAAATCTGAAGGTGGAGGCTGAAATGATGCAGGTGGGGTTCCATGTGTGTTCTACCAAAGCTGATTAGACCTTTGCTGTTTTACATCAGTAGAACCCAGCGCAGAGCTGTGGCTGCCAGATTTGCTTTATAAAAGAACAGCACATCTTTAATGTCTGGAATTGTAAATTATATGTTCTTTAAAACAGAGCAGCAATCTAAATTTGACAACTGTTCATCTGCAAAAACCGTTAACAACTTGAACTGTAGCAAACACTGCACTTGAAATGTATAGCTGCTCTTGCCATTATTGTAGGTAGGCTCCCAGTCTATTGTAGAAACATTTGCAGTCTGTAATAGTTAATCATACCATCTATAGTTGCTAGTGGCACATGTAATCTATAATAATACACCTGCAGTCAAATGTATAGTCTGCAGTAGCCATATTTTCGGTAGATCACAGTTACACTTACAATCTGTTGTTTCCCTCCTCTTCTTCTTCCCTTAAGGACATGAAGAGTCACTGGGGCACGGTGCTAGAGAAACGGTCGTCAGATTCCTCTAACTCTGTTAGCTGTGTGGCAAGGCTTGACTCTTTGCAAATTTTTTCTCTGTCAGTTCTGCAATGTTGTAAGTCCACAGTGCACTTTTTTTTCTGTCTTCTAGATCTCCCTCTCTCAAGTTCCCAGGAGGATTGTTTCAGCAATGCTATCAGATCATGTTACATGCTAATAATACCAATGCAGTTTTCTTTGCATAACTGATGTCAGCAGATCTTCACATGGTCTGATGCGCTACTTCATGGCTTGACACAGCTGGTCCTTGGTGAAATGATCAGCGTATCTGATGTTTACTGTCTTATAGGTACACCTCATTTCCATGGCTAGGCTTGGATTCTGTTTTGTGGATCTGTTGTGAGAACGTGTGTCTCGCATGCATACAGCAAGATGGAAAACACCAGTTCACACAGAAAACAGATCTTGTGTTTGGTGGAGGTGTTTTTGTCATTCCATACAGTTTTCAGTCTGGTTTTGCCCTTGAGAGGGTATCTGGTTTGGATCCTTCATCGCTGTCCGCATAACTTTTGTCCATGGACAGTCACATCAGCAGTGATGATGATGTCATGGCTGGCTATCAACTTGGCCTTCTTGGTGCTGACTTCCATGCCATATCTTGTTTCTGTTTCTTCTCGTCTTTCAACAAGCTTAGTGAGTTCTCGGTCTCTGCCGGCTAAACGCTGATCGTTGATGCTGTCTGAAAGCAGAGGTGGGCAGTGGGTTTTTTTTCCTCCAAAGCTGACTGTGCTGACGTGATATTCATGTGCTCGTTATGCGTTCAGGAATATGTTGAAAAGAGTGGGAGATAAACGGCAACCCTGACAAACTCCAACTTGGGTATGCAACAACTCTCCTTCCATTAGCTGTGTACAGGTTGCTGTGGAGCACAGTTGTTGGATGGTGTTGATAAGCTTTAAAACTATGTTTAATTTATATCATTGTGGCTCGTAGCGCCTCCTACCAGTCTCTAGTGAGCTAATGTGAATGGTGCCTACACTGCAGCTGCTAATCAATATTTTTTTTCTTTTCTGTCGTTTTCTTTTCTTTTCCTCACTGTAAAAATTAAAAAGAATTTTTTTTTTTTTTGATGTGCTCGCTTTATTATCTTTGATTTTCCTCAGTGGCATCAAACGTATGTGGCTCAGCCGTACCTATGTGCAGTTACTGCATCTTGCCTGATGCAGCAGGTACGTTTCAAGGTTTCCCCAGGGGAAAAGGGGGGAAATTCACCCAATTTTTTTCTTTTTTAAAAAGGGGTTTTTTCATTTTTTAAAACCCAATTCTAAAAAAAAATTCCCCAAAAAATGCGGGGGGGGTTTTCTTTTTCCCATAACCATTGGTTTTCCCCGAGATTTCCCTTTGGTCGGTTTGTTTTCCCAAAATTTTTGGGCCTTGGACACAACAGCGGTTTGGTGAAATGCAGGCTTCTTTTTAATTTGGCCTTTTGTAACCCCTTTTCCATTCATTTGGTTTCTTTTTATTATCGTTTTAAAACTTGGGGTTCTGGGTCCCCCCGGGCCAAACCATTTAAACCGGCATAAAGGAGGTTTGGGTGGGGTTTTTTTCCTCCAAAGCGGGATTCCCCTAAAGGGGAAAATTCGGGTTGGCCCTTTAAATTCGGGGTCCCAAAATATTTTGCCCAAAAAATAAAAAAAAGAGTGGGAGTAAGGGGGCCCTCCCAATTTCCCAATTTGGGGGTTTTTGCAACCAATCTTTTTCATTAAAAAAAAAAAAAAAAATTTAGGGGGGTTTCTTGGCTTGGGCCCAAAAAACCCTTAAGGGGGGTTGAAAGCTTTAAAACCAAGGGTTTAATTTTTTTTTCCCTCGTAGCGCCTTACCAGTCTCATTTGAGCTTAAAATGTAAAAAAGGGGGGAAAAAAACGCCCCCTTGCAAACCCCAATTTTTTTCCCCTTTTTCTTTTCGGTTTTTTTTTCCCTTTTTAGGGTAAAAATTTAAAAAAATTTTTTTTTTTTAATGGGGCTGGGCCCTTAATCTTTTTAAAATTTTCCTCAGTGCGAAAATTCAAATTTATTTTTTTTCCCCCCCCGTTTTCATTTTCATTCCTCACGGGGAAAAATTAAAAAAATTTTTTTTTTTTTAAAAGGCTTCTTTTAAAAAATTTTTTCCCAGGGTCAAATTTGGAAAACCCGACCAGGGGGTTGGAAAATTCGGCAACCTTTAAGGGAATCCGTGGAATTAAACCGTTTTCTTTTTAATTAGAAAAAAACGTCTTTTTAATTGGGAAAATTCCCAAAGTGTTGGGGGGGAATCCCTAAAAAACGGGTTAAAAACCGTTTTTCATTTTTAAAAACCCCCTTTTTATTTCCCTTTAAAAATTCCCAAAAAAATTTGGGGCCCCTTCCCCCTCTCCTTTTCCCCTTTTCTTCTCATTCTCTTTTCTTCCTTACCTTTCTTTTTCTGCTCTCTCCCCCCCATCCTCCCTCCCTCCCCCCCCCCCCCTTTTTCCCCCCCCTCTCTCCCCTCTTGTTTTCCCTGTTTCTTTCCCTCCCTCCCCCTCTCTTTTCCTCTTTTCTCCTTCTCCCTCTCTCTCTCTCCTCTCTTTCTTCCCTTTCCCCTCTCTCTCTCCCCGCTCCCCCCCCCCCCTCTTTTCCCCTTCCTTCCCCTTTCCTTTTTTCCTCTTCCTCCTTTTTCCCCGTCCCCTCTCCCATTTCCATCCTTTCCTCTTTCTCTCCTTTTCCTTTTCCCCCCCCCCTTTTTTCCCCTTTTTCCCCCTTCCCTTCCTCCCCCCCCAAACCTTTTTTCTTTTTTTCCCCCTCTCCCCCACCTCCACCAAATTGGGGGGCTTTTTTTCCCCCTGCCCCCCCCCTCCCAACCCCCCCCCTTTGTGCCCTTTCTTCCCCCCTCTCCCCCCACCCCCACCCTTTGTGCTCTTTCTCGGGCCCCTCCCCCTTTCCCACCTCCACCCATTGTGCTTTTTCTCTCCCCCTTTTTCCCCCCCCCACCCTTTGGCTCTTTTCTGCCCCCCTCCTCCCACCCCCAACCATTGGCTTTTCTCTCCCCCCTTCCCCCCACCTCCCCCCATTGTGCTCTTTCTTTTGCCCCTCTCCTCCCACCTCCCCCCATTGTGCTTTTTTCCTCCCCCCTCCCCTCCCCACCCCCATCCATTGTGCTTTTTCCCTCTGCCCCTCTCCTCCCACCCCCATACCATTGTGTTTTTCCCTTCCTGCCCCTCCCCCTCCCCCCCCCCCCCAATTGTGTTTTTCCCCTGCCCCTCCCCCTTCCCCCCCCACCCTTTGTGCTCTTTCCCCGCCCCTCTCCTCCCCCCCCCCACCTTTTGTGCTTTTTCTCTGCCCCTTTCCTCCCACCCCCACCTTTGTGTCTTTCTCGGCCCTCTCCCCCCCCACCCATTTGTGCTCTTTCTCTGCCCCTCTCCTCCCACCCCCACCCTTTTTGCTTTTCTCTGCCCCTCCTCCCCCCCCTCCATTGTGTTTCTTTCTCTGCCCCTTTTCCCCCCCACCTCCCCCCTTTGTGCTTTTCCCCGGGCCCCCCCTTCCTCCCACCCCCACCATTTTTGCTCTTTTTCTGCCCCTCCCTCCCCCCCCCAAAACCATTTTTCTCTTTTCTCTGCCCCTCTCCTCCCACCCCCCACCATTGTGCTTTTTCCTCTCCCCCTCCCCCTCCCCCCTTCCACCCATTTCCCTCTTTCCTTTCCCCTCTCCCCCCACCCCCACCATTGTGCTCTTTTCTGCCCCCTCTCCCCCCACCCCCCCCACCCTTTGTGCTTTTTTTCCTCTGCCCCTCTCCTCCACCTCCCCCCCATTGGCTCTTTCTTTGCCCCTCCCCTCCTACCCCCCCTTTGGCTCTTTCTTTGCCCCCCCCTCCCCCCCCCACCCATTGGCTCTTTCTCTCCCCCTCTCCTCCCCCCCCCCCCCCTTGTGCTCTTTTTCTCTCCCCCTTTCTCCCCTTTAAAAACCCTTTTTGTGCTTTTTCTTTGCCCCTCTCCCCCCCCTCCCCCCATTGTCCCCTTTTCTGCCCCTCTCCTCCCCAACCCCATCCTTTGTCTCTTTCTCTGCCCCTCCCCCTCCCACCCCCCCCATTGTGCTTTTACTTTGCCCCTTCCCTCCCACCCCCCCCCCTTTGTGCTCTTCTTTCCCCCCCCTTCCTCCCACCCCACCCATTGTGCTTTTTTCCCCTGCCCCTCCCTTTCCCACCCCCCCCCTTTTGTGCTCTTTCTTTTTGCCCCTCTCCCCCCAAAACCTCCCTCTTTTTTGCTTTTCCCTTTGGGGCCCCTCTCCTCCCCCCTCCACCCATTGTGCTCTTTCTCGCCCCTCTCCCCCCACCTCCACCCTTTTGCTTTTTCCCCTTCCCCTTTTCATTCCCCCCAAACCTCCATCTTTGTGCTTTTTTTCGCCCCTCTCCTCCCCCCCCCCAACCCATTGTGCCTTTCTCTGCCCCTCTCCCCCCCCTCCCTCCATTTTTGCTCTTTCCCTTTTCCCCCTCCCCCCTCCACCCCCACCTTGTGCTCTTTCTCTCCCCCTCCCCCTTCCCCCCCTCCCCCCTTTGTGCTTTTTTCTTCCCCCTTTTCTCCTCCTCCCTCCTTTCCATTGGGGCTTTTTTCTTTGCCCCCCCTTCCTAACCTCCCCCCTTTTGTGCTCTTTCTTTTTGCCCCTTCCCCCCACCCCCCCCTTTTGTGCTCTTTCTTTTTCCCCCCCTTTTCCTCCACCCCATCCATTGTGTTTTTTTCCCTTCCCCCCTCCCCCTCCCCACCCCCAATTTTTGGCTCTTTCTTTGCCCCTCCCCCTCCCCCCCTCCACCCCATTGTGCTTTTTTCCCCCTCCCCCCTCTCCCCCCACCCCCCCCATTGTGCTCTTTCTTGCCCCCCCCTCCCCCCCCACCTCCTTTCCTTGTGCTCTTTCTTGGCCCTCCCCGCCCTCCCCCCCCCACCCTTTGGGCTTTTTCCTCTGCCCCTCTCCTCCACCCCATCCTTTGTGCCCTTTCTTTTCCCCCTTTCCTCCCCCCACCTCCTCCATTGTGCTCTTTCTTTGCCCCTCTCCCCCCAACCCCAAACCCCAATTGTGGCTCTTTTTGCCCCGGGGCCTCCAAAACCCCCAAAAAAAAACCCATTGGGTTGGGGGTTTTGGGGGGGGGGGGGGTTTTTTGGGGGGGGGGGGGGGGGGGTTTTGGGGGGAAATTTAAGTTTGGGGGGGGGTTTTTTGTTTTTTTTTTTTTTTTTTAATTTTTGGGGTGTTTTTTTGGGGTTTAAATAAATAAGGGGGGGAAAAAAATAAAAAAAGGGGGGGTTTTTGGGGTTTAAAAAAAATTGTGTTTTTCCCCCCCCTCCCCCCAATTGGGGCCTTTTTTTCCCCCCTCTCCTCCCCCCTTTCACCCATTGTGCCTTTTTCCCTTTCCCCTTTTCCCTTTCCTTTTTCCCCCCACATCCCCCCCCCCCCCCTTGGGGCTCTTTTTTTGCCCCTCTCCCCCCACCTCCACCCATTTGGCTCTTTCTCGGGCCCCTTTCCCCCCCACCCCTTCCTTTGTGCTCTTTTTTTTTGCCCCTCCCCTTTTCCCCCCTCCATCCATTGTGCTTTTTTTCTCTCCCCCCTTTCCCTCCCACCCCCCATCCAATTGGCCTTTTCCCCTGCCCCTCTCCTCCCACCTCCCCCCAAATTGTGCTTTTTTCCCTTCCCCCCCCTCTCCCCCCACCCCCAAACCCTTGTGCTTTTTCCTCTCCCCCCTCTCCCCCCCACCTCCATCCAATTGTGCTTTTCTTTGCCCCCTTTTCCCTCCCACCTCCCCCCTTTTTCCCTTTCTCTGCCCCCTCCTCCCCACCTCCCCCAAATTGTGGTTTCTTTTTTTACCCCTTCTCCCCCACCCCCATCTTTGTGTTTTTTTCCCTCTGTAGTTTCCCACTTTTTAACAACTACCCTTTCCCTTCCCCAGCCTTTTTCCCGGGGGAAATGAAAAAAAAAAGTGGGTTTTCAATTTTTGGCCCTTTCCTTGGTGAACAAAAGGGCATTCAACATTTTTTCTCTTAAAGTGGGGACGGAATCCGTCCTTTGGTTCAAAAGTAAATGGGTTTTTGGGGTTTAAAATTTAGAATGAAATATTTTTGGGGAAATCTAGTGGACAGCATCAGTGCTTCTTTTTTAAATGAATTTGATTTAAATTGTGTTCATTTTTTTACCTTTTATGCCCGAGTTTTAATCGTGTTTTCAAAACTTGTACAGTTTTTGGATTTGGGCACTGTATTTTTTAAAAGAAAAAACATAAATTTTTTTTAAAACTGTTCCCCTTGAATTGAAAATCCCAAATTAAATTTTGGGCCAAAATTGGGATTGGAGTTTACAATTTTTTACAGGGAAAAAAAAAATTTGGTGGGGGAAAAAAAAGAAAGGGTTTTTTTTGATATTTTTTTTCTGTTTTTTTTTTTTTGGTGTTTTTTGGTTTTTCATTTTTTTTTTGTTTTTTTTTGAGTTTTTAAATTTTTGGGTTTTTTGGGCATTATATTGTACGTCAGCTTTTCAAGCAAACCAGCAGTAGGCTTTTGGGCTGATTTTGGGGTGAAAATGGGGGAAAATTTGGGGGTTTTTTAAAGGGGGGTTTTTGTTATGCACAGTAAATGTCCTCGTACTTTTTTTACAGAAAATGTTTCACCCGCTTGGTTTTCCCCTTTGGTTTTAATTTGGCACGGGAAAGAAATTTGGGGAGGGGAGCTGGACGGGCCAAAGGCTTGTGTTGGAATCCCCTCCCCCACCCCTCCTCCCCTTCCTTCTCAAACCAAAGCTCCTGTCCCCTCCCCCACATTCCCTTTCCCCCGCCCCCCCATCCACACCCCAACACACCACACACAAAAACCCCCACACCCCACACACACCCCAAAACACCCCCCCAACCCCCACAAACCCCCCCCCCAACACAATTTTTTCCCCTCCCCCCCCAGCCCCTTTGGTTTTCCCAAGGATTTTTTAAGGCCTTTACCGGGAACAAAAATTGGGGGGGAAACCAAAAAGGGTTTTTGCCTTCCAAAACCATTTGCCTTTTTTGAGGAGGGTGATGGGGTTTTTTTTGGAACCCCGTCCCCCCCGTTTAAGTTTTCCCCGGGGGGTTTTTTTTCCTTTTTTTCGGTGAATTTTTCAATTAATCCCGGGCCCCTTTTTCTGTTGGGAAAGGTTTTTTTTCCCCCCCCAATCTTTGGAAAAAGGGAACCTTTTTTTTTTAAAAAAGGGGAAATTCTTTTCAAGGGGAAAATTTGTTTTGGGTGTTTGTTTGTGAGGGGAACAACGAAGGAGGAGGCCCCCCCCCCCCCCCCCCCAAAGGGGGCCTCCCGCAAACCCCAAGTTTTTCATTTTTGTGAACCAACGGGAAAGGGGGGAAGGAAAAAGGGGGGGGTTTTGTAAGGGGGGGGTGGGGGGGGGGGGGGGGGTCCATTGTTCCGAAAATTTTTGGGGTTAAACTAAAAGGAAAAAAAGGGCCCCAACCGGGAGGAGGGGGAAGGGGAAAAGAAAGGAATGGGGGTTAAAGGAGAGAGAAGAGGAGAGAGGGAGAGGAGAGAGAGAAGGAATTGAATGTCCCAATTTAAGGGCCCTTCAAAAAAAAAAAAGAAATTATTTTAAAAATTTTTTCCCCATAAAGTATTTTTCCCCTTCCCCTTTCCCAAAAGGAATTTTGAAATTCTGCCCCCCTTCCCAAAAAACCGGGGCCGGGTCTCCGGGATGAGTTAATTTAATTTCCCCTGTTTGGGGTTTTTTCCCCCCCCCCCCTTTTTGGTTAAAAGTTGTAATTTTAAGGGGGGGGGAAGAAAGGTTTTTTGTTGGTGGGTTTTTTTTTTTTCCCCCCCCACTATTAGATTGTTCGTCTGTGTATTTGTCTGATTTTTTTCAAGTTTAAAAGGGGGTTCCCCAGTCTTGAAAAAAAAGTTACGGTTTTAAATTTTTTTTTTAACGGGAGAAAACGAAAAACCCCCCAACTTTTTTAAATGTTTATTGTTTCCCGTTCCCTGCCTCTTTTCCATTTCTTTTCCCAAATTTTTTTGATTAAATTGAGGTTACTTGTATTTGTTTATGTCTGTCTGTGTGTTTGTCTTTTGATCCCCCTTGCACCTTTGGGTTGACCCCAAAAGCGTGGGCTCAAAAATTTTTCCCAAACTTTTTTACTTTTTGGCCTTAATCAGAAATAAAAAGAGGTGGGAAAACAGTTTTTTAAATTTGCAAAATTTTGTCTTTATTTTTTCCCGCTTTTTTTTTCCCTCCCCCCCTTTCTTTGGGTTTTTCTTTAACACCCTTCACTGGCTTTTTTGGGGGTGCAAAAGGATTCTTTTTTGCACCCTTTGGTAAATGGAACACCCAAAATTATGAACTGTGGTGGTTTCTCTTTTGGGCGCCAGGGAGCGCAGACAAAACCAGCCGGGTCTCCCTGAGGAGTTCGCCCCACGGACGAAAGGCCTCGGGCAAGCAATAAAAATATATTGCCTTAAAAAAGGGGTTTGCGTTGGTTCCCTTTCAGAAGTGAAGAGTTTTCATATCTGTAAATGTAAACATTTTTTTAATTTCATGTTCCCATTTTTTCCGTCCTTTAACCCCCCCCCCCCTCCTTAAGTCCAAAACCTTTTCTAAATTTGTAACCGAAGACAGTTTTAGTTGTTTGGCCCGCGCTTGTTTTTCCCCCCCTATTAAGGGTTTTTTTCTGTGTATTTGTCTGACTTTTTTCAAAATTTAAAAAAACTTTTTGCCGTCTTGAATAAAAATTACGTGTTAGGGGTTTTTTTAAAGGGGGGCCAAAAGTTTTTCCCCCCCCTTAATTTACTGTTTATTGTTTTTCTGTTTTTCCCCGCCCCATTTTCATTTCATTTCCATTTTTAAAATTAAAAGTCAAAGAAAGAAATTTTTTTTTCAAAAAAGGTTTTCTTTTTTGGGAAAAAAGTCTTGTTTGGAAAAAATAAAGGAAAGAAGTCTTTAAAAAAAGAAAACTTTGTTGGGGAAATAGTGTAGGGGAAGACAGGAAAAGCCCAAAAAAAGAGACTCTTTTTAACAAAAGGCCTTCGCTAAAAAGTGGGTAGTTTTGGGAAAACAAAAAGTCAAAGAAAAGACGTCTTTCAAAAGGTAGTCTTTTTTGGAAAAGCAGGATACTTTAACACAAAAGTTTCAAAAGGCAAAACTTTCATCGAAAGAACTGATGCAAAACTACTTTGGACAGGGGAAAATGTTCACAAAAAGATGAAACTTTCGGGGAAAAAGTCTTTGGGTTTGGATGGAAGTCTGGGGATGGGGTACAGAATATTTAAAAAAAAAGGAAAATCTTTCAAAGAAGAAATCCCTTTTTTTGAAGGGTTTAGTCAAAAAATAGCAAGATTTTTTTTTAAAAAGAAGAAAAGGGAATCTTAAAATTTGACAAAACTTTTGTTTAAAAGGGGGAAAAACTTGGAATAAAAAATGTAATTTTTAAAGACCCCCCAAGTGTTTTTTGAAAAACAAAATTTTTGGGAAAAAGGGGGGTCGTTTTGGGGATTAAAAATAGTATTTAAAACAAATTGTATGGGAAAAAAAAAAAAGCTTTTGGGGGGAGGGGGGGTTTTTGTTTTGGGGGGGGATGGGGCAGACAAAAAAATACTTGAGTAAGGGCGAGTTTTCGAGGAAAGGGGGGCTGTTTGAGGCTTAAAAAAAGTAGGGAAATCAAAAATTTTTTAGAAAGATAAGTCCTTCAGTTAGGGATCATTTTTTGGGGAATAAAATTTAGTACTTATTCAGAAAGTTTTAGAGAGAGACAAAACTTTTAAAACAGGGGGTGTTTTTTTAGAGGGTCTTTTGGGGGGAATTTCTACGCTACTACTTTGTTTTTCCCTTTCTTCCTTTCCCCCAAAGATTTCCCCTACCCAAAACCCCTAACCCAAATTTTGGGAGCTAAAAATACTTCCTCAAAAAAGTTTGAGAAAGAAAGTGCCCCCAAGCAGGAGTTTTTTGTTTGGGGAAATTTTATTTGGGGGAAAAATTCAGCCCCCCTACTATTTTGGCTTTACTTTTTTCTCCTTCCCCGATAATCCTCATACGACCCCCCCCCCCCAAACCCCCTTTCTTTCAAGACCCCCAAACTTTTTAAAGGGCGGGGGTTTTGGGGGGTGTGGGGTGTGTGGGGGGGGGGGGGGGGGGGGGGGGGTTGGGGTTTGGGGGGGGGGGGATGGTTGGGGGGGGGGTTTGGGGGGGGGGGGGTGGGGGGGGGTGGGGGGGCTTTTATTGTTTTTTTAGGAGTTAAAAAAAGAATTTTTTTAAAATTAACTTTCCCTTTTTTTTTTTTTTTGGGGCTGAGTGTTTTCTTGTGGGAAATAAATTATTTCCTTTTTGAAGCAGCATTAAAAAATTTTGGGAAACCCAAAAGGGGCCCAAATTGACCAAAAAACGGTGTTTTTATAGCAAACTGACGGGAAAGTAAATTTTAAAAAAAACTATTTTTTCCCCTTTCGCTTTTAAATTACCCCTTTTACACCTGTTTTTTTGAAACCAAAATGGTTCATAAATCCCTTGGGTTTTGCCGTACCTTTTCCCCAAACCCGCTCTTCGGGGCAGTGTATTGGGGCATGGCTGTCGTTTTTTTGCCATTGTGGCCGTTGAATGGTTGACTTTGTTGTCTGTGATGCACTACAAAACACAGACCCGAAACAGAAGACACCAAGCTTACACTCACCACTCCCTCTCTTCTCTCTGTCTCCTCCCCTCCTCCCTCTCTCTCTCCTCCTTCTCTCTCCCTCTCCGTTTTGTGTGTGGTTGTGTGGTGTGTGTGTGTTGTTGTGTGGTGTCCCCAAACACGCACACCCCAAAGACCCGAAAAAAAAAGAAAAGGAAAGAAAGGGAAAAATTTAAAAACCCCTTTTGTTTTTTTGTGTCTATTTCCAATTTCTTTCTGTAGGGTGGGGGCGGGGGTGGGGGTTTACGAAAAAGGAATTTAAAAAAAAAACTTTTAAACATTAAATTTTTTCCCCTGAAAGCCAAAAGGGGTGAGTAAATGTAAAGAAAAAAAAAGGAAAAATGGGGGAAATCCCCTGGTGGTTTAAAAATTTGGGATGGAAACGGGGGGAAAGTCTCCCTGACAGTGTATCGATTTAAAAACCCCTGTTCGGGCGTAGCCCGTTTATCTCCAGAATGGGGAAGGGTTGAAAAATCTCAGTACAAATTTGTTTTAGAAATTTTTTTAAAATTTTTATTTTTAAGATTTAAAAATGTGGGTTTTTTTGGCGAAAACTTGTTTTCCCTTTTAAAAAAAAAAATTTTTTTTTAAAAGGTTTTTGGGGTTTTTGTTTTTATTTTTAAAAGATGTGTTTTTTTAAAAATTAAAGAAAAATTCCAGACCCTTGAAAGGGGTTTTGGTTTAAAAAATTGCAAAAAAAAATAAATTTTTGTTCGTGTTTATTAACAAGAATGTGGCCGGGGGTCCACGGAAGAATGGGGAGGGAGAGAGAGAGAGAGAGAGAGGAGAGAATTGCAGTGCAGTTATTCCTTCAACTAAAAGAAATATTCAAAGATTTCATCAAGATGTTTCCTCCCTTCCAAGGAATTTTGAAATTCTGACCCCCCTTCCCTACAACCAGCCGTGTCTCCCTGATGAGTTAATTTCATGTTCCCAGTTTCTCCGTCTTCATCCTCCCCCCCCCCCCCCCCCCCCCCCCCCCCCCCCTCCTTAAGTCTAAAACTTTGCTAAGTCATAACTACGAAGACAGTTCAGTTGTTGGCCTGCGCTTGTTTTTCCCCCACTATTAGATTGTTCGTCTGTGTATTTGTCTGACTTTATTCAAGTTTAAAAGGCTGTGCCAGTCTTGAATAAAAGTTACTAGTGTTAGGTTTTCTTACGGGAGCAAACGTTACCCCACTTATTTACTGTTTATTGTTTACTGTTCCCTGCCTCATTTCATTTCTTTTCCCAAATTTTTTGATTAAATTGAGGTTACTTGTATTTGTTTATGTCTGTCTGTGTGTTTGTCTTTTGATCTCCCTTGCATCTTTGGTGGATCCTCAAGCGTGGCTCAAAGATTGTCCCCTACATTTATACTATTTGCATAATCAGAAATGAAATGAGGTAGGGAACAGTTTTATACTATATTGCATAATGTCTTTAGTTTTCAGCAACTTTTTTCCTCCCCACACTTTCGTTCGGTTTCATTTACTACCCTTCACTGGCTGCTTTGGGGGTGCTATTGGATTCTTTTTTGCACCCTTGGTGATGAAAACACCACAGTATTATGAACTGTGGTGTGTCTCTATTGACGCCAGGAGCGCAGACACAACCAGCCGTGTCTCCCTGATGAGTTCCGACCCAGCGGACGAAAGCCTCGGAGCAAGCAAATACAAATATATCTGCCTTCAAAAAGGATTGCGATGGTTCCCTTATGCAGCTAGTGAAGAGTTTTCATATCTGTAATACATTTTCTTAATTTCATGTTCCCAGTTTCTCCGTCTTCAACCCCCCCCCCCCCCCCCCCCCCCCCCCCCCCCCCCCCCCCTCCTCCTTAAGTCTAAAACTTTGCTAAGTCGTAACTACGAAACAGTTCATTGTTGGCCTGCGCGTTGTTTTTCCCCCACTATTAGATTTTTCGTCTGTGTATTTGTCTGACTTTATTCAAGTTTAAAAGGCTGTGCCAGTCTTGAATAAAAGTTACTGTGTTAGGTTTTCTTACGGGAGCAAACGTTACCCCACTTATTTACTGTTTATTGTTTTTCTGTTCCCTGCCTCATTTCATTTCATTCCATTTTATACTTAAAATGTCAAAGAAAGAATTTTTTTTCAAATAGGTAGTCTTTGTTGGGAAAATAGTCTAGTTTAGACACAAAATATAGAAGAAAGAAGTCTTTAAACAAGAAGTCTTTGTTGGGAAGTAGTGTAGTGAAGACAGGAAACGCCAAAGAAAGAGACATCTTTTGAACAAGAAGTCTTCGCTAGGAAAGTGGTGTAGTGTGAACACAAAATGTCAAAGAAAAAGACGTCTTTCAAAGAGGTAGTCTTTGTTGGGAAAGCAGTCATACTGTAGACACGAAATGTTTCAGAAAGACAAATCTTTCATCGAAAGAATCTTGATGCAAATCTACTGTGGACAGAAAATGTTCACAGAAGATGAATCTTTCAAAGAAGAAGTCTTTGTTAGGATGGAAGTCTGGTATGGATACAGAATATTAAAGAAAGGTAACTCTTTCAAAGAAGAACTCTTTTGTTGAGAGGTGAGTCAAATATAGACAAGATTTTTTTTTAAAAGAAGAAAAGGTGAATCTAATATAGACGAAAGCTGTTGTTTAAGGGAGAAAATCCTATGGAGATATAAATGTAGTTATACAGACACAAAGTGTTTGTGAAAGACAAGTCTTGGAAAGAGGAAGGCTCTGTTTGGAGATAAATGTAGTATTACACACAAAATGTATTGAAAAAAAGACAAGCTTTTGGAGGAGGGAGGGAATATGCTTGGGGAGCTGAATCTCGTCAAGACACAAAATACTTGAGTAAGACGAGTCTTTCGAGGAGGGGTCTGTTTGAGAGCTAAAAATAGTATGCACTCAAATTGTTTGAGAAAGAAAGTCCTTCAGTTAGGGATCAGTTTGGGCAATAAATCTAGTACTTATTCAGAATGTTTGAGAGAGAGACAAGTCTTTCAAGCAGGGAGTGTTTGTTTAGAGGGTCTTTGGGGGAATTTCAGTACGCTACTACTTTGTCTTTACCATTTCTTCCTCCCAATGATTCCCATACAACCCATACCCATGTCTGGGAGCTAAATCTATACTTCCTCAAACAGTTTGAGAAAGACAAGTGCACCAAGCAGGAGTGTTTGTTTGGAGAGTTTTATGGGGAAGATTCAGCCGCCTACTATTTTGTCTTTACTATTTCTCCTTCCTGATAATCCTCATACGACCCCTCCCCCACCCACTTACTTTCATGACCAATCTTTAAAGGACGGGTTTTGTGTGTGTGTGTGTGGGGGGGGGGGGGGGGGGGGCGTCTGCCATTCATGCATATGCTTGGTGTATTGGATGAGCTAAACATGTACTTTTCTTGTTGATTCTTAGCACAATGGTTCCATCATGAATTATACCTTCTTTTTTTTTTTTTTGACTGAGTGTTTCTTCGTGGTATATACATATATATCTTTGTGAAGCAGCATTATTGATTTGGCACCAAGAGAGCATAAGTGACCAAGGAAACGGTGTATATAGCATCTGACGTGTATGTTATTGGAACAAAACTATTTTCCCTTGCGCTGTGTATGACATTTGACACCTCGTTTATTGATCCAGACATGTGCATAGTCAGTGATATGCCGTACTTCACACCAGCTCTTCGGGTCATGTGTATGTGTGCAGTGTGCTGTCGTTATTTTGCCATTGTGGCCGTTGACTGGTTGACTTTGTTGTGCTGTGTAGTGCACTACAAAACACAGACAGACAGACAGACACACGCTTACACTCACTCACTCTCTCTCTCTCTCTTGTCTCTCCTCTCTCTTCTCTCTCTCTCTCTCTCTCTCTCTCTCTCTCTCTCTCTCTCTCTCTTTCTCTCGTCTCTGTGTGTGTGTGTGTGTGTGTGTGTGTGTGTCTCATACACGCACACGCACAAAGACTGAAAATAAAGAAAAGGAAAGAAGGTGAATGTTAACAACCTTCTGTTTTGTGTGATCTATTTCTAGATTTTCTTTCTGTAGGATGGGGACGAGGGATGTCACGATTGAATGAAAAAAAAATCTTTTATCATGTATATTTTTTCCCCTGAAAGCACAGTGTGAGTAAATGTAAAGAAAAAAAAATGGAAGTGCGGAAATCACTGGTGGTCTGAAGGTTGGCATGGAAACGGAATATGTCTCAGTGAGCAGTGTATCGATGACACACTGTTCTGTCGTAGCCAGTTGTATCCTCCAGAATGGGAAGGATTGAAAGTCGTCAGTACAAATTTGTTCAGTTATTTTGAAATTCATTATTGATAAGATTTAAGATGTGGTTCTTTTGGCTGAAGCTTGTTTACTTTAAAAAAAATTTTTTTTTATAGTTTGTTTGTTTTAGTACAGATTGTGTTTGTTTAAATATGATATATCAGACATTGTTCAGTGTGTGTTTGATTTGCTAGACATGAAATATCGTTCAGTGTTGACCTTAATCAAGAACGTGATCGTCCGGAGTCCACGATTCGAAGTGTTGAGATTATGAAAGAAATGTGTCAGATAGATACTTAATGGAGATTTCTGTATGATCGTGATTGAAACATGAATGTAAGGCAGAGGATCTGACGGCAAGAGGCCTCTGTAGGTATGCCAAAGGTTCTTCGAGTATCAGTGGTATAGACCCTCATCTTTAAAAAAAAAGTGTTCTTAACTTTTTGTCATTTCGACATTTTTCATTTTATACCTTCCGTCAACACCTCTCTCTCTCTCTCTCTCTCTCTCTCTCTCTCTCTCTCTCTCTCTCTCTCTCTCTCTCTCTCTCTCTCTCTCTCTCTCTGTGTCTCTGTCTGTCTGCCTGTCTGTATCTCTCTCTCTCTCTCTCTCTCTCTCTCTCTCTCTCTCTCTCTCTCTCTCTCTCTCTCTCTGTATAACTGCATTGTTATTGCAGTATTATCGAACTTCATCATCTTCATGAGATACCAGGGATCATTTCGGGACAAATAGCGTTCCCGCCTTTTAAAGTTTTATGCTGATACGAGTAATATCCTCTTTTATGTTACTTTGTTTTGATTCTGTCCATGATGGGGTTGTTTGTTTGTTTTTGTTTTTAAATCTACTGTTGTTACTGGGTTTTTTTTTTTTTTTTTTTGTCTTCGTGCACCATTCTTCTGTCTTCTTTATTACACCATTTCACGCATTTTTTTTCTGGTCACAATGTATGGAATACTAGCTTTTTATTGTCTGTTTTTTGTTGTTGTTTTGTTTAACGACTGAGCAGTGAAAATTCTACACACTATCCTGGTTCGACACTAGTTTCCAGTTCTGCTCTGTGTATTTGCCCATATGGCTTTTAAGATTTAAAAAAAAATTATTTTTGTTTCTTTTACGATTTAAAAAAACCCACCTGGGTTTGAGAAATCAAGCAGAATGGCTAGCGCTTTCAGCACACCCTTGTCGCGTATTTCTTACAGATCTCAATAGTTTAACTACTGTGTCATGTGATGTTTTGGTTGTTTACTGTTACTTTTTCTGCATGTAACCTTTTTTTCTCAAGACTTGACAGGTTGAGAGCTTGCTTTTCTGGCGTTTATTTGACATCCCTAAAACTGGCTGTGTGTGGTCGGCTGGGCTGTGATAGTGAAAATTATAAAGGATTGTGGGTTGCGAGCCCCAGCAACATGAAAATTATAAATGATTGTGGTTGCGAGCCCCAGCAACATGAAAATTATAAAGGATTGTGGGTTGCGAGCCACAGCAACATGAAAATTATAAAGGATTGTGGGTTGCTAGCCCCAGCAACAAATGGAGGATGAAGCACTGAGCGGGATTTGTCTGATCTTCTGGGTCAACATTATGCGAATCTCTGCATGTAGTTGAAGTCCTTTCATTTGTGTAACCGTGCGGAAGTCCTGTCTTATATCCAAGGCAGTGTGTAGAGGGTGATTGGAACACAGAAATACCCAGGCCGCTCCAGACTACTGAGGAAAGATGTGGGTACTGTGGTGTATTCCGCGTGGCCCACTGCAGTGAGAATCCCGTAGCACCAACCAACGTTGTTCGCGCGTCCCTCGTGGAGCATTGGTGAGGGGAAATAAGAAGTAAACGATGAGAATCCTTACGTTGCAGATTTTTCTGTTTGTTTGTATGTATGTTGAATTGAATGTATATCGAGGGTTTTTTGTTTGTTTGTTGTTGCTGTTGGGTTTGTTGGGTATTTTTTTTGTGACGGGACCTTAATCTGTACACTGACTGACCGACAGGTCCTGTGGGGGGCAAAACTGAAATTCTCTCTCTCTCTCTCTCTCTCTCTCTCTCTCTCTCTCTTCTCTCTCTCTCTCTGTGTGTGTGTGGTGGTGTGTGTGTGTTGGACAGTTTTCTTCTTTATGACTTGATCTGGTGGTACTAGGGTGGTTTGGGACTCCTGTCAGCCCTGATAGGCCCTACTGTAGTTGGCTGGGCTTTAAACAATATTGGATGGAAAGAAGATAGTTTGTTGTCAACACACACACACACACACACACACACACACACACACACACACAAAACACACACACAAATTTGGTCTGAAATTCAGGGATCGAATTATATGATATAGTTAAGAAAGTGTTCAGAATTTCCTTTCATCAAGCGGGCTGCTGAGACTCTCAGAGAGAGTGGATTGCTGGTGATAATTATATACAAAGACTGCATATACAAAGACTGCATAAGGAGACCTTCCTAATGAGAAATACCCTGATTATGAAGCGTCTTCTGTTTGTGATATAACTAAAATATGGCGTTTTCTGCTCAGCAATGGAAAATTAGGCCATGCTCTGACTTTAGAAGCTGCCTGAAGGATTTGTTATGTTGCTTGCCGTAGACTAGTTGAAGAACTTAGCGGATTGATGAAGTAAGAATGATGACTGGGTTGTCAAGGAGACGACAGTTAGTGGCGTAGTTGTTTGCGAAGACAAATGAGCTCATGTAGATAGAAACCTCTTGGATTTGCTGACGCGTCGACGACACACTGGCACTATTTTCGAAGAACCCCCAGAACGCTTCAAAGTTTGGTCATGAAAGGGAGTCTGTATTGTTTTATATGTTTGTGTGTTTGTTGGTTGGTCTGACCTCTTCCATGCCCCCTAAATGGCGTTGATTCCTCTTCGGCTTCCCCACCAGCCACACTCAACAGCTCAGACCATAGGGAACATTTAAAGTCCAGTTCTTATGAGGCAACCCTCCGGAGGAGACACCGCACTGTTGCTGTGTCACTTTGGTGGTGTTTGGAGATGCCTGCTCTGCCCGAGCATAGGCAGGACACCACTTGCTAAGTGTCCCACTGACGACGGATCGCTCGGTCTAAGAGCAAGAATGAGCGTGCTCATCCGGGGTAGCCTTACCACACCCATCCAGTGACAGCCCTCATGAACTTGCCACAATGCATACGACGTTGACGTGAACTCATCACGGGCCTGGACGTGGAATGGAAATCGAAACTGAGGTCGCCACAAGAGGAATAGGAAGTCGTCGTGTGGAGGTATATCTAATAACAGAATGGCCCATGTCCACAAGTCTTGAATGGGACTCTCTACCGAGAGGTCTTTATTCAAGGGTGCCACTGTATTGGGTGGTGTGTCAGTACGGCAGAGTGAGCATCAGGTCGTTGGTGAAGGGGAGAAGTGTCATGTAGTACTGTGTACTGTTAGTAGCCAGGACCTGAACATGTAAGAGGCCACTTGGAGGACGTGCTTTAAAAAAAAAAAAAAAGATTTTGTAGTGTTAACGTTTTGGCTACAACTGCAGCAATATTCTCATTTGTGTAAACCAGTCTTTACGTAATCGGTGTGTGTGTGTGTGTGTGTGTGTGTGTGTGTGTGTGTGTGTGTGTGTGTGTGTGTGTGTTGTGCGTGCGTGCGTGCGTGCGTGTGTGCGTGCGTGCGCGCGCGCACACATTTGAAAAACAAATGTATAGCTGGTGTTACCACGCCTGATTATTTGCTAACCCCCTCCTCCCGTAACCCCCAAAGGTGAAAGGATTTAAAGTTCAGTGTTCCTGTGCTGAC
>CM031595.1:85359907-85367407 GCA_018398815.1 Conus ventricosus | reverse complement strand
CGCCGACGACAGTCGACCCCAAAGTTCCGCAGCTGGAGCTGAACAGTGACTACGCATTGTTTTCCCTGGAGTTCCGTCGTGATCCCACCAGAAGCTCCACCCCCATTTCCTTCACTAGAACTGCCCCCAGCATCTCTCACAGACCTCAGCGCTCTGATCGAGTGTCACCCATACCCTTCAACCCTGAAGATCCAACCACCGACCACTCCCTCCTGGGAACAGAAAGAGCAGACACTCCAGCCTCCGTGAGGAAGAGAAGTACCGAAGTAAAGTTTGAAGATCAAGGACTCGCGCCGAATGACGACAAGTGGTGCGTACCTAAGCCTCTGGATCCACGTGAAGAAAACAAGCGGTAGCTTTGAAGACCTGAGGTCAATGATGACTAACCACAAACGCTCTGTGTCCACTTCGCCAGGTCCCATCAGGAAGGTAAGCCACACAGTGAAGTTTGAAGACCAGAACCACGTGGTGACTCACCCCCGACGTTGCGTGTCCACCCCTCCTGTCAACGGGTCCCTGTCTGCCCCGCTTTTTCAGGCAAGAGCTGGTCGCCCAGACCGGGTCCTCTTGAAGCCTTTAGTCAGTGTCACGATGGTCAGGGGGTCCGTCCGGGAAAACCTGCCCGAGCTCTTTGACATCATCGCTCAGCAGACGTCAGACTCCTTCAGGAAGACAGCGGTCAAGCCGACGCCCAAGAAAGTGAAAAGGAAGATATCACAAGGTAATGTTTTGTCCAGTATAAGTTATTATTCATCCTTTCCCACTACATATAAACAAACCTGTGTTTTTGGAAGGTTGATACATAAACCATGCTCTGTGTGAAAACACACACACACACACACACACACACACACACTCTCTCTCTCTCTCTCTCTCTCTCTCTCTTCTCTCTCTCTCTCTCTCTCTCTCTCTCTCTCTCTCTCTCTCTCTCCTCGTGGTTGGTCTTTTGCGGGAGGGGTACTCTGAAGAACAGTTCACCAGGTGTCTCTAGTTCTATCGGTTGTACGCCAAGGCCAGGGCTTCTGTAAATGCTTTCCCTGTCCATTTAACAGTGTTGTCAGTCCATTGTTTGTTTGTGTGTTAGTTTGTTTTTGTGTTTGTTTGTCTAACCCTCCGTCTCTTTTCCTCGGCAGTTCCCCAAAACATTGTCAAGGTCATTCGATCTTTTCAGATAGCCGGACCAATGTCATTTTCTTTCCTTAACTAATGTCGGTATATCTCCATACGGTCCGCTGTACTGTTGATGGTTGGACGCACATGTTGACTGGCAATATGATCAGTGTATCTAATGTTCAGCACCTTGCACTTACACAACATTTTCAGTGGCTTGGTTTCTTTCTTGTTTCCAAATTCGCCGTGACAGTCCATGACTCGCATACATACAAGAAGGTGGAATGTGCCAGTTTACGTAAGTGTATGATCTTGCATTTCGTGGAATTGTTATCGTCCTTCCAAACAGGCTTTAGTCTCAACAGTGCTGAATTTGCCTTCGTTGCCCTTGAGATAATTTCTAGTTTAGATGCCTCATTGGTAAATGATCCCAAGAAAGTGAGCTGTTGAACATTTCCTAGCTTTTGTCCATGGCAGCATCGATGGGGATGTTGTGGCTGACCATTTTGTCCATGGCAGCATCGATGGGGGTGTTGTGGCTGGCCATTTTGTCCATGGCAGCATCGATGGGGGTGTTGTGGCTGGCCATTTTGTCCATGGCAGCATCGATGGGAGTGTTGTGGTTGGCCATCGTTTTTGTTTTCTCTGCGCTGATTTCCGTACTGTATCCTGCTGATGTTTCACTCGGTCGAACAAGTTTGGTAAATCATCGTTCACTGCCTGTCAGGTCGTCGATGTCATCTACAAAGCGAAGGTTCATGATACTTCTTTCAGCAAAGCTGGCTGTCTGGCATGATTTTCTGAGTGCATCGGTCATGATGTATTCCAGGTGTGTGTTGAAAGGGGCGGGAGGCGGAAGGCAACCCTAGGGAAAACATGCTTCAGCCTGGAACCCCTCTTCAACAGCGCCCTCTATCAGCATTGTCCTGGTCGCTTTGGAATACAGCTGGTGGATGGTGTTGATTAGTTTTTGCCAAGTGTTGGGCTTATTCAATGTGGATCATAGCGCTTCCTGCCGGACTCGATTGAACGCCTTGAAGTGTTTGAAGATCAGGTTGAACTCCCTCTGCTGTTGGAGATGCTTTTTGCACAGAATACGCAGATTTGAAGGATCTATCCTATTCTTCGTTAACAGATAGATAGACAGATGGATAGAGATAGAGACAGAGACAGATGAAGATAGATAGATAGACAGATAGATAAATAGACAGACAGTCAAACAGACAGACAGATATAGATACATAGTTGTAAGATATGTACACGCCTTCAATGCCTTTTTTGTCGATTCAAAACGCATTCTACAACAGCTTTTTGAATGTAACACAGGCCACCTTGCAAGTCGGCTGAATGTGTTTTTCCTGCCATAGACACCCTTGTTATTTTGTTTTCATTTCAATTTATTCTCTTGCTCTTCAATCCTGGAAGAGCGCTGTGTGGTCGGCGGACTCGCATTCAACCGAAACCATAAAAAAAAAAAAAAATTTTTGCTCTCGCTTTTGTGCCACCACTGTTGCAGCCTATTCTTTTCCCGCTTTGTGTTTTTGTTACAACCTGCATTCCGTTTCTTTTCCACTGCTACTTTTTGTCACTTTTGCCCATCCCCAAAATCTAGATCGTGAGTTTGCAAGCTAGTCAGCCAACTAGTCATATAGTAAGCTGCTCAGTTTGTGAGTTTTCTAGCGGGCTAGTTCTGGTTTAGCCCATATTGCGACCGACAGGGACCAGGTATTGCATGCGATAGTAGAAATAAGCGTGCGCGTGGAAAGTGTGCTTGTGACTGTCGTACAGGTGAATTTGACTGTACTCGCTACCAATCGTAAAGAAGTTTACAAAAGTCGGTAAATCACTTAGCCCGACATATATATTGATCTTTATGAATAAAGGAGACAGCCCTGAAAACAGACGAAGTTTAACAGATCTAGCTTTTATTTACAGTTTTCCTTTCTTAAAAGTCCGCTTCGTCTTTTATTCAAAAAGAAAGAAAGTATTGTCTTTTAAAGGCTAGCTAATAAGAATGAACTCTTTTCTTGTCATTCTCAGCCGTTGTTTTCCCTCAAACACCAAAGACTATCTCGCTCTCAGATCGGTAGGAACTTGGGAGACGTCGGAATTGTTACTCTGTGTGTGTGTGTCTGTATGCGAGCATGTACATAAAGCAGACCAACGTCTTCTAAACAGAAATTAGTTTCAGACCCAAAGGTCTCAGTAACTCCCAAACAGGGTATCTGTGAATATGACTTGTGCTGAAACCCTGGAGCCTTTCAGATGCAGCAGAAGTGATGTCGCAACCATTTCTTGAAAACCCTGTGAAGTGCGCAGTTGCTAGGGTCCCTACAGTGTGCAACAGAGCTCTTGGGAACAGGGCTGCTAATCCGGCGAAAAGGTCTCGTTGAATTAGTTGTTTCGGTAAAATGCTGTAATAGACAAAAAAAGATATGAGATACATTAGCACAGTATTACCAGTGACATTAAACGCACACACACACACACACACACACACACACACACGAAACACACACACACACACACACACACACACACACAATCGCGAGCGCACGCACTCAGGATCACACACACACACGCGCGCGCGCGCGCACGCACAATGCACGCACGCACGCACACAGACGCACGCACCCGCACCCGCACGCACACAGACGCACGCACACACGCGCGCGCTCACGCACACACACACACACACACAACACACACACACACACACACACACACACACACACACACACACACACACAACACACGCCGGGTATCCCTGACTACCAAAACGACAGCAATGGCTCGTCAGCAACCTGCTATTCCGGAACAATAACAGTTTGTGAATGTGTTTGTGTCAGGTTGGGTGCCTGCGTCATTCTCTGCGTCAGTATTTCCTTGTCTGTAGGTTGATATGAGCGTAAACTACATACATCTCAGCGTGCCTTTTTTTTTTTTTTTTTTCATTCCCCCCAGGTCCAGTCCGGTCCAGTTGGTCCAAAATCCGAGGCGTGGCTCTGCTCGGCGGACTGAGCACAGCTAAGGGCAGGAAGAACAGCAGAGTCCGCAACAAATCAGGCCGGCCTTCAGCGGTCAAACCGCGCAACGGGTGACCGACCATCACATCAAAAGGGCCTTCTCCGTCTTCTCTACACCCTCATCCATCGACCAAACAGTGGTGTGACTGACCTATTCAGATCCCTTCCTAACAGTTTACGCCAGGATATGTATGGACCTGCAGTGGGCTCAAAGGTCACGAGTGCTGATTTTTTTTTTTTAACAGTAAGAACAGTGATTGTCATCAAGAAAACAACGATTACTGTTTTCACTTATGACTGTACAAAAGGGTTATTTTGGCGTGAAACTTTACATAGGTGTTTTTTTTTTCAGTAAAAATTATTCTCACATGACAACAATGATTTCCCAGGGTTTTGTTTTTCTACCAAGGCATCAGATATAGACACGCAAGAAAGAAAACAACATTATGACTCTAGTACGCCATGGGCAATGAAAGACAGTCAATTATGTCAGTTGTGACTCTCTGGCATCCTGTGCCTTTGCGAACCAGTCTCTTAAAGAATACCCAGTGATACCAGTCCATATACACAGGAGTCAGTTACCTGCTTTTTTGGTATCAGGTCGTCACTTGTTTTTGTGTATTATTATTTGTTTTCGTGGTGATAACCTCTGACCACAATATCAGGCGAAAAAAGCTTGAAAACGAATGATCATAAAGCAGTAACAACAGTGGTAATTATAATTTTTTTTAACGCAAGAACAGCATTTCTGAGTTTTCTGGAAGAAAATTTCAGTGTTCACAAGACATCCCCTCTCCCCCCCCCCCCCCCCCCCCCCCCCCCCCCTCACTAACACCATCAAGCAAACAAACAAAAACTGGTGTAACGTGCTGTCATCACTCCATTCCCAAACCACTCTCCGACGTGCAAAAGGGACACCAGCTCAAACTCCCCCGCAGGGAGTGGATTCTGATCGACCCCCCAACCCCACCCCACCCCCCCACCCCACCCCACCCCTCTGGTTCCAAACGCTGCCTATCTTTTAAATTCTGGAAATGTCCCAACACAACCAAAACTGTCGATGAAACGCACTGCACCTGAATTCCAAGGGAGGTGTGATTGTGTGGACTTGAACCCAGAATTACCTTCCCCCCCCCCCCCCCCCCCCCCCCCTCCCCTCCCCCCATTCTAAATCACTCGGTGGTGAATTTGGCACATGGTCCAGAAACAAACACGAGCCCTATCTTGTCCGCCTGTGTGACTGGGAAGAGAATACAGACTCTTTCTATAATTATTCATTTCATGGGGTGTCTTTGTACCATGCCCCAAATCGCTCACCTGTGGGTAGATTCGAAATCCCTCTCCGGTGAGTAGATTTGAAATCACTCTCCAGTGGATAGGTTTGGAATCGCTCACTGGTGGGTAGATTTGGACTCACTTACCGGTGGATAGATTTAGAATCACTCACCGGTGGATAGATTTGGAATCACTCACTGATGGATAGATTTGGAATCACTCACTGGTTGATAGATTTGGAATCACTCACTGATGGATAGATTTGGAATCACTCACTGTGGATAGATTTGGAACCACGCACTGGTGGATAGATTTGGAATCACTCAGCAATGGATAGATTTGGAATCCCTCACCGGTGGGTAGATTTTGAATCCCTCACTGGTGGGTAGATATGGAATCCCCACGGTATTTGGAATCCTCCCGGTGGATAGATTTGGAATCCCTCACGGTGGATAGATTTGGAATCCCTCACTGGTGGATAGATTTGGAATCCCTCACTGGTTGTCAGATTTGGAATCACTCACCGTTGGGTAGATTTGGAACACGTACCGGTCGATAGATTTGGAATCACTCAGTGATGGATAGATTTAGAATCCCTCACCGGTGGATAGATTTGGAATCACTCACTGGTGGGTAGATTTGGAATCACTCACTGGTGGGTAGATTTGGAATCCCTCACCGGCGGTTAGATTTGGAATCCCTTACTGGTGGGTAGATTTGGAATCACTCACCAGTGGGTAGATTTGGAATCACTCAATGGTGAATAAATTTGGAATCCCTCACTGGTGGGTAGATTTGGAATCCCTCACTGGTGGGTAGATTTGGAATCCTCACTGGGGATAGATTTGGAATCCCTCACTGGTGGATAGATTTGGAATTCCTCACTGGTTGTCAGATTTGGAATCACTCACCGTTGGGTAGATTTGGAACACTTACCGGTCGATAGATTTGGAATCACTCAGTGATGGATAGATTTAGAATCCCTCACCGTGGATAGATTTGGAATCACTCACTGGTGGGTAGATTTGGAATCCCTCACTGGTGGGTAGATTTGGAATCCCTCACCGGCGGTTAGATTTGGAATCCCTTACTGGTGGGTAGATTTGGAATCACTCACCAGTGGGTAGATTTGGAATCACTCAATGGTGAATAAATTTGAAATCCCTCACTGTGGGTGGATTTGGAATCCCTCACTGGTGGGTAGATTTGGAATCCCTCACTGGTGGGTAAATTTGGAATCCTCACTGGTGGGTAGATTTGGAATCCCTCACTGGTGGGTAGATTTGGAATCCCTCACTGGTGGATAAATTTAGAATCAGTCACTGGTGGGTAGATTTGGAATCACTCAACTGGTGGGTAAATTTGGAATCCCTCACTGGTGGGTAGATTTGGAATCCCTCACTGGCGGGTAAATTTTGAATCACTCACTGGTGGGTAGATTTGAAATCCTTCACGGTGGGTCGATTTGGAATCCCTCACTGGTTGGTAAATTTGGAATCACTCACTGGTGGGTAGATTTGAAATCCCTCACTGGTGGCTAGATGTGGAATCCCTCACTGGTGGGTAAATTTGGAATCCCTCACTGGTGGGTAAATTTGGATCACTCACTGGTGGGTAGATTTGGAATCCCTCACTGGTGGGTAGATTTGGAATCCCTCACTGGTGGGTAGATTTGGAATCACTCACCGGTGGTAGACTTGGAATCACTTACCGGTGGGTAGATTTGGAACAAGAATAGGTGTTGTTCTGACCCAGGTCCAGAATGACTCACTAGGGCAGTGGTAGATTCGAGCCACTCTCCGACCAGCCTGGGATAACTGTACCGGTCTCTGAAGCCACCTTGGATGAGTTTGAACGTTGAAATTTAAAAAAAAAATGATTGGAGCTAACAATTCTTTTTCACTTGGAATTCGTTCCGGTCACACAAAATAAAGGGTGATAGTAAAGACTGGAAGGAGAGGGAACAACTTTCTGTGTTTCATGTTTGGTTGGTATATTATTTTTCTTTGTGGGGGGAGGGAAGGGGTGTGCTGGGAGTGGGATGTGAAGGGAGGGAAGGGATGCGGAGAGAGAGAGAGAGGAGAGAGGA
>CM031595.1:85344907-85349907 GCA_018398815.1 Conus ventricosus | reverse complement strand
GTTTTGTTTTTTTTCTTGATGCTGTTTCGATGGATTTCCTGTATTAACGTCAGGTGGTTAATGAAGAAGAAATGTAAGTATTCCTTGAAAAGGTTTCGCATGGATTTAGCTGGTCGACAAGAGGGGAAATCTTCAACTCTGGTATAAATCGGCATATGAAAAAGGAGTAAGCTGACTTGTGGATCACAAAAAAGATGAAAAGTAAAGAAAACACAGCATGTAGAAACAGTGATGCATGAAAGGGAAAAAACCAAACATTTGGAGCCATAAGCTCTTTGTCAAAGGTGAAGAAGAAAGAAAAAAAAACAGCACTCTCCCTACCTACCTACCTCCCCTCCCCCCCTCCCCCCCCCCCCCCCCCCCCCCCCCCCCACACACACACACACATACACACGTAAATCAACTCGCACATAATCTCTCTCACCTCATCACAGCCCGCAGAACCACTTTCCCTCCCCGCCATCTCCACTCTTCCTCCTCTGTGCACCGTAAACCCTCACAGACACAATTAGGCCTACACACACGCGCGCGCGCGCGCATATACACCTCCCCCTCCTCGCCCCCCCCCCCCCCCCCCCCCACACACACACACACACTTTTTACTCTCACCCCACCCCACCCCTGATTCCTACCACTCCCGCCCCACCCCCAGCCCCATCTCCATTCCCCTGTGTTGAAGTGACGTCTGAATAAATCTTTCCCTTTTGACGTAACATGCCTAAGTTCTTCTTTGATTGCCGATGATGTTTTTTATCTGACGATTTTTACAGACAACCTAGAATACGCGAATAGACATGCTCCGGGGCGGGAGAAAAAAAATCAAGAGAACGTTACGCTGGGCCTAGTCTTTCCATTGCAAACAGAGTTATCTTTTCTCAGTTTATGGTTTAAAGAAATAGATCTAGAGTGTCAAATAATTGGTTTGAAGCGCACGGCAGAATAACGATCGGGGATATCGAGTGTCTGTAGTACAGCTGCCACAGACACAAAGTTCACACCCATCTGTTGGAATTGTCTCTAGGCTAGGCTTATCTGACTGAACTGTTGAACTGACCGATGGTCTAGGCGAGGCTTATCTGATTGAACTGTTGAACTGACTGATGGTCTAGGCGAGGCTTATCTGACTGAACTGTTGATCTGACTGATGGTCTAGGCGAGGCCTATCTGATTGAACTGTTGAACTGACCGATGGTCTAGGCGAGGCCTATCTGATTGAACTGTTGAACTGACTGATGGTCTAGGCGAGGCCTATCTGATTGAACTGTTGAACTGACCGATGGTCTAGGCGAGGCCTATCTGATTGAACTGTTGAACTGACTGATGGTCTAGGCGAGGCCTATCTTGTTGAACTGATGGGGCAAAATGGCTTTGGGCGTGCCTGCCAGCGGCATCCGTCCCAAGAAAACGGCGCGGCCACTTTCGCTAAAAGCGACCTGTAACACAAATTTAATTATCTCGCTTGCAGATGTCTGAACATCTCTGTTCACCAGTCTTTACTGCTAACAAACACAAATTTAAACCGATTTTAACATTTCGTCAACGGGAAAACGACGCAAGGAATATATATAGAGCTTGTTGAAAGTATTGTGTATCGCAGTGATGATTTATCCATGGTAAAAGAGGAAAACATTGTGTAGGAAACAGAATCATCGCCAAAGTCAGATGTTGTGGTCCAGAGAAACTCGGACTAAAGTCCTGTGCTGTTTTCTCTGAGGATGGTCATAAGCTAGCCTTGAGGACAGGAGAAGGAAATATGCCAGCCTTCATAAATACTCCAATACCATTGTTTCCCCTTCATTTTCGTCTGAGAACTCTTCTCTCTCTCTCTCTCTCTCTCTCTCTCTCTCTCTCTCTCTCTCTCTCTCTCTCTCTCTCTTCCACACCTGCCACTCTTTCTTCTCCCCCCTGATACACACACACACACACACACACACACACACACACACACACACACGCGCGCGCGCGCGCGCGCCACACACACATATATATTGTGTTCTCTGTCTATGTGTTTTTGCCTATGTGTCTCAGTCTGTCTCTCCCTCTGTCTATCTCAAACACACACACACACACACACACACACACACACACACACACACACACACACACACACACACACATGCAGAGTTCCATGTTCCTTGCCTTCCGATGCAGAGTTCCAATGCCAGCATGGAAAGCCCTTTTCTTTTTAGTCTTTTATCAAAACCGCTGCATTAGGCATCAGCCGGGAGGGGCTTGGCAAGCAGAATACAATATATTTCCCCCCATTTTCTCCATCTTCAATTTTTTTTTTAACTTTTACTTTTTATTTTTTTTTAAGTTAAAATCTTTGCCAAGTCATTACTATAACGACTGAAGAATTGTTAACCTGCACTTGTTTTCCCCCACTACTTAATTGTTCAGCATTCTATTGTTTGGTCAATCAGTGGGAGATTGCATCTCTTAGGAGATCCAAGTAAAGGTTGTTCTCTACAATTCTTAGCCACTCACAATGCTTGGGTTATTGAACAGCAGAGCTGACCACTCAGACTGTTCCATATCTTTTGATCTCCCTTGCATCCTTGAATGGATCCTCAAGCATAGGCTCAAAGATTGTCCCCTATATTTTATACTGTTTGAATAATGCTTTTAGTTTTTCAGCAACTTTTTTTCATCTCCACACTTTTGTTTTGTTCCATTACTACCCTTCACTGGCTGCTTTGGGGTGTCTTTTGGATTCTTTTTTGAACCCTTGGTGGTGAGAACACCACAGAATTATGGACTGTGGTGTGTCTCTATTTGACACCAAGAGCACAAATACAGTCAGCCGTGTCTCCCTATGAGTCTGATTCAGCGGACGAAAGGCCTAAGAGCAGGTAATACAAATAAATATGCCTTCAAGAGGATTACGATGGTTCCCTCAGGCAGTTAGAGAAGGGGCTTCTCATATTTACAATGTATTTTCCTTCATCTTCAATTTTTTTTCACTTTTTATTTTTTTTAAAGTTCAAATCTTTGCCAAGTCATTACTATAACGACCGATGAATTTGTTAACCTGCACTTGTTTTCCCCCACTACTTAATTGTTCAGCATTACATATATATATATATATATATATATATGATGACAGCGCAACGCGCTCGAAACAAATTTGTAGATTCTATTTTTAAAAAACCTATTTTAACAAATGTTGCTTCCCAAAGGGTCGAGCACTATCAAAATCATTTTGGGTATTTTAACCACACTAATCTATCTATATTTATATGTGTGTGTGCGCGCGTTGTTCTTGTTTGTATGAAAAAGGATAAGGGGTGGGAAATGGGGAGAGGTTGCGTGCGTGGTCATTCTGTGTGTGTTTGAGAGAGGGAGAGTGCGCGCGCGTGTGTGAGATAGACAGACTGAGACACATAGGCAAATACACATAGAAAGAGAACACAGAAACAGACAGTAAAACAACTGTCGGTCCAAATCTCCACACACCGTCGAAGCTATTCCCAACTCTGTTTTTTTTTTATTAGTGAAGTTCCTTGCCTTCCGATGCAGAGTTCCAATGCCAGCCTGAAAAACCGTTTTCTTTTTAGTCTTTTATCAAACCGCTGCATTAGGCACCCACCGGGAGGGGCTTGGCAAGCAGAAGACAGCCCAGCTATTGTATGTCACGGTCTATCTCTACCTGTGATAATACCTTCCCTAAATTTCTCCTAATGGTCTCGTTAAATTCTATGTGGCAGGTGTTTCTTGGAATGAAAGCCAGCGTTCTAACCTGATTTCTGTGGCAAGCTATTTTTTTCTTCTTCGTTTTCTTAAAACAGAAATGGCTTTACTAACCTACTTTTCGTAGAGAAGTATTTTCTTCACAGTTTACAACCTGAAAAAAAACGTATACTGGTTTAGATCAAACAGCTGTGTGTGTGTGTGTGTGTGCGTGTGTGTCTGTGGGTGTGTGTGGGTGGGTGCGCGCGCGCGCGCGCGTTGTAAATACTGGCCGTGAAACAATTTCATAATTGCAGAGATGCTATCAAATTGCAGTATATTGTCTACACAGTCTATTCAAAACTTCATAGATTAACTTTGCCAATCTTTAAAGAGTCGATAATAGAACATCTGGTCAAAAGTCATCGGAATTGTTTCTTTCTAAGATAACGCATGACTGGACAATAAAACATGAAATTAAATCTTCTCTCTCATAGCTCGACTACACAGCCGACATAGCAAGTTTTGCTTACATTTAATATTATATCTAACACGATTAAAAACAATATGAGAAGTACCAAATGTAAGCTTAGTGTATTGTTTACGTACCTGTTTCAGTTTGTTGCTTAACTACACGTGTACCTTTTAACTTTTTTTGATATTCACCACATCTGTCGCTAGTGTTCAGGTGACTGTGTCCACGTCCTGCCACCTACAATTTATCATGTTTGCTTAAAATTTAAGAAACTTGAACGCCTTGATTATTCCAAACTAAAGAACCCATATGAATGTAATGAATGACGAACATTTGTAACCCATGGCTTCCTGCCGTTGCTGTCCAGATTATGTAATATTTGATAAGCTTCCAATGCCAGCCTACTTTCGTCAGTCCGTGTTCTTTTTAACCAGTATTTAATATACTTTTACATGAGTTCCTATGAACTGGAAATCTTTCTAGCACAACATGTACAGGATCGTTCGAAGTGCTATGCCAACTGTTTACAACCAAAACACGTTTCTCAGCAAATTATGTTTTCTTTATAATGTCAGCAACTTTGTCAAATGCCCAGATTTCAGCGCGATGTTGCTCTATTGGTTGCATTATACTGCTTAGTAAACAAACTAAACTAGCTACAATCCAGTTTATGTAGGATGTGAAAAATTACCGTACTCGTTTTTTGTTTTGTTTTGTTCTTTGGTTTTTTTTCATTTTTTTTTTCATTACTAATGTATTTGGACATTTGGAATGGGTCGCGCTGAAAAGTAAATTCCTTGCTACTCCTACGCATTTTACCGGGAGAAGAGAGAGAGAGAGAGAGAGAGAGAGAGAG
>CM031595.1:85327407-85339907 GCA_018398815.1 Conus ventricosus | reverse complement strand
GCAGGAAAGACAGGCCTCCAAATCAACATAAAGAAAACAGAAGCCATGAGAGTCAACAACCAGCAACGAGACCCACTACGACTACAACAGGAAGACATCATTGAAGTTGACAAGTTTGTCTACCTCGGCAGTATGGTCAGCAAAGATGGAGGTACAGATGAGGATATCAAGAGTCGCATCAATAAAGCCAGGCACACCTTTACTACGCTACGGCCTATCTGGAATTCCTCTGCCCTCTCACTCCATAACAAGATCAGAATCTTCAACTCAAATGTGAAACCTGTCCTTTTGTATGGTTCTGAAACGTGGCGAACAACAAAGACAAACACCCACAAACTCCAAACATTTATCAACAGATGTCTGCGAAACATTGTGAACATCAGATGGCCAGATGTTATTGCCAACACAGAACTGTGGAACAAGACCCAGCAAGTTCCAATAGAAATAGAAATCAGAAAACGGAAGTGGGGATGGATTGGCCACACCCTCAGAAAGTCTCCATCCAACATCACAAGACAAGCCCTTGAATGGAACCCTCAGGCAAAAGAGAGTGGGAAGACCAAGACAGACATGGCGAAGGAAGTACCGACGCAGAAGTGAAGGCCGCCGGAATGACGTGGGCCAAGCTGAAGAAGATCTCCCAAAACCGTGTCCGCTGGAAGAGTGTGGTTGCGGCCCTATGTTCCCCAGGGAATTCAGAGGACTAAGTCAAGTCAAGTCAAGAAGACGCGTGAAAATCCGCAAATATTGATTCTCGATAACGTGTTTGCTTGTTTTGCTTTCGGTTTTTATCCCCCGTTAACTCAGGTTCCTCGTCTACATCCACCTCAGGTGATACAGCAGAGGGGGGTAGCCCTCTCTGGAGAGTGGAGAGGAAGGGGGGGGGGGGGGGGTGTTTTCTAACACGACACTGACAGCACCAGAACGAAAACACTGTTAAGATGGGAATGTCAAACCAAATTTCATAATGGGTGCCCCAGGTTCATACTGGCAAACTTTTGAATTTTTGTTAAAGTCCCTATATTTACATCATCAATTTACCTTACATTTTGGAAGCCGTTTTAATTACATCAGTTTATCTCACATTTTGGTCTGCAATCATCGATCAAACCCGAAGTAATCTACAAAATTCTCCGCCGCGGTAAAGTTAGTTCAGTTGAAAGGATACCCGCCATCTTTTGATTTAGGGGTGGCAAGGCTGAAAGTTGTTAATCTGCAGTTATCTCCCTTGCCAAGTGTTGGGCGAGAGCGCGCTCTGCCACGGTAAGCGGTGGCATAAATTTGGGGACCTATAATCTGAAGGGCGGCCGACGTTCAAGGCTTCCTTTTGTGTACAGGCTGCAGCCGGCACTCGGGGATCCCTCGCTCAGCAGAGATGAATTCATTCTGCCATGCCTCTGAAGTGCCACAGGGTCATGCCGGCTGGATGAACGTAAGCAGCGCTGTAGATTAGCCTGGATGGCAACTGGAAGTGTTTTCACGCTGGCTCTCTGGGGTGCTAGGGAGTCAATTTGACCTCAGGTTCTTTCCCCCCTTCTACTATTTTCTTTTTCACGTTTGTTTTTCTTGCTTGCAGAAGACTAAAGGGTTGAATGCGTTATTTTTGTCTTTTCGTTTGTTCTTGCCATTCGTTTGATGATTCATCTGAACTTTCGAAAGAATATTGAAGAGACATATTCTCAGCTTTAGGGATCCGAATTGTTCCCCATCTTAACACTATAGACATTGATTGACTTTGTTCCCATCTGAACGATGCAGACATTTACCTTGGGGTCGTGTGTGATCTCTCCAAATGTCCAGACTGCTCCACACACCGGAGATCCGCTTTGATCTCGCCTCTCCATTGCAAACCATTGCCAGTTCTCAATCATGTTTGCCGAACTTTGATCTGAATGGCTATCCTCTCAAAGAACATTTACCGACGACTCCAGGTTGGAGGAAGGAATTGCTTCTGCTACTCACGGCTTAACCGTTCCCTCTGAATGAAAAATGTTCAAAACATGCTCTCTCTCAGACTATTCCAGCTACGCTGCTGTGCTCTTAGCATTGGCATTACACTCCAATAGTCTCGAAATTTAAACATAAAGACTCAGATTTGAAACGGGAAAGTGAATCTATGTGAATCTTCCTGAAAAAAAGGAACCTCTGATACATCTAGGATGGCAACACACGAGCTTGCCGGCACAGGAAATCAGCATAATGGAGAAGTGGTGTAGCTGGATTTGTAGAAGTCAAGTAATGTCAGCAGACTGTCAAACCAATGGACTAAACAAGTAACAGCACAGAAGTGACGTTTTTCGACCCTGAAGGTTTAAAAATTTTTTATTTAGCAGCAGATTTTGACCCAAGATACCTTCTGCGGGTAGCATTATCTTTCTACCCTAAAAATCTTCGACAGGTTATTGTGTTTTTAACCATAAAGGTCTTCTGCAGGCCGCAACGCGTTTCGACCCTTAAGTCCCCAACAGGTTGCAGCGTGTTTCTACTTGAAAGCTTCTACAGGTGGGAATACATCTCTGCCCTAAAGGTCTTACAGCAGCAGTACGGTTCGACTCTGAAGTTCTACAGGCATTTCGTCGCTAAAGATCTGTAAATTATAAGATTTCGAACCTGGAGGCTCTCTTCTGGTAGCTATGCATTTCGATCCTGAAGGCCTTCTACAGGCAGGGAACGTTTCCACCGTAACGTTTTCTAAACGTAGCGTTTCTACTCTAAAGGTCTGCTGCAAGCAACAAAACGTTTCAACCCTGAAGTTGCAATGTATTTTGACGCTGGAAGTTTTCTACTCGTAGTAGCGCGTCCTAATATCGAAGACCCTCTACAGACAGCAATGTGTTTGACCCTGAAGACCTAAGCGGCAACGCATTTCAACTCTCAGTCCTTCTACAGATAAAGAACCATTTCAACTCTGAAGACCTACAGATGGCAACGTGTTTTGATCCTGTAGACCAACAAACAGCATTGCATTGGAGCCTGAAAGTCATCCATAGACAGTAACATGTTTCGACACTGAAGGGTATCTATAGGTATCCATGCCTTTCGACCCTACAAGTCTTCTACAGGCAGCAGTGCGTTTCGACCTTAATGCCCTATACCTCTAGCAATGCGCTTCATCTCTGATGTTCTTTTACAGGAAGTCTTGCCTATAGAAGGTCTACAAGGTCGAAGCGCATTCCTTCTGTATTGTTGTTTTTAGTTAGGTAGTTATTCAATTAGCTCGGTGGTCTAACAAAGCCGTAACCTCTTGCTTCTGTTCCCGCCTGCAACCGATCTTATTCCAATATAGCTCGATAAATGGCATCAAGGGTCATTCCTTAAATATCATTTGAAGATACACCGTCTCGTAAACAAAAGTAAAATAAAATCCATTGTAGCAGATTCCTGATTTTAATGTAATGAATTAGGAATCATCAGTACTGTGTAAATTCCGCCGATCTAAAGCCCGCAAAAACAAAACAAAACAAAAACAAAAAACCCGGAGAGAGAGAGAGAGAAGAGAGAGAGAGAGAGAGAGAGGAGAGAGGAGAGAGAGAGAGGAGAGAGAGAGAAGAGAGAATGTTGACATACGAGCCAGAATCAAGAGGGATGTAGTTTTCAGATCATGCAGACTCTGAGATAAAACCCTCAGAAAAACAGAGAGAGAGAGAGAGAGAGAGAGAGAGAGAGAGGAGAGAGAGAGAGCGCAGCAGAAGAGCTCCAGTTGGTGTACTGAAATTTAAAATGACATTGTGTAGTAAGCAAAGTGTTTCTCTTCATAATGAAAGATACATTTCAAACAGAAAAAAAAAAGAGAAGGATATCTATCTTCAGATTACACCCACTACATCCGGAGAGACAAAGAAGAGCTTTGTATTCAGTTACGTTCGTGTGACGGGAAGAGGTCAAGATGGGACAGGGTGGCGGGTGGGAGGGGGGGGGGGGGGGGGGGGAAGGGGAAGGAGGAGGATGGGGGAAGGAGGGGGATGGTTGGGGGGTTGGAGGGTGAACTGACTGACCTTGGGGTCATCCCCAGGAGTCAGGACTATTGTTCATCTCTTTTTTAGGAATGAGTCCTCCCCGCGTTGAATTGTGACAGACTGTCCGCACAAGTGCCGTGGAGGACATGCAGAAGACAGCGAGGTTTACTTACTCCAACAGGGATCCGTCACCCCCAACGGGGAAATGCCCCGCGATAATACACCGGGACGGCAGAACTTCAACAAACAACATAGCCTCTCTCTCGCTTTTCCACCAATAATACAGAAAGAGACTACTTCTTCCCTTACCCCCCCCCCCCAACCCGCCCCTCCCCACGCCCTCCCCCTCGTGGCTTCACGTCACTGCTGCTACTCCACTCCCTCATTTATCTCCCCTTCTTTCTACCTTCTCTCTTCTGTCTGCCCTCCTTCCTTCCCGTCTCCCTCACCATTGCCTCTCTCTCTCTCTCTCTCTCTCTCTCTCTCTCCTCTCTCTCTCTCTCTCTCTCTCTCTCATGTTTGTTGCTAAACTAGGACATACACTAGAAAAATGTTCTGAAAAAATTCAACCATTCACACACACACACACACACACACACACCACACACACACACACCACGCAGCGCCGCGCGCGCGCGCGCACGACGCACGCACTCACGCACGCACGCACGCACGCACATACATGCACGCACGCCACACACAGCACGCACTCACGCATGCACGCCGCACGCACGCACAGCACCGCCGCACACACACACACACACACACACACACACACACACACACCACACGCACGCACGCATGTAAGCACGCACACACCCGCGCGCGCGCACACACACACACACACACACACACACACACACAACACCACACACACACAACCCGTCTTCCCCCTCCTTTCCTCACCTTTCTCCGATCCCGATCGGTTTCCTCTCATACTATTTTTTTTAAAATCATAGTTGCCTAATCAGACATTGGAGTGCTCCTGTTAGATAGTCCACACAGGTGTAGGCTTGCTGTTGCGGCTTATTATGGATCTTCGTCACTGTCATGACAATGACTGTTTCCCCATCGGAATATTAGATGCATTTTCCCCTTTTTATCTATCTCTCTATCTCTCTCTCTCTCTCTCTTCCTCTCTCTCTCTCTCTCTCTCTCTCTCTCTCTCTCCGTGTATTTATCTACTTATCTATTTCAAAATTGTAGATATGAACAGGGCCATTACTGAAAAGCTCCTCCATCCAAGCAAACATTGGGCTGTGTGGGCTCCACATCTTTCTCATCTGACTTTTGGCTGACTCAGGGGAAAGGCCCGCTGACAGCAAGGAAAGCCCCACTGACCACAGGGAAAGATTTGTTGACCGCGGGAAAGACTGTAACTCTGGAATTCTCTTCAGACCTTGAGGCGAAAGCTTGGCTGTGTTTGGAGTTGTACTGTTTTCACCTGACAGCGAAACAGCAACGAGTGCGCCTGCAGGACGTGCGCAGCGAGTGTTGGCGACTTTCGGCGGTGGGGTCTGCAGTCATGAACTGTGGGCTGTACATCCATGGGACGCTTCCATGGAGGTTCTGTTGTGATGCGTCTGTTGATCACACAAAAGTATCTGCAGTTATGTCCCTTGATGTCTTAAAGGAATGCCCTGTGCGTACCTGCACCCTGTGTGAACACAGCGCAGGCTTCCAAGGGTGGCGCAGGATTGCTCCTGGCTGACTGGTTTGGCGTTGAAGGACAGTGCTTCTCTGGGTCTCACTGGCACCTTCGGGTGAATCTCCTGTCTTCGTCATTGGACTCTGTGGGGCCACGGTCCCCCACATCCTAATACGTCGTCATGTAGCTCTGCAGATTCTAATCACCTGACCAGTTAGCCTACAGTCACCGCTCACAATGCAGATACTGCTGGCTAGACAGACAACGGCCACAGCAAACTTAAAACCAATAACTTTGTTCTGTTTGTAGAGGCTCCTGCGTACAATCTCCAGTTGAGACAGCTAGGTTTAGGGGCAATTTGCAAGTAGGAGTCAACATCTTCCGACAAATTCCAATCCCCTTAACGTCCTTTGGATAAAACCTTTAGCCAAAGATCAATGAGTCAGTCACAGCGTGCATTCAAAAACAAAACAAAACAATGCAAAAGTTCATTCATAGACGAGAAGGCAAAGGCCAACGTGTACTTGTGGGATGGCTCTCTCTCTCTCTCTCTCTCTCTCTCTTCTCTCTCTCTCTCTCTCCTCTCTCTCTCTCTACACACACACACACACACACACACACACACACACACAACACACACACACCACACACACACAGAAGGCTGGGGTGACGTGGGTGAGGTGGGGGTGGGGGGCTCATTTACATCAAAGAGAAACATTTTTATGTAGGTGTTTTAAATGTTTCATGGGCTTTTTTCAATTAGCTTTTTACCGTCCCCTTGAGCCCCCCTTTTCCCTCCCATCAATTCCTCCACTCTTCTCTCTCAACCCTCCAGTCCTACACAAAACGAAATAATTCACTGTGCAAAGCTCTCTCTCTCTCTCTCTCTCTCTCTCTCTCTCTCTCTCTCTGTGACATGTTTTAACATGTGCTCTGTTTGTTGTTGTGTTGTTGTTGTTGTTGCTGTTGCGTTGGTTGTTTTCCTGCACTGAGTGTCTCATTCTGTCAGGGTTTGTGGACACAGGAGTCTTGATGGGCGAGGCGTGTGTGTCAGACAAGGTCAACGAGTGATGAAGGGGATGTGCAATCAAGGAGGGAGGCGGCCTGAGGATCGCTGCTGCTCTGAAGGAACGCCGGTAGAGAAGCGCCATGACAGCTATGTTCAAACTTCACTCAGTCACATGGTCGTCACGGTCATTAAAAAAAAAAGGTAAATACATAATTGATTGGATGAAAACGAACAAAAATCAATGAAAATAGATAAATAAATGAATGAATGAATAAGCAAATAAATTACGAACAAATTACAAAGAAACAAACAAATACACAAACAAACAAATGAATAAATGAAGAATGACCGGTCCGCGCTGAAGGAATTCTCCTCAGTTATACGTCACTAAGTATCCCCGCTGACTCAGTGGTTGAGCACTGAGTTCGTCCGTCGCACGTTGAGAATACCATTGACGATTTTAGAACTGAACCTTTGGTCCAGTGAAACCCGTCAATTGACATCAGGCAGCCGAGGCATTTGACTTCTTCCACAGTCTTCATCGGTGTTCTTCCACGGAGATTGTGATCAAAAGGGACGACGATAAAAGGAAGTGGAAGGGTTGAGAGAGAGGCAAAGGATTGCTGATGTGGCTAGATCTAGCTGTGTGCATGTCTATCGAATCTTGCGCACGCCACAAACCGTGTTTATCGTTCTACGGTCCCGGACGTAACGAGGACCGAGCTTCAGATAAGTTCTTTACTGAGATGATGGTGATCAGGTGATTGCGGATAACGCTTTCCAGCATTAGAAAATGCCCCGGTAGTCACGGTTTGCCACAATCAAGTTTAATCCCGTGTCTTTTTACGGTGACATGATTGTGGCATCCATGAAGTCGGAGGTTTTTGTTTTCAGATGCTGATGAACAGAACAGTTAATGGTAAGTTTAAAGTGTCACCGGCTCTTCTGCCTGCACGATCCTGCAGGAATTCCGTTCAGCCCAGGTGCTGAACCAGAGCCTGTCTGACACATGCTTCTTCAAACTTCATCCAGGTGGAGGGCCAACACTATCACAGTGGCTTTCTGGGGAATCTGGTACAGGCCAGTCAAAGGTCAGTTAGGTAGGGCACAGAAATACTCTTTCCGTCTCTCTGTCTTGATGTGTACAATCTGCTGGCATGTGAGGATAGAGAGATTGACAGATGGTTGAGTCTTACGTCCTCATGGCAAAAGCTTTTAGGGACAAGTTTTTCTATCACGGTAGTCTTGGATGCCTTGGCTTAGAGATTCATGGTGGAGATGGTCGGTGTTGTTGTTCGATGGTGGTGGTCGTTACTGTTGTCTTCCTTCGTTGTAGTTCTGGTGTTGCTTACGTCTTCCTCTGGGGTGGGTTAGAACCAGTCGTCAAGACATGAGAGGTGTGATGGCTGGCTTATGATTATGGGTCCACCGACTGCCGTGATCACACTGATCTTTGAGTTCTCGTTATCAGCAGGATCTCCATCCACTTCCACCATTTCCTTTTCCCCCTACCCACTCCGCTCAACCTGTTCAGTATCATTCACAGCTGAACCTTGACGGCAGTGATTTGGCCTCTGCTTCGACCCACCCTCGGACACTGAGCTCTGCTATATTTGTCTTTGGTACTTTTGGAAACCTCGAAGACAGAGTGGAGCCACGTTCATGATGAGCCAGGCCAACCGGCTTCTTCGTGAAATGTTTTCGGTAATCAGTCACTTACTTGTCTGTGAGGATGACTTCATACCCAAACTGCAAAAGAATGCGGAAACCAAGACATCCATTGCGCTTCAACGAACAGCAGGTGACTCAAAAATATTTTGTCAAGATATACCAGCTCACAGCATCCACAACTTTTCCGTACGTTTTTGACTGTCCTTCGTCGTTGAGAAGGGTTGCGAACGTTGCCGGTCTGCCAGCGAGCTGAACACGTGTGCCTGTTTCTTCTGTGGAGAACTGAAGTGAGCGGCTTTTATCGGTCGCATAAGTTTCCACTCCGCTAACCCCCTCGCTCGTCCCGGCTGGCAAGCTGCTCTCACTTCTCGGGTCCCTGACCCCCGGCACGGGGAATTCAGCTCGACAAAGATAAACTGTGCTTGTTTATACTACTCGCCGTTATCGGGCCCACTCGTTTCACCTGCCGCTCTCATTATCCGGACGATGTATCCTCCTGCCCCTGTCCCGCTCCCGTATCCCTCCCGGCCTTCTCCAGTACCCTCCTCCCCCCTCCCTCTCCCCTCCCCCCATCGCTTCCCTTACCCGTCCCACCCACCCGATTTCCGTTCTCCTATGCTTGTGTGTGTGTGTGTGTGTGTGTGTGTGTGTGTGTGTGTGGTGTGTGTGTGTGCGCGCGCGCGCGCTCGCGCGTGCGTGTGTGTGTGTATGCATGCGTGCGCGCGCGCGGTGTGTGTGTGTTGTGTGTGTGTGTGTGTGTGTGTGTGTGTGTGTGTGTGTGTGTGTGGTGTGTGTGCGAGCGCTCGCATGTGTGTGTGTGTGGTGTGTGTGGTGTGTGTGTGTGTGTGTGTGTGTGTGTGCGCGCGCGCGTGCTCGCGCACCCACACGGGCGTGCGTGTATGTGTATCCTTGATAAATCTTAAAGTTCCATTTTTTTTCAGCGATTGCTGGTGGGTAACAAGTGTGATACAAAGCCGAAACTTTACAGCATTGTAAAGATTGTAGGCGTGTTGATAACACATTTCCAGAGACCCCCTTTATGAGGTGTTCGCAGTTCGGAGATCAAGTTCACAGCAAGGCATAATTTAAAGGAGGGAAAGAAGCTCGTGAGAACAACCAAACTGTCCCTTCTTTCTTTTTCCGCCAGTCTTTGTATGCTGATCATCTAACAGTGTGGGCATGAACGCTGTGAACAAGTCCAGGCCGAAGGTTACAGGTCAGGATCAGAATATGTGTAACAGAGTGGAAAAATTAAAAAAAAAAACACAAAAAAACCTAAGCTCTCTAGAACGTGGACGGGCATCCTATCTTTTTTTTTTATCTTAATGAAGTAATTACACGTAGTGATGGGTATTATATCATTACAGTTCAAGTCAGAGGTCAAAGGTCAGAACGACATAGTAGAACAAAGTTACAGACATGATGACACTATTTTTTTTTATGAATTGATGACTTCAGTGTCAGAAACGCTGATGGTACCTACTCTTTTCTTGACTCTGGTTTCTCACGTATAATTGGTGCACAGTTTCCTCGTTAAGTCTTGTGGTGATGTTTATAATGCATTCAGTGATCACTTGCTTGAATCTTATAATACGTTTAATTGTAGTATTTTCAAATGCATTGTATGGAGAGAAAAAAATTGATTGCAGTTTTAACTGAGTTTCTTGTTCTGGTTGTAGTGATGGATGTAGATTCGTTCATAATTTGGGAAAATGTTTTTGTTGATGTTGATACTGTTTCACGTGGATATTTCGTAAAGTGATGATATCGGATCACTCACTTGCATTGTTATATGATATCTCTACTATAAAACAATTTTGCAATAGAAGAAGGAAGAAAAAAAGTCTGTGTAGTCTGGAATATTTTGACAAATGGTATGAAAAGCAGACAACGAGTGAGAATTTAACAGGTAAATGGAGAGAAATGACGTTCAGAATATATGTTATTAAAAGCATCAAGTGAATATACTGAGTATGTAATGACGATTCTTTGTAGAATGTCTGAGTTTTGTTGGTAGTTGCACGGTGACATGTCTGAGTTCTGTTGGTAGTTGTATGGTGACATGTCTGATTTTGCTGGTAGTTGCATGGTGACATGTCTGAGTTTTACTGGTAGTTGTATGGTGACATGTCTGAGTTTACTGGTAGTTGTATGGTGACATGTCTGAGTTCTACTGGTAGTTGTATGGTGACATGTCTGAGTTTGTGGTAGTTGCATGGTGACATGTCTGAGTTTTGCTGGTAGTTGATGGTGACATGTCTGAGTTTTGTGGTAGTTGCATGGTGACATGTCTGAGTTTTAGCTGGTAGTTGTATGGTGACATGTCTGAGTTTTGCTGGTAGTTGTATGGTGACATGTTGAGTTTGCTGGTAGTTGCATGGTGACATGTCTGAGTTTTGCTGGTAGTTGCATGGTGACATGTCTGAGTTTTGCTGGTAGTTGCATGGTGACATGTCTGAGTTTTGTGGTAGTTGTATGGTGACATGTCTGAGTTTTAGTGGTAGTTGCATGGTGACATGTCTGAGTTTTAGTGGTAGTTGCATGGTGACATGTTGAGTTTTAGTGGTAGTTGCATGGTGACATGTATGAGTTTTAGTGGTTAGTTGCATGGTGACATGTATGAGTTTTAGTGGTAGTTGCATGGTGACATGTATGAGTTTTAGTGGTCGTTGCATGGTGACATGTATGAGTTTTAGTGGTAGTTGATGGTGACATGTAGAGTTTTAGTGGTAGTTGAATGGTGACATGTCTGAGTTTTAGTGGTAGTTGAATGGTGACATGTATGAGTTTTAGTGGTAGTTGATGGTGACATGTATGAGTTTTAGTGTAGTTGCATGCTGTTCTGACAAAGCAAAGTGACAGTTTGACGATGAATGTGAAGAAGCAAAGACCATTACTGAAAAAAAAATTGTAAAGAATTTTTTTTTCGAGCAACTAAAGACGACGAAAATGGAAAAAAAAAATTATGCCCAAGCACAAGAATTGTTGAAACATTTATTAAAATGGTAAAGACTGCTACTACTTTAAATTTGCAGGATGCAAAATCATTTTGGAGAATGATAGGAGTATGTGATGTGGAAAAAAAAACTGTCAACAAAACAAGCAACAATACGAAAATATATGAATGGTATAACCATTTGAAGGACATATTTGATTCCGCTAATCACTTTTATGACCAGCCTAAAGTTGACATGTTTGATCAACTAGATCATATTTTGATGGGCTAAGCCATGCTTATATCCTAATATAAAAAAGGAGGTTACAGGAAATATTAATGATTACCGAGGGGCCGTTTTGATCACAAAACTGTATTTTCGGTAATCGGAAAGAAGTCAACGAGAAGAAAGTCAACGGGGGTTAGGTTAGGTTAGGTCAGGGTTAGGGTTTGGTTAGGTTAGTAGTGTCAGGTAGGGTTAGGTTCAGGGTTAGGCTTACGGTTAGGGTTAGGGTTAGGGTTAGAGTTAAGGTACTTCTCTCGTTGACATTTTTCCGTTGACTTCTTTCTACAATCTTTCGCGATGATGGAAGTGTAATTTGAATGCTAAGCTGATTTTGAAACACTATTCTACAATCGTTAAATATCAATTCATACACAGTTCAGAATGCCTAAATAGAAAGGTAAAAAAAAAAAAAAAATAAAAAACATGTGCTCTCCTTTGCAGAATTCACAAAATTAGTTTGTTTATTTCGAAACGATTTATTATCGGACCGCATCAAACACAATGGTATGGAGGTGTTTTTTGGGGGGGGGTTTCGTTTTCGTTTCCTTTTTTCCCTCTGTTTTCTTTCTTCTTTTTTTTCCTTTTCTTTATTTTACATGTTCACTAAGATCTACATAGAGTCCTTTGCTTCCTTTTATTAGAGTTAACAACTGAATCTCAGCTTCTTGCTTACCCTGTCTGTGTTCGCCGAGATTATGTATTAAATCAAAACTTACTTTCTCTTTACATTAACCGATTACCTGGTCATATCACTACAAACGGGAGATACTGTAAACAGCCACTTCCGGGTATAGTAGAATTGGTTTTGCTATTTTTCGCTGATGTTTTTGTTTTGCTGTCATCTACACCTTTCGGTCTGTAAACTCAATTGAACAGTTTGAGGACATTCCGTGATAATATGAAATTTACAATTATTAAGGATATTTTTTTCGTTTTCCGGAAAAGGTGAATTCTTGAGTCAAAATAGAAATGGTTCTTTGAGGGTGTGCCTCCGG
>CM031595.1:85319907-85322407 GCA_018398815.1 Conus ventricosus | reverse complement strand
TGAGACTGTAAACCGAGGTTCCGTGTGTGAACGCACGCACAACATCTTGCACACACGTAAAATCCCGTCACCAACTTTCGGAAGAGAAGGCCAGTTTGGCCGTTGGTATGGATGACACGTTACACATAGCATGCACCGTCCCCGAAGATGGAGTATGGCTGCCTTAATGGCAGGATGAAAAAAACGGTCATACACACAAAAGTGTCAGGATCTTCAACTCGATGAAGGTGGACACTCAAAGAAAGAAGAGAATGAGAAAGCTGAAATCTACAAGTTTGAGAAGCATTCCAGTCCAGCCAGCGACTTGAGGGAATCTGGCTTCCATACCAAAGTCCTCGCCTCAGAGGTTGCAAGTCATCAGCTTAGGATCTCATTGAGCAGCTTTCAACGTTTTTGTAAGAAAAGGACTAAAACCATAAAGGCAATGACAGAGGCAGCTGAGACATAGCTCCGGCTGGATGTAATGGCGGAGGGACAACAGTGAAATTCATCAGGCTTTTATTCCCCAATCTAGAACAGGTGTGCGATACCTACGTGTGTAAGACATCCGTCAAAAAAGACAAAGCCTGGGGAAGCCCAACCAACAGGAAATTGCACGTTCAAATCTGGCAGCGCCGAAAGTATTTCTGCAGAAGGGCATCTATGAGTCATCACACACACACACACACACACACACACAAACACACACACACACACACACAGAGAGAGAGAGAGAGAGAGAGGAGAGAGAGAGAGAGAGAGAGAGATCTATCTTTTCTCTATTTCCCAGTCCATCCATACTTCTGCTCCTCCGACTGTCCAAACATGCTTCCAGTCATTTGGACGTCAACAGTTTAAAATTCCATGTCATAAACTGTTTTTTGTCGTTTCTGTCTTTTTCAAGATCTAACCCTACTTTTTTTCAGGATGTAGCCTTTGTTTTTCAGGATGTAACCTTCGTTTTTCAGGATAGCCTTTGTTTTTCAGGATGTGACCTTTGTTTTTCAGGATGTAGCCTTTGTTTTTCAGGATGTAACCTTTGTTTTTCAGGATGTAACCTTCGTTTTTCAGGATGTAACCTTTGTTTTTCAGGATGTAACCTTCGTTTTTCAGTATGTAATCTTTGATTTTTCCAGGAAGTGGCCTTTTTCTGCATTCTAATCTTCGTTTTTTAGTATGTAGCCTTTGTTTTTTTTCAGGATGTAACCTTTGTTTTCCGTATTCTAACCTTCGTTTTTCAGCATGTAACCTTTGTTTTCCGTATTCTAACCTTCGTTTTTCAGTATGTAACCTTTGTTTTCCGTATTCTAACCTTCGTTTTTCAGTATGTAACCTTTGTTTTCCGTATTCTAACCTTCGTTTTTCAGTATGTAACCTTTGTTTTCCGTATTCTAACCTTCGTTATTCAGTATGTAACCTTTGTTTTTTTAAAAGGATGTAACCTTTGTTTTTCAGGATGTAACCTTTGTTTTTTTTAAGGATGTAACCTTTGTTTTTCAGGATGTAACCTTTGTTTTTTTAAGGATGTAACCTTTGTTTTTCAGGATGTAGCCTTTGTTTTTTTAAAGGATGTAATCTTTGTTTTTCAGGATGTAACCTTTGCTTTTTTTAAGGATGTAACCTTTGTTTTTCAGGATGTAACCTTTTTTTAAAAAGGATGTCACCTTCGTTTTTCAGTATGTAACCTTTTTTTTAAGGATGTAACCTTCGTTTTTCAGGATGTAACCTTTGTTTTTTTTTAAAGGATGAAACCTTTGTTTTTCAGGATGTAGCCTTTGTTTTTCAGCATGTAACCTTTCATTTTTTAAGGATGTAACCTTTGATTTTCAGGATGTAGCCTTTGTTTTTCAGCATGTAACCTTTATTTTGTTTAAAGGATGTAACCTTTGTTTTTCAGGATGTAACCTTTGTTTTTTTAAGGATGTAACCTTTGTTTTTTTAAGGATGTAACCTTTGTTTTTCAGGATGTAACCTTTGTTTTTTCAGCATGTAACCTTTGTTTTTTCAGGATGTGGCCTTTTTCCGCATTCAGCGAATAGAAAGTGACCCCGCCATTTTCATGAGACCAATGGCTCTGGCAGGCACGATCAAAGCAATTTAGCCCGATCACTTAGCCTGACAGTTCGATCACAGAGAGAAAATGCTAAAACATGCTTGTGAAACGATGACGCCTGTAATGCAGACAGCCATATTCAATATTCTAGCGTGCGCTTCATGTAAAATACTTGACTTTCAAGATCTGTATGAGAAATAGCAACTTTCTTTGTAATGGAAAGACATGCGTTATCTTCCCCTGATTTGTTTCCCCGAAAAACGTCAATTTTGCTCCATCTTAACAGCTCAACCCGAGTGAGAAAATGCCGAAATTCGAGTGATGAACGGTGCAGTCTGTATGCAGACACCATGTTTGCAAACAGTTCCGCTTCACTCATTTTTCTGTTATCGATCGATTCAAATTAACGTGTCTTTGGTTTGATGTGACGTTTATCTATCGACCAAAATGACGCATCCACAATTTGCG
>CM031595.1:85309907-85314907 GCA_018398815.1 Conus ventricosus | reverse complement strand
TGAGAAATAAAGTTTTTGAGTCTTGAGTCTCTGTATATATGTGTGTGTACCACTGACCACACAGACTGCTGACAGCTTTTGATCTCCCTTGCATCCTTAATGGATCCTCAAGCACAGGCTCAAAGATTTCCCTCCACATTCTATAAAGTTTACATAATGATTTTAGTTTTTCAGCAGCCTTTTTCCTTACCATACTTCCTTTACCTTTTACTTCCTACCCTTCACTGGCTGCTTTGGAGCGCTGTTGGATTCCGTTTTTCAACCTTTGGTGGTGAGACTACCACAGAATTATACACTGTGGTATGTCTCCATTTGTTGCTAAGGGAGCACAGAAACAATCAACCATGCCTCCTTGACGAGTCCGATTCAGCTGAAAAAAGACCATAGACCGGGCGATGTGGAATGCTTCTGTCTTCAAGATGGATTTTGAAGGTCTGCATATGCTATTAGCGATGGACGAACCCGATTCGGTTGAAAAAAGACCATAGACCGGGCGATGTGGTATGCTTCTGTCTTCAAGATGGATTTTGAAGGTCTACATATGCTGCTAGAGAAGGATTCTATATCCACATTATAATTCTCAGTTTTGTTCATTCTTATTTTCTTCCCCCCCCCCCCCCACCCCCTTAAAGAAAATCTTTGCTGACTCATTAGTAGCATGACGAAGGAAGCACTTGTTTTCCCCCACTATAACCCCATACTGATATAATAAATATATATATATATATATAATATATTATATGTATATATAATATACATATCGTCAATACAATTCAAACATCATGTCCGTTCCTGCTTTAGCTTTATACTTGTTCCTGCCTTAAGTCCCTTAATTCTTAATAGCAAGTTCAGTTTTGTTCTCAGTCTAAAAGCATTTTGATTATATCTAAAATAAATTATGTGCGGAGAGCTAGAGACATCAATCCGAAGATTTACCTACCAAACAGAAACTTTTGTTCGTCGTGTTCAAGCATAGGAAATACAAGATACATTTTAACACGATAACTTCTGCTAAATATTGTTAAGCTCACACACGCTACCACTGAGGCGGAAACGTTGTATGGCAACAATATCCCTTGTCCAGTCCATCTAATGTTTGCGAGTTTGTCCCAGTGCGGGCGGCGGTAAAGCCACCCGGGCAGCGCTGAGACAGCTGCCAGATACATCATGTGAAGACAAACAACCACTGACAGGGCGACGTGGGAGGTTTCCATTCAGAGGTGATGGAGCGTTGGGGGGGGGGGGGGGGGGGGGGGGGGGGGGGGGGGGGGGTAGCGTGTCTTGTGCTTCGTGGATTTCCGCAGCGAACAAGTGTCCCCTGCTATGATCGATCAGGCTGCTCGGGACAGTTACACCGCATAACGTCACAATCCACGAATTGTCGGCTTGTCATCAGACCTACTCTAGCCATTTCAAGTGTCGTAGAGACTACTTTTAAAGCGTTGCAAGTCCGCGAAGGGTAATGCCACATAATTATTATAATACTTGGGGGGGGGGGGGGGGGGGTAGGGAAAAGCGCGTGTAGGATTGGGGGGTGGGGTGGAGAGGTGGAGAGGGGCAGCATGAGAAGAAAGCAGGAGGGTAGTGGTGGCGATGCGCTGTTTACTCCGTGAAGCGTGCGCCGCTACGATTCGTCCAGTGTATAAAATGCATCGTGGCGAGAGCATTCGTACTGTTAGAGATTTGTGAAGTGATCAAAAATAAACAATAACAATATGCGTCTGCTCTCTCTCTCTCTCTCTCTCTCTCTCTCTCTCTCTCTCTCTCTCTCTCTCTCTCTCTCTCTCTCTTGTGTGTGTGTGTGTGGTGTGTGTGTGTGTGTGTGTGTGTGTGTTTTTCCCTTTTAAGATTAATATTAAAAAATCAAGAAAAAATATATAAGAAAGAAAGTAAACCAAAACCTTTCCAAACTAAAACACTGCAGATTTTGTACATGTTTGCATTTATGTATATGTGCACGTGTAATGTATGTATGTGTGCATGTACATAGTTATTTAAAGTATACATACGAGTGGATATGTATAATTTTTGCTTCTTTTGTTTAGAATAGTAAATGTAATAGTCTCCTACTATTTCCTTTGTCACATGTGTAATCATAAACATTTGAACACATGATAAGCATTCGCTTGTTGTTGTTCAAATTTTCACATTTATCGTAAAACTATGTGACTGTAAAGTGGAGATTAATTTGCTTTTAAACCAACACTCTGTAGACAAGCTAAGCGGCTATGGGGGTAGGCCTGATTTCCAAGAATCGTGTGACCACGAAATGGCCTCGGCGTAAATTGCGAATCACAGGGGCTCTACCCTTCCCCATGCCCTCCCTCCACTCCACTGTCTCCTTCCCCCTTCCTCCATGTCAAGCGTGGCGATCCCCATGTGTGTGCGTTGGGGGGGGGGGGGGGGGGGGGTGAGGCGGAAGAATGTGTATGTGTGTGTGTGTGCGCGCGCGTGCGTGTGCGTGTGTGTGTGTGTGTGTGTGTGTGTGGTGTGGTGCGTGCTGTGCGTGCGTGCGTGCGTGCGTGCGTGCGTGCGTGCGTGCGTGCGTGCGTGCGTGCGTGGTGCGTGGTGTGTGTGGTGTGTGTGTGTGTGTGTGTGGTGTGTGTGTCGAGAGGGCGAGAGGTGTTAGCCACGTTTGACACAGTTTGACAAATCGTGGGATTGCAACATTTCGTGGTGCAACACGGGATGTTATTTCCGCATGTTGCGATGTGTTGCTGATGCCTGTATCGCGGCAGGAATCAAAGAGAGGGTTCCCTTTGGTGGTGCTGTTACTGGTAGAACGATCCTGCTGAGAAAAATGCTGGGCGAGGGCAGGAAGAGGGGGGGGGGTGGGGGTGGGGATGGGGGCGGGAGGCGGGAGGGGAGAGAAGAAGGGGGAGGGGAGGAGTAGCAATGGGATTGGTAAGGCCCGCAGTAAACAAAGCATTATCACAGCTGAGGCCATTGAGGTTTGGTGTAGTGTGTGTGTGTTGTTGTGTGTGTGTGTGTGTGTGTGTTGTGTGTTGTGTGTGTGTGTGTGTGTGTGTGTGTGTGTGTGTGTGTGTGTGTGTGTGTGTGTGTGTGTGTGTGTGCGCCGCACGTTTGTGTGTGTGCCTACGCTCATGCATGTGCATGCATACATTTTTGCATCGTGTTTAGGCCTCTTAGAGGTAGCATTGTTGCCAGTTAACCGATGAAGTGCGAATAACCTTATAGTCTTAAAGTCTGAAAACAAAAGAAAATGAAGAGAGAGACAGAGACACGGAGAGAGAGAGAGAGAGAGAGGAGAGAGAAGAGGAGGAGAGAGAGAGGAGAGAGAGAGAGGAGAGGGGGGGCAAAATTGTTGCCACGAACTGCACCGGTTAATTTGTAGATAAGCTTACAGCGCAGTGAGTGTATGGAGAGGAGAGAGAGAGAGAAGGGGGGGGGGGGGGGGGTTAGACATGATCGCCTCTCTCTTCATTGGCTAAGCCTGCGTCTTACGTAGGTTCGTTTCCAAATTAACAAGAAGACAATACAAGACGAACTTCGAGTTGGCCATGAACTTCTTAACATTCGCCGGAAACTTACACAATCAATTACAGTCAAAAACAGCTACATAACGTGGACTCGTTCGAAAATACGACAGTGTTTATTCAGTTTCAAACCTACATTCGATTATTTTCGTTTTACTAGAATTTGAAATGTTTGTGTGTTCGCTCTCTCGGTGATCATAAACATACCAACGGTCCATTTCATATCTGTCTGATTAATGCAGCCATGAAGGGGATACTTCCGTGGAGGTTCCGTTGTGTCTCGTTCAATGACCAGTTCACGATGGCATCTGCTAGAGAGCAGTTATGTCTCTTGACATCTTGACGGAATTCCCTGCGCGTGCTTGCATCCTGTGTCAACATAGCGCAGGCTTCCGAGACTGGTGCAGGATTGATTCCAGCTGGCTGGTTAGGCAGTTGAGGACAGTAATTCTGTTCCACCGGTGCTTTTGGGTGTTTCTTTTTCTGTAGTATATCTACTGGGCTACATGGTTTGTGGAATTCCATTAATTTTCTCGAGACTTAACGTTCACATGTTGTTGCAACCCTTTTCAGGTTTATCGAGCGCACGCGCGCATGCGCGCGCGTGTGTGTGTATATATTGTGTGTGTGTGTGTGTGTGTGTGTGTGTGTGTGTGTGTGTGTGTGTGTGTGTGTGTGTGTGTGTGTGCGTGCGTGCGCGCGAGCAAGAGAGAGAGAAGAGAGAGAGAGAGAGAGAGAGAGGAGAGAGAGAAGAGAGAGAGAGATTTTCGGGTTTAATATCCGTTATTTCGAAACGAAGCATCTCAAAAAGTACTTTCCAGTGATTCAAGAATTCGAGACAGGCCTTCCAAGATCTGGGCGATGGAATGTATACGTAAGAGAGTTCTTGCTTTTTCATTGAACAGCGAAAATGTATTTTGACGCCGTTTAGGGCGGCTTACTCTTTGTTAAAATGATGCTGTCATTCGGCATGAGATAATCACAGGATGCTTTCTATACTGATCAAATTTATGGCTCATGAGTTTACTTTTTGTTATTTGTATTATATGCTCAAAGATGGATTACCGTGTAGCATATCGGAAAGGGATCATACACCTGTTACTATTTGAGTTCTTTCGAAATTTCAAAAAGTTCTTAAGGAATCAGGTCAGGGCCCTTCAATGAGTCATTTTGGAAGTACTGTGTTTTCGTTAACATTTGTTTCGATTGCTACTTCAGCAAGTTTCTGTGCGAAACCGTGTAATGTTGCAATATACATTAAGGCCTAGGGGGTGGCTTTAGCGCTAATATCATTATGGAAATTGTTGGCTTGCTAATGTGTATGCAGACCTACTGCAGCGTTTAAAAAAGACGATTCGCCATTAGGTACCTTTCGTTTTTCACAGATTCAGTTGCCAACAACTCACCCGCAAAGATTGTTTACTTCATGTAAACATCACGTACAAATCGGATTGGCTGTACTCTTATTTTTCACTTGACAAAAAACAAGAACAGAAAAGAAAA
>CM031595.1:85299907-85302407 GCA_018398815.1 Conus ventricosus | reverse complement strand
ACTTTGTTCATGGTGACACATCTCATCTGTGTGATTTTACCGGTTTCTGGAAAGAAACATTATCTGCTGACTTTGTTTATGGTGACACATCTCATCCTGTGCGATTTTACCGGTTTCTGGAAACACGATTCGGCTGACTTTGTTATGGTAACATCATTCATCTGGTGGGATTTTACCGGTTTCTGGAAAGAAACCTTATCCTGCTGACTTTGTTCATGGTGAACATATTATCTGGGGCGATTTTACCGGTTTCTAGAAAGAAACTTGTCCTGCTGACTTTGTTTCATGGTACACATCTCATCCTGTGCGATTTTACAGTTGGAAACACTCATTCTGCTGACTTTCTGGCTGAAACATTTCTTGTGTGCGATTTTACGGTTCTGAGATGAAACTTGCGTGACTTTGTTCTGGTTCAATCTCTTGGAAGGTTTTTAGAAAAAAATTTCCTTTGTTCTGGGTAAATCATCTTCATTTTCAGAAGAACCATTACGCATAGGAGACAGTTTCCTGTCGTTCTTTTATACTGATGTCGCGCATTTGGTTGTGTATTGAATGTCGACTCAAATCCTTTTTTCGACTACGGAGCCATTACAAAAGGGATTTTTTTTTATTTTTATTGTTTGTACTAGTAAGATTTTCAGTTTGTTGAGGATTCGTCAGGTGTGCCGTTTGTAATGATGTTCTTGCCCATTAACATATTTGAGACAGAAGTGAAGCCCCTATTGATCATGGTGCAGGAGATCAGTGAGTATCACCAAGAAAGTAGAAAGGGCCCTTTGACTTTTTCTGGTATCACTATAATCTGCGTGAGTACACACACACACACACACACACACACACACACAACACAACAACACACCACACACACACACACACACACACCACACGCACGACCACGCACCACGCACGCACTAACCAACAACCAAACCAACCAACCACAACCAACAACAACCACAACAACTACTCTCTCTCTCTCTCTCTCTCTCTCTCTCTCTCTCTCTCTCTCTCTCTCTCTCTCTCTTCTTCTCTCTCTCCTCTCTTCTCTCTCTCTCTCTCTCTCCTCTCTTTTCTCTCTCTCTGCGCGTGCTCGCAAAATCTTAAGGTAAGGTAAGGTAATGTTGCTTATAGCCCAGCTGACCGCAAAGGGCCATATCAGGGCTGTCACCATGCTTTTAAAATCATCTCACATAAAATCTTCATTCATCTGCGATGACAATGTCTTAAAAGTAATCTTACAACTAATAGTAAAAGAAGATAATTGTTGTTAAAATATGTTTCCACTTAAAAATGCAAGATGGCGATACACTGTTCCACAACGCTTAAACATTACAGTCGACAGCGTGTGTAAAGCATGATAGTTGGTTTGAATATAAGTTTTATCTAAAACAGCAAGTTTGTCGTCCATTTCCAGACGTTAAACAACCGCAGCATGTTATAACACACGAATGTTGACCAACCAGGGAATTGGACAACATTGTGTCACAATCAGCACGCCATTTATCACACATGCAGATCCATCGCAGCTCTGTTAAACATTCAACACCGCACGACAACACACATCCCAACACACCACACACACACACAACACACACCACACACACACACACACACACACACACACACATACACACACACGCACGCACGCACGCACGCACGCACACGCACGCACCACACGCACGCACGCACGCACACACACACACACCACACCACACACACCACACACACACACACCACACAACAACCACACACACACGCACACACGCACGCACCACCATCACACCACGCACGACGCACGCACGCAGACAACTCACACACCACACACACACACCACACACACAGCACGCGACACGCACGCGACACACACAACACACACCACACGCACACCAACACCACAAACACACACACAGCCACGCACACACACAACACACACAACCCCACACACACACACACCACAACACAACACACCACACACACACACACAACACACCCACACCACACACACACACATACACACACCACACGCGCGCGCGCGCGCGCGATGTGGGAAGAAGGTGGGGGCGGGGGGTCTGGGAAGGAGGGCAGGAGAAGATGTGGACTTGGGAAAGACAGGTGTTGAGTTAGGCTGTTCAGTTTGTAAGTAAAAAAACAAAAAACGTCTGCTCTGGCGTAAAAAAAAGACATGGAATAGATAGATAGATAGATACATAGACAAACAGGGATACATAGACAGACAGATGGACAGATAGATAGATCGATATATAGATAAATGGATAGACAGATAGATAGACAGACAGACAGACAGGCTGGCAGGTAGGCAGATAATTACACAAAGGACGGCCGGCCGGACGGACAGACAGACAGGTCGATAGATAGATAGACAGACTAACGACAGACAGACAGACAGACAGTAAAAAGAAAGAAAGAGACAAATAGAGAGATATAGAGATAGACGATTGAATATATTGACTGATAGACGATCGATCTTGATGATCGAGATTGA
>CM031595.1:85284907-85294907 GCA_018398815.1 Conus ventricosus | reverse complement strand
TGTCTGTGAGCAAGCGGGAAAGTATAGATGCTGGAGTGTGTGTGTGTGTGTGTGTGTGTGTGTGTGTGTGTGTGTGTGTGTGTGTGTGTGTCTTGGAGCAGTGAGGAATAGAAATGTCTGGAATATGTCTTATCTTAATAATTTTTTAATGATGAATCACCTCTCTCTCTCTTTCTGACCCCCCTCCCCCCCCCTCTCTCTCTTTCTCATGTGTGCCGGGCAGGCATGTATGTATATATAATTATGTGTGGCTGAGTGCATGTTTTATTTGCAGTACAAAAAAAAGGAGAAAGAATGAAAATTCCATTTTTGTGATACACGCATGTTTTATTGTTTGAAAGTAATTTTAATTTTCAGTGTCATGTTTGTAACTATAAATATGTATGTCTTAACGTTTAGGGCAGCGGTCACGACTGTAATTTCTCTTTTAACAAGAGATAATAATAAAGTTTTCTGAAGTCTGAAGTACAGCGCACACTTCCAAGATTGGTGCAGGATTGCTGCTGGTAGGTTGGTTGGGTTCGGCAGTTGAGGACAGTACTTCTCTGAATTCTGTTGGCGCCTTCAGATGTATGTTTTCTTTTTCGGATTCTGGCCACCAAGCACGAACCTAATTTTGGTGCTGATTTGTGGCAGTACCGGATTAGTCACATTAAGGGAATGGGTGTGTCTCCACAGTGTCCATGATCTGTTTAGCCATGAACAGGAACGGTGTGAAGTTAATGTAACAAATTTATAACTGTCTACGAAGCTATATACTTTGATTGAATAACACATCTTTTATGTAATATAAACGTTGATTTTCCGTTGTCCATGTCCTAACCACACAAAAAAAGACCCCGCAAAAGCGGAGGATAAAGAAAAAAAAGTAAAGAAAATTAAAAAAAAAAAAAAAAAGTATGGGAGGTAATCCTTTCAATCTGTGCCAGCTATTCCTTCCTCTGGCAGGAAATTCTTTCTCCTTTCACCCGCGAACTGATTCCAGGATCCATTCTACCTTGCCAAAGGTCTTCGCTTTTGCAAATGCCATTCTCACCTCTTTTCACGTCTTTATTTCTCACTGAAACGGGGTGGTTTACACCCACCCAGTAAATACTGCAGGCCAGAGCGGGCGGTTTGGCAAGTGATCATGCTGGCCGCTCGTCAAATGGACTATTTATAGTAACACGGCTTTCCCCACCTCGCTGCTAACACGTGTCAAGTCTTCTCTCCATCTGTTCATGTACGATTTTCCTCCCTCCCCCACCCCTACCCCCTCCCCCACCCCCATCCCATCCCCATCCCATCCCCATTTCCTGTCTATTCCTCTCCACTCTCGCTCTCTGTCTGACTCTTTCTCTGTCTGTTGTCTCTCTCTCTCTCTCTCTCTCTCTCTCTCTCTCTCTCTCTCGATCTCTCGATCTCTCTCTCTCTCTTTCACACACACACACACACACACACCACACACACACCACACACACACACACACACACACACACACATTCTCTCTCTCTCTGTGTCTCTGTCTCTCTCTGTCTCTCTCTGTCTCTCTGTCTCTGTCTCTGTCTCTCTCTCTCTCTCTCTCTCTCTCTCTCTCTCTCTCTCTCTCTCTCTCTCTCTCTCTCCTTCAACCAAAGAAGCTTTTCTCCGGCCTTTTTGCTTCAACCTCACTCAGGCGGTATAAACTTGGGATATGTTACAGCGCTTCGTTAGTCATAACGGCAAACATGAACGGTAATTACTTTACAGTCATACACTGAAGAATCCTGCTTGTATCCGCCCCATCTCTCTCTCTCTCTCTCTCTCTCTCTCTCTCTCTCTCTCTCTCTCTCTCTCCTCTCTTCTCTCTCTTGCTCTGTTTGTCTGTCTGTGTGTCTGTCTTTGTCTCTCTCTCTCTTTCTCTCTCTCTCTCTCTCTCTCTCTCTCTCTCTCTCTCTCTTCACACAATCTCACCCCCCTCTCCCTGTTTGCATCAGTGTGTGTGTGTGGGGGGGGGGGGGGGGAGGGGGGAGGGGGGTGGGGTGGTGATTGTATACGTGCGCGCCTCTACTTCGCTTTAAGTCTGCTGCTGATGCACCAGGAAAGTTTTTGGCGGAATGTATATCAGGAAACTCTGCACCTGTAGTGGGGGAGAGGAACCTGGGACAAACACTAAAAGGGGAACTGGTGGACGGGGGAGGTGGTGGTGGTGGTGGGGGGCGGGTGGGGGGGGGGGAGGCAGTCAGAGTTGGAGCAGACGGGGGAGGTGGTGGTGGTGGTGGGGGGCGGGTGGGGGGGGGGAGGCAGTCAGAGTTGGAGCAGTGCACGTGCATACACTTGAAGTGTATCTGTGCATGACACTTCCGAAACAAACCGTATCACTATGACATGAACAGAACACAGCCAAAGTGTCAATAAGACACAAACCATGGAGCGAAGTATCGCTGATTTCATACACAGTACAAAACTGAGAAGTGAATTTTCTGGACAAATGCATCGTCTACAGCTTACATACGAAAAGCTGTGACGCACAAATCGCTATTCCCCAGACAGCTGTGGGATTATAGAGAGAAAAAAAAAGTTCTTCTTCAACGGCATTTTCCTGTGTTTCTACATCGCAAAAGAGTCATTTGGCATGGAGCATTGAGGGCAGTTCTGATGTCTGTTGTTTATCACATCTGAAGAAGACATGTTTGTTGAAAATTCGCCTGCTTGGGGCGACGTGTGTATGAGATAAACGGGCTTTTGCACCTTGTTTGGTTTGTCGTGTATATTTTGGTCTGTCTGTGTACATGTTCTTATCATATCAGTACATACACAGAAGCCACCGCTCGCCTAGCCGGATTATCTTGTGTGTGTGTGTGTGTGTGTGTGTGTGTGTGTGTGTGTGTGTGCGCGCGCGCGTACGTGCGTGTATGTGTGTGCATGTGAGTGTGTGTGCGTGCGTGCGTGCATGTGTGTGTGTGTGTGTGTGTGTGTGTGTGTGTGTGTGTGTGAGAGAGAGAGAGAGAGAGAGAGAGAGAGAGAGAGAGAGAGAGAGAGAGAGAGAGAGAGAGAGAGAGAGAATTGCGCATTTTCTCCTTTCATTTGAGGTCATATTTTCAATCAAAATATTACAGCTTGTATGGTACAGGAAACGCTTATCAGAAAAAATACCATGATAACATATACGTGAATTTCTTTTTGTAAAACTATACTAGCATCTAGCATGAGAGAAACAGTAACTTTCAATTTTGATGAATTGGGTAACCGTGTTGCAGAAAGAAAAAAAAACGACATTGCAAGTGTGCAACGAGTTTTCTTGAATTTCTATTACGTACTATCACCATGTCCTTTTCAACTTCCCCGTCTGGTTTTTTTTTTTTTTTTTTTTTTTTTAAACGTTTGGCCAAAGAGTAAATCAAAATAGACCTCATTCTTCAGTCACATCTTATCACCCAGTCCACCACTTTTAATGGCATGTGTTTAATATCAGAAATACTATGTTGAGGATACGGAAGGCAAATGGCATGGAAATGTGTCAATTTCTGAAACATTTGATGGACGCATGTCTACAAGTGGCCGATCTATTTCAAAGGAAAGACGCAACTTCAGTGAAAAGAGAAAACAAGAACAACTCAAAACCCACAAACACTTAGAAAACGAGGAAGAAAGGAAGAGACAGAAGATGACAGCAGGGATGTTTGGGGATCTAAACATTTGTAATCAACTGTGTGGTGCACATTGTAATCACTTGGCGGTAGTAAGATAAAGTAACCGCATGGTTAAGGCTCCGTTAACATTTGCACGTGAACTTTTCTCTCTTATTCTACCTACAGGCAGAGGCCGCGTGGTCCTCTTCAGTAGAATCATCATAACGCTGAGTCATACTCAGCTTGGGGAAAGGCTCAGCCATGGCTTGGGTGAAACAGGAATAACCTGACAAACTGGTTTGCATTGAACAGAGGAACTGGCCATGCTATGAAATAAATAAGATAAAAACTGTCAGAAAATTGATATGTAGTTTCTAATTTTGGAGAAAATGATTTGCCGGGATGTCAGTTTTGCCCACTGTGTGTAGCATACAAGTGCTCGCAATAGATAGTTATCAATACTGAATGTGGAGGAGGGTAGGGGGTAGCATCTGGGATAGCAAAGACCACTCTATTGGACCTCATTGTGGATTCATATGAACAGTGACAGTAAGCTCTCCACGAAGTATCCTTGGAAATGAAAGGGACAGAATGTAATTTTTTTTTATACAGGTGTAGGTGTTTAATCTTCAAGGGCAAAAATGACTGCGCGCTGATTATAAAACGAAAAGGATTCCCTTTCTCTACCCATCTGCGTGTACGTATAAACATGAATGTCAAATGCAAATACTGGAAGCGAATCCTTGGCCGAGGCTCCTTGCCAGTAGAGAGAAATTAGAATGTCATGGAATCACATGGCTGTGTTCCTTGAGGTGGATGGCGTGCAACTATAGTGTTTTGTTAAATTCGTTGTTTTGAGGATTCTATCATTTCCCGTTTAATAAAGTGGTTTTTACACTGTCAAAACAGTAGCAATACGCTTATACACTATTCACCTGCTTCAATAGAATGTGTGTGTGTGTGTGTGTGTGTGTGTGTGTGTGTGTGTGTGTGTGTGTGTGTGTGTGTGTGTGAGGTCATATTTTCAATCAAAATATAACAGCTTGTATGGTACAGGAAACGATTAACCAAAAAAAGATACCCTGGTGACACATACGTGAGAATCATATAAAACTATACTGGCATCTTGCACGAGAGAAACTGTAACTTCCACTTTTTCGGATGGGCAACCACGTTACAGAGATAAGGAAAAAAAAACGACAGCCCAAGAGTGTAAGCCATTTTCCCTGAATTTCGATTACGTATTATCACCAAATCCTTTTCAAGTTCCTCGTCTGACTTTTAAATGATTGGCCTCTGAGTAAATCGAAATTGAGCACAATTTTCAGTCACATCTTTTCGCCCAGTCCACCAATTATAGCCCAGTCCACTGATTGCTTTTTTTAAGCTATGGTTTTAGCTTCTTCATAGAAAACTTGCCGATTCTTTTGTTGTTTGTCTTGAGGCTTCATCGCTCCCCTGTGTGCATCAGGACATCTGCTAGTCCAGCTTGGAAACCCTGGCTGGCACAAATGCGGGTTCTCGAGTGAGCTATGAGACCTGAACGCTCAGAGGGGTTCATGTGCTCATTGACTAACATTTATGTCATCGGTAGAGATTCTTGGGGAAAAAGGACAACAACTAAGTAAATGATTGATGAGGGAGTTGTTCAATGCAGAGCAATGACTGGTTTCATTATAAGAGCACGCTTCGCCTCAAAACGCTTGTGTTGAATATTGAGCGTTTGTAAGGGGAGGGGGGGGGGGGGGGTATATTTTCTCAATGGTGGCGTGTGACCAGTATCGCCTTGCTGCCTGACGCTGTCATTTGTCTCACGGGCCCTATCTGAGAAGCAAAGAACTCGTCCAGGAGGCAAATATACGTTAACCTCTCCTGATGCTTCGTTCAGCATCATCATTTCAGCTCTTGACAGTCTCGCCAACTGACTATAAAGTAGTTGTACATCTAAGCACATGAAATTGCTATCCTCTCTCAGTCTGAACAAACAGCATACGCTGATTAACTTAACATATCATTGATAAACTTCACACACAGACATACACACGCACGCGCGCACGCGCGCGCACACACACACACACACACACACACCACGCACACACGCACGCACGCACGCACGCACGCACCACGCACGCACGCACGCACGCACACACACACACACACACACACCGCGCGCGCGCGCCCGCACACAAGCACGCAAGCACACACGCGCGCGCGCGCACGCACACACACACACATACACCCCCCTCGCTCTCTCTCTCTCTCTCTCTCTCTCTGTCTCACACACACACACATACGCACGCACACACACACGCACGCACGCACGCACACACACACACGCACGCGCGCGCGCGCGCGCATACACACACACACACACACACACACACACACACACACACACACAGATTGAGAGAGAGATGCATATATGTATGTATGTATTTATATGTTCGTATGAACTATGTGTTAAACAGAAAGCATGAATATGCATACTGCATCAACATCTTAATCTAAAAATGTCAACATATTCATTTGTGTTTTAAATGTAGAGCACTAATATTCGCACGTCAATATTTTAATCTGAAGATTTCAGAGCAGCTTATCATCATAAATCTTAGCACCTCCCACACTACCCTACGTCCTAACCCCAAAGCCCCACCCCCACCCAGCCCTACCACGCTCCCTCTGTTGATAACGGTGCTCGTAAGCAATGGGAACAAGCAAAAGAAATGATCTTACTTTTAAAATGAAAGTGGTTTACCGAGTAGTAAAAAAAAAAAAAGAAAAAAAAAAAAGAAAAAAGCCAAGACTCAATAAACATGGTCAATTTCCATTTTAGTCTATAAAAAAAAAGCAAGTCCAAGAATTGTTTACTGTAGTTTTGCTTGAGTTTTTAAAAAAACCCACTGACATAGTGACAATCAAAACCACTGACATAGTGACAATCAAAACCACTGACATAGTGACAATCAAAATCGCTGACATAGTGACAATCAAAACCGCTGACATAGTGACAATCAAAACCGCTGGCATAGTGACAATCAAAACCACTGACATAGTGACAATCAAAACCAGTGACATAGTGACAGTCAAAACCACTGACATAGTGACAGTCAAAACCACTGACATAGTGACAATCAAAACCACTGACATACTGACAATCAAAACCACTGACATACTGACAATCAAAACCACTGACATACTGACAATCAAAACCACTGACATGGTGACAGTCAAAACCACTGACATACTGACAATCAAAACCACTGACATAGTGACAATCAAAACCACTGACATAGTGACAATCAAAACCACTGACATAATGACAATCAAAACCACTGACATACTGACAATCAAAACCACTGACATAGTGACAGTCAAAACCACTGACATAGTGACAATCAAAACCACTGACATAGTGACAATCAAAACCACTGACATAGTGACAATCAAAACCACTGACAAAGTGACAATCAAAACCACTGACATAGTGACAATCAAAACCACTGACATAGTGACAATCAAAACTGCTGGCATAGTGACAATCAAAACCACTGACATAGTGACAATCAATCCACTGACATAGTGACAATCAAAACCGCTGACATAGTGACAATCAAAACCGCTGACATAGTGACAATCAAAACCGTTGACATAGTGACAATCAAAACCGCTGACATAGTGACAATCAAAACCGCTGTGGCATGAAACTAGACTAATGAGGTCTGGAAAACAGTTTCAGAGGAGGTGGAAATGCTCTTCCCCCCTTTTTTTTCGCCCGCTTACCTCCCCTGTCTCCGGTACTACTTTCCCACTGGCAGCCTACTCTGACTGACTGTCAGGGGGTCAAAGGTCACCGGTAGCCCGTATGTTATTGTCTTCTATACGGGGAGTAAAGAAGAGATATCCCCTGATGATACAAAAGAAGAAGAAGAAGAAGAAGAAAAAGAAGATGAGGAAGAAGAAGAAGAAGAAAAAGAAGAAGAAAAAGAAGAAGATGAAGAAGAAAAGAAACGAGGGGTTAGGTGTGGGTAGGGAAAGTGTGAGGGGGGGGGGGGGGGGGGGGAGATGAAAACAGCTTCACAGAGAGACAGCAACAGCAGCAGTAGCAGCAGAAGAAGAACAAGAATAAGAACAAGAACAAGAACAGGAACAAAAAGAAGCAGAACAAGAGCAAGAACAGGAAGAACAAGAACAAGAATAGGAGTACAGGGAGGAGTAGGGGGAAGAAGAAGAAGAGAAAAAAAGAGGAAGGAGAAGAACAAGGAGCAGGAGGAGATGAAGGAGATAAAATATGGCAGGAGAAGGACAGGGGCGAGGAAGAAGAGGAGAGCTAAACTATCAACATCGTCATCGTCGTCGTCGTCGTCGTTGTTGTTGTTGTTGTTGTTATTATCCCGCAGCCCATTATCCTCCAGTATTCATTTGCCTGCCGCCAAATAACAACCACAACAACAATAATAACAATCATAATGAGGATGATAATAATAGCAATAATCACAATCATAATCATAATAACAATAATGATAATAATAATATAATAATGATAATAATAATAAATGAATGAATGAAGAAAATGAAACAGTTCTGGCCGCCTTCGATGTCGTAAGGATTATTTTATTGTCATTCATGAGCAATAGATAACAATTTGAAAGCAAAGCGATCTCTCTCTCTCTCTCTCTCTCTCTCTCTCCCCTCTCTCTCTCTCTCTCTCTCACACACACACACACACACACACACACACACACACACAAACACACACACACACACACACACACACACACACACACAGGGAGAGAGGGAGAACGAATCTCTTAAAAATGCGCTCGTTTCTGTGCTTGAGCGTAGCTTACCTATGTGTGTCTTCGCGTATGTCTTAGCGTGCTGAAACTGTCTCAAAGGGGAACCCATATACCCCACACGTGCTCTCATGCACACGGAACTGCAGGTGCCCCAGGCCACACAGTCTGCTTCTGGTTGTGAACTGGCAGTGCATGTTGTGGACAGGGCTTGTGCATTAACGCACACATCAATCTTATCGGCCTGAGCTCTTTGAGGTTTGGAGGCTCATCCCAGTATTGCCGGATGATTGGAAGGTGTTGGCGCTCTCTCTGTCTCTGTTCTTCTGTGTGTGTGTGTGTGTGTGTGTGTGTGTGTGTGGTGTGTGTGTGTGTGTGTGTGTGTCCGTCTATCTGTCTGTCTGTCTGTCTGTCTGTCTCTCTCTCTGTCTCTCTCTCTCTGTATGAATGTCTGTCTGTCTGTCTCCCTCTCTCTCTCTCTGTATGAATGTTTGTCTGTCTGTCTGTGTCACACTGTCACTTTTGCACACATGCATTCATGACAGCATTTACTCCATACGCACACGCAATCTTTCCAATCAACCAAAAGGCGCACTACCGAATGTTTTTCTTCTCCCCCTCTCCTTCAGGGAAAAACACTTTACTAAATCACATCAACAATTCATAAACAGATTTTATACATGCATCCTTGTAACCAATTTTCCCAGTTACATCAATACACGTTTCTGTAAAGTCATGGCCTTCACATAACACTGGCTCAAGATCCAGACCAGGAGAATAAATACTTCTTTCACTCCTTGATGCTATGCCTGCATCAGAATTAAGACTCGCTCTATACTGCCATGATTCCCTGTCTCTCTGAGACAGTGTATCACCCCCTTGAATTCTCCCGTCACTGGAGATATGAGCTCCGGCTTCTCTCCCTCGACTTCTCCTGTCACTGGAGTGATGAGTTCCCACTCCTCTCCCTCGTCTTCTCCTGTCTCTGGAGAGATGACGAGTTCCAACTCCTCTCCCTGGAGTCGTTAATTGCCGGGCTGAACTACCGGTGTGTTCCCCCACACCATGGCCATCTTTAACCCCCTCACGGGGTGAAAGGTGAAAGGTGAAGGGCGAAGGGTGAAGGGCTGAAACACGAATAAGGTTCGTGTAAGTAACCTGCTTCCCAATTTAATTATGAATTCTTTCTTTCTCTTTTCTTTAAGTTTTCCCCTGTAGCTTTCCCCAACTATCTATCGCTCACCTGGTAATGACTGGTCAGCAGTGAGGACCAGCGTCCTGACAGGTTCGAGTCTCTAGGCCATCTGCTGGGCTAAAACTGATTCTTTCCTCCCTCCTCCTAGTGAGTGCATACTCAGTGTTCAAAACACATGACCAGCACCTTACCAGCCCTTGTTTAAACTATCTCTCAGTGGTCACTTTCACCCAATGACCACGTTTGTTTCTTTAATGAGTTATTCTCACAATTATTTGGGGACGCCCGCTACACTTGTCAAGCCACATAAATACTCTTCCTTTCCAGTTGCGGCATGGGGAAATGATTCATATCACTAACTACATGTGATGGAGCGTCACATGCCTTGATGTGAGGCTACGTCACATGACAGTCTGTCTGTC
>CM031595.1:85267407-85274907 GCA_018398815.1 Conus ventricosus | reverse complement strand
CCCTCCTGCCCCGCCTGTTATAGCCCTAGAAAAGGGTAAATGAAATTTTTTATCGGATCAGCCCCTTAACTAAACGGGGGGCCCGCCCAAACCAACCAACAACCCAAACCCAACCAAAACCCAACCAAACCCCAAAAAACCATCCAACCCAAACCAAAACCCAAACCCGCCCGCCAAACCAACCCAAAAACCCAACCCCAAACCCAATGCCTGTCAACAAACCCCCCAAAAGCAAAACCCCAAAACCGCCAAAGAACCCGTCAACCCAAAAAGACCCCACCACCCAAATCACCCCACCCCACCACCAAAACCCCCATAACCAACTCACAACCCAGGGGAGCCGACCGGGCCAGCCCAAAAAAACCGCCCCCCTCAGCTTTGGGCCCATTTTTATGGTAAAATTTTCTTTTGGGCCAAAAAGGCGCATTTTTAACCCTTTTTTTACTTTTTTTCCCCTCCTAACAATTTAAAACCTTTTTTTTTAAATCCCCAAACCCAAACCAAAACCAAAAAAACCCACCGACCAACCAAAAAAAACCCGGCCCCTCAGCTTGGTTCGAATTTTTTGGCAAGGGTTTCTTTTGGGGCCCCAAATGGCAGCATTTTTTTTAAACCCTTTTACTTTTTTTTCCCTTTCCCAAAAATTTAAAGGGGTTTAAAATCAAACAACCAAACCCCCAAAGCCAAAACAGGCCGAACCGACCAAACCAAAAAAACCGGAAAATCAGCTAGGGGGATTTTTTTTGGGAGATTTCTGGTGCCAAATTTTGGGAGCTTTTAAACCCTTTTTTTCTCTTTCCCTCATTAAAAAATCGAAAAAGAGTTTTATAATCACTGGTTTTTTTTTTGTTTGTTTTTTTTTTGTTGTTTTTTTTAAACCAGGGGCCCCCGCCATTTGTCTTTGTTCATTTTCACTAAAATTTTTGAGTTCAATAATTTTTAAATTTTTGGGCAAAAAACCCTTATTTTCAAAACTGAGGATCGCAGGTTAAATCTTTGGGGGGTTTCTAGGGGAAAGGGGAATTTAAGGGTGGAGCCGGGGGAAAGTTTTTCCGATTTGGCCCCCCGTCAACTTTTCCTACAAACTCACCTTTCAGTAGTGGGGTCCAAATTGGGGGTTTTTTAAAAAAAGATGTTGCTGATGGCCCCCATACCATGCATTGCCCCACATGCGGACGGTGCCTCGTCGACCCCAGTTTGCTGGTTGCGTTCTTTAAACCCCGGGCGGTAAACCCTTCGCCTCCTGCATGGCGCTGCAGCAGAACTGTGACTCATCCGAGAACCAGGTGTCGCCCAATGGTTCCTCAGTGTCCGTGTCTGTGTTGCGTAGCCCTTGCGTCTGGTCTGTCGATGGCCGCCCCTTTCATTACGTTGCCACGTAGGGGCCTGTAAGCCCTCAGCCCAGCAGCATGCAGCCTGTTCCGGACAGTTCGGTCGGAGATGGGGACGGACACCAGCGCATGCCTGGACAGTGGACGAGGCCGGCAGGAAAGCGATTGCGGAGATGTCTGAGCCGAAATTAAAGCGGTCCGGGCTGGCGTTGTGATAGGGAGGTCGGCCTGACCTCGGGGCATCAGTGATGACCCTGTCCTCTGGAAGCGAGTCCAAGTCGGCATATGGTACTGGGGGAGACATTCAAGCATGGGCCACATCAGTTGCACTTGCCCAACTTGCAAACGACCCAGGGCGTTTTCTCTCTCTGCTGGGCTCAAGTGGCATGCTGTTTTTTTTGGTACGGTGTGCCTGCCGGTTGCCAAAAGACCCGGCTTTTATACTGCACTAGACCATGGTGTGTGTGTGTTCACATGAGTTGGGCATGCTTTGCAGGCGAAACAACAGAAGCACAACCAATGTTTGCACTGTCGCACCTGGCCCAAACACGCACGTGCACATAGTGACAACCTGAATCAATGTTTACTAGCACGTCGCGTTCAAGACATACATCAGGGCGGTTTTTGGCGTGTTCTCAACTGTATGGCCCAACCCAGGGGGCAAAATTTCATTTTGCGTTTCTTTTTTGAACAGTATAATACATGATAAAACTTTGGGACTTGACGGAAAATATAACCTTCCGTCTATCTTCGTTACACATGGTAATACACTCATTGATGAAGTTATGAGAGTTACATTGCCGATAGTCGTTCCAGCGTGGCCGCTTTATTTACCGTTTATGCAAACGCATTTCCCAAAAGTTATTCCAGCTCTCAAGAATTAAGATATTGCACGATGTTACAGCACAATAAATTTCTACTATGTATTCATTTCATCACGCCCGCACCACACACATATACACAAGGACAGATTGGAAGACAGGACACTACCTACACTCTTTATCCTTCAGAAATAATCTCTCTCTCTCTCTCTCTCTCTCTCTCTCTCTCTTCTCTCTCTCCCCTCTCCTCCTCTCTTTTCTCCCCTCTCTCTCTTTTCAAGGGTAGACGGGAAAAAGTAGGAACTCGATTAAACCTTTTAGTAATAGGCATCTCTCTCCTCTCTCTCTCTCTCTCTCTCTCTCTCTCTCTCTCTCTCTCTCTCTCTCTCTCTCTCTCTCTCTCTCTCTCGTTTTAGCCATTTCATTCATGCAGTTAGTCCATTTCTATGACTATTAAGCTGTGTTATGCGGTCATAGACATCACCAAAAGGATGAAATAATTCCGTCAGCACTGGGCAAATCGGGGGTAACTGGGTGGGCAGGCTGAGCCCCACTGCCATGGTTTTGCTGCCTGCCCTTGCAGATCGACCTCAGCCCTGAGTATCTCCATTGCTCCGCTCTCAGCCGAGTACAGAGGGGAGCTCGTTCAGCCAGGGTCGCCGATGTGCGCAAGGCCCCTGGGGGGTTAGACCCGGGAAGGGGAAAGTGTGTGTGTGTTGTGTGTGTGTGTGTGTGTGTGTGTGTGTGTGTGTGTGTGTGTGTGTGGGGTGCGTGCGTGCGTGCGTGCGTGCGTGCGTGTGTGTGTGTGTGTTTTGCGTGCGTGCGTGCGTGTGTGTGGTGTGTGTGTGTGTGCGTGCGTGTGTGTGTGTGTGTGTGGTGTGTGTGTGGTGTGTGTGTGTGTGGTGTTGTGTGGGGTGTGTGTGTTGTTGTGCGTGCGTGTATGTATGGTGGTGTGGGGGGGGGGGGGGAGGCGCGCGCTGGCGCGTCAGTGTGTGTGACTGGTCTTATTTGATGTAATTCAGTAGTTGTGAAATGAAGGGCACTGTTCCCCTGCCACACAGGTCTGGGTTTCATCAGCGTTCTCATCCTTTTTGCTTTCAGTCATTAACAGAATAATGTTGGAAGAGCCACGTCGTGCTGCACAGACTCTACATGCAGAGAACCTGGATCTGTAGGATCCTGTGTCACAGTCATCAGACTGGAGTAGTAGTCGCCGACTGTGCCTCAGCCAGGCTTAGTAAGTGCAGAGAAAGTAGGGAAAAGCCCTTTCTTTTCTCTGGTAACTGCCCCCGGCTTGCGAGGGATGTTTTTTAAAACAGAGATTGCGAGAGAATAGATAATGCTAACCTAAAATGCTAACTCTGTGTGTGTGTGTGTGTGTGGCGTGCGTGCGTGCTGGGGTGCGTGCGTGCGTGCGTGCGTGCGGCGTGTGTGTGTGTGTGTGTGTGTTGTGTGGTGGTTCATCTGTTTGTCCGCCTTTAGGAGAGTACTTGAAACTGGAAATTTGGAACAGATGGTAAAGTGCAAAGTCTGGTGTTTTTTCCATAGGGAAAAATTTTTTTTTTTTTTTTTTAAACCATGTTTAAAACTTTCAAAACACTAAACAAAGTTATGGCAATTCAGCTAAAAAGAAATACGTCATAGACCTTGTTTCGTAACAGTCAAATCATTCTAATCAACTGACAGCATCAGATAAAAATGTCGACGTCTGTTAAAGGCAATTCAACGAAACTAATTTTAACCGCCATGTTTTCTAGTACATGTTCCTCAGTTATACAAATGATCACCTCTCTTAGTGATCTTGAGTCATTTTAAAAATTCGTTTTTCTAAACAAAACAAAACAAAACAAAAAAATATTGGAAGCTATCATTCCTCTTGTTGCGGTGTAAGACGTTTACGTTTATCCTAACACGTGTCGAGCAGACAGTCACACGTGGTCTTGATGATTTAGGTCTAGATGGTAAGATTCTTAAACCTTGTGCTCTTATAACATAAACTCCCAAATGTATCTTTTCAATCTCGTAACAGACAAAAACTATGTTCCTGATATTCTTACTTTAGCAACAATTATTCCTGTTCATACGTCTGGAGATAAAATGAACCAAGCAAATTAAAGACCTTTTTCAATATTATCAGTTCTGTTAAAACCTTTGGGGGAAAAACATATCTATAAGCATCTTGTGTATCACTTTTCACAAAATATCTTGCTTCATCCCAATTAATCAGGATTTAGAGAAAACCATACATGACACGCTGCTTTAATCAATCTCGTCGAGTCTATGTATGGCCACATACACTTTCCGACCAAGCTCTTTTCTCTTGTTAGATCTTTTTTTTTTCTAACCGTCATCATAAGATTGTCTTGGGTAACAGACATTCACAATTCCAGACAAATAAAATTTGGCGTCCCCCGAGGATATGCTCTCGCTCCCCTTCTTTATTCTCTCAATTGATGATCTTCCCTGTATATTTCGGAAGGCGTACGTGAACTGTTTGCATGCAGTACATCTATTCGTTCTAGCTGTTCTGATTGAAACAGTTATCCACGACTGTGCAAGACGATGTTAACCACGTCATTTAATAGACTGAGATGAATCACATATCCTTGAAAGGAAAAAAAAGAACAACTAAATACATGATAAAAACTTTGGAACATAGACGGAAAATATAACCTTCCGTCTGTCTTCGTTACACATGGGTAATACACTCATTGATGAAGTTATGAGAGTTACATTGCCGATAGTCGTTTCCTCGTAGCCGCGTATTTACAGTTTATGCAAACGCATTTCCACAAAAGTTATTCCAGCTCTCAAGAATTAAGATATTGCACGATGTTACAGCACAATAAATTTCTACTATGTATTCATTTCATCACGCACGCACACACACATATACACAAGGACAGATTGGAAGACAGGACACTACCTACACTCTTTATCCTTCAGAAATAATTTTCTCTCCCCTCTTTTCTCTCTCTCTCTCTCTCTCTCTCTCTCTCTCTCTCTCTCTTCTCTCTCCTCTCTCTCTCTCTCAAGGGTAGACTGGAAAAGTAGGAACTCGATTAAACCTTTTAGTAATAGGCCATCTCTCTCTCTCTCTCTCTCTCTCTCTCTCTCTCTCTCTCTCTCTCTCCTCTCTCTCTCTCCCCTCTCTCTCTCTCTCGTTTTAGCCATTTAATGTATGCAGTTAGTCCATTTCTATGACATATTTAAGCTGTGTTATGCGAGTCATAGACATAACCAAAAAGGATGAAATAATTCCGTCAGCACTGGGCAAATCTGGGTAACTGGGTGGCAGGCTGAGCTCACTGCCATGGTTTGCCGCCAGCCTTGCAGATCGACCTCAGCCCGGAGTATCTCCCATTGCTCCGCTCTGAGCCGAGTACAGAGGGAACTCGTTCAGCCAGGGTCAGCCCGATGTGCGCAAGGCCCCTGGGGGTAGACCAGGAAGGGGAATGTGTGTGTGTGTGTGTGTGTGGTGTGTGTGTGTGTGTGTGTGTGTGTGTGTGTGTGTGTGTGCGTGCGTGTGTGTGAGTGCGTGCGTGCGTGCGTGCGTGCGTGCGCGCGCGCGGGGCGCGCGTGTGTGTGTGTGTGTGTGTGTGTGTGTGTGTGTGTGTGTGTGTGTGTGTGTGTGTGTGTGCATGCGTGTTTGTGTGCGTGCGTGTATGTATGTGTGTGTGTGGGGGGGGGGGGGGGGGGGGGGGGGAGGCGCGCGTCAGTGTGGTGACTGGTCTTATTTGTGCTAATTCAGTAGTTGTGAATGAAGGGGCACTGTTCCCCCTGCCACACAGGTCTGGGGTTTCATCAGCGTTCTCATCCTTTTTGCTTTCAGTTTTAACAGAATAATGTTGGAAGAGCCACGTCGTGTGGACAGACTCTACATGCAGAGAACCTGCATCTGTAGGTCCTGGTAGTCACAGTCATCAGACTGGAGTAGTAGTCGCCGACTGTGCCTCAGCCAGGCTTAGTAAGTGCAGAGAAAGTAGAAACGCCCTTTCTACTTTCTCTGGTAAACTGCCCCTGCTTGCGAGGGAGATGTTTTAACACAGAGATTGCGAGAGAATAGATAATGCTAAACTACATGCTACTCTGTGTGTGTGTTGTGTGTGTGTGTGTGTGAGTGTGTGTGTGTTGTGTGTGTGTTGTGGGTGTGTGTGTGTGTGTGCGTGCGTGTGTGTGTGGTGTGGTGTGTGTGTGTGTGTGTGTGTGTGTGTGTGGTGTGTGTGTTCATCTGTTTGTCCGCCTTCAAGACTGAAGAGTACTTGACACTGATTGACAGATGGTAAGTGACAAAGTCTGGTGTCCATTTAAGTACTTTTTTTTTATATTATTAACTTGCCTCTCTCTCATTCCCAGACGCATCTAAACCGGCAGCCTGCGAATTCACACGTCTACCAGGACACATTTGGTTTTCTTTCAATACTGCGTAAAGCATGGTTATGTAGAATTATGGTTTGTCCTACTTTTGTAGTGGGCACTTGCCTCACTTCGTACACCGGACTTTCCGTGGAAAAAATGTCAACCGCGCATACTGTCAGTGTGCATGCTCTGACGGGAAGTAAAAATCTGCTGGATTTTCATAAAATTCCTCGTCCAAACACTTCCAAGATATTCGTAGGTAGCAACGTGAAAAGTTCCCCCACTAAGATCATGTACCGGGCGGGTGTGGGGAAAACACAGGCGGTGAAAGTACAGAAAACGGCGGCGATAGTAAAATGAATGCGGCGAAAGTGCTGGCGTCATGCTGCTGATCGCATTCTGCATGTGCTTTTGATCATGTCTGCGCCACAGATCCGTTCCAAACTTTTAATAAGTTCCTCCTTGTACGACATTCCGTCGTTTTACCGGTTTTCGTTAAAATCGGTTCGGCAGCTTTGACGTTTACCTTGCCAAGAGACAGACATTACGTCACGGGTTAAAATGTAATATTCGTGGCGGATATAAATTCAGACTCAAAATATACATGCACTTTCCCCACTCCGTCCTACCCTCTACTCGAATTCAGTCTTGATTAAAGTGTTTGATGTTAAGCAAAGAAGGCAGCGAGGAGGGAGGGGAAGAAACCGGGGTTGGGAGGGATGGAGGTGGGTGTGAGCAAGTTATAGAAACCAGATTATGCAAAATTGCAGTATAGCTTGTGCAAATGCTACGGCGACCTGTTTCGATTTCTTTCAAACATCAGAGCTAGAGCTGTTATTACGGACAGAGCAAATTTACCAAATGTGTGCAATACATTTGTTCCGCTGTTTCGGCAAATGAGGAGATCAGGGATTTTACATGATGCACAACAAAATCTGACAATTCTTTATTTCATTGCACATCCAAAAAAACGTACAAACAAACAAACA
>CM031595.1:85252407-85257407 GCA_018398815.1 Conus ventricosus | reverse complement strand
CTGACAAGTTTTTGTGACATGCTGTTTCATTGAGAGGTCACTATCAAGGAGAACACCAAGGTCACGAACAGTGTTTGAAAATTCAATAGTGCTGGAACCTAATGTCAAAGAAGAAGGGATCGGATCAGGGCCATGATGTGACCGCTTTGAAAAACGGATGGCTTCAGTCTTCTCACAGTTTAATTTAAGCTTATTTGCTGACATCCAGGTCTCAATATCAGAAGTACAAGATTGAAGAGTAGAAACAAGGGGTGAGTAGTCATCGATGACAGAGGAATGGAGCAGCTGAGTATCATCCGCAAACATTTCGTGTGAAACGGAATGGCCGTGGATGACATTAGACAATGGAGTGGTGTACAAGATAAAAGAGGACAGGTCCCAGCACGGATCCCTGAGGCACGCCAAACTGGAGGTTAGATTCATCAGAACGGTGGTCACCTACTTGAATGAACTGTTTCCTATCTAGAAGAGATAAGAACGAAACCAATTTAAAGCTGTTTCCCTGATGCCACATGTGTATTTCAAACGAGAGAGAAGGATTTCATGGTCTATGGTGTCAAAGGCTGCCGAAAGATCTAGCAAAAGAAGGACAGAAATTTTGTTTTCGTCTAAGGAATTTAGAATATCATTGAGAATGCGAAGGATGGTGGTCTCCGTGCTGTGCCCAGGGCGATAGGCTGACTGATGTGGTGTGAGGAGGTTGTTTGAGGCCAGATGGTCAGAGAGCTGTTGAAGAATGACTTTCTCAAGAATTTTGGATAGGAAAGGAAGATTTGAGATGGGTCTGTAATTTTTAAGAACGTTGGGATCAAGACTGCTTTTCTTGAGTAGAGGTTTAACAAGGGCGGTCTTAAAGTCAGTGGGAACTGTGCCAGAAGACAGAGACTCGTTAAGAATTTTGGTGATGGTAGGAAGGAGAGAGTCAAGGTGTTCAAAGAGGAGTGGGGTGGGAATGGGGTCAAGGTCACAGGATGTTTTCGCAGACTGTGTGATGATCCCATAAATACATTCCTCTGATAGGAATCGAACACACGACTTCCCAACCCGTAGACCGCGACGCTAACCACTAGGCCGCCTCCACCACAGCGCTCGTGACAAGTTTTCTTTGTGTAAACGATGCTGAAGCATGCACGCAGTTTCTCGTTGATACCCATCAGCGCAAGGCTGGAACAGCATTGAAAAACAAATCAATGGAAAGAAAAATAATGATGACAAACTCAAGAATAACTAGCTAGAAGCCATGTGTACGTGGATGACTTTGGACGTTACATGCACCCTTACTCTGCGTTGGCAGACGCACCTCTTGCCTGACAAAATGGATCATTACATACATAAAAAAAATCAAAGTGTGTCTCATATTAGACAGACTGCTCTGGATAACCTGGTGGCTGCTCTCCCTGGCACAGATAACTTGAAAACGTACTCTCCACCCGTCTGCTTGAATTTAGTTTATGTTCAACAGGAGTGGATGTCTGATTGCATTTGGCTGGAAGTTTGGGGTCGACTTCTCCATTAGATGATAGCCCTTGGCCCCTGGTTTTCTGTGTCTTGATTTTTCAGACTGTCTGCAGTTCAGAACACTTCAATGTCCCTCGCCTTGCCCTGCATCCACCCCAGTTCAGTATTTTGAATCGATGTGTCACTCTTCTGGAACCGCCTGTATACAACTTGAGAGTGTTTCAGGATTCGCGGCAGTTCAACAACACGTGCGCTGAATCTGCAATACTCAGCTTCACACGACCTGAGATATGGACAAAAGACGTGTTTGACGCCACGGTGGACACTTTCCACATAGACCTCCTTTACCTATCGACCTGTTAGACATAGGACCTCTTTAATGACGACTGTAGACATAGCTGCTTACATGACGACTGTAGAATAGACTGTTAACATATGACGACTGTTCAGATAGGCGTTTAACATATGACGACTGTAGACATAGGACCTGTTTTACCTATGACGACTTAGACATGGGACCTGCTTACATATGACGCTGTAACATAGGACCTACGTTTACCATGACCACTGTACACATGAGGACTTCCTTTACATATGAGACTGTTGACATAGGACCCGCTTTACATATGACGACTGTAGACATAGGACCTTTACATATGACGACTGTAGACATAGGACCTGCTGTACACATGACGACTGTAGACATAGGATCTGCTTTACATATGACGCTGTAGAAATAGGTCCTACCTTTACATATAACGACTGTAGACACAGGACCTCCTTTACATATGACGACTGTTGACAGAGGACCGCTTTACATATGACGACTGTAGACATAGGACCTGCTTACATATGACGACTGTAGACACAGGACCTGCTTTACAATGACGACTGTAGACATAGGACCTCCTTTACATATGACGACTGTAGACATAGGCCTCCTTTACATATGACGACGTAGACAAGGACTGCTTTGCAAGACGACTGTAGACAGAGGACCGCTTTACATATGACGACTGTAGACATAGGACCTGCTTTACATATGACGACTGTAGACATGGGACCTGCTTTACATATGACGACTGTAGACAAGGACCTGCTTTACATATGACGACTGTAGACACAGGACCTCTTTACATATGACGACTGTGACATAGGACCTGCTTTGCATATGACGACTGTGACATAGGACCTGCGTTACATATGATGACTGTAGACATAGGATCTGTTTTACCTATGACGACTAGAGACTTAGGACCTGCTTTACATATGACGACTGTAGACATAGGACCTGTTTTACCTATGACGACTTTAGACTTAGGACCTGTTTTGCATATGACAAATACAGACATAGGCAACTCCTTTACACATGACGACTGTAGACACAGGACCTGCTTTACATATGACGACTGTAGACACAGGACCTGCTTTACATATGACGACTGTAGACACAGGACCTGCTTTACATATGACGACTGTAGACAGAGGACTTCCTTTACATATGACGACTGTAGACACAGGACCTGCTTTACACATGACGACTGTAGACATAGGACCTCCCTTACATATGACGACTGTAGACATAGGACCTGCTTTACATCTGACGACTGTAGACATAGGACCTCCCTTACATATGACGACTGTAGACATAGGACCTGCTTTACATCTGACGACTGTAGACATAGGACCTCCTTTACACATGACGACTGTAGACATAGGACCTGCTTTACTATGACGACTGTAGACATAGGACCTCCTTTACATATGACGACTGTAGACATAGGACCTCCTTTACATACGACGACTGTAGACATAGGACCTGCTTTACATATGACGACTGTAGACATAGGACCTCCTTTACACATGACGACTGTAGACATAGGACCTGCTTTACATATGACGACTGTAGACATAGGACCTCCTTTACACATGACGACTGTAGACAGAGGACCTGCTTTACATATGACGACTGTAGACATAGACCTGCTTTACATATGACGACTGTAGACATAGGACCTGCTTTACATATGACGACTGTAGACACAGGACCTCTTTTACATATGACGACTGTAGACACAGGACCTGCTTTACATATGACGACTGTAGATTTAGGATCTGTTTTACATATGACGACTGTAGACACAGGACCTGCTTTACATATGACGACTGTAGACTTAGGATCTGTTTTACATATGACAATAATACACATAGGACCTGCTTTAACATAGCCGGACAACAGACGATAAAGAGCCTGCTTTACGCTACTCACACGAAAACACTCACACATTACAACTGTGGACATATTATGACCTGTTTTACACAACCGTGCCACTGTGAACACAGGGTCTAGTTTACACGAACATGACAGCTGTGGACATAGCACTCGTTTTTTTTACCTGAAAAGTATGGAATTTGCTTTAAAAGACCTGAAACGTATGGGCATGGAACTTGCTTTACAAGACCTGAAAACTGTGCACATAGAACTTGTTTTACAAGATCTGAAAAGTATGGACATAGAACATGCTTCACAAGACCTGGAAAGTATGGCCAAAGGATTTGCTTTACACTACCTAAAACTGTGGGCTTAGGACTTGCTTACCGACATGAGAACTGTGGACATAGGATGTGCCTCATGTGACTATGTGGATTTTTCTGTTTTAACACAAGCTGACAACGTTGACATGGGGCCGGTCATCATTGGTCTTGTTTCCATGGCTACCCCTGCCGCTTGGTAAAATGGTGGGTCTGAATGTTCCAGGGCACTGTGACATTCTGTCTGAAACAGTCTGCGTTTTCTTTATTGACGTCATCATTTGTTTGAAATGTGGGCCAAAGGTGGTTGACGCCATGGCAATAGTCCCAAAGCACATCTCGTTGTCGTTGTTGTTGTTGTTGTTGTTCTTCTTCTTCTTCTTCTTCTACTTCTTCTTCTTCTTCTTCTTCTTCTACTTCTTTCTTCTTCTTCTTCTTCTTCTCTTCTCTCCTCCTCCTCCTTCATTCTTTTTAATTTTGAAGACTTCTACTTCTGCAAAAAGAGACGATAAGAATGAAAAGAAAAAGGAGTTGGATATGGATATCAGTGACGCTGTCTCCCTGCAATGGAAATGGAAACATTTCTTGTTTAATTTGCAAAGCAAGACGAAAGGAAATATCGGGAAATAGAAACTCAGTGTTCTTGTTTGCTATGCATCAATCAACAACGTACCCGACATGCATTAGAACAGCAGAACGTGGCAAGTAAATATCAATTACATAAACAAAGAGGCCATTGTAGCATATGTCTGTCGTCACCATTGAGCTCAGTCTCATTAAAAAGATTGAGAAAAAAAAGAGCTGTTCTCGCTGCCCAAATGTCGCTGACCTAGAGGTATTAGTGTATTATTAAACAGAACCCCTCTACTCTCACCCCTCCCCCCCCCCCTCCCCAACTCTATATCCCCACTGCCAACAGTCAATCCAACAACAGAAACATAGAACCATATCACTACCCTCAATCCTACAGCGGAAATACAGAACCATAATACCACCCTCAAAAGACATTC
>CM031595.1:85242407-85247407 GCA_018398815.1 Conus ventricosus | reverse complement strand
AGTGCTTTAAAACTAGTTTGAACTCTGTAGCTATCATAGTTTTTCCCATAGTAGGTAAGGAAAATCATTAGCGAGAATTTAAACCAAAATTCAACAAAATCTGGAACTGCATAGAAAGAACAAATTTATGTATGCAGGACATCCATTTTCGGCTTTGTTGCACGAACGGATGTTCACCGATTTAGGGGAAACGGTCCATAGTAATCTGTACTCCATTTCTCCAAAGCTTGAACTGAGGGCGGCAACGATTTGCAGCCATGCCCACAACAGCTTCCATCCAGACTTGAAGGCGCCTCCCTGTGGTGAATGTCTTTCATGAAAAATACCAGAAGGCGATAGGGCAGTCCCAAGACTGCAGCAAGATTAGGACATTGCTCAAAACACAGAATGTCTCAAAGCACACTGAGGTTTAAGGGGATGATTATAATTATGTGGAAAGGGGCCAGATGGATAACGGACTCGCCTTGGAAGTGAGTCCCTCTCATTCGTAGTTCCTGTCTCGCATGGGGCGGTTGTTTGTTTGTTTCTTTCTTTGTGCTTCCTTCCTTTCACTAGACCTGAAACAGTGTTCTAAGGGCTAGTTTTGCGGATGAGACAATAAACCGAAGTCCTGTGTGCAGCATGCAATGTAGTGCATGTAAAAGAAGTTACAGCAGCCAGGGAGTGGTCCCTGGCAACATTTAAAGGAAAATTTTCTTTGATAGGTGAACTAACTAAGACATTCATAGACAGAAAAACAAGGAAGAAGTACTCTAGTGTGATGCGCTCTGAGAGAACAACAGCGGGAATGCCACGCACAGAATTCTGTTGTGACAATATCAATTGTATACATAACGATGATGATAATGATAACGATGCTAACGATGATGATAATGACGATGACCATGATGATGATGATGATGACAATGACGACGACGATGATGACGACGACGACGACGACGACGATGATGATGATGGCAGACTCTTCATACTGAAGACCAGCCTATGGGCAGCTGTCTATGTGCTCATCAACACACCATCTGGTGGCTATGCAGTCTTATCCTGCGCACTTTCCGGCATTCAAGCCTCAGGAACCCTGCTCAGGAGAAGCCTTTTCAGCCGACATAAAATAACGAACAAAATGACGGGGGTAGGGAGGGGGACGGGTATGGGGAGAAAGAAGAACCCAACAATGCGTTACAATTGTACATGCATGATGCCCGCTGTTGCCTAATGTTCTGTGGGGGGGGGGGGGGGGGGGGGGGGGGGGGGGGGGAGGGGGGGAAGAAAAAGAAGAAGAAGAAGAACAACAACAACAACAACAACAACAACAACACAACAACAATAGCAACAGCAACCACAAGAGGGGGAGAAGAAAGACTAAGATGAAGAAGGGAGAGAAGAAGCAAAAGAAGGAGGAGGAGGAGAAGAAAGATGAAGAGAAGCAGGAGCAGGAGGAGGGGAAGGAAGAGGAGGGGGAGGAGGTGGAGGAGGAGAAAGAGGAGGAGAGGATGGGAAAAAAAGGAAGAAGACGATGATGACAAAAGATGAAGAGAAGAAAAATGTGATGATGTTGATGATGATGATGATGATGATGATTTAAGAAAAAATGAGACTGAAGCAGACGAAAAGATGGACGAATAAAGAAGAGTATACTGAAGAGCTCAATGCCGAGATGGTGCAAAGTAAAGGCGCCACTGATCTAGGTCAGAGAGCCCACAGTGACTGATCTAGGTCAGGGAGCCCACATTACCCCAACGTAAAGGCGCCACTGATCTAGGTCAGAGACCCCACCCCAATACGATGTTCTAATCCTGACAATCTGGCGCTCGACCAAGGGAAGCGGGTAGCCAGATAAGTGATGACAGGGCAAGACGCTGCTCGTCTGAGTGCCCGTGAAACGGCATCATCAAAGTGCAGGCGTTTATGGCCGCTACCACTACCCCGCCTTCATGGCTTGTAACTGTCAACGTCACAATGTTGCTGTTGTGGAATAGCTCGTAAAGCGCGCCGGCGCCGAATTTTCTCTCTCCCTCTTCTCTCTCTCTCTTTGTATGAGTATGTGTGTGGTGTGTGTGTGTGTGTGTGTGTGTGTGTGTGTGTGTGTGTGTGTGTGTGTGTGTCGGGGTGGGTGGGGGGTGGGTAGAAGGTGGTATACGTATTTGAATCTCTCTCTCTCTCTCTCTCTCTCTCTCTCTGTATTTCTCTCTCTCTCTCTCTCTCTCTCTCTCTCTCTCTCTCTCTCTTCTGTATTTCCTTCTCTCTCTCACTTCCCTCCCTTCCTTCCACCAACCTCTCTCTCTCTCTCTCTGTCTGTCTGTCTGTCTGTCTGTCTCTCTCTCTTTCTGTGTCTGTCTGTCTGTCTGTCTGTCTGTCTGTCTGTTCTCTCTCTCTCTCTCTCTCTCTCTCTCTCTCTCTCTCTCTCTCTCTCTCTCTCTCTCTCTCTCTCTCCAACATAGGCTATCCTTCTCCGTCGCGGACTCAGTCTAACATTTTACTCCCGTTAACATCAAGCCATGACATCGTAGGCGTCCAGAATTACATTACACTGGTGTACTGGTTTTCAGCCCGTTTAACTTCCCGAATCTGTATCATCAGCCTCAACTGCCCCTGATGGAGGGAATGAGTGGTAAACAGTGTTTGATGTTTACTCGTCGTTCTTAACCATCAACCAGTAAAAAATTGAAAAAAAACAAACAAACAAAGAAACAAAGTGAATGAAATTAAGCTATATGGGCAGGCCTAACAAGGATGATAAATGCCTCCCAATTCCTGTGTTTTTGAGGGACTGATCGTCCGTTCCTTTATCCAGAATATCTGTCCCCTTCACGCATCCCTACCCACCACCACCACCCCCCTCCCACCCCGCCTCTCTCTCTCCCTCTCTCTCCACCCCCCCCCCCCGAACTTTAACATTTGTGTACCCCCCCCCCCCCCTCCCCGTCCAGGTTTGGAGATTTTTTCGCACGCGCATGTGTGTGTGTGTGTGTGTGTGTGTGTGTGTGTGTGTGTGTGTGTGTGGTGTTCGTGCGTCCGTGCGTGCATATGTGTGTGTGTGTGTGTGTGTGTGTGTGTGTGTGTGTGTTTATATGTGTGACATTCACACAAGCCTGCTCACATGGACACACCTCACGCACACACGTAAATGTTTGGTATCTTTTCTCTTCTTCGCCCTCCTGCTCGCGTCTTCCTCCTTCCCCTCGCCACCCTCCTTCCACTGCCCCCCCCCCCCCCCCCTCACACACACACACCCCGCCTCCCCCTTCATCATCTCTTCCTGTGTTCACCAGATATCTACCTTCCTTCATCACTTGCAAAGAACTTTAGAAATAATGCCAGTATCAAGGATTTTCACCACACACACGCACGCACGCACACACACACACACACACACACACACACACACACACGTATGCACGCATACACACACGCGCGTGCGCGCGCACTCACACACACATACACACATAGAGGTAGTCAGTTGTATCACATGGCCTCGTATTTGACAGATGCACCCTGTTCATACCTTTTTTTTTTTTTTTTTTTTTTTTGCCTTTTTTTAATCCTAGCTAGGTCGACGTAACAGATAACGTAGTTGGTTTTTTTTGTTTTGTTTTTTAAACCAGAAACACAGCCAGCCTTGTGAGTGACTACGTCAGCCACCCCCGTCATACTGATGACGACAACAACGCCACTAACAACAGCTGACCATTGATCCACCGTTCAAAGCGGTTTGAGGCCCCTAAGTACCTGTCTACCTTCGCACCGTTTTTCATGGCAGGCAGGTGCCAAGGTTGAGACGGCTTTTGGCGTGGCCGGGGTGATTCGATCAGCACTGGGCCGCCTTTGTATCGATCACCCGAAGTTGACGTCACGAGCGCAGCGTTTCCTCGGTGTCTGTCCCCCTCCTTGGCAATGACATTCTATGGGTCGAGTTCTGTCCCTTGAGAGCGACGCAGACATAACAATGCCTTCTTCGGGAGGATTTCCACCGTCTGGCGTGACACAAAGGACGATTGAGATCTGGTCGGTGGTTCTTATTTGAATTGACGTCACTGCGCGCTTCCGGCTGATTGTGCTTCCCGCGTGGCGGTATTGGCGATGTCTTGCAAGCATTATTGTAAGATAAGAAAAAAGGGTGGGGGTGGGGGAGAGGTGTTCAATGCTTTTTTTTTTCTTTCAGCCGTGGTGTCGGCGGGTTTGGCACGGTGAGGTGATCAAGAGTGGTGGTGGCAGTGGTGGTGGGAGGGTGAGGTGGGAGGCTGTGCTAGTGGGGGATATAAGTACGCTTTTGCCTGTCCTTTTTATCTCTGGTGTGTGTGTGTATGTGTGTGTGTGTGTGAACCCGGATATTTAACTCCCAGTGGTCCACATACAGGTAATGGATGTGATTTTGAACACATTGTACGCACAGACTAATGAAGGTTTACTCGGTGACACGTATAATTACATGCACATAGGATCTTTGCGCGCGGGCGCGCGCGCACACACACACACACACACACACACACACACACACACACACACACACACACACAGAGGGAGCGGGGATAAAAGACCTGTCAAAATACTGAGAGAATAAGAAAACATATCGTTTGTTTGTGTCGTGTGTTCGCGTTTTTGTGCGAACGAAAGATCTTGCTTATTTGTGTCTTACGCACTTGTGTCTGTGTTGTCCACCACTTCCTGTACCACTGCTGGTGCTGCTACTGCAACTGCTAGCCGTGATAATTACAATACTACCCCCCCCCCCCCTCCATCATCATCTACCGCAGTCTTCCCTCTATCTTAAACATCTCCCATGTCGCATACAAATCTTTGTTAAGTTATGTCCACTTCCCCCCCCCCCCCTCCTTTCTCCCCCCCCTTGCGCAAATGAAATTTGTTACGGCTTACCTATTCTTCATTAACGAAAGAACTGGAAACGCAGTTCCAAAGGAGAAGAAGAAGAAGAAGAAAATGAAAAAGAACAAGAAAGAAAAAAAAAGTGTCTGACTTGTAGGTCTACACGAAAAGAAACTGCA
>CM031595.1:85204907-85232407 GCA_018398815.1 Conus ventricosus | reverse complement strand
GTAACAATCAAATGTTTACGCTCCAATTAGGCGATCATTGTGCACGTTTTCACGCCCCGTACTTACATGAATGGATTTCTTAGTCCACCGCCCTCCATCCACGACCCCACCCCAACCCCAACGTCCGTTTCTTTCCACGTTTGCCCCGCCTCTCTGCCTCTCTCTTTCTTGCACTCGCGAGCGCGCGCGCGCGCGTGCTGGTGTGTCCGTGTGTGTGTGTGTGTGTGGTGTTGTGTGTGCGCGCGGCTGCGCGCGTGCGTGCGTGTGCAAGCGCTGCGTGCGTGTTATGTGTGTGTGTGTGTGCGGTGCGCTGCGTGCGTGCAAGCGTGCATGCAAGCGTGTGTGTGTGTGTGAGTGTGTGTGTGTGTGTGTGTGTGTTGTGTGTGTGTGTGCGCTGGCGTGAGATTCGTGTTGTAGACGAGGAAGGAGAGTTGGTAGTATGCGTGCACATGTTTTTACAATGTGTGTAACTTCTGCGTTCCAACGCCTGTGCTGTTTCATGATTATGTGCGTGTTACTTAAAAGTGGAGCTTTTTCTCCAACAAAACCCCCCCCCCCCCCCCCCCCCCCCCCCCCCCCCCCCCCCCCCCCCTTCTCCCTCCTTCATCAAACCTTGTCTTGAATCTTTTTTTTTGTTTTTTGTTTTTTTCACCATCGCATCGATCTCGGTGGGCCGCGTTCCGTCTTCTACGGAGAGATCGATGAAGTCGGACCTCAGAGGCCTGGCAGTCAGTGGCGGACGTGCTAGGCTAATCGCCATCCGGAATGTGGCCTGCTGATGACGTCGGACTTCGCCCACAGCCTCCCGGAAAAGGCAGTCTCCACGGCAGTTCTTTCGGGCTGGCTTCTCTTTGGGGTTCGGATTCCTCGCCTGATCCCTCCTCCAGGGTCTTTGGGACTAGGCGGAGAAATGATCGAAGTATTTGCTTTAGCAAGGTCCACAAGGATGATTGGGGGGGAAGTAGGTTTCAAAGAGAGAGAAATTCAAATAGGTTCATTGAAAATGGGGCTGGGGGAGTGGAGAGGAGAGACGAGAGAGAGAGAGAATGAGAGAGAGAGAGAGAAGAGGAGAGAGATGGAGAGAGAGAGAGAGAGAAGAGAATAATCACATGTCAACAACAACAACAGCAGGGAGCGGCGTCGTGGGAGGGAGGGAGGAGTGAGAGAGAGAGATGGAGAGTGAGAGAGAGAGTGAGAGAGGAGAGAGGAGAGAGAGAGAGAGAGAGAGAATAATCACATGTCAAACCCACAAACACAGCAGGAGGCGGGGCGAACGTGGAGAGAGAAGAGAGAAGAGAGAGAGGAGAGAGAGAGAGAGAGTGAGAAGAAGAGAGAGAAGAGAGAGAGAGAGTGAGAGAGGAGAGAGAGAGAATAATCACATGTCAAACCATACAACAGCAGCAGGAGGCGGCGCGTGTGTGTGAGAGAGAGAGAGAGAGAGAGAGTGAGACGTAGAGAGATGAATGGAGACAAGAGAGGAGAGGAGAGAGAGGAGAGAGAGAGAGAATAATCACATGTAAAACCAACAACAGCTGAAAAACACCAACATCAAAATTTCAACAAACAACAACACAACGCGCGCGCGCGCGCGCACACACTACATACCACACTCACACACAACAACACTAATACACACACACCACACATAACAGTTACACTGCGCACATCGCGCGTGCGCGCGCGCGGCGCGCGCCACACACACACACACACACACACACACGAACAGGGAAAGAGTGAGTGAGAGAGGAGTGGAGAGGTGGGGAGGATGGTAAAGAGTTCGGTGACAATAATGTCGGTAAAAAAGATCCTATATTTAACTGATCAGGGGCGGGGGACAGTTTACTTACTGTGATGTGTGGCCATCCTCAGGATGAAGCAGTAGACATGGATGACATGGTGGTCTGGGCTTCGCTGGGATAACCACGTTGTCGGCACAGATCAGTTTTTTTTGGTATTCCTGGATGTTGTCGCCGACCCAGTGAAGTTCAGTGTAACGCGAACGCATGCGATGCACGCACACACGCGCGAACGCGCGCTCTCACACACTCCACAACACACGAAACGCACGGACGCATGCACACACACACCACACACACACACAACACAACACCCACACACAACAAACCACACAATATGTTGTTGACCAGTTTTCTCAAACACAAAATTGTTCTCTGAAAGAAGACGAGAGAGAGAGGAGAGAGAGAGAGAGAGGAGAGAGAGAGAGAGGAGTGAGAGAGAGAGAGAGATTCCTGCCAACACACGAGGCATCTCTCTCTCTCTCTCTTCTCTCTCTCTCTCTCTCTCTCTCTCTTCACACACACTCACACACCCACACACACACACACACAAACACACGCACACACAACACACACCACAATGGCTCAGATGAAAACATGTTTGTCTTTTCAGTTTTAGAACATCAAAAATCACATCAGGCGGGACATCTCTGCACAGGATTTTCATGTGTCTGCTATTGAGTATTTATATCTACTCATGTTAGTCAACACACTCACACACGAAGTAATTACTGGAACACGTTCACTCCAAACGCTCAACACACACACACACACCACACACACACACAACACACACACACACACGACACACTTGCGTGCGCGCACCTCACACATATTTGCGCGCGAGAGCACACTCACCACACAGGACACACACAGACACAGACAACAGACATTACACACTCACACTTCCGCGCGCGCACACACACTCGCGCCGCTCTCACAACACACACATGTACCTTACGCACACACAGGCGCGATGCGCACACACTCACGCATACAGCCCTACACCACACACACAACACCACCTCACACACACACACAACACCGCACAAGACGAGACTAAACAGGGGGGTGGGGGGGGGGTGGGGAAGGGAGGCAGTTGGTCCGGAGTGTCTGGAATCTCCCGTTCCGCACCTTTTTCGCTGCGAAGTGGGCACTTTCAGTACACACTGGGGATATGACTATCATTCCTCTTCCATGATTCGAACTTGCGGCCGCGTGACTTTGCCGCAAGCGTACGCACGTACCCTGCCTTGTCTCCTCTGGCTGTCCGTCCGCGACGCTGTCTGCCCTCTCTAACTGTCACAGTGTATACCTAGGGCCTACTGCAGTTTGTTAAAAATATAACTTCGGCAACTGCCCAAGTCCTCGTGCGCAGACAAATACGCAAATGTCTGTCTCCTAGGAAATAACACTATATTGCAAATTCTGTATTACTGTTGTGACTACATTCCATTAATAAACCAAATCGGGTAACAAAAAACAAGGTTAAAAAAAATAAGTGGAAAAGATATAAATAAAGAAAGGTTGGGAATCCTATCGCACCCCTCAATTTCCGTCTCTCCCCCTCCCTCCTCCACCCCCCCCCCCCCCCCCCCCCCCTCTACAATCCCCTCGTCCTCCCCTTTTCTTTTCTAATGAGTTTTTTTTTTTTTTAATGAATTTTTGCTGAGTTGATTCCATCACTCTCCCATCCCACACGTCTGCTGCTACGTGCATGTACTGATTCAAAGTACAGTGGTCTGCTGCTTTCTTTCAGTTTTCTCTGCATCCTGTGAGTACGCGGATCCGTATCACGTGTTCCTCGGCGCACACTTCACTTGCGTTCGCTCGCGCTTCCGTGGTTGGTTGGCTGTCTTTTTTTTCCCCCTCCCGAGTGAATGGCCACGCTCAGGCGTGTGCTCGTTCTCAAATGACAACAGCCAGTATGCTATGCGGGACAGAGACGACATGCCAGATAGGGCACGATGAAAGAAAAAACGGTACACAATTGTTTCGTGAGATGGCTGTGGGATAGCTGTGATTCTGCTTCTCAGGAAGCAAAGTGACGTTGGAGATGTTCCCCGGTTTGTGGAAGACAGATTTGGATAATAGACTGGAAAAAGTTGTGGAAGAAATGATGAAAAAAAGGTGGGGCAAAAACTTTTTGTCTGTGTCTCACTCATTCACGCAGTTTGTATGTGTGTGTGTGTGTGGTGCATTGACAGTAATATCTGTTGTTTGTAATAATTGGTTTTTAAACGCGGCAGCTTCAGTCTCAATTATTGCATTGGTTTAACGCGCTTTAAAAAATTGTTCTTTACTTTAAAGGCTTCGACATCAGTTTAACCAGAAATTAACAGTTGCCAAACCCGGCAGAGATAGTGTAGCCCAGTAGCCGAACTCGTGTAGCGCCAGGGAGATCATACATGTGCGGGATGTGACGGTGATGTGTCGTACCATGGGATATATATTTTTTTTCTTTCTTGACCAGTTCGGTAATGGGACATCGTGCCAGGCAAAGCATTAGAACATCCAAAAATGTTACCGACGATTGTACAATAATACATAAGACGATTAAGGATAATAGTCGTTAGGATGGGCTTTAAACCGAGGTCTGTCTGTGTCAATGCACTACGATCATACACGGTACTCTAAAGATCCGATGCTCATGTCTTAGACGTGAGTACCGGCTACACGAAATACACAATGCATGCAACCTGGTGCCAGAATGGTCTACGTGAAGACTAGTGGGCGCGGGGCAGGTTAAACATCCACCATCTGGAAGAAGAAAGAAGAAGAGTAAAATTCGCTTCAGGTCAATGTTGGATCAAACAGGTCGAACTGGATGGCCAAAACAGATTGACAATCTCTAAGAAAAACAGAATGTTAAATAGTTTTACAAATACTTCTAAAGATGACTGTTTTTCGATCGCTCTGTTTTGTCAGTAATGTGGGATGGTTTTTTTTGAATAATAAAGATGAGCTATTTGTTTGGGTGGAGATAGCCAAAAATCAAACAATTATTAACCTGCGGAATATTCTTTAACCAGGGTATGATACATTTTTATAACCCAAACCCAAAGAGAGCTTGTAGTGTCTATGTGTACACGTCTTTAAAGTTTTAATTCACAAATGTGTACTGGAAATGAATGAAATTGATTTTGAACAAAGTGTCTGGTTCAGTTTGTTACAGGGGTAGGACAGAAAGCATATTTGGTTGCATCTATAAGAGTCCCAGTGGTACGCTCAGAAAATGAAAACTAAGCTGATTAAAACTATTGAAAAGGGAAAATTTTAAAAACTTTTGACTGTGTGTGCATAACTGGGGATTTTCTACTTTCCAAAAATAGATTGGAAAGGGAGATCGGCTGTGTGAGAGAGACAGGAATTTATTGAAAAGTCTTCGAGATGCATTTTTTTGACGAAGTAGTGACTAACCATACCAGAAGTGGACAGGAAGCAAATATTCTTGATCTGGTGATCATTAATGATGAAGACCTTATTTCATGAATGTGGAACACTTGACCCCTCTTGGAAAAGTGGACCATGAAGTTTTATATTTTAAATTATAATTGGTGATAGAACTAGAAACTAAGCAGAAGACATAAAATTTGATATGATAAATGGTAATTTTCCCAGATGAGGGTGTTAACAAAACAGATTGGTCTGAACTGACAGAATTGAATGTTGACACAGGTGGGGACAGGATAAAAGAGGATAAAATTACATGAAGCTATCGGAAAAAAACATCCTAAAGAGTAAAATAAATGAAACAAAAAACTGAAACCAAAAGGATGGGTAGAAAATTCTTGTGGAAAATATTAAAAGAAATACAACCTGTACTTCAGATTTTCTGAGAACAAAAAAGAATAAAGGGCAGAGAATTACCATAGCATATCTAAAAGTAAGAAATGTGTGTGGTCAAAAATCAGAAAAAAGTAAAGGGAATTCGAAGCAAAGTTAGCAAGAGAAGCAAAACTAATCCCAAAAGATTTTTGAAAATATGTGCAGTCCAAAGACTAAGGCAGAGCAGGATCAGTCCTTTGAATCACAAGATGGAAATTAGAGACATAGGATTGTGGATAAAGCTGAGATTCTAAAACTTTTTTTGCTAGTGTTTTTACACGAGAGGATAAAAGGGACATACAGATGTAATACCAAAATGTAATCAAATGGTATCGCTGTATATGATGTTAATTATTAACCCCGGAAAGACTGGTTAAAAGAAAAATTGGTTAATTCTAAATTCCGATAATAAAGCGTCAGGAACCTGAATGCTATTCCATCTCGCGTTTTAAAAAGAAACTAAGCACAGAACTAGCAGAGCCTCTTTGTATCCTTTTTAACAATCTTTAGTGCAGGAAAACTCTACCTCGAGGACTGGGAAAACAGCAACAGGAATACCTATTTTCAAAGGGAACAAGAACTGGACCCTGGTAACTAAAGGACTGTATGCTTGACAAGTGTGACTTTGTAAGGTACTGGAGCAACTCGTTAAGAGTTGTTATTGTTGATCCATTATGATGAAAAATGAGTTGTATGCAAATGTTCAGCATGGTTTTTTTTCGTCAAAGTAGATCTTGTATTACACAGTTGCTTGAGGTAATGAAGGGACTTTACTAAGTTAATTGATAGTGGAGATAGCATTGGATGTTTTGTACCGGGACGTTCGTATTTTTTAAAGCCCTTCGATTCGGTCCCAATGCCAGACTAATTAGTTTAAAACTCAATTCGTATGGTATACTGGGAAGTTTTAGATTGGATTGAAGACTTCTTGAGAGTTCAGAATGTTAGAGTTGGATTTCTGTTTCTAGTAATGCTAATGTCATTAGTGGAATCCCCCTAAGGCGCATAACTGGGACCTATATTATTTACTTACTTATAAATGGACTTACAATGACGGGGTTTAAAAAGCACATGCAAAGATTTTTGCCTGATGATACTAAGTTTAAGTCACCATCAAACACCCTTGCAATTGCAAAATGACATGAGCTAACTCATAAATTGGTTAACTCAGGAATTTGTACTTCAATGCATCCATCCAAATGCAAAGTATTACATATATCGGCAAAAGAAACCCTAATTTAAATACAGTATGAAAGTTGGGGATCAATGAAGTTCAAATAACGGGCCGTGAAAGAGGAAAGAAGATTGGGAGTAAACATTGATGAAGACTTACTCTTTTGACAGACACATTGCACAGACGTCAAGAAAGACGTGCAGCATGTTTGGTATTATTAGAGAACTTTTAATATTGGACAGAAGATACCTTTTTCGACTATACAAGGCAATGGTGAGATCGATTCTAGAATATGGGCAATGTGATATGGTTTCCAAGACTCTAAAAAGGCAGTCAATAGAAATAGAAAAGGTGTGAGAAGAGCAACGTAAGTTAATACGGCATGCTGTTTATCCATATGAAAGGACAGATTATGGACCTAAGGTTACCATCCCTCAAAGCTAGAAGGATAAGAGATCTGATCCAAACTATAAAATTTTCAATAATTCTAGATGATATTGATAAGCATGGTTTTTTTTGAACCTGCCACTTACCAACATAATACCCGTAAACAGGTTAGTGACAAAGTTACAACATACAGTTAAGTTAATTTTAAGGAAACATTCTTCAGCAGTAGGATAACACCAATTTTGGAATAACTAAAAACTACCGAACATCAATCGAGCACCAAATATTAACTCTTTAAAATCTTTATCGATAAGCATGATATAATTACAGACATCATGTTCGACTTTGATGGTCGTAAATAAAAACTGGGCTCGCTGTAACTGACCAATGATCAGGCCTTTAGAAGGGCATATTAAAAGCGTGAGGCTATAATGAAACAATCATCGCCCCTACAATCTGAACCTGGAACCTGAAGATAGGTATAAGTGTGCCAAATAAGCGTCGGTATACACTTTGCATTATTAGCTAAACACATTTTTTTTTTGTTACCAATTATTTGTAAAGTTGTCGCGGGACTCCCGTTAACTTGATGAGAGCAAATGGGAGCTGGAACTGTCAAAAGGAGTTTGATTCCAGTTAATTTACAAGTGTCTTTGGAAAGTTCATCAAAATGATGCAGGAATTGTTGAAGTTGTACAAAAATGATGAAAGGTGTGTGCAGCCCCCCCCCCCCCCCCCCACCCCCCCCCCCCCCCACCCCCCCCCCCCCCCCCCCCCCCCCCCCCCCCCCCCACCCCCCCCCCCCCCTTTCCCCCAAGTAGTATTGCCTTTAAATTGATTAACTTTGCGTTAGCAGCCCACCAGACTGGATTAGACAAGGACAGTCCTACTCATAGGGTGGGGGTGATGCATGACGATAGAAGTATCTTCATTCTCAGTTGGAGTGGTTTGACGAAGAAGATCGGGGGTATATTATGTGTAAATATGAAAAGGACGTGCTTGAAGACTGGCTCTTGAACACTCATCAAAATATTGATCTGCTTAGTTTTTGAAATCGAAAGCTTTGTCATGTTAATGAGTCTAAAGGTTCATATTCTAGATTTAGAATTAAAATGAAAAAAAAATCTTTTTTACCGTCTTTAACTGGAGAGAGAAGAACAGTCTGTTTTAAAACTTTTAGAAAATGTTTGTTTTGTAGCTCATGGATATTAACAGGCAACAGTACACACTACAAATTATTTAAACTCTAAAATTGTGTTGCCAGTACTACTGCAGCAGTTACAAAAAAATTAAATGTCTATGTAAATATAATTGATTTTCTAAGTGTTAATAGTTTACCAATCTTGGAATTGAAAATTTTATGTTTTTGTACCTATCGTATGGCAAGCGGTTTGAAAAGATCTTTTCATGGGCGTAACAGGCAGGAGGTGAACTAGTGGAAGCGAGAGTGAAAGAGGCCATTTGACTGCCAAACAATGAATATAAAATTGGTTTTCTGTATGATCAGGATTCCAAAAAAGAAAAAAAAAACTTACGGTTATATTAATGCAATATAAAAGAAAGCTGGATTTCCCCCTTATCTCATCTTGGTTTGGTTTGTAAGTGTTATTCTTACCTAACCTTCCAGAGTTTTGGGACTAAGATGAAATTAGCAAAATAGCTTAAATATGAATTGTTCCATTATGTGCTGTGTGTGTGTTGTGTGTGTGTGTGTGTGTGTGTGTGTGTGTGTGTGTGTGTGTGTATAGAGTCCCTTACTATATTTTGTGCTTTTTTGTTTTATGCAGTGCCTGGAGACAGTTGTGAAAATGCTGAGGACTTTTTTCAAAGGGTAAGTTTATGTTTGAGACTAATGCGAGTGATTCTGAATAAGTATTAAAAGTAATTATACTGTTTTTGTTTGTTTGCATTTATAAGGAGATTGGAGGTAATGGAAGAAAACATGTGCAGAAAGACATCCTCATTATTATTGTGTTGCTGACTTTGTAGATGAGCTGTGACCAGTGATTGTATTGCACTTTTATACAGTAATTTTATGGTGAACTTCCAGATTAAGACTTTTCCTTTTATGACGACTTTTTTTTCCAGCAGGACCTTTCTCTCTCTCTCTCTCTCGCCCAGATTTACGTCCGATAAAGACTCTATGAAGACGTTATTTGTGAAAGAGGTTTGTTTCCCCCGTGCATAAAACCTCAATTTGAATGTATTCTACCCTGACATGGCCTTATCTTTTGTTTCGTTATAACACACACACACATGATCTATACCTTGTCTTAATATTGTTAAATTACTTAGTAACTTTGACAATATTCATCATTACATATTCATTTATTTAGTAAGCATGTAAAAAATTATGCTGAAAATTCAGTGTCTTTGTTTGATTTTAGATCTTAGACAACTGCATCCAGGATAGTCACCAAAAATTCCTGAGACATCTGTGTCTGTATAAAGAATTGCATATTTAAGCATTTTACAAATAATTGTCATGTTGTAGGCAATGTTCTCTCTCTTTCTCTCTCTCTCTCTCTCTCTCTCTCTCTCTCTCTCACACACACACACACACAGTCGCATGTACACATAACTGACACACACATTGACCCCCCCCCCCCCCCCCCCCCCCTTCCCAACAAGAATGTCTGAAAGTGATGACATTGTCTTATGTATTTCCAGATTATGGATGAAACAAAGACGCAGATAACATGGCCATCCAAGTTGAAAATTGGTGCCAAATCCAAAAAGGTAGACCTCAGTATCTCACTTTGTCTCAGTGTCTCTCAGATTGTGTCTCTGTGTCTGTCTGACTCGGGTATCTATCCGTCTGTCTGCTGTTACTGTTTCTTTTCTGTCTGTCAGTCTCTTTTTTTTTTCTTTCTGTGTTTCCTTCCTTACTTTCTTGCCTTCTGTTGTTTTTCCTCCACTCTTCATCTTTCGGCCTTTTAGTCCTTTTCTTTCTCCTGTCTGTTAGTGTTATTAGGGACCTCTCATACCAGCGATCTGTTTCTTACAAAGTCTTAGCATATCTCCCTCTCTCTCTCTTCTTTCTTTCTGTCTCCACCTCCCGCTGCTTTTTCCTCAATGTGTCTCTCACCTTTCATTCCCTGTCTCCTTTCTAGTCTTGGACCCTCTTCATATCCGATTGTGTTTTCTCCCTTTCTGTTCATCTCATCCTTTCTCTGCTGTGTTGTATTTTCTCAGTCATGTTGTGGAAGATGCTTGCATGTCCAAATTATCACTTATATTATCCTCTGTCGTATTATCTTTTTACAAACGAATGCCTTAACTCTCAACGGTTTTTGAGATTTTTGCATTTTGCATGAGGGATGTTCTTTGTTTTGTAACATTCTGCGCATTATTTCTGAAATGATATTTTTGTGATGAATGTGTCTATTTCAGGTGTTTTAGGCAGTATATTGCTTCAGATAACAAAAATGTGTTAAATACCATAATTCCGGGAAGAAAACCGTTGATCACCGGTGATCGAAATTCAAGGGAAAACACTGAAGAGAGTTAATGGTTTAAGGACTGCCCTACTGTTATGGTTAAAGAAATCATTTACCCTCCAGGGGATGTCTGGGTTTTTTTTAAACAGAGTTGTGTAAATCTGCTGGAACTGGAAGATTACAGACAGTGATTGAAAAAGTGCATTTAATTACAAAACCGTCTAGTCTCATCATCTGCAGCACTAATATCACAAATAATTACAGATTTGCTTGCATGACAGACTTATTATTCATTAAACTGAAAACTACATGCAAATAGACTCATTAAACTGGAAACGGCATACATGCAAAGGCAAAACGTCAAGACACTTTCAATGCAGCACCAAATATGAAAACTTACATTTAGCCTTGGAGTTTCCTTTGGAAAAAAGACATTTTCGTAGCTCTTGTCATGGTTTACACTGGGTGAATCCAATCAATTTAGTTCATTCAACCTGAAAGCGGTGAGTATGTAGGTGGCCACTGCATGCATAAAGAAAAATGGGCCAGTAAAAATGAAATTTCACTGCCAACTTAGAGGATATGAAAATGATCATGAAGCATGTCGAGCACATCACTGCTGAATCGACTTGCAGTTTCAATGCAGCAAGTCGTAAGTACTTAAAATGTGTTTTTGGCACCTTTGGCCTGCCCAAAATACACTGTATTTCCACCATTATGATTAAGCAGTTTAATTTCATTTGATGTTATTGATGATAGGGAGGGAGGAAAGGGCATTAGGGGCTCAGTGTTTTCTTTACAAGTGCTTTTTCTTGTTATACGCTGTAGATATAAAGATCCATAGGACCTTTTTTCTTTTTTTTTAATTTAAAAACTGTTTGGCTGGTATTTTGTGTCATTTAGCTAATAGATTTTTGTTGCCTGGCAACTACAATGTTTGGTGTGGCCAGCAAAAGTGATTTTTTTTAGATAATTTCTGGTCTTCTGAGCCACTTGAGTGGCATGGCCCAAGGTTGATGCTGCTTATTCTGGCTACCTGTCCCCAGCCACATCCTGGATTGTCCCCTCGCAGCCCCGACATTGGCAATCCATAGGACAGTCACAGCTTTACATTTCCGTCCTTATTGAGACACTTAGTGAAAGGGCAAACAAACAAGGCTTTACACATTTGTAATCCAATATTTTTGTTGCTGTAGTCTGAGCAGAGGCATGTATCAAACTTGTGTACTACTTAACTATGGAAAATTAACTTCCCAAAAGTGATGTCATTTTTGCACAATATTTGTTTGTTGACATGTTCTAATATTGCCTGACCACTTGCGTACAAGCTTTCATGCGGCATCTATGTTATCTACAAGAAAATAAACCCAGTCGAGTTTGGTATAAAACAATTGTTGGGAATTCGCCAATTCAGTCATCTCAATAGTGCAGATATATTACATTTTTCATGACAATAACTAATTATCAAACCTACAGCCCCATTTGTAATGGCCGCTCAACCTTGCCGAACGCATTGCTGCCAGACCAGCTATGCACAGATGACATTCAGTTGGCCGAATACAGTGCAGTTAGCTGGCTGGTGGGAGCGGCCTGCAGAAAACATTCCTTTCCCTCACCTGCATTCACAGCTTGGTCTCTGCAGCTGTAAACTCCCCTGCGACTCAAAACTAAGTAACTTGCTCTGAACAGCCGTGCAGTCTCAGGTCATAAGGCAGTGTACCACATGGATTGCGCTAGGTTTTTGTCGGTTGCGTATGTCATACGCAGACCGGATGAAAAAAATGCGTACGACTGGCCTGATTTTGCATCCGCACAAAGTCAGAGATACGTGAACTGAAAAAAAAGAAACGATCTTGTCAAGGTCATACAAACCTTACCTCTTTACTTGCGGCGTTGCTTTCGGCGGTTGAATTCTTCCGTCGCCGCCTGAACAAGGCGCCCACTTTCCCCCAACCTTGGCCCCTCCATCCCTATCGGCATCAAGTTGTCAACATGACAGTCTGTAAGCCGTGATCGGCTAGGTGTCGGAATCATGTTTTGCCAGCTGAATCCTCGTTCACATCATGGTACAGAACTGATGGGGATAGTCGGTGCCATGTTCGCTAACACAAGCAAAGTCTTGGTACCTGTCACTGTAGTCCAGAATAACCAGTTTGCACGCTCTGTTAAAAGTGTTTACTTCACGAGCTTGTAACGAGTACTTGAACTCAGCAATGTTGCGGCAAGCTCTATCAGGATTGAACAATAGCCTGTCTTCCTCCCCCTCACCCCCACCTTCCGGCCTGGAAGCGAACCTCTCAATGACAAGCTCCAGTGAATCAGTCACGTACAGTTGCAGCTGCCTTGCAGGGTACATTCTTACATCAGGGTACATTCTTACATAAAAAATATCACCAAGTGCGGACAGAACGTTCAGATCATTTGCAGGAAAGCGTGCATCCAGGTTTTCTATCAAGGTTCGGATGAAGTCCCGTCTCATGGTCTGATACTAGTGATAGCTTTCCACATTTGCTTCTTCACAGTAAGTCAATGTTTGTCCTTTGTAGGTGTTCTCTTCAAGTCTGAATTCACTCTCTGTGCTGCCAGGTGTGTCTATGTGATCTTCAAGCCTCTGCCTGGCACTCCTCACCGCCGGTCTCACAGTGCCTAAGTTCACATCGTCTTGTTGGAAGCACTTGTTCAGTCTGTCCATCACAGGAAGAGTGTCACTCAACATATATTGTTGCTACGAAAGCGTATGTTTTTATGTGGCGCACCAGCCCGTGTGCAGTCGGGTTGGTGCGTGCCCCCCCCCCCCCCCCCAGTTCTAGCACTAACACAGGCCAATTAAAAAAAAAACGCCTAAAGCTTTTGTAAAGCTCAACCATCTGACCGAGCAGGGATCTTTCAGGCTTTTGAAGTCGGTCTCATCAAACGCACGGTGCTCGCAATCTTTCGTATCTTGAAGCAGAATTTTAAAAAAAGAAATGAATGTTCAACGTCCGTCTGATATTGCCTATTCTAATTTCATCTCTCGCAGCGTTGGAGGCAGCTAAAGCAACACGGTGAGCCGCACAGTGTACATATATCAGGTGAGGACTGACAGCTGACAAACGAATGCTGACCCCAGAATGTTTGCCTGTCATCACACTAGCGCCGTCTGACCCAAAACCAATGATTTTCATGAAAGCAATCCCCTTCGCTCTTAACACATCCGTCAACTTATTGAAAACGGTCTCGGCATCCCCAGCTCAGATACGATGATGTAGTTTCCACAAAAAGTGGTGCATGCCTCGCCATTTTTCACATAATGCAAAACAAAATAACCAGCTTCTTGTTAACTGTCATATTCACTGTTGCATCAATTAACACACCAACAAAAGGGCTACTCTTAATTTCATCAAATTTTTCACGTTTAAGCACAGCGGCCACGCAGTCCTGCATCTCTGAAACTATGGAATGGTGAGTATACAGTGCACTTCCCTGCAACTGTGTACACCCGTTCAACTGCTGCAGTTCAATTATGGTTTCAAACTTCGAGTTTGGAATAATGTGTTTTTACAAACAGTAGGATGTTCGCATCAATGCAGAGTGCTTCATGACATCGTCTGCCGTGGCTTTTTTAACTTGCTGCCTGAGAAGACAGGTCCCTGGCATGCTTCAGCTTCCTGGTGATCTTTTGTTTTCTGGTGTCTGAAAAGTGCAGATTTCTGAAGATCTCTACACCCATTCGTGAAAGCATTGTTCTTTTTTAGCTTGCAAGCAAGTTTCGCACATTAAAACACTTCTACTTTCAGCCAAGGAAAGTCGGTTCCCCATTTTGGATTACACCTTTTCTCATGGGATACTGTCTTTTTCTTTTTAATACTGTCTGATCTTTCCACCTCCGAAGATGAAATTGGATTAATCCCTGAATGCTCCACTTCTGCTGTAGATGTAGAAGGTTCTACTTCTGAGGAAGGAGGAGTTGATGATTCTGAAACTCTGATCCAGTGGCCTTTTCTGCGAAAAGAAAGGCGAAAGGGATTGCTGCTTTTTCTCTGCCATTGTTTTCCATAAACTGGGGCAATGGCGGGAAAGAATGACGGCAGATTCGCGGGATCTAAACTGACGACACGCGTGACGTAACAGCCTGCACGTCAGCCACTTATCTATACTCTATAGTCTGTTTTATGATCGCTACAGTGCATATTATCTGTCGCAGTATCCAGATTCTTCTTTGCCAGTGAGCGCAAAAACGCAAAAAACGAAACGGGACATAGTGAGGCAGGTGAGTCACTGCTTCAGACGCTGACGCCTGTTTATTTCGGTGCACTGCCTGTAGACCAAGGCTTTTTGCGTACGACTTAAATCAAAAATTGTGTACGCAGGTCATTGGTGCCGTGTTGGGATTGCTGCTGAGAAATTCTATGGTTAAATGTGGTGAAATTACTCTGGTGGCAGTTTTGTCGTGGGGACCCTTTTTGGGCAGTCTCTTCATCTGCATGTTTCTTCAGATGTTCAGTGCAGGGGTATCCATTGAATGTTTCCACATTCAGTGAAGTGCCTTAGAAGCGTTTCAAATTCTGATATAAGAATAATGGTTCATTTCTTTGAAATCTATCCAAGTAGACTCATTACTTGGGTCAAAACAGTCGGCAAGCAGTGAGATTGATTTGCACACATAGATGGCATGGTACTGGTGATAACCTGTACTTCACTGGTCCAGATGTTGATAAATCAACAATAATGTCAGTCACAGTTGCTGAGTATTGATTTTATTTTCATTTAATTGGATGTTGGCAGTGGGAAAGTGGATCATTGCTTTCGTATTGCTTTCAGGGATTGCTGCCCGTCTTGTTTGCCCCATGGGGTTTTGCGGAGCGGAACTGGTTTGGAAAATTATACAAGTTAGTGCAGTCACTACTGATTCTTGGGCATGCACACTTTTGTACACATACTCTCCCTCTCTCCTCTCGGTTAAACACTCGCACATACACAGTAAACATGCACACACATGCCACACGCACGCGTCCATGCTAGCATGCACGCATTAAGGTATGAGTAAAAGCTTGTAAAGGTATGTGCACACACATGCATGTACAGGCACACGCACACACACACACACACGCACACACACACACACACACACACACACACACACACACACACACACACACACACACACACACACTCACTTTTTTTGTCTAGGTGTACTGTAAACAGAAAGTTACAGAAGGCTGATTCATTCTGTCTTTATATATTAATCTGTTTTTTAGCAGTATTCTTCACAGAAACTCTGCAGTCAGAGTGCTAGGAGGGGTGCATGCTCAACACAATAGCTGACCCTATCATGAAAACTGTTCATTGTCTGCATCACAGTATGTACTTCTTAGTAGCATCTAGTCTGGGAAGAATAGTGCCTGCAATCTGTGAAGGATTTGCCATAAAAGAAATGCCATGAATTGAGCTATACTGTTATTGATCAGTAAGTAGTACATCATTGCTGTAATGTGCTCACCTTAGAAAGGAGAAAATAAAAAGTAGAGCTCTGTATTGTGGTTCATGTTAGCCAGCATCTCCAACTGTGAGAAGTAATAAAATCATCAATAAAAATATTAAAAGATAATGTACACCTTACACGTGGTTGACAACCTCAATCAATGGCTGTCCCCACATACTTAAATTGCACATGAATGTGTTTTTGTATAAATAGTTGACATATACATTCTCATAGACCATATGTATGAATATTTGACATATACATTCTCATAGACCAATTGCATGCATGCGCACACAAATGTGCACGTACACTCGCATGTATGCACGCGCTCGTGTGCGTGCGCTCACTAACACTCTCTCTCTCTCTCTCTCTCTCTCTCTCTCTCTCTCTCCTCTCGCACGCACGCACACATGCACTCTCTCTCTCTCTCTCTCTCTCTCTCTCTCTCTCTCTCTCTCTCTCTCTCGGGGGCATGTGTGTTCACCTATACATATGAAGATAAACATACGTCAGAATTGAGAATTGCCACACTTTATGTCCCAGGAAATACCCAGTTGATGTAAAAAAAATTATAGAGGTGTTTTTGCACACGGACAAATGTGTAATGACTGCACACTCGTCAGTGACACATGCGCGCGCACACGCACACGCACACACACACACACACACACACACACACACACACACAGCATCCTTCGTACGGATGCATGCACAAATGACGCATGCGGTTTGATTACATGTGTGCCCCTGTATACAGGGGCCGAGATAATTATGCACAGGTGCCAACGTCAGTTGTCAAAACCGTTGTGTTGTGGGATGGCGTTAACGCGGCTCTTGAGAGTGCTGACAGAACGTGGGAACGATAGCGGCGGGTGTATCAGATCACCGTCAGGCACAATGCCACCAATACTCGTGCAAGGACAGAGGTGCCCAGAATTGCTTTTTTCCCTCCCCCCCCCCCCCCCCCCCCCCCTCCCCTTGCCCAAAGAAAAAAAATCCTTTCTTGTCTCCACCCTTTTAGCCGCTGAATGACGTAGACGGTTGAAAGAACGTGCTTTTTTCTTCTAGCCTACTTACTGGTTTCTATGACGGGTAAGCGATAGGTTTTCTTTTTCTTTTTCGTGACATATTGGCTCCAAGCCTATAGGCCTATTTCTCCGGTCGTTTCCTGTCGTATCAAAAGGACATAAAGGAGAGGGGGTAGATCGGGGCGAGGGTGGTGGTGATGAAAAGAAGTACTTCATGCAACAGCCCACCCACCATTGTCCGGGTGACCTCGGGGGGAAAAGTTATTGCGCCCTAAAGGGTTTCTGGCACCAGTAGCGTTTTACCGTTGTCAGTCCGTTTCTCAGCTGGTGCGCGTGGCCGTCGCAGCTCAGTTTGATTTTATTTACACTGTCTGTCGGACTCGCAGGCCGGTCACTGTGTGTTTGTGTGTGAAACTGCTATATCGGATTACAGCGAAACGCAGGTTGGTTCAGACGTGGTGCGGTGGATGAATTTAATGATAGTTATTAAGAGTTGAATGATAGTTATTAAGAGTTGAACTGTAGGTGGTGGCGGTGGGGTGTGTGTGTGTGTGCGTGCGCGCGCGCAGAACATGGTTGATAAGCTTCTGTTCAGAAAGGGGGTCAGGAGGGTCTAGGTGAGGGGATTGGATGAGAGGAATGCGGATGGTAACTTGGGTGGTGATGGCAGCGTGATGCTTGAGACATTCTCACGATCAGGCGATTGACCTCCATGTGTTCAGTGTGGGAGGCCAACTGTGAGATCGGATACATATATATTATTGTTAAAAATATTTTTAAAATGAAGTGCTAAAATTCATCTACAAGCTTGTTTCAAGATACATGTGTACATCTCTCTCCTCAGGATGTCTCTTTTTATTGTGGCACGCCAATGGTCTTTTATGGCGTGCGGGACCTGATCTTGTTGAGTCTCTGTGTGTGCGGGTTTCGTTTGCTGCACGTGAGGTGTGTGTGTGGGGGGGGGGGGGGGGTTCGTTTTTTTTTTTTTTCCGGGCCTGTCAGGTGGAATGTGCTAGCAAAGATTTCCACTTGTGCCTGCAATTATTCACTATTTCTGCTTTTGTGTTCAGAGTTGCTAAGTATGGTTTGCATAATATTAACCATTTTTCTGTGGAACATAGGTTGCATTTTTTTGAAATATTGTATGGTGTTGCTCTTTTTATGATTTTCCATGATATGCTGTAGTCTATTTTTTTTATCTTTGAGTTTCCAAATGTATTTACTCAGTTCTGTTTGATTTTTGTATTTTTCATTTTTAAATGACTGTTTATGGTTTGCGTATCTGGTTTTGAAAGTGTTTTCAGTAATCCCTGTGTATGTTTCTTTTTCATTTTCTGATGTTACCGTAGCTTGGTATACAATATTGCTGTGAAGACATTTGTTGCTTAGGGGGCACTGTTCTTTTTTGGTGCAGTTGCAAGATGTCCTTTCAGCACCCTTCTCTTTTGTGTTGCTTTTCATTTTGTTAGATGAGTCAATTATGTTTTTGAGGTTGGGCATACATGAGTATGATAGTTTAATGGTGTTTTTGTTGAATATTTTGGACAGTTTGTGTTCTTTTGGGAATGATGTTGCCAAGATTTTAAAGAATTCTTTTCCTACATTTGTTTTTACTTGTCCATCATATGGTGGGTTGTACCATATGATCTTCCTTTTTCTGTTTTTCTTATTTCTGTTCGTGTTATTGTCTGGGCTATATTGTTTGTGATTGTAACCACTTTTTTGTAATGCTTCTTGGTATTCTGTTGCTGCATTATTGAATGCATTTTCATTGCATGATAGGTTGGATAGTCTTGTTTATACTGTTGGGTATTGTTTTTAGCATAGATGGTGGGTGGTTGCTTTTGACGTTTACATAGATTGGTATGTCATTGGGTTTTTTGTATGGTTTGTACACATTGTCATTGAGGTCTAATGTTATGTCTAAGTAATTCACTACTTTTTTTATTTGCTTCTATTGTGATTTTTAAATTGTGGTTTTTGAAGATTTTACATAATTCTTTTTTTCTTGTTTTCAATAGTTCTTCCCTCCGGGGTTGCGACCTTGTCGTGGTCGGAGGCTTGCGTGGTCCAGTGATCCCTTAGGCTTTGCTGGCGGGGCATCAATACTTTAAGATAGGCTGTTTTTTTTTAAAAACTGCTTCTAGGTCCGAAAAGCCAAGATGCTGTCTGGCCTAATGTAACGTGGTAAGGAGTTGATGCCCCTGGTAGGGCTTCCCATGTCAGATAGGCTAAGGTGAGGATCCTGACTAAGAGTAACCCGCCTTTTTCCTTTTCTTGTTTTCTGCCTTCCTTATTTGGCCCTTTTCTATCTTCGTCTCCCCTTCAAGTCTTCTTTTCCACACTCCTTTTCTCTCTGTGGTCTCCTTAAGATCCGCGGCGTTTTTGCCGTGCGGTGCGACCTGTGTCGGAGGGGATGAGATCCTGGTGATTGAGAGGGCCAGCGCTCTCACACATCACTTTGGCTCGGACCTCTCCTAGACAGGAGTACACTTTGGGCCCGGGTGTACTAATCGGCTCCCCTTCTTGTGGCTGGGTCAAAACAGGCATTTCTCCGGCTGGCCAAGGTAACCCCTGCAGTGCTCAGCTCTCTGTTCCCGGGAGTTGGGCATGATCAGGGGGGATAGGGTTGGTAGGTTTTTTGTCTGTTGTATGTCTCTCCTGAAGCCTGGAAGGGGTCAAGACAGTGATTCTTGGCCCTGGCCCCTTAGTTGGACTCCAAGGTGGGTGGGTAAGGGAGAGATGAAGCATAATAAACACAATATGGCTTTTTCTAAAAACATTCCCCCCAAACGGAAGAGGAAGGCAGTATCCCCTATTTCAGGGCTTTCTCAAACAGATAGTGATTCTGACAGTGAGGTAAGACAGAGGACAGGTTTCTGGGCTTCCTGGCTCTGGTGGAAGGGACAGAGCAGAAAGACCCCTTTCAGCTCTGAGCCCTTTTGCTATCCAAAAGGGCTTTCATGGTATAGCAGGTGAACCTAGGTCCATAAAAAGGTTGAGGAATGGTTCGTTTCTTATTCAATGTCGATCACAGAAACAATCTGAACAGCTGTTGAAAGCAGCAAAACTAGTGGATAGGGAGATCAGGGTGACTCCCATAAACAGTTGAAATTCGTCGAAAGGTGTGATTCGCTGTCGAGAGTTAGCAGGTGTCTCGGAAGCAGAGATCAAAACAGAACTGGCGTCCCAGGGTGTGACGGAGGTGCGCAGGGTGTCGGTAAAGAAAGGTTCAGAGAGAGTGGCCACCAACACCCTCTTTCTGACATTCTGCAACCCTGTGTTTGCCTCCGGTCATCAAAGTCGGTTACCTGAATGTTCGTGTTCAGCTATATGTGCCGTCCCCGTTGAGGTGTTTCAGATGCCAGAGGTTTGGCCATGTTCAGAGACCGCTGTTCTGGCAGGAGGTGTGCGGTGTTTGCTGCAAGGCGACCCAGCGGGCCGTGCAAAGATCCGGCACATTGTGCTAACTGCGGTGGCGACCATCCCTCTTCCAGAAACTGTCCTCTTTGGATTCAAGAATCCACAATATGGATTCAAGAATCCACAATACACGCTTAAAACGAAAAGATCTCTCTTTTTTGAAGCCCGCAAGCAGGTTGTGGGCAGTCAGTCTCCAACAGCTTCATATGCTTCGCCGTAAAGACGGTTCCCACAGTTCCCACTCGTCAGTCTGCTGTCAGACTGATGACTTTACGTTTTCCAAAACATTGCAAGGTAGAATTGTCAACTCTGGTGGAAGCAGGTCCACCACCTTCCAACCCAAAGTGACTGCCCCTGGTGGAGGCAAAAAATCTGCCACCCCTCAGACTGCCCAGCAGTCTACAACATCTGCTGCTGGGCAGATTAAAAAACCAGCAATTCCGCCTCGAACTCTCCTATCCAGTGCCCGTGCGGCAAGGGAGTTCCACCCAGTGTGGAGATGGTGATGAGGAAAAAACCTCCACCATCTCCCAAATACCAGACCTCCACCATCTCCAAACTCCAGGCCTTTGTCACCTGCGGGCAAGTCTGCCAGCAGGTCCAAAGACCAACACAGTCCAGTGAAACTAATTAATAAATTCGCTCCATTAGAAGCGGACGTTGAAGAGGAGATGACCTGATTTCTCTCCTTTTTCGCCTCTGCACCATGGATAGTACAATATTCCATTGGAATATCCGTGGATTAAATTCCAACTTTGAGGAGCTGCAGCTTCTGTGTCAGTCTATAAACATTTTACAGCGGAGTCCATGAAGATCCTGATGTGATCCTTGAGTTTTTGAGAGAGATTAACATTTTTCGTCTGATTTGAGATTTTAACGGAAGAAAGGTTTTTAATGCAATTTCTGGTGCGTTTCTAGACGATGTCATTTAATGAGATGTGTGAAAGTGTGTGTGTTTTTTTTTTTTAAATGACTGGTGAGTTGATTTTAACGTGTGACAGCCCTGATGTGGCCCTTTGCGGTCGGCTGGGCTATAAGCAATATATATCTTATCTTATCTGTCAGTCTATAAAACCTTCCGTCGTGGCTCTTCAGAAACTCAAATTCAAAGCCAGAAGACCTTTACTCTTTCTGCTTAATATTCTTTCAAATCCTGCACAACCATCCACGTTGGGACGGTCGGGTGGTGTTGCCCTTCTCATGCACAAAACTCTGCTGTATAGTCCTGTCGCTCTGTCTACCTCCCTTCAAGCTGTTGCTGCGAGAGTCACTCTCCACAAGACTGTAACAATCTGTTCTATTTATCTACCTCCTTCAGTCCCGGTTTGTCGTCAGGACCTTGTCAGTCTGATAGAACTTCCTCGACCTTTTTTGCTGTTGGGTGACTTTAACGGTCACAATCCTCTTTGGGGTAGTGTCAGTACGTCATCCAGAGGTCTGCTAATTGAGATGTCCTTTCGGATTTGGATTTGTGTTGTCTGAACGCGAATCTGCAACTTACCTCCACTCTTCCACAGGTTCACTTTTCGTGTTTAGATTTGTCGGTTTGTGACCCCTCGCTGGTCCTGGACTATGAGTGTCTGTCCATGACGATCTGCACGGAAGTGACCATTTCCCTGTCCTCCTACAACCTGTAATAACTGAACACGTCTCTGTCTCAACACCTAAATTATAAGAAAGCAAACTGGGATCTATTTGCAGCCACTATTTCTGCGGAATTCCAGGACACTGATTTTCTTCAGAGTCCGGACCCTGCAGAATCACTGACTAACACTATGATCAAGTGTGCTAAAGCTTGTATTCCAGTGTCTTCCGATAAACTTCAAATGCCAAAGACACCCTGGTTTGATTCAGACTGCCAACAAATTTCCAAAGTTCGAAAACGGGCTCAGCGTCGGGTATACCAACGACCTTCGGGTCCCAACGCTCGAGCCCATCAAAAACTCCGTGCTAAATCAAGACACACTTTTAAAATCAGTAAACGTCGGTCCGGAGAAGTTTCTGCTCCAGGCTGACATCAAAAACTTCCAAGAAGAAAGTGTGGAACATCATTAAGAAAATCAAAGGAAGAACAACACCTGTCCCACTGTGAACCATCTCAAGTTTTCGGATTCTTTAATAACGGAGAAGAAAGCAGTTGCTAATCTGCTTGCTTCAACCATTGAAAAGAATTCCTCCTCTTCTAACAAATCAGCCACTTTTGTCAAAATCAAAGCTCTAAAAGAAAAGTCACCCTGCAACTTTTCGTCCGACAACATGGAAGACTACAATATTCCTTTCACGTTAAACGAGCTGAAATCTGCCTTACTTTCTTGCAGCGATTCCTCTCCAGGTGTGGATGACATTCATTATCAACTGTTGAAACATCTTCCGCAAGAAGGTCTGAACATACTGCTACAGTATACAACCATGTGTGGACTACAGGTTTCTTTCCACCCTCTTGGCGGAAAGCCCTCATTATTCCCATCCCCAAACCTGGAAAAGATCTTTCTAATCCATCAAACTACCGTCCCATAGCTTTGACCAGCTGTGTCTGCAAATTGATGGAGAAAATGGTCAATGCTAGGCTCATGTGGAAACTCGAAACCGATGGCCTTTTGGCGAAAGAACAGTGTGGTTTCCGCAAACATCGGACTACCGTTGACCATTTGATTAGTCTAGAATCTACACTTCGGAACGCTTTTCTGAACAAACAGCATGCAGTGGCAATTTTCTTCGACTTGGAGAAGGCCTACGATACCACCTGGAAGTCGGGGATACTTCATGATCTCCACGATCTGGGTTTTCGAGGTCATCTTCCGCTTTTTAATTTTATTCAAAATTTTTTGGCAGAACGACAGTTTCAGGTCCGGTTGGCACCACTCTCTCTGATGTCCACGAGCAGGAGTTGGGTGTTCCACAGGGAGCATACTGTCTCCTGCCCTCTTTAGTATTAAAATCAACATTGTTCAATCAGTTCAGCAGGGTTCAGACTGCTCATTGTTTGGGATGATTTCACTGTCTACGCAACTGGAAGCCTGTACCCGAGTGTCCAGCGCAGGCTCCAGCTTTGCGTAGATAAAATCCATCGGTGGGCAGATGAAAACGGTTTCAACCTTTTCTCCAACAAAGACGCAGTGTCTTCACTTCCATAATTTCCGTCAGTTTTTTCCAGATCCTGAACTTCAAGTAGGGAAATCTCCCATTCCAGCTGTTAAAGAGGCCAAATTTCTGGGAGTCATTTTTGACCAAAAACTTAACTTTCTCAGCCATATTAAAAACCTCAAAACTGCTTGCCAAAAGGCACTGAATATTCTGCGGGTCGTAGCACACACCGACTGGGGCGCTGATAAGAAAACTTTGTTGCACCTCTACAGAGCCCTGTCCGATCCAAACTGGACTACGGTTGTGCTGTGTACGGCTCCGCAAGATCATCTTACCTCAAACTCTTGGACCCTATCCACCATCAAGGGCTTCGTCTGTCTTGGAGCGTTCCGCACCACCCCTGTGTACAGCCTGTACGCAGAGGCGGGTGAACCTTCACTGTCCAACCGCAGGCTGAAACTGTCTTTGAATTATTACATCCGACTGTTCTCAGAACTGCAGAATCCTGCCTATGACTGTGTCTTTGACCCTCCGTTCCAAAGTAAGTTTGAAAACAACCCGAAATGTATTCCGCCGTTTGGTCTTCGTATGCGGCCTCACGTGCGGAATGCAGGTCTAGACCTAGTTGTGTCCGATTTTTCCAAGTTTCCGGATCAACCTCCGTGGACCTTTTTCACACCAGAGATTTGTTTCGACCTCGCAGCTTTTCGCAAAGAGTCTACCAGCTCTCTGGCATACAAGGCATTGTATGCTGAGCTCTGTTCCAAATTCCCATCCTGTCAGTTTTCACTGACGGTTCCAAGTCTGAAGATGGAGTGGCCTGTGCAGCCAACTGCCCTGGGGCTCCTTCTCAGATACTGTTGGAACATATCCATTCAGATGCTTCTGTCTATTCTGCTGAACTTACTGCTCTGGTTCTGGCTTTGAAGATAATCTCCCATTCTTCGAAGAGGGACTTTCTGGTTCTGTCGGATTCGCCGTCAGCTTTGGAGGCCATAGCTGGCCGCAACCTTCAGCATCCAGAACTTTTACTTTTTTTTTGAACTTTTTAGCAAGTTGAAGGCGGACGGTTACAACATTACTCTTGCTTGGGTTCCTGGTCATGTTGGCATCGGCGGGAACGAAATGGTTGATCGTTTAGCCAAGAACGCCACAAGAGAAACTGTCCAACGCTTATATCCCCTGCTCAGATGTGAAACCCAAAATTAACGATTATGTGAGAGACCTCTGGCAGGAGGATTGGAACACACAGACGAATAACAAACTCTTTCAGATCCGTCCAAACCTTAAGGACTACCTCTCATCTACGTCGGGTGGTCGTAAAGAGGAAACGGTTCTGTGCCGGCTGCACACCGGCCATTCGTATTTTACCCATTCTTACCTTTTAAAGAGTGAAGAAGCTCCGTGGTGCATTCCATGTCATGCGCCACTCACAATGAAACATGTTCTTTTGGAGTGTTTCTGGTGCGTTTGTAGACGATGTCATTTAACGATATTTTTTTTTTTTTTTTTTTTTTTTTTTTTAACTGACTGGTGAGTTGATTTTAACGTGGTGACAGCCCTGATGTGGCCCTCTGCGGTCGGCTGGGCTATAAGCAACATTATCTTATCTTATCTTCAATAGTTCTTGGGTTATTGTTTAATGCAGCAAGGCCGTCATCTCTGTACAAACCGACCTGTTTTCCAAGTTGTTTTGGATGTTGGATAGCATGAATAGACCGACCAGTTCACATGTTTCGGCACCATCATACGATCCCATGGTTACATCAAATGTGGAGTTTTTGCTCGTTTTTTTTTTTAATCCAAATTTCATTTCTGCTGTGGAGTAGGGTTTTCTTGGTGTGGAAAATAATCTCCATTTTTGACTTATTTTTGTGTATTTGTTGGCAAATTTCAAAGCTTTGGTGAGCAGTCCAGAACTTACTTTTTTTAAAACTTTTTAGCAAGTTGAAGGCGGACGGTTACAACATTACTCTTGCTTGGGTACCTGGCCATGTTGGCATCGGCGGGAACGAAATGGTTGATCGTTTAGCCAAGAACGCCACAAGAGAGAAACTGTCCAACACTTATATCCCCTGCTCAGATGTGAAACCCAAATTAACGATTATGTGAGAGACCTCTGGCAGGAGGATTGGAACACACAGACGAATAACAAACTCTTTCAGATCCGTCCAAACCTTAAAGACTTCCTCCCATCTACGTCGGGTGGTCGTAAAGAGGAAACGGTTCTGTGCCGGCTGCACACCGGCCATTCGTATTTTACCCATGCTTACCTTTTAAAGAGTGAAGAAGCTCCGTGGTGCATTCCATGTCATGCGCCACTCACAGTGAAACATGTTCTTTTAGAGTGTTGGGACTTGCACGATGTGAGACACAAACATTTTACAGCGGAGTCCATGAAGATCCTGTTCAGGGATGTCCCGCCTGACGTGATCCTTGGGTTTTTGAGAGAAATTAACATCTTTCATCTGATTTGAGATTTTGCGGAAGAAGGATTTTTAACAAAGTTTCTGGTTCGTTTGTAGACGATGTCATTTAACGAGATGTGTGAAAGTTTTTTATTTTTTATTTTTTAATTTTTTTTTTATTAAATGACTGGTGAGTTGATTTTAACGTAGTGACAGCCCTGATGTGGCCCTCTGCGGTCGGCTGGGCTATAAGCAACATTATCTTATCTTATCTTATCTTGGTGAGCAGTTCTTCATCTATGGATGGGTAGAAATCTATGTCGAATGTGATAAACACTGTATTTATAATTTCTGTTTTTTGAGTTCCTTAAACCATTGGATGACTTCATAGCTGTTTTTCCAAAGGTTGTATTGGGTGTTTGATTTTACATCTTCTATAGCCTTTTCCAAAATTCTCTTGCTTATTTGGCCCAGTTCGGATTTGGATGGGTTTATTAGTGATAGTCTACATGTTGGGTTGTTTTGGAAGTTGGGTTTGTGGTCTTTAAGCGTTATGAAGGCTTCTTTTGTTGCTGTTGCCTCTACCCTGTCGCTTAACTCCATGCAGTGTGCAAGCTTTTTCTTTTTTGCGGATGTTGCGGTATGTGGTTTTATCAGCTTTCTTGTAATTTTTCTGAATGTTTTTGTTTAGGAGTTGGGAGTATTCGTTTAATTCCATTTTGTAAAAATTGTTAGTTTTATCAGCTTTTACGAATATCTTTATCATTTTGAATTTGTTTTATTTCATTTGCTAGTGATGTTTGGAAGTTATTTGATCTCATGAATTTTATGTTGGCTATCAGTCCCTTCATTTTGTCTTCAAAAGGTTTCTATATATATATATTTTTTTTTTCCTCTTTTCTTTTTGTTCAATGAGCTGTGTAGTATTTTTTAATCCTTTTTTTCTCATTAATTGTATTACTGTATTAAGTAAATCGTAAAAATAAAAGGCAAACTCTCTCTCTCTCTCTCTCTCTCTCTCTCTCTCTCTCTCTCTCTCTCTCTCTCTCTCTCTCTCTCTCCACACACACACACACACACACACACACACACACACACACACACACACACACACACACACACACCAAGCCGTGGGCAGTGTGCGGCCTTTCACGGAGGTCGTGTGCGACAAGCGTTTGACTCGGCTCAAGAACGTGGTTCTGAGAGGCACAAGCAGAGCGAACGGTGTAGGAACAGATTGAATGTGCATGGCGTTGCAGAGCGGTTATCGCTACTCGGTTAGGCCTATTAGGCACGGTATGTTTGACAAGATCGCTTGCCCGGCTAACGGGATAATGTGACGGAGCCAACATGCGACTGTGAATGCCGCGCTGTTTTTGGTGGGAGCAGTAGCCACAGAGTACGTGTTTTGTGTCGTGTGCGGCCTTGAAAGGCCATTAAAATTTATTTGCCAATTTTGGATGCAATCGAA
>CM031595.1:85067407-85202407 GCA_018398815.1 Conus ventricosus | reverse complement strand
ACAATGTGGTAATATGTTATGGTCAAAGGTGCGTGCACCAGGAATTCTTGAAAATCGAGGCTTATTTAAATGACCAAAACAAACAAAAAAATCTCTAAAAATCTCATAACTCCATGTCTTTCAGGCAAAATAACTTGTGATCATGGTGGGAATTACTCATTAACCTCCCCATGTGAGTCTGCAGATTTCTTTCATCAAGACAAATTCTGAAGATGGGACTTTCTTTGCTTTGGCTGTGTATGCAAGTACTCAGAAATCACAATACAAGTGGCTTTGAGTTTGACCTGTATGCAAGAGGTGCTTTTCTTGAACATTAGTCATTGATTTGATCAAACTCGCAAACATTTGTAACACTTATCAAGGAAAGCCATTTACATTAGTGGTAAATGTTTCATATGAGTCTTTAAGCTTCAGAACATGTAGAATTTCATTTTGTGCATGTTTTATTTTTATGGGGCTTGTAGACCTGATGTGGCCTCAGTAGTCGGCTGGGCTATAAATGTCATGACTTCAGTCCTGTTTCCTTTCAAAGCATCATATCCACCCCATCCCCTACTTTTTCACCCATTCTCCCATTCCTCCCCTCCCCACCCAGTGTGGATGCACATCATCACATGCTGGCTCTGTGTTCAGTAATTCAATTTTCTTCGGCAGCCATTTATGAAAATTGTAGACAAAAAACACATGTTAGCACGTACACACACGTTGTGCCCTCCTCCCCATCTTTCCCCTCCCACACACACACATGCACACCTGCGCACAGCATGTCCATGCACATGCGCATGTATACACCGTACGCATGTACGCATGCATGCATGCACATATGCATAGGAATTAGGTGCACATACACACAACATACATGCACGCACGCACACAACCTGTAATTTTTTCCCCTCCACCTTTTCTTACAAAGTTTAACATTATTATTAAAGTCTTAACATTTTTTAGTTTCTGTTAAAAATGATGATATATGAAAGATGGTGATAACAAAATGAATGTGTTCAGAGAAATCGGTGATATAAGTATACTTTCTGAACTGAAATTCCCGCCACTTAAAGAACTTCACCTGAATATTTTTCTCTTTGTTAGTACTGACCCTGCCTCAACCTCCAGCCCACGACCCTGCCTCAACCTCCAGCCCACGTTTGCCACCGTTTCCCGCCCCATCCATCCTGTCTTTTTCTTTTTTTTTTCCTGTTGAAAAGGGATATTTGGGGGCTGCTCACATGTTTAAATGTTCCACTAATTGAGCATGTATTATCCGGAATAATTCAGTGATTTTTCTGTGCCTGTGACTGTTTCAGATCCTCATGTAAAAGTGATTGGTTTACCAGATGACGTGAGGGCAGCTACACAAAAAATCATGAGTATTCTGGACACCAAGGTAAACTGATTTTTTTGTTAAATTGGGGGGGGGGCGGATGGGATATTTTCTTATATAGGTTTTATGATGCATGATTTTCATAACCGTATTCCAATTCAACACCACCTGATTCAACACAAATCAGAAAAAAATAACCTTTAGCTAAGTGTAACTTTATGTGCATGCCTGTGTGTTTGAAAATTGGAATTGAAATTGGCACAGACTTTCACCTGTTTGAATGCCAGAAGCTCCCAAGTGATACAAACTAGAGCAGATAAGGGGCAGAGGCTTTTTTTTTGGTTTTACTTCATTACTAGTGTTTGTTTGCAAACATGACTTGTTTCTTTGTACCTTTCCTTCTTTTCCTTCTATTCCTTCGGGGGTGTTTTGGTGATCAATGGAGGCAGTATGTCAGCGCCATATGTCAGCATGATCGATGGGCAGTTACCTCTCAAGGTTGGGGGGGGGGGGGGGGATTAGTGGATTAGTGCATAATCCAATGCTGGAGACGTCACCCACTGTGCTGTTTCGACGAGTGGCCTGGCTGGGACTAGGAGCTGCCCTTAGGCATATTTGCCTATTGAATTAACCGACCATGGCTGCTCAAGTGTCGAGTGTAATGCCTTATCAACACATTGCGTGTAATTCTTTACACCCAAGCACGCTTTTCCAGGCAGGGAATAAGTGGTTCAGCTATTGGTGTGTGCATGAGATCCCCTGCCCTCTTCATAAGGGCAGCTCCTGTTACGAAAAGTTTGCATTCTTCTTTCCTCAAAGGAAATAGCAGATTTAAAAGGAGGGGAAAGGGACATGGGGTGTTTCGACATGATCCACATCCAAGCATAACATCTGATTACATGAGAACAACTCCAGACTGGCAAGATAACTCTAGACTGTCGGTTATGTCCAGAATTGGAACACTTTTGCACAATACTGGTGTTGAACTAAAAAAAAAAAGTCTCTTTGGGGGGTGGGGGTGGGTGGAGGGGAAGAAGTATCGAGTATGCCTATTGGAGAAAGAAAACCAGTGAGACATGTCAAAGAAACAAAGCAAAACTAATGAATTAAGGCTATCATCTAATGTGGAAGAAATAAGTCGTGTCAGTAATAACATTTTGAAGTGTAATGTGTTAAAATCAGAATTTCTGCAGAATAGTGCAACAGCATACACCTATATTGTATTTTGAAATTCTTTCTTGTTTGACCGTGAAAGAAAAAAAAAAGTTTCCACTGAATTCCACAGGACTCTGCAATGTCAGTTTTATGGCCCTTGCAAAGCAAAGTGGGGACAAGAGGAGTCCTGTGCATTTTGAGTGAAGGTTCTGTACAAACCCGGTCCCAGCTGTTCGCTGGCCATAAACAGAGGGATGGCAAATCACCACCTTTTTGTTGTCTGCTGCGCTAATTGGTCCTTTATTGTGCACTTTATTGCAGGCAAGACAGCACATTTGTCAGTGGTTGGAAGAGTGAAAAGGTGTGTTCATGGCTTCTGGGGAGAACAGAAGTGATGTACTTTAAACAGGAGAATTTTTCTGACTGTTTTGCCACTCGGAACAGATGATATGCCTCCAGTTGCAAAGTGAGGTGACTGCAGGCGCAAAATGTAAGCAAATGTGAAAAGTTATATTGGTAATGCACCGCCCAAAAACGTAGACAAACGAATTGCAAAAAAAACATGTTGCGTTTCGATCTCTTAGGTCTTCTTCAGGCAAGATACAACACTCGGGACAAGGAAAATGAAGGAGCGATCACTTATCTTCATCCAGTTCGGCGCAAGACAGGCATTGAATTAACACCTATCTTGAGCTGAATTGGATGAAGATAAGTAAATGAATATAAGATCCAAATTTTCGTTTGATCACAGCATTTTAAATATTGCAGCTGTCATAATTTTTGTATGCTCACAGCATTTTTTAATATATTGCAGCTGTCATTGGTAAAACTTGTATAATTTTGTATGATCACAGCATTTTTTAATATATTGCAGCTGTCATTGGTAAAACTTGTATAATTTTTGTATGATCACAGCATGTCTGACCTTAGTTGTCATTGCTCAGACTTACTTCACAATCGCAGTTTGGTTCTTGAATTGCACCTCAGATTTAGATGTAATTTGTGATTTTTTTTTTATTTTTTTTTTTTAGTTTATCCTTGGATATCAAGTATGATGAAAATGCGTTTATTTGTTTTGTTTTTAACAAAATCATTGAACTGGACAGATTGGGGAGGGCAGGGTAGATCAGGGGGTGGCGTTTGGAGTGAGGTTGCAGGACCTTGTATTTTGAGACTGGAAGACAGCAGGGGAACTGAGCTGATTGACAGAGCCATGTTTCAAGTTTATACCTCACAGCTGGGGAGGGTGGAGGGCCATGTTTAAAGTTGATGCTTCACAGCTGTAGGGGGAGGGATGGTGGGATTGGAGGAACTTATAGTCCAGTCAAGGAACGGTTTTCATAAGGAAAAAATTGCAACACTTTTGAAACCTCTTGCATTCGGTTCTATAAATCATCAGTAACATCATATCCAAAATCGAGAAAAATCGAGCCCCGGGAAAATTTGTAAAATTAAATAAACGTTTATTCTTTTGAAAAAGACGAGAGTTTTAGCGCCAGTAGTAAGCCGTACAATTTCAGCGCGCTGATCTCCCGCCGTGGTACACATTCTCGAGTGCCGGCTACGCAACAACTGCACTTGCTTTGGCACGTACAATGGAGGAAGAGTCGTCTGCTACCCACGCTTTAGGTATGTAAAGTGGTATTTTGGTGAATATACCCTCAAAAAACAAGTGCATGTGATTGAATTTGATGCAAAGTTAAGCAGTGACAAAAAGTAACAAGAACGAAAAAGAGGAAGCATTAGTACTGGGTATTTTTTTGTGCTGAGGCAATAATTTTGTATGGTGAACTCTTCTAGTCAATAATTGATAATGTGTTATGAGCGACTTTTATTTGGCAGCGTGTGTGTGTGTATGTGTGCGTTGTGTGTGTGTGTGTGTGTGTGTGCGCGCGCGCGTGCGTGCGTCCGTGCATGCTTACGTGCGCGCGCATTTGTCTGGGACAGAGAGAGAGAGAGATGAATGTGGCCTTGGTGCAAAAGATGATCCAACTGTAACGGGTTCTTTTTTTTTTTAATTTTTGTTATCATAAATAATCGGGTTTTGATTGTGTGTGTGTGTGTGTGTGTGTGTGAACAGTTATTTCTCATACATCTAAATTGATGAAGTACGTTTTATAGATGTAGTCTACTTGCTAAAACTGACAGCTGTTAGAGGGAAAAATTCTGATATTCCAGTATTAAGGGTATTAATAAGGTGTTTTTTTCATGTAATGACAGAGTAGTCCACACAAATATTGTCCTCTAATTTTTATTCCGTCTGTCTCTTTTTCATTTGTAGACGAGGATGAATCCTGCACTTTATGTGGAAAACTTCTGCATGAGGGTTGTAACACAGTACAATGTATCCAATCAGAAAAGGGGCTACAGGGGCTTCGGAAGGCATGTGCCAAGAGACAAGATCCCTACACATTTTATGTCGGACCAAAACTTCACCAGAAATGTCGACGTGACTATACAAACGAAAATGCAATCAAACGTGACCTAAAGCGAAAAGGATGTTCTGCAGAACAATCAGCCATGTGTTCGCCACCAAATTGCGCAGCACTTTTGACAAGCCATTTGACTATCAGACAGATTGCTTTCTTGTGGGCAACTAGCAAATATGACAAACATAGGAGCAGCAATCCAGAAGTTTTTGCAATTCGTTCTTTTGGCTGTGAAAAAAGCTTCCTTGATAAATGTCTTGAAAGGGGTGACAAATGGGCACAGACTGTAAGAAGTCGAATAGAATCTGTTCATGATTTACATGCAGCAGATGCAGTATATCATCAGCAATGCAGTGTTAATTTTAGAACAAACAAAAACATCCCCAGCACATTCGTTAGTGACAAACCCAACGAACCAACAAAGAAGGGGAGACCAGTTGATGAAGAACAAACAGCAGCCTTCTTGAAAGTGACAGAGTTTTTGAGGAAAACGATGATGAACAACTCACACTCACAGATCTCCGACACAAAATGTTACAATTTCTTCAAGAAGCAGGAAGCAAAAAAGTGCCTTACACAGAAAAACATATGCGGCAAAAGCTAGATAATCATTTTGGAGAAACCATTATTTTCACAAGCATTAGAGGGAAAGCAAACGTAACTTTCAGATCAACTGCTGAGAAAATTCTCAAGGACTTTTCCAAAGAAATAGAGAAAGATAGTGAAAGAGAAAAAACTTCGTATAATCAAAACAGCTGCACTACTCCTTCTCTCGGACATCAAGGCTATGGATACATCAAAAGAGGACTATCCAGCAAATTCTGATGTCGCTAACCTGGACAAAAACTTAGAATTCCTTCCCTCGTCCGTCACATTGCTCCTAAGTACTTTGTTTCATGACAAAAAAGGTCACAAACTTAAGATTGCTTCAATTGGTCAGGCTCTGGTCCAAGCAGTAAGACCAAAAGTCTTGATGGCACCACTGCAGTTGGGTCTTGGAGTTGAGATTCATCACCCTCTCTGGCTCAAAGTATCTAGTTGACCATTTAAGCAAAATGGGATTTTCTTCATCTTATTCTGAGGTCAAGAAATATGAACAGTCTGCTGCACTGACCCAAGGTATTGGCATACAAGGTGTGACTCCAGCAAGCTGTGTGCAATTTGTAGCTGATAATGTAGATCACAACATCCAAACTCTAGATGGAACGGGAACATTCCATGGCATGGGAATGATTGCTGCTGTCACCCCTGCCCTTAGAAGTGGCAGGTCCATCAAACGAGATGTAACTGCAACAGCTGAGCTGGTGAAAACATCGGAAGGATTCCAGTCAAACTATTACGCTCGTCAAACTCTTTGTTGAAATTGGATTATGGTATTCTTCAAAGCAACCACAACTCTGCCAATGCCTTTATTGATCTTCTGTGGAAAATTTCGTGGCCTCTTCGCTCTCCACGACCAGGCTGGTCAGGAACCATGCAAGCTGTCTGTGATGGCCACTATCCAGGGCAAAGCTGCTTCACATTCCTGCCCATGATTGACATGGACCCACCGACATGAGCTGCGTGTTTACAACTCTGCACTTCTTGTCAGCATTGGCAAAGGAATACCATGTAACTCCTGTGGTCACATTTGATCAGCCACTCTGGTGGAAGGCCAGGATCATTATCTCCAATGAAACAGATGACAGCCCACTTCGCTCCATTGTCCTTCGACTGGGCGGCTTTCACACAGAGATGAGCTTCCTGGGTTCCATAGGACGTCTGATGGCAGGATCTGGCCTTCAGCAACTACTGGAAGTGGCATTTGCACCAAATGCCATCATTCATATGCTGACAGGAAAGTCAGTGGCAGAGCTGTTCGAGGGCATTTCATCGTGGATGCTGTTTTGAATGCCATTATTGCGTCCATGACTTTCAACTATTCCCTGGAGAACATCGTAGAACTGTACAATGAGGAAGCAGAAGTTGATATTGGAGACAATGAAGATCTGAAGTTAGCTCTCCTATTGTATGATCAGGTCATGGACAAAACCATTGAAGCTGAAAACTTAGAAACCTACTCTGAACTACAGAGACTACAAGAAGAAATGGTTCAGACAAAAAATGAACTGAAAAAGAGTCGCACTTCTGGCCTTTGGCTACAATACATGGACATGGTTGACGTCCTTGGGCGTTTTTGAGAGCTGAAAGAACAGGTAACTGGCTGCATCATCTTCAAGCACTGCAGGAAATGCTACCTTACCTTGCAGCTACTGGCCATAACCTGTACACCAAGTCAGTGTACATCTACTTACAAGACATGCAACAGCTCCAGCAACAACACCCTGACGTTTTACAGGACTTCTTGAAAGGACATCATGTCATCAGAAGAAGTGACCGTTATTGGGCTGGTTTATCTACTGACCTGGCGATTGAACAGCTCCTCATGAGGAGTGTCAAGTCTGTTGGTGGGCTGACTCGAGGGAGAGGCATGGATGAGTCACAGCGTGCACAGTGGCTTTTGTCAATGCCAGCATGTGCAGATATGAACAGTGCCATGCAGGAAGTCACAGGGATGGAGTTCTTCACCAGTGATCAGCATACAGACTCAACTGAGTCACGGAAGAAGAAAGACGACAAAGACATGAGGGCTGTTCTTGGTTTCCTTCTTCTACACAATCCGTTTTCTAGCTCTGATCCATCGTTGCGGAATATCTGCACAGGCGTGGTAGCTGATCCTTCAGTGAATGCTGATTCTGCAAAAGAAACAGGAGAGGCCATCATCAAGACATGGTAGGAAAAAAGGTGACTGATTTCAAATTCAAGAAGAAAGAACAAGTGATTTCGATGGATCTCAAACGTTGTGTCAGAATTGACGATGACTCCATCCAGGTAAGATCCTCATCTGCTGTTCCAGCGATTAGTAACAGCAGCAATGAACAGTCAGATTGAGGACTTCGAGATCAGTTCTATCTTTGAATTTGAACTAAACACACCACCTGCCTCTCTGATTCAACAGGACTTATGCGAGAAGCCACCAAATCCAAACTTTTGGACTGTTTCCCATCACTGGAAGAAGACAGTTCAAAACAACACGAGAAAGACGGCACAGAATATGTGCTAGATGGTGGTTCACTGCTGCATAGACTGTCCCGGAAGAAGGGTGAAACGTTCGGCCGCATTTGTCAAGTCTATGCAGAGTACGTCGTCAGGCAGTACAGAAGGCCCATCGTAGTATTTGACAGCTACAGTTGTGAGCCATCTACAAAAGACACTGCTCACCTTCGGCGATCTGGAGGTACAGGCCAAGAAGTGCGTGGACTTACACAATCCACGCAGTTATGTACGAAGAAAACACATTTTTCTCTCAAACCAGAATAACAAACAGGCTTTTGTATCCATGCTAGGTGAGATACTGGAAAGCTATGGATGTCGCATCGTACATGCCCAATGAGATGCAGACACTTGATAGTGAAGACAGCACTGAAGTGTTCAGCCATCAAAAACACATGTGTTATTGGAGAGGACACAGACCTTCTTGTACTTCTGTGTTTTCATGTCAACCTTCAGTAAGGCTGTGTTCTTAAGGTCTGACAAGCGAAGTGGAACCAAGCAGCGAATGTGGCATATCCAACAAGTGCAACAGTGCTTGAAGCCCCAGATAGTGAAAGCCTTACCATTCCCGCATGCTATCAACGGCTGTGATACAACATCCGTCTGTATGGAATTGGTAAGACAATTCCTGTCAAGAAAATGGAGACCCCATCTTTATGGCTGCAAGCAGTATCTTCTGTACTAAGGATCAAAATCCTGACACAGTCATTTCTGAAGGTGAGAAAGCACTGGTCTCTTTGTACAATGGCCAGCCTGGTGTCACTCTAGACACCCTTCGCTACCATCGCTTCTGTGAGAAGGCAGCAACCTGTGTCACAGCAATCCAGGTCCCAAAGCCTTCCGCCCACCTCAGCTGCTGCAAAATACCACAGCCTACGTGTCTATCTGCAAGTCAGGTAAAGTTAGACATTTTTAAGTTAAAACATATTCATTTATTATTGATGTTGTTACATTATGCCCCTTTTAAATAATTTGTCAGTGCATTATTCCAGCCGAGTTTTACAAAAGTGTTTATGATTACTATGAATTTCATATTACAGCCCAGGTCAAAGCCCAGCTTTGAATGTTAAACTGTGACTTTAGCAACAACCAGTGTATTATTAGTGTTTGTTGTGTTAGACAACATCAAATGACAACGAAGACAGCCTGCTTTTTCTGTCTGCAAGAATATTTACACGTCATCATTCTTCAAAAAAACAACAACAACATATAAATGTTATTATAAATCATCCAATATCATGTGTGTTGATTTTTCAAAGCTCTTTGTCAGCAGTTAAACAGAGCATTTGTAGTTAACATGCGTTTCTATATTTGTACAGCTCATGAGGCACAGTTTTCAACCTTGATTGTATGCAATATCAAAAGAATAATGCTTTATTTTCGAATTTACTAAATGGAACAACTCTCAGAGTTAATATACAACTTGCATCATTTTGAAACGCAAGTCATGATGCTATGTAAAATCTACTTCCAGGAATGGATCCAGCTACACCAAGACCTTGATCCTCAGCTTTGGGGATGGCAGATCAGCTCTGGACGATTCGAAGCAAGGACAACAGACCTTCCACCAGCACCAGATTTCCTCCTTCGATTGTGCGATGTAACTGCAAAACAGACTGCAGGTCAAAGTTGTGTACATGCAGAAAGCATGGCCTGGAGTGCTCTCTGGCATTGCGGTGAATGCAAAGGCTTGAGTTTTTATAACTCGCCGAACTTTGAAGACGCAGGAGAGTCATTGGATGATATTGGTGCTAATTTGCCTGATCTTGGTGACCTTTCAAACTTCCTGAAGTAAACCGGTTCATGGATGTTGTTCGGGGGATGGAAAATTCTGATAGGCGAGTCGTGCATGTGCATGACAAAACCTAACATGTAACTGTTAAATGTTGACTGTGCATGAAGTGTAAATGAAATATTGACTGTGTTTATACTCACATATTCTAAAGCAAAATGAGAAAAGATTTGGCTAGATGTGTTTTCCCGGGGTTTTTGTTTTCCTCTTGTTTTTATTTGGTTTTTCTTGTTTTTGTTTTTGTTTATGATTTTATTCGGGGAGGGTGGGGGGGGGGGGGGGGGGAGGGGGGGGGGGGGGAGGGGAGGTAATCCATTGCGTACGAATACCCCGTCCCCTCTCCCATCACACACACACACACCACACACCACACACACACACACACACACACACACACACACAGAGTGAGAGAGAAAGAGAGAGAGAGAGAGAGAGAGAGAGAGAGAGAGAGAGGTAAAGAAGAGAAAGTGATGACTGCGAGCGAAATACCATCAACACGGAAAAAAAAATCTGTTTCTGACCAAAAGTGGGAACCATACACAAGCGACCGCCGACACGCAGCTGATGACAGAAATATCACCGCGCAGACCACAGACAACGCGCTTCCTTTGCTTTTTGCCTCGTAGCTCGTTTCGATTGTGTGCCTAGTATGGCTAACAGGCGTCGCTGAAATGCTGATCTTAACAAAATTATATATCTTTTAATTATTTTTAATGCACTTTCCCGCAACTCTTTTTTTCTCGATTTTGGATATGTTGTTACTAAACATTTTTAGAATCGAACGCAGTTGTTTTTCAAACTGTTGCAATTAGTTCCTAACTTCGTTAATTTTACTCGTTCCGTGACCGGACTATTAGCCAGCGGGGTCTCACCTGATGAGTGCTGTCTGTGTCAGAGTGGCCACTCCCCTGGCTTGTGTGCCCAACACCAGCCAATTTGGGGCTGTTGCCAGATACAGCATTTCTGTGGCCGTTTTTGTTCTGTTTTGTTTTTTGTTTTGTCTTCTGAAATAAGTGCTGAGTAATGCGCAGTCAAAACATACATATTCGTTAAATGTTATTTGGTTTTAAATCAAAACACCAGCATAGGGAGGGATAGGGGATGTAGAGTGATCCACAAATTATCTTTTTTTCATGGAAACTTTAATACTTTTTTTTTTTTTTTTTTTTTTTTTTTTTTTTTTTTTTTTTTTTTTTAATCCATCACGTCCTTTCTTCCCATTTTCTCATAGCTAGGTGCTGTCCCGGAGAGTCTTAACTATTTGATTTGATAAGTGACCACATCTTTTTACCGTATTGATTTATATGCTTGGAAGGCTGAACACAGGCTCATTCATTGCATAGACAAATTGAGAGAGAGGGGGGGAGGGGTGATGGATGGTAGGCATGTTTACAGCAAAGAACAAAAAATGGGGGAAAATTTGGTTGAACAGTTTACAAGTGCACATCCTCCATCACTCATAAGGCTATGGTGAGTGTGTAAGCATGCATACAAGTCCATTTGCACAGCATCACATTTATTTGGGGCAGGTAGGCCTAATTGTGAGCGATCCAGTTGAAGGGACCAGCACAATGTGTACTGTATGGATGACAGACTGCACGATTGGTCAAATGTATCATGCCTTTTTTTAAGCCTTTTTCTGATCGATTGCAAACATATTTATCTGTTCCTTTGTACCTGGAAAAGTTTTTGAAATGCCACGGGAGCCTGAGACATGTGGACACAGAGCAAGATTAGTTCCACACGGTACAAAACCATTCAAAAGCAAAATCCAAAGATCGAAAGCAGATTATAGCTTTGTTTACCCACACCCTCACGCAGATGCAGACACAAATATGTGCACACACACCACACACACACTCGCACACTCTCACACACACATGCACATACGCACGTACGCACATACATACACATGCACACACCACAGTAGGCACATACACAATGTATACAAACACTGTACAAATACACGCATACATGCACACAACTTTAGGTTCTTAGCATCTGCACGGCATCGTTTGCAGTCAGACTAGGTTCAAATACCAGTTTGTTAATGAATGACAAAGTTTTCCAAGTTTCTGTGATAATTGTTCTGACCAGCAAATCGTTTTCTTCAGTTGTCCTGTCACTGATAATGCGTAATTCATACAGTAAATCCAATCAGGCTTACTTAAACAAGGTTACCGTTCAAGTCCAACATGGTGAATGATGAGCCTTGCACTGGTCAGGGGATCGGTAAGCAAGTTGCAAGCTTGGGAAGAAAGTGTGTGGAAATAGCGAGTTTCTGACTTGCTCTTTAAAAATGAGTATTGATTGAGGGCTCTTGAAAATGAGTTGATTGAGGAACCAGAAAAACAAGGCATGTTAAGAAATGCTTGTTGTGAGACTTGTCACACTAAGATGGTACACAAATGATTTGCAAATTTTACACTGTTTGCATTTTGGCCTACCTACGCTATTTACTATGTTCAGGAAGTGAAAATTCTTTAGATATTCAGTTTGTTCCTGATGTTTACAGTATCTTGTTCAGATGAAAAGATTTTGGGTTACAGGCATATTTATCTTTTAGGTAATGTGAAAATACTGTTGTGATGGAAACAACTAGATGAAAATGAAAGAAGACAGTCTTGGTTATGTTTGTTTGGTAAGTAAAACCACAGCAAAGCGGAAATGGAAGTGTGTCAGTCTTTGAACAGATGTGGAAAAAAAAAGGCATAGACTGATGGAGTATGTACTCCAAGCAAAACTCTTTAACACTAACAGTCACATGTGTTTGCCTGGCTGCTATGTTGCCAAGACAGGAAATTCCAGACATGCCTCATTTGGGAATTCCCTGTTGCAGGCAAGGTTGTCTTTCTTTTTAGACTGGGGTCAAAGAGGTCATGTTTGTAACAAGAAAACCAACCCCTTCAATCAATCCTACATTCCTAGCCTATGTTAAGCATTTAATGTGGTTGTTTCCAAGCCATAGCTGGGGGAGGGGGAGAGAGAATTTGTCATTGACTGGAGAAATATAGCAGGTTCGTCCGAAGTGAACAGCAGTTCTGCTGGTTCATAAGAGCAGGTTCGTCATTAGGAAACTGTTCAGCTACCTGCCACAGTGAACCAGTTAGTTGACAAAAAAGTTAACATGAGATTGCCATGCCTGCAAAGCCATACAGTCATTGTAATTTTGTTCCACTGCAGAGTAACCGGGGTGACCCTGAAGATGGACGTGTCCCACACGGACCATTCCCATGTGATTGGGAAGGGGGGCAACAACATCAAGCGGGTCATGATGGAGACTGCCTGTCACATCCACTTTCCTGACTCCAACCGGGGCAGCAACGTGCAGGAGAAGAGTAACCAGGTGGGTGGTAAGGGGGCTGGAGCGTGCATGGACCTTTCAGTTGTTTGATGGAGGACTGTGAAAGACATGCCTTGACTCGCGGTGTTTGGAGATTCAGGCAAACCAGAAGAGGGTGGTGTTTGATTAATTTTTTTTTGACAGCGTGTTGTGCAGGATGGATTAAGCTCTGCAGGAAAACACTTTTGACAAGCAGGCAACAAATAGCCTCATGTATGTAAGAAATGGTATTAATAATAATATGCAGGTTTTTGTCCTTTGCATCTGCACTGTTGGCTGGTGGTTTCATTTATTAGCAGAAGTAGTCTGTGTGAATTTGAGTGCATGCTCAAAAAAAGGAGACAGATCGCAGTTTCTTCAAATAAATATGAAGAATAAGATCTGAATCTTTATTTTTTGTTTGAATCATAAATCATCACTAGGATATTAGGGCGCAGGTTTGAATTCTGATATAGAGTTATGTATTCCTATGTTCCTTGAAGAATTTTTCTTTGGCTCATGAAATCTGCTGGGAAAGACCAGACCAGAAATAATCGGGTGAGGAAACTTTTCCTGTGATACTGAATTTTATATTAGAAACGGTATTGTATGCAGTGAGATTATATCTATCTATCTCTATATCTGTCTATCTCTATATCTATCTATCTCTATCTGTCTGTGTATGTGTGTATTTATTCAGGATATGGTAGATATATATATTTTGTGTGTTATTTATTTAAGTATTATTTATTTATTCAGGATATGATAGACATTGCACTGCTGTGACCCAGGAAATTAAACCTTGATCTTTCAACAGGTGTCAATAGCTGGTCAGCCATCTGGTGTGGAGCATGCCCGCATACAGATCAGAGTGAGTAACGTCTCTTTATCCTTCCTTCCTTCCTTCATGATCTTGTTTTTGTTTTGAGATGCATGTGTGGTTTTGATGTAGATAAGTGATCGTGCTGTCTTTGTTTCATGGTGCACATGTTGCCTCATGTGATCATAATTTCTTTTAGTTAACTTATTTGTTCAGGTTTTAGGCGACGTTTGTGTACTTGATTTGAGTGAATAGACATGCAGGTTCTGCTTTGAAATAATATCTGTTATTGATTTCAGTGAATAAACATGCTGGTTTTGTTTTGAAGTAACATCTGTGTTATTGCTTTTAGTGAATAAACAAACTGGTTTTGCTTTTTAAAGTAACATCTGTGTTGCCGATTTCAGTGAATGAGCGTGCTGGTTTTGTTGTGAGGTAACAGCTTTGTTCTTAATTTTACTGAATGAACATGCTGGTTGTTGGGTTACTGATTTCAGCAAATGAACCTTGTAGACTTGTGAATGCAGGAACCATTTCCGTTTGTGCTCAGATTGGAGTTACTGATCTCAGTGTTCCTGAATTGTGATTGCAGGAACCATTGCCGCTGGTGTTCATGTTGTAATTGCTGATGTCAATATTCTTTGTGTTGTAACAGAAACTACTGCCAGTGGACTTCATGTTGGGGTTGCTAAACTAAGTTCTGTGTGTTGTAATGGCAGGAAGTGTTCCTGTAATGTTCATGGTTGAACTGCCAGTTTCAGTGTTTCTGGTGGTTGTGCTTGCAGGAACTGTTGCCGCTGGTGTTCATGTTTGAGCTGCCAACCTCAACGCCCTGCTGCGGACGTTGCCTGATTCCTCCTCGCCCCTGGTGCAGCATCTCCAGCAGTGCTACAACGTGACCATCACCTTCAGGCAGCGGCCCAGAATGCCTGTCGCCCACCGCCATCGTCCGAGGCTCTGTCATCAATGCCAAAGCGTCAAAGAGGCCACGGGGAAGCTGGTGGAAGCCCTGACTGGAAATGTGAGCCAACAATTTTGTTTGTTTTTGTGTATGGAAACTGCATGAATGTTGCCAATATAGTTCTGTCAGTTGCGATGCAGTAAAATCCTTCAAAATAGACTCCTGCCCTTTATTCATTCAAGATAACTCCCCAGAGAACTTGTGACAAGAAGGCCACATCAGCTGACTTAAAGAGATGACTTGGATTAGCGATTGTTGCCTAGATCCAGTGACAAGTCCGATTTTGTTCCAGTTAGAACCATGTTTTTACGCTTATCTCCCACGTGCAGCTGCTTCAGAAAGTTGAATGTGCATAATCACTGGATTGAAATGTTTTGGATCATTATTTTTATTGTGAACTGGTTTTTCTGTTTTCTTCAAAGAAGTCCAGGCCACAGAGTTTAGTTTGTTTTGGCAGAGTTTTTTTTAGACTGTCGGGAAGTTTCACTATAATAATGGATGTTGTGGGTGCAAGACTGATTTTTTGCAGGAAGTTTCACATCCAGTGTAAGGGAAGGTGTTAGGAGGGATTATTCCATCAACAATATACAGTATTATGTTGTGTAATCATTATAAAAAGAACATTGATAACGGTATTCTTGTTTTGGGGGAATAACTTGATCTAGGCATTAATGCATCTGAAAATGGTGCCATTGATGATGTAAATGAATATGTTGTGCCCTATTAATGAGCAGAGGGCAACATGTTTTCCAGATCAGTGCATCTGTGTAATGAAGTGTCTGCCACCTTCCATTGGTCAGTAAAGGATTCCAATAGTTAGGTGCCTTCCATTAGCAAGTCTCTGCAGCCATGCAATAAAGAATTCTAACTGTGAAAGAACCGACGTTTCTTGATAAGTTCAGCAGTGCAGAAAAGGATTGTAATAACAAAATTTGTTTATCATTTAAAGTTCGGTTGTAGGTGCGCAGCAAAAGATTATAAATGGAATATGTCTGCCATTTTAAAAATCGATGAGACCATTCAAAAAATGATTCAAATATCAGTAATTTGTCTGTCCTTTGCAGATCAGTACAGTCATGTAAAAGATTTCCATTGTTATGTCTCCCTATTAATAGATTATCGTGGCCATGCAATACAAGGGTTCTCATTGTAATATGTGTGTCATTTGCAGATAAGTCCTGTAGTGTAGTACAAGGATTCTAATTAATGACAGCATGTCTACCATTTGCAGGCAGATGCAGCCGTGCAATAAAGGATTGTAATGGTAAAGTCCATTTGCAATTGAAAGTCGGTGCAGCCAAACAGTACGTGGATTCTACAGGCGATATGTCTTTCACTGTGCAGATCAATGCAGCAGTCAGCATGCACCTGGAGATAGCGCCCCAGCACCACCGCTTCATCATCGGCCAGCAGGGCTTCAACCTGAACCGCATCATGCAGAGCACTAATGCCACCATCCTCTTCCCTGACCCCGCCACCTCCAGTCCACAGCGGAAAGGCACTGTCGTCATCACGGGCAACATCGAGAGTGTCTACTGCGCTCGAGAGAATCTCATTGTGAGCCATCTTTTTGGTAGTGGTGGTGGTTTTTATAGGGAATTTGCTGAAGAAAGAACAGTATCACAGAATGTACTATTTGGTCTTTGTATGGTGATTGGTGAGAAAGGTAGTGTTCGTATGATGGTACGCTCATTTGTAGAGCTCTCTGATAGCGAAAATTGAAGTGTAAGGTACAGGTCTTTTGAGATGTCTATGGGCTTCAAGAAGTGGCCATCGCTTTGAGGATGTCACAGGCTCTTCCAGTGCATTTAGCTTCTCCATCTTCTAGAAGTGCTCTCTTATTTTTCTCTTTTTCTGTCATTCTCTTTGATGACTTTTTTTCTTTTTTTTTTTAGATCTTGTCTTTCACTATTTTGTCTTGTAGATTTTTCTTCTGCCCATGTTCTTGAACTTCTGTACACTTATTTCTGGCACAGTTTGTGATATGCCCACTTTTGTTGTAAGCTGGTGAGTAGGTAGTAAAAATGATACACACTGTCCAGGGTGGGACACTTGCTGTTCATTCGGCTGTGTCTGCTGACAGGGCTTCTTTTATGGTTCTCTTTATGATTTTTAAAAATATTGGCCAAACAAATCGGGTGGAATGGTTGGCACCTTCTACAGAGCCTAATAGTCTGATTTGCCATCGATAGTTTAGCTACCATGTCATGAATTGTGGTGTGCGTTTGGTTTCCAAAATGTAAATCTTTTATTATGTGAGTCCCCCCCCCCCCTTTCTCCTCCCTCCAGTATGAGTTTGGTAGCTCAAAAATCCTTGTGTAGTCAGCTGGGCGACAGTGATAAAAGCATTATTACAGTATAATTTTTAAACCTAGGCAAGGCATGGCACAGTGTTGACAATGCTGTGCTGCTACATTTTGTGATGAAAGACTATGTGATAAAATGCCATGCCAAAATTGAAAAAAGAAAATTTTGAAGATGGAAACTGGGGGAAAAAAACCACGCACTTCCAGCTGAAACAAAACTTAGACAATATAAATCTTTTGACTTTAGACTTATTTCATTTTTAAAAAATGGCAAGTTCATGTAGGAGAGGATGAAAAAGTAGGAGAAAAATCTCCAAAGACAATCATGATTTTGCCGTCTTGTTGGTTAGTTTTGATGTCCATTTTGATTTTTTTGTAGGTCAAGTCAATACCACGCAATAACAGACGAGATTTACATCTTAGTCCCCCATCATGTATCGTGCGACTGGATGTGCTATTGTGTCTGACTTGTCGTATTGTATGCGAGTGCTACGCTTGAACTTGGAAGGCTGTCTTTAAAATGTCAAAATGCTACTCTTAGTGTTTTTGAGACCTTTGCAGTTCTGTTCATGTGCATGTTTGTAATTCATTGAATGTTTGAAGATCTTGTCTGAGGTGGGAAGAAGTAAATAGTGAATGAGAAATATAGAAGGTAGCTTTTGCTACAATAATGAAGTAATTGACTCCAAGTGGATGGTTCTTGCAGGATCTATTGACATTGCACATATAGTAGATGAGGGGCACACAGAACAAACTTAGGTTATAGTTATGTGCCAGTAATTTTTTTTTTCAGGACAGGAACAAACGTTACCATGTTTATGTATTACTCACTCATTAGCTGCTCTTTTGTCTGTTCTCCTTTATTTGGTAGAACAACAAAACATGAACCGTATAATAAAACCAGTTCTTTGGGCTTGTGGTCTTTGAACAGTGATCATTTGTAAAGTACAGGTTTTTTTCATGATAAAATGTTTTTTTTTCTCTTTTGATCTTTTTGATGAAAGTTGATTTTTGTCATCAACAGGGCTGTTTGCCGCTGGTGCTCATGTTTGATGTGAAAGAAGACATTGAACTTGATCAAGGTGAGTGACAAAGATCTTTGGTCAGTATAATTCATTCTTTATTTGATTGTTCTATATTTTGTTATATATTTTGTCTCCCCACAGAACGAAGAAGCAGTGTTGAAAAATTATGTTAAAGAGAAAATAATTGTATAGCCATTGCTTTTCATATTTTAGCACAATCAAAAAGCACTTCTTGTATGTTAGAGAGAAAATGATTGAGTGCTGCATTGTCTGTTGCAGAAAAGCTGACCAAACTGACGGATCAGTTGGATGTGTTTATTAGTGTGAAACCCAAACCTAGACAACCAAGCAAAGTGAGTCATTATGAAAGTTTGTGGTCGTTTGCGTGTGTGTTGGTGTGAGTGCTTCAGTATATGTGTGTTACTCCGTAATTCTGAAAGTTTGTGCTTGTTTCCGTGAGTGTTAGTGTGTGCTTCAGTCTTCGGTGGTACCCCCCCACTGTCCACAACCCCGGGTCAGGTACGCAGGCATCGACTAGCTCGGATCTGCGCCCTCACCCCCGACGGTCGAACCACCCCGATCGATCGTTTCAATCTCCCCTAGGGGTACAGGACGTTGGGGAGCGGACTTCTTCCGCTCCCCTATTGGGCAACGTCCACATAGCAGGGACACACAACATCCTGGCAGACTCTCTCGGCCGCTCCAAGTCTGTCCTCCACACGGAATGGACCCTCAGCAGGCATACCCTAACAACCGTGTGGGAACATTGGTTCAGACCCATGATCGACCTGTTTGCCACACGATTCAACCATCGTCTGCCAGTGTATGTGTCTCCGGTCCCGGACCCCCAGGCTTACGCCATCGACGCCCTATCCCTTCCCTGGTCCGGCCTCATAGCTTACGCCTTCCCTCCCTTCCCGATCCTCCACAAGGTGATCAGGAAGGCGAGACTCGAGAGACCCAGGCTCATTCTCATAGCCCCATGGTGGCCCACTCAGTCCTGGTTCCCGGACCTCAAGTCCCTCACTCACGCACCCCCTCTCCAGTTGAACACCAGGTGGGACATGCTCAGGCAACCCCGTTCGGGTCTCCCTCACTCGAATCCCCAGATGCTTCGCCTCCACGCCCCAGCCCGGTTGCGAGCACCTAAATCCACCTCTCGAACGGACAGGTCCCAGTCCGTCCTCAGTATCCTCTCCATCGCCGGGGCCTCTCGGGAACTCCGAGACCTAGCCATGTCCTCTCGCAGAGCTAGCACAGAGTCCCTTTACGATTACAGATGGAGGAAATGGGTCGCATGGTGCAAAGACAATTCTGTCCCTCGCAATCGCCCCTCCAATATCCAGATAGGAAATTTCCTGTCCCACCTTAACCTCTCTGCTAGCTCCATCCGGGGCTACAGGTCGGCCATCTGCACGACCATCCGCCAAATGGGCGGACCTTCCTTTGAGAATGACTTCCTTCTCACAGAGATCTCCAGAGGGCTGCTCTTCGTGAGGCCCAATCCCCTAGACGTGTCCCCCTTCGGGACCTCGTCATCGTACTTGACGTCCTCGATCAACCCCTCTTTGAGCCTGTGTCCTCCATTCCTTTCGACCTTCTGTCTATGAAGACTACCTTTCTCCTCGCCCTCGTTTCCGCCAGAAGGCGAGGCGAGATCCATGCCCTTAGCGGGGACCCCAGAGACATTGCCTTCCACAGAGACGGCTCCGTCTCTTAAGTTCCTTCCCGAATTCCTAGCTAAGAACCAGGAACCCGTAGTGCCTCTCCTTACCTCGTCATCCGCCCGCTGGCGGATGCACTAGGGGAGACACCTCTTCGGACATAGCCCTTTGCCCCTCTCGATGTCTAACACACTACTGGGAACGCTCGCGCCCCAGGCGCGTTTCGCAAAGACGTCTTCTTATTTCCATCAACCCCAGTAACACGAAAGACATCTCAGCTGGCACTGTCTCTAGGTGGCTCTCCAAGACGGTCAGAACGGCCTATTCCCAGGCTTCCAAGGACCTCCCCGTCTTGTCCCCCCGGGCTCATGAGGTCAGAGCGCTGGCCGCTTCGGCAGCATTCCAGCACTCTGTTCCCATGCGCCACCTCCTGGAGGCAGCCTTCTGGCGTTCGGAAAATCCCTTCATAAAATTTTATTTAAGGGACATCCGCATGACCAGGGCTGATGGTTCTAATGGGATATCCTTTGTGGCGACTAATGCATCCATATCGGGTAACCCCAGGAACCACTAGGGCACTCGCCCTCCTCCTTTTCCTATGAATTCTGCTATTGTCTGACATGGTACAGTATATGACGCCAAAATGGGGAGTTTGTATTATACTCCCTGTTTGGCTAGTATACTTACCATGTCAGACTCTAATGCCCGCCCTGCCTTCCCCACTAGCGCCAAGGTTCTGGGGTTACCTTGCGCGCAGGCCTCGATGAATGAGGTACGGGAGGTTGCCACTGGCTTCTTCCTATGGCGGAAGCGGGTTGGGCATCACGTGACTGTCTTATTACTGCATTAGCCACACAAAAACTTCGGCCTGGCAGAGCTGACTAACTGCCGTGAATGCTATTGTCTGACATGGTAAGTATACTAGCCAAACAGGGAGTATAATACAAACTCCCCATATTTGTGGCCATGGGTCTGGAAAAGTCCTGGAATTTTGTAAAAGCTGTGCAAACTTTTTCATGTCGAATTTCACTTTAAAGTTTCTTTACAAAAACATTGAAATAGGAATAAAAACAGAAATTAAATCACGCACAATGGTCGCAGTTTTCAGATTTCCTCTGGCCGGAGGTTTAGCAGACATTTTTTTCTGCAGAGTAGCTCCCCTTTACTGTGAAAAGCGTTGCGCATGCGCAGTTGGTACCATTGCTAACTTCCTTTCGAGTCAAAAGTGCTGCGAGGGAAAATAGCGTCGAAGTATTAAAGAAAACATGGGAAAATGTGTGTTTAGCCTAGCCTGGCCAGACAATACAAATTATCGTAAATGGATTGCTCCTGCTTCCGATGGATGCAAGACAAAAGCACAGTGCATGCTGTGCAAAAAAGACTCCAACATCGGGAACATGGGCGAAGCTGCTCTGAAAAGCCACGCGGCAGGCAGCTTCTTTCAATAAACATCCGCTATCATCATTTGATGGTTCTGATGTGTGAAAAAACTGAGGGGTTTCCACAAGGCTGTTAACATAATGTTATGTAGGACTGGCTGTAGGGGGACTTGTGGGGTGGGGGTGGTAGGAGTGGGGGGAGGGCACAGGTTGGTCAAATTTGGGACTTGAAACACTCCGCAGACAAAACGACTCGGGACTCCAACAATGACCGTGACTTATTTTCGGCCCAAGGATTGTGAAAAGTGAGTTCTACATTGAAGAAACAGTTGATTTTTTTTTTTTTTTTTTTTTTTTACTTCAGTATGGGATGCGATCATGCATTGAATGGGGTGGAGGTGGGGGGTAGAGAAAATCAAAGGGCTTAAGGGCGATACACTGGCCTATTTTTAGACACATAAATACACACACGCACACACACTGTCTCTAACGCTTTCTCTCTCTGTCTGTCTCTCTCTGTCTCTCTCTCTCTTAACAAAAAAATTCAAAATTTAAATACGAAATTGAATAGAGAGCACATTGGCTTGTAAGTACTCAGCCATGTTGAACATCCAAATTAAAATGAAAGGACAGTTGAGAGGAGAGATGAAAGTTTTGGTAAGTATTGAATGCCCTGTTACCATTAAATCAGTTCTTTTCTGATGTGTTTAGCATGGTAATCACATACAGGGTGCACGCACACACACATTCTGGGGTCTGGAAAAATTATGAAAAGCCTTGGAAAAAGTCTGGAAAAAGTATGGAATTTTGTTTGGTCACATCTGTGGGAACCCTGAAATCTGTAGTATCGGTCACAAAAAAGAAATGCACCCATATACAGACGTGATTGCACTCATTAATGTGAATGTGCTTGTTCATGCAACACCTATGGTGGATATGTTTGCTTGTGCAGTCTGTGATTGTGAAGAGTGTGGAGAGGAACTCCCAGAACATGTATCTGGCTCGACGCCTGTTGTTGGGTCTGCACCCTGAGGGTCACTCCGACTCCTTGCTGAAAACGGCCAACACCACCACCCACAGCTCAGCTGGTCTGGGCCTGGCTTCCTTAGGTAAAGAGTGTGGCTGCCTGCCATTGGACTGCTTAGTTCTGTTCATTAGGTGCATGGGTGCATCGTCAGTAAGGTCAAAACATGTGTTGGCTTAGTCCTAATCATTGTGTGTATGTACATCAGTAGTAAGTTAAAAGCAGTTGTTTGCCTAGATCTGTCTAGCCACATGAATTGTCTGTATTTAGCCTGGAAAAAATCGGCTAGTTACAGAAATACGGTATTCCAAAATAAAATGCACAAAAAACTTACCAAATATGGGAGAAAATCGGTGTTTGTCCCGTATGTGAATCTGTCTCAATTGGGCACCATTTACCTGTATTTCAGAACTCGGTAAGTTGGATTTTTTTCATTGAAAACAACTGTAGACATTTATTTTTTTCGTTCATCTGTGCTATGATCTTGATTGGTGAAACTCGGCTATCATGTTTCTCATGTTATTTGTGGACACTGTCTAGCAGTTCACAAGAACGAAGAATTACCTGTATTGATATGGAGTTGACTAGTCCAACTAACACTTCTTTTTTTAATCAAACCAGTCTTCACTGGTCAGGTTCTACAACTGAATCAGTGAGGGTTTGTCGCACACTCGAAAGATAGGACATTGCAAAATCGTACATTTTTCAACTTGATCAAGTCGGTTTGGTCGATGTTGATCTCCAAACATTTTTTTGCACAAAATAATTTTCTTTACCGAAGTCTGGATGAAACATCTGTCGTTCTTTTTATGTTTAAAAAATAGATAATAGCTTCAGTTTGGTTCATGCCGAAAGTACTGCTTTTGCTTCTCAAACAAAACTTCAACATCAGCCACTGGAACTAACCAGTCAATGAGTTTTGTGCGGATTTCAATGACATATCTAAAAAATGATATATTTGAATAGTCATAATGATAATGATGATGGTAATGATAATGATGATAAATTATTTTGAAAAATCACATTCTCAAAGTTATGGCACTTAATGGGGTATGGAAATTTTCTCCAGAGAAATGTTGAAATTTTAAGTGTCACAGTGCAACCCACACCTTCCTTCCCTGCCCATCCCCACCCCCTCTTCCAAACTCATTCTCTCTTGATCACTTCTTCCCTCCCTCCCTCTCATGTTTGTGTGCCCCCCCCCCCCCCCCCCCCAAAAAAAAAAGCAACAACAAAAACCCCACACTTTTAGGCCTAGAGACAGAAAAGAATAGTTATTTCCCTCAACAAATTGCTGTGCAAATTATATGACAGTTGGATATTTTTACTTGGAGTGACAATATTTGATTCCGTGGTGGAATAAAATTGGATAGATAAGTTGACCTCAATAGTATGAGCTATTTTTGATGAATATGATAGTCTGTGTTCTTTAAGGGTGCCAAATGTTTGCAAGATAATTTTGAGTGTTTGTATACCTGCTTACATCCTGAATAAGTGAGGGCTTGAAGCATTTCCAAAATCAGGAAGAAGGCAAAGACCGAACAAAAAGATGCATAGGTATCTGACCAAACAGTGATAACAAAGGTGTCTGATTGCCAAACGTTAAGGTATGAACAGTTTTCTTCGTGGAATTGAAAATGCATCATTTTGCCTGAGGGAAGAAATGTACGTTAGACCTCAGTGTTGCATTTAAAATTGATGTTTGTTTCAGAATACTTAACAACATATTTGTTGTGAAAAGAGTAAACGGGTCTGAATTTGGTGAATTGAAAAGAAAAAAAAAATTAGGGTGGCGGAAAAGAGTTGACAAGAACACCGGTCTGCACAGGTCATGGAATTAAAAAAACAGACGATTTTCCAGAGTTGGAACGTGGTGCAGTTATGGTCAGGTCACGGAAAAATCATGGGGAAAAAGCTTAGCAAGCAAAAATCAAGTGAACCTTTAGCCTGTCTCAGAAGTAATTGAAACACTTATTGTTGATAGTAAAAATTGCATACATTGTGTTTGTGAAAATTATTGATTTGCCTGTATGGAAGTTTCTCAAAATGGCACTGGAAAAAAAAAAAGACAGAAAATATAAATGTCGGCCTGCATGGACCCTAAGAACAGCTCAGGAAATGTGAGGATCTGTAGAAGAGTTTCATTTGTCAAGATGTGACGGGAAACTTTTTATTTGTACATTTGTAAGCATACAATAGGACTTCTTTTGTCAGGTCATGTCGGGAAGGTATTCTGTTTGTCAGTATGTGATAGGCAGGGTTCAGTTGTTGACAAAGGATGTGTCTTGTCAGGGTTATACAACACTCAGGCCCTGCTGAATGCCAACCATGCGGGGTCGGTGTTGATGGTGAAGGGCCACCACCACCACCCGGCCTCTCTGGGCAGTCCTCTCCCCACACACAGCCCTAATGTGGCACAGTGGCTTCAGGGGGCACCTGCAGGTCAGTCTCTCGCTGGTCAGTGGGCAGATGGAAGGACGAGTGGTGTAGGTTTATCAGTGAGTCTGATTTATATTGTCAGATGATGATGATGAACGAGGATTTATGTTTACAATTCCACCTCTGTTTTAGGGTACAGTGTGCTCATACAAACATACCTTCTGAAAGATCTGAACTAACGTCCTTCCCCTGTCCCAACCCCCCTCACACTCGCCGCTCCTCGCCCATTCTCTTGCAACCCTTCCGCTGTCCCCCCTCTTACCCATGCTAATGCATACATTTGACAGAAAAGGAGTGTGTGATTAAGATTGTAAATAAGATTATCAGGGAGACTGTCAGCAGCTTTTTAAAGCTTTCAAATGTTCTAGGTTTGAAAGCTGATAGGGAGGTATTGCGTAGAGAATGTGAGACGCTAAACAAGCATAAATCTCGTGTGAAACACTACCTTGTCAAGATATTCATAGTTCTTACCAGTTTGCTAGCTCTGTATGGCCAAAATTATGCTAAAGAAGCATTTTGTTTACAGGGAATGGAAATTTTTTTTTTTTCGAAACTTTGAAAGCTATATGTAGAGTATGTATCGCAGAGAGGTTATGTTGTCATTTTGTCAAGCAAAATGAAGATGGAATTGTTCAGATGTGATGCTGTGGTGTTGATTCTTGAGCAATTATTAGATTTGTTCGGTGGACACCTAAATGGAAGATGAGCACACAGCTTTTACCAGCCAGATTGAAGAAATACAACATTCGCGAGTTCCATAGCTGGACAACATCGGGTGCAACTGCATGATTGCGTCATCTGCTAAAGTGATGAGCAGTGCACATGCATCCATACTTTATCTGTGTAGAAATTTATTATTGGTCTGTTTTCTTTCAGCCAGTGGCTGCTTGCAACGTTTGATTTCCAGAAATAGTTTTCCGCTGCATATCTCTGGCCAACAATAGATTTCAAGCAAGATGAAGCAAACTTCGTTCAGTTTTAGTTTCATGGGTGTGTCTGTGGAAAAAAAGAAGCTAGGATTGGAGAAGCATACAGAGGTACATTACTAGGATTGAAGAATTAAACGTAGATGCGTCCCAGATAGAGCCGAGTGTTCTGAGGGAGTTAGTGTCAGGTAAGGTCTGCTGATCATGAATACAATTCCAGCTTACAGAAAAAAAAGATAAAGGAGGATAAGTCACCGTTTCAAAGGCCCACCCCAAGCTTATTCTGACCCCGTTTGTATGACGATGAGAGGGCTGTAGAGTCCCCTTTTTTAAAACTAAGATCAGCACTGTGCTGTGTGAAGCATTGAATGTATACATGACGATGACCTACGTTGTCATTTTGTGATGTTCACAGCAGGTGTATATGGGCCTTTGATGGTGGTGACTCCTGCCCACTCCCATTCCGTCCAGACCTCATATGATGTGGTCTCCCACCGCAACGGATTTCAGAATGTTGACACAGGTGCTTTCATCAGGGTCCCAACGCCCAAAAATCAAGTGAGTCCTCTCACAGAGCATAGAGAAGTATGTGGATTGTGAGAGGTCTGTTTAGAGTTAAAAAGGTAAATGAACATGCGCTGATGTTTCAGTGCAGTCTGTTGGTGACCTGAGGCTGATAGTGTGTCATTGTTCTTCCTAATTATTTGAAATATGGTATGGTGCAGAAGAAAGTGGCAGCTCGAGAATGTGGTATAATGGTTGATGTGACCTCTTCATACTTTTTGAAATAGTTTTTTTTTTTTGGGTGGGTAACCTTTATTTTTTTTTTAGAGTTAAGATTCATTTTGATCTGGAGTGCACATGATTTGCACACACGCACGGTGACGCACGCACACACACACACACACACCATACACATACATATAGTGACACACACACACTCGCACACACACACATTGAGTGACATACATACGCGCACACACACACACGCACGCACACAGTCACGCGCGCACACACACACACACACACACACAGTGTCTCACTCACTCACACACACAACACACACACACACACACACACACACACACACACACACACACACACACACACACACACAGTGTCGCACACACAGTGTCGCACACACACACGCAGTCACACACACAGTGACGCACACACTCACTTGGGCACGTGCACACACACACACACACACACACACACACGCACAAATGAGTAACAAACCTTGTCCTGCTTCTAATCTGAGGTTAAGTCCAGGCTGCTGGTAAAATCCCTGTGCACATAGTGAACGGCAATGAGTGACAGTTGAAAACTGCAGCATCAGATGAAGTGCGCCGTTTGTGTGAAGGGTCCAGTGGCAACAGCAGTGGATGCACCAGCCCAGCCACCGACAGCAGCAGCGGCAGCCCACAGTCCTTGGGTAGCTTCAGGCACAGATCTGGTTGGTTTTTTCTCTGCTTGGTTGTGCTACCTGCGGTCTTTTCCTCCAGTGACTCCATTCTGTACTCAACCCCCATGTCCTCGTCCCTGTGTCTGCATCTTTTTAGTGTTAGAAGAAAACAAGCCTTCAGAGTATGGCCATAACCTTTGGTCCCCAGTGTGCACATGGATATTAGAAATCGGCAATGCAACATTGTTGAATATTTTTGAGTTATCTACATGCTAATGATACTGAATTTGGTGATTATATAAACATCAGACCTCAAACTTACTTGACTTGAAGGGCAATGCACAAAACATCAGTTTCACAGTTCCTGCAGATGACCTACTGGATTTAAGTTGCACCGATGAAACAAAAACACCAAACACCACCATGTTTTATTTTTGGAGAGAGCAAGTTATTTAGATATGTCTGTTGTGATTGCGCTTAGTGTTAGATGACATTTGAGTTGTGTTCTGGTGAAGTTTTTGGAAATTTTGGTTATCTGCGTAACTATTTGGGGAAAAAAATCACTCATGACATTTGGTACTTATAACTGAGCAGTGGAATACATTTTGACACCTTTGTGCATCATAAATAAATGCAATTCGAGATTTTCATGGTTTTCAGCATGATCAAGAAATTTGATCAGCATGTGAGAAAATGGTCACTAAAAAGCCTTTGTTGTCTGAATCTCATCTCTAACAATAAATAGTGGGTTGAAAAAGCTTATTGTTGCATTTTTAGTGTTCATAAATCATTTCTTCACAAGCTTGTATGTAACGAAAATGTTTAAAGTGATTTATATTGGCATTATTATTATTAATGTACCCAAGATTGTGGCTATTTGCTTCTGTATTACATTCCCTACATCATCCTCTGTGTCTGTGTGTGTGTATGTGTGAGCTTTTGGGGATGGATGAAGGGCGGCATGGATGGGGGTGGGTGGGTAAAAAAGTGCCTAGTATTTACAGTGCAATTAGCTCTAAGTGCTTTGTATTTAGAGTACACTTCACGCATGTATATGCCATGTATTTATGGTATATTTCACATATGCCCCCTGTATTTACATTGTAGTTTACTCAAATGTCTTGTACTTGCAGTACAGCCATCACAAGTGTCTTACATTTACAGTGTCATTTACACAAGCGCCTTGTATGTAGAGTTCAGTTGTTGTTTTTGTTGTCGTACCCTGGCTAAAAGACTCCAGGGATCATCTGAACAGCTGAAGTACTTGGAACACTATGGTACAAATGCATCAGCTGGGGATGAGCACATTACGTGTGTGACCATTTTTGATTACCCTGCCACATGGGCAGCCACACTCCGACTTCAGGGATTTTGGAGACTGATAATGTTGTGCTTGGAGCTTGTCACAGCTGAAGACAATTCCCGCATGACTAAGCAGAGCATAACATTTTGATGTAGCCTTGGTGTTCTAGCTTATGTCTAGAGTTCAGTTGAGTATACTAAGGTATACTTTGCATAAGTTGTGTTTATAAAACAGGTTACTTAAGAATTTGTGTTCATGTACAACTCGAAAAAATCATGAGCCATATGTTTACAACAGAGTTCATATAAATATTGAGATTTGCATTTATACAGCGTACATGAATTAAATATCTGATAACATCAGTGCTTTGTATTGAATAAATACCTTGTATAAACATAAGAACTGTCTGTCAACACAAGACGTAAGTACCTTGTATTGTCTTAAGTGTCTTTAATCAACATTATGGCTTCCTATAAACATGTCTTGCAAAGATGTAGTCACGTAATGATACAGTGCTTTGTGTTGACGCAAGTATTGTGTATTGCCAGTGCTTTGTACTGAAATAAATCCCTTGTTTGGACACAAGTGCCGTGTATGAACTTACATTAAGTATCTGGAATTGAGACAAGTGCCATGTACTGGCACAGACATGAGTGCGGCTGATTTTATTGGCACAACTGCCTTGTGTTTACAGAATCTTTCAACGTGTGCCTTGTGTTAACATAGGTGCCATATACAGGTGCTTTGTGTCTACTTGGCATGTTGTCACAAATGCCTTGTATCAATATATGTATTTTACATTGACACAAGTGCCTTGTATTGGGTTAGACATAAGTGCAAGGTGTCGATGCAAGTATATTACATCACATTTTCCTTTACCAACACAAGTGCCTTGGATTGGCAGGGATGCAAGTGCAATGAAATAAGAATAGTGGCTTGTATCGACACAAGTGCCTTGGATTGGCAGGGATGCAAGTGCAATGAAATAAGAATAGTGGCTTGTATCAACACAAGTGCCTTGGATTGGTAGGGATGCAAGTGCAATGAAATAAGAATAGTGGCTTGTATCAACACAAGTGCCTTATATCCAAATAGGTGCCTTGTATACCACAAGTGCCTGAAATCTGTATGACATGATTATCTGGTTAACTTATATCTGTATGACATAATTATCTTGTAAACGGAAGTGCCTTGTACTGAAATAAGTACGGTGTATTGACAGAAGCACCTTGCACCTGTGTGACGTTTGTGTTGTGTATAAACCTGAGTGCCTCGTGTTGACAGTGCTGCAGTCGGAGGACTCGCTGGAGAATCTGATCACGCGGGACACCTCCACCCTCAGCAGCAGTGGGCACACCCTGGACCTGCTGGGCCTGAGCAAGACCACCTCTGCTGTCAACCAGCCCCTGCCCGTCACAGCCACCCTCTTCAGCGGCAGCAGCATGTCCTCCAGGATAGAGTGAGTGTTTACAGCTCCAGTCTTCATGAATAACTATGCCGCATTAACTGAACTGTGGATTACCAGTCCGCCCGTGTCTGCTCACCGACCATTGTACAACTGATTGGGAATTGTTTTGTTTTTAAGAGTGTCGGATGAAGTTACAGAATCGGGTACAGTTTTAAAGAAGACAACAAAAACTAATGAAAAAAGAAGCAGTTCCGAATTGCATCAAGTTTTGTATAAGATATCAGTGGATATTATGTGCTGCGCACAGGTCTGTGTGCCATTCATGTTTATTAACCTAGCAAGCATTGTAGAAGCATTCCTGAAGGCGGAAAATTCAGAATCTGTATGTGAATGAATAACAAATTCCCACACCTTTTGTCACTTTACATATCGCTTTAAAAAAAAAGAAGAAATTTCAAACGCATCCATACAGTATACACTTTTCTGAGTTATAATTGATCCAGTGGTGCTTGGGCATTGAAATTGCTTAGTTGCATTAAATGGACATTTACATTATACAGTCGCATGTCGTTACACTGGATACTGGCTGGAAAAAGTATTGTAACTCTTTAAACTCAAATTGAAGCACTGTGTGCGTGTGCGTGTGTGTGTGTGTGTCTGGGCATGGGGAAATGGTGTGATGGAGTAACATGGGAGTTATGTGGCTGACAGGATAAATGAACAAACTGGGAAATCTGCCCCTTGATCTCTTGACAGGAAACATGGCCAGGGTTGATTGATTGTCAGACACTGAAATGTTGGATAAATCTGATTAACCTTGAAAGCATAAATGGATGATTAATTGAACATTTCAGGTCTTTATATATTCTATTACATATATGTATACAAGTGCAGGAAGGTTTCATAATTGCATAACTACTTAGCTCTGTTAGCCAAAACGATGTTTGAGATAGATTCCTTGAACTGGGTGACCGGTGTATTATTTAACTGAAAGCTCAGGCTGACAAAGAGCAATTGTTACCATGTAATGTTTAATTTGATTGCCTTTTTCTGAGTGAATTCTTGTACACGTTTTGTTGGAACCTTTTTTTGACGAGCTCTTGTACAGTAATTTTCTGATCAGGAACGGGAGAGGTCAGCAGATTCTTCGGGAGCAGAGTCTGATAGTTCAGAGAAGATGGCACCAGGCACAGCACCTGGCATCAGCTCTTCTCTCTTCACCTCGCCCCTCCCCTATCCTTTCGACTATGAGCAGAAGAAGCTGCTGGCTTTGAAAGGTAAGAATCGCTACCTTCCAAGATCTCAGATTTGTGTCGGACCAAGGAGCAGATGTGAGTAGGTAGGTTTCTCAGTGTAGAATTATGATATGCCACACATTGATGCAGAGCTTAATCTAGAGCGCGGATTGGTACAATCCCCCGAAAATCTGTTCCTTCCTTCCCGCAATTATCGAGTCTTAACGCGGGCAGACTCCCGCACATTTGCAGAACTGCCCGCCCTGTTGACTGATCGTTGCGGGCGCTCGTTTGTCGTCTGCTTGAAAAACTGAAACTAGGACTGAGCAGGAGTGAACGATTTCATGATATTTCATTGGCTGTTAGTGTAAATCAACCAATCGGCGGCGTTCATCTCCTCCTTCTCGATCACCGACGAGAAGTTGCGAGAGTTTAAGGCGCCATATTGGATATTTTCCAAAATGAAGCGTGCACCCACCCTATTCGACTTCGACTTTCGTGGAGGAAAAGTGAAAAAAAAAAAAAGATTCTCTGCCATGCGAGGGTGGAGAAGATCATGAAGAAACCGCGACTACATCCAAAAGCTCGGAGAAGCAGCCCGAAATTAGTGCCAGTGCAAGGGAACACTGGTTTCAAGACGATTTGCTGAAGAAGTGGCCCTGGATACCTAAGCTGAAGACCGGTGTGATGCGATGTGAATTGTGTTTGAAACACAAGAAACAAAACGTATTTACGTCGCCCCAAGGTGGTTGTTTAATCTAGATGATTTGATCAAGGTGTGTTGAAGTCTGTGTACAAAGGTGGAGGAGGTATGTAACGTGGGTTGTAGGGGGGGGGGGGGGGGGGGAGTGCCCCCCTTTTTTTGATATGAGGGGGGACTGCCCCCTTTTTCAAAAATCCTAGATTAAGCTCTGTTGATGCATCTTGCCACATCCAGCAAAGGAAGTCGGCATATTGCCTTTTTCTCTGCAGCAGATCAAATGGGAAGAACAGATAATGAAGGTCTGGGACATATTCCTTTTCATCAAAATGCTGCTTTGTTGTTTGGGGTTATTGATGAGAGAAAACTGTTGCATAGGATTATGAAACTTATAGATGAAGTTTTTTTTCTCTGCAGAACAGAAAATACAATATTTTTACTGTAAATTACCCTGTTTGTTGTTCAGGAAACTTTGAAATGAGCTCTCCTTTTTTAAACAAATTAATCTGATTTTGATTGCCTGTTTTCTGTAGAAATGATAAAACGCGGAATGTGTGTCCTCAGCCATGCAGAAGAATCCAAACGGAGAGTCCAGGATTCCCACTGACCGCTGGTCAGGCTTTGGCTTTTCCAAGTCCATGCCAGAGTCAGCCATTCGTGACCGACTGGGTCAGCTGGGTATCTCTCAGTCACGGATGGATGATCAGGGCACTGTGCCGTCACCATCAGAGCTGGCTGAGGTGGGCTTATGTTTTGTTTTATCTTAAAGTGATGAAGATGGTGTTAGAATTCATATGAACAGCAATGATAAATCATGCCTTTCTTTCCAAGTGTTTTCCATGTGTGCAAAAATGGTTAATTCAGGCAGAATCTTGACAGTGATGGAGATTTACTTTGAAAGGCTTACAGTCACATAAGATGGACTGGTAGGCAATATGCAACAGTCATGTTTTTGTTGTTTCATGTTTGTCCACTTACCTCCATAGACTTCTGCATACTTACAACATGTATACTCGCATGCATAGTACAGTTTCATGCCATACTCGGGCATCTCCACCTGATGCCACCTCTGCTACTCTTACATGGATGTAGATTGATAGTCGTAAACACAGACATACCCACATTACTGAATTGTTCAAGAAACGCTTGAAGACTGTGTCCACTGAAGTGGAGTGAGTTGGTACATATTTTTTTTGGACGTGTTTTGGCATGAATTTTGTGTGTACAGGATCGTACCAAGACATGGAGCTGGAAGACATAGACAGAGATCCATGGAAAGACTCCAAGACCAAGACCTCTCCTTACAACAGAGCCCCAGGGGAATACCCATGCTTAAGGAGAAAACGTAAGCATCTGCCCATAGTGTTGCTGGCGTGGGGGGGGGGGGGGGGGGGGGGGGGGGGGGGGGGGGGGGGGATGCACATTTACCTTGAACTTTGAACGACTAAGCAGTTGGAGGAAAGTAAACATGGAAACTCGTCCATATTTTCAAAATAGCTTGACATTGACTTGAAATGTCTGTTTCAGCTGAAGAGGAATGAAAGCAGTTAGGATTATTTTTTATGTTGAATACTGTAAGCAATCTATGTAGAGACTCCGGCATGGTGCTTGAATCTGCCTTTGCATTTACCCAGATTCCAGGTAACTTCACTGCACAAGTATAGTTCCATAAGGCATTTTGACCACCACAGTAAGAATTCTTCCCCCCCCCCCCCCCCCCCCCCCCCCCCCCCCCTCAGGCCCCCTCCCTCAAGAACACTGGTTGATAGTAGTTGAGGCCTTGGTATGCGACTTGGTGACTTGTTGCATCAATCCTGTGAGCAATGACTGGGCAATGAACATGGTGACTTGTTGCATCAGTCCTGTGAGCAATGACTGGGCTATAAACATGGTGACTTTGTTGCATCAGTCCAGATTGACTGGTTATAAACATGATGGTGACTTGTTGCATCAGTCCTGATTGACTGGTTAAAAACATGATGGTGACTTGTTGCATGGTTATAAACATGATGGTGACTTGTTGCATCAGTCCTGATTGACTGGTTATAAACATGATGGTGACTTGTTACGTCTGTTCTGATTGACCGGATTATAAACATGATGGTGACTTTTCGCATCCGTTCTGATATGGCAGACTGGGCTATAAACACAGTGATGTGTTTATCAGTCCTGATTGACCGGGTTATAAACATGATGGTGACTTGTCACATCAGTTCCGATATAGCAGACTGGGCTATAATCATGCCTTGATGGTGACTTGTTGCAGACAACTGCAGAAGTGCCCAGCATCAGCAAGGAGTGCAGCAGCCTTGCCCACAGTCGTCCAGGACAGACGGCAGTTCCAAAGTCGACTTGGCGGAACTGTTCAGCAAACTGGGCTTGGGGAAGTACACTGATGTCTTCCAGCAGCAGGAGGTGGGTGGATCGGTCGGTGGATCGGTGGGCCTGTCAGTCTGGTTCTGCCCCTGTGCCTGAGCTGATGTTGACACTCTGTTCTCTGTTCATCAGTGAAGGTTGCTTTTCTTTTCATACTTCAGTGATACACATCCTCTCTCTCATTATTACATGGAAGAAATAAACTGAAGTAATGTTTTCTGTTTTTATTTCTGTGTGTGAAACTAGACATTATTTATGTATATATTGTTCACAAATGCATGCATGCACACGCTTGCTCAAACACATATACATATGCATACCTGCCCCCCCCACCCCACCCCACCCCACACACACACACACACATGAATGCATTGTCTGGAGATTTTAGATTTTCAAGGTGCTCAGTTTCCAAAACCTGAACTTTTATATTTTACATTACTGAGCGAGTTTTTAGTTTTCTACAAAATGACCAAATGTGACTCATTCATTTACATATGCATGCATGCATGAACAGACACGCACACGCACACACACGCACACAAACACAAACACACAAACATACACACACAAAAATGCATGCACGCACACATGCATGCAAGCGCGCACACATGCATGCTGAAAATTATCCTGAAATTAATGTGTATTTCATTGGCTCATCTGAAAAGCAGTTGTATAATGATTTACACTCTTCATCATCATGCAGATATTATATTTTGTTAGTTACTTAAAGATATAGTTATGAATTGATGATTTTCAGTGTTATTCCTGGTGGCTTTATTCCAGGAAAGGTCCTGTGACTCCCCACACCACCCCTCCCCCAGACTGTATGGACAGAACATTCTGGGGTGACCTAATGCACAAACATAGTTGTCTGCTGGAAAAAACAAAAACAAACCTACTAAATCACCCAGAGTCCATTAAAATTTAACAAATGCATTAACACATGCATTACCTTGTTGATACAGATTGATTTCTCCACGTTCCTGACATTGAATGAAGAGGACCTGAAAGAGCTGGGTATTGGCACTTTTGGTGCTCGCCGCAAGATGATGCTGGTCATTGCAGGTGAGATTGAATGAATGCCACTCTGCTGTTGATCTGCCACTTTATAAGTTTCTCCTTGTCCATTCTAAGATTGATTGCAAGTCTGTTTCCCTTAGTCCATAATGTGAGACTGAAGACAGCTCTGCCATTGATGTGCCCCTTCTGTTTGCCATATTCCATTTCATTAGACAGAAGACAAATTTGCCATTGATCTGCCCCCTTCTGTTTGCCATATTCCATTTAATTAGACAGAAGACAGCTCTGCCATTGATTTGCCCCCTTGTTTGCCATATTCCATTTCATTAGACAGAAGACAAATTTGCCATTGATCTGCCCCCTTCTGTTTGCCATATTCCATTTCATTAGACAGAAGACAAATTTGCCATTGATCTGCCCCCTTCTGTTTGCCATATTCCATTTCATTAGACAGAAGACAGCTCTGCCATTGATGTGCCCCCTTCTGTTTGCCATATTCCATTTCATTAGACAGAAGACAAATTTGCCATTGATCTGGCCCCTTCTGTTTGCCATATTCCATTTCATTAGACAGAAGACAAATTTGCCATTGATCTGCCCCCTTCTGTTTGCCATATTCCATTTCATTAGACAGAAGACAAATTTGCCATTGATCTGCCCCCTTCTGTTTGCCATATTCCATTTCATTAGACAGAAGACAAATTTGCCATTGATCTGCCCCCTTCTGTTTGCCATATTCCATTTCATTAGACAGAAGACAAATTTGCCATTGATCTGCCCCCTTCTGTTTGCCATATTCCATTTCATTAGACAGAAGACAAATTTGCCATTGATCTGCCCCCTTCTGTTTGCCATATTCCATTTCATTAGACAGAAGACAAATTTGCCATTGATCTGCCCCCTTCTGTTTGCCATATTCCATTTAATTAGACAGGAGACAATTTTGCCATTGATCTGCCCCCTTCTGTTTGCCATATTCCATTTCATTAGACAGAAGACAAATTTGCCATTGATCTGCCCCCTTCTGTTTGCCATATTCCATTTCATTAGACAGAAGACAAATTTGCCATTGATCTGCCCCCTTCTGTTTGCCATATTCCATTTCATTAGACAGGAGACAGCTCTGCCATTGATGTGCCCCTTCTGTTTGCCATATTCCATTTCATTAGACAGAAGACAAATTTGCCATTGATGTGCCCCTTCTGTTTGCCATATTCCATTTCATTAGACAGGAGACAGCTCTGCCATTGATCTGCCCCCTTCTGTTTGCCATATTCCATTTCATTAGACAGAAGACAAATTTGCCATTGATGTGCCCCTTCTGTTTGCCATATTCCATTTAATTAGACAGACAAATTTGCCATTGATCTGCCCCCTTCTGTTTGCCATATTCCATTTAATTAGACAGACAAATTTGCCATTGATCTGCCCCCTTCTGTTTGCCATATTCCATTTCATTAGACAGACAAATTTGCCATTGATCTGCCCCCTTCTGTTTGCCATATTCCATTTCATTAGACAGAAGACAAATTTGCCATTGATCTGCCCCCTTCTGTTTGCCATATTCCATTTCATTAGACAGAAGACAAATTTGCCATTGATGTGCCCCCTTCTGTTTCCCATATTCCATTTCATTAGACAGAAGACAAATTTGCCATTGATCTGGCCCCTTCTGTTTGCCATATTCCATTTAATTAGACAGAAGACAAATTTGCCATTGATCTGCCCCCTTCTGTTTGCCATATTCCATTTCATTAGACAGAAGACAAATTTGCCATTGATCTGCCCCCTTCTGTTTGCCATATTCCATTTCATTAGACAGAAGACAAATTTGCCATTGATCTGCCCCCTTCTGTTTGCCATATTCCATTTCATTAGACAGAAGACAAATTTGCCATTGATCTGCCCCCTTCTGTTTGCCATATTCCATTTCATTAGACAGAAGACAAATTTGCCATTGATCTGCCCCCTTCTGTTTGCCATATTCCATTTCATTAGACAGAAGACAAATTTGCCATTGATCTGCCCCCTTCTGTTTGCCATATTCCATTTCATTAGACAGAAGACAAATTTGCCATTGATCTGCCCCCTTCTGTTTGCCATATTCCATTTAATTAGACAGGAGACAATTTTGCCATTGATCTGCCCCCTTCTGTTTGCCATATTCCATTTCATTAGACAGAAGACAAATTTGCCATTGATCTGCCCCCTTCTGTTTGCCATATTCCATTTCATTAGACAGAAGACAAATTTGCCATTGATCTGCCCCCTTCTGTTTGCCATATTCCATTTCATTAGACAGGAGACAGCTCTGCCATTGATGTGCCCCTTCTGTTTGCCATATTCCATTTCATTAGACAGAAGACAAATTTGCCATTGATGTGCCCCTTCTGTTTGCCATATTCCATTTCATTAGACAGGAGACAGCTCTGCCATTGATCTGCCCCCTTCTGTTTGCCATATTCCATTTCATTAGACAGAAGACAAATTTGCCATTGATGTGCCCCTTCTGTTTGCCATATTCCATTTAATTAGACAGACAAATTTGCCATTGATCTGCCCCCTTCTGTTTGCCATATTCCATTTCATTAGACAGAAGACAAATTTGCCATTGATGTGCCCCCTTCTGTTTGCCATATTCCATTTCATTAGACAGAAGACAAATTTGCCATTGATCTGCCCCCTTCTGTTTGCCATATTCCATTTTATTAGAAGACAACTCTGCCATTGATGTGCCCCTTCTGTTTGCCATATTCCATTTAATTAGACAGAAGACAAATTTGCCATTGATCTGCCCCCTTCTGTTTGCCATATTCCATTTCATTAGACAGAAGACAAATTTGCCATTGATCTGCCCCCTTCTGTTTGCCATATTCCATTTCATTAGACAGAAGACAAATTTGCCATTGATCTGCCCCCTTCTGTTTGCCATATTCCATTTCATTAGACAGGAGACAAATTTGCCATTGATCTGCCCCTTCTGTTTGCCATATTCCATTTCATTAGACAAGACAAATTTGCCATTGATGTGCCCCTTCTGTTTGCCATATTCCATTTCATTAGACAGAAGACATATTTGCCATTGATCTGCCCCCTTCTGTTTGCCATATTCCATTTCATTAGACAGAAGACAAATTTGCCATTGATCTGCCCCTTCTGTTTGCCATATTCCATTTCATTAGACAGAAGACAAATTTGCCATTGATCTGCCCCCTTCTGTTTGCCATATTCCATTTCATTAGACAGAAGACAAATTTGCCATTGATCTGCCCCCTTCTGTTTGCCATATTCCATTTCATTAGACAGGAGACAAATTTGCCATTGATCTGCCCCCCCCCCCCCCCCCCCCCCCCCCCCTTCTGTTTCTGGTGGTCCATTACTTGAGACTGAAGACAAGCCAGCCATTGGTCTGCCTACCCATGGTCCTTTCTGAAGGCTGAAATTTGTCAACACCCATGATGTTTTTCTTATGTTGACTTTTGAGCACTCATTTCCCGTCTTTGTGTCATGCTACTAAAGTTTCAAATGAGCATAGCAGGAAAACATAATTGTTTCATGACTGACTGACTGGGCATGTTGATTTTACTCACATTTGTTTCGTTCCTGGACTACTTTAGTTGCCCGCCTCCATAGACTTCACTTGTCCCCATTTTGGACTACTTCACTTGCCTGCTTCCTGGACTGTTTCACTTCTTTCCTTCCTTGATAGCTTCAGCTGTCCGCTTCCTGGACTGTTTCACTTCTTCCCTTCCTTGATAGCTTCAGCTGTCCGCTTCCTGGACTATATCAGTTGTCTCCTTCCTCAACTTCTTCAGTCGTCTGCTTTGTGAACTATATCGGTTGTCTCCTTCCTCAACTTCTTCAGTTGTCTGCTTTGTGAACGATATCAGTTGTCTCCTTCAACTTCTTCAATTGTCTGCTTTGTGAACGATATCAGTTGTCTCCTTCCTCAACTTCTTCAGTTGTCTGCTTTGTGAACGATATCAGTTGTCTCCTTCCTCAACTTCTTCAGTTGTCTGCGTATTAGACTATATCAGTTGTCTCCTTCCTTGACTTCTTCAGTGGTCTGCTTCCAGGACTGTATCAGTTGTCTCCCTTCATGACTACTTCTGTTGTCAGCTTCCTAAGGCTTCCTGGGCTGTAGCAGTTTGTTCCCTTCCTCGACTACTTCAGTTGTCCTCTTCCTCGACTTTTTCAGTTGTCCTCTTCCTCGACTTCTTCAGTTGTTCCCTTGCTGGACTACATCAGTTGTTCCCTTCCTTTACTACTGTAGTTGTCGACTTCCTGGACTGTATCAGTTGTCCCCTTCCTAGACTATACCGGTTGTCCCCTTCCTCAACTACTTAAATTGTCTGCTTCCAAGACTGCTTGAGGTGTCCTCTTCCTGGACTATATTGGTTGCCCCCTTCCTGGATTATATTAGTTATCCCCTTGCTCAACTACTTCAGGTGTCCGCTTCCAGGACTATGTCACAGGGATGAAAACTCCTCCGCCGTTTCCGCCGTTATTTTTTCGCATCTCCGCCGAAAGAAAAAGTCTCCGCCGAAAAATTATTCGAAGAATGATGCTCAGAAACGATCTCAACTTGTCTGCACAGCGAATTTCTTCTCTGTCGGTAATGTTCTCAAACGGCGTAGTTCTCGTTCTGTTTCCTTCCAGTATCATTTATCATCATGGCGTCGATTCACAGTGAGAGTTTGCCGCTAGTGAGTGCAAACAAAACGAAAAAAAAAGAAGTATGTGAACCACTAGAAGACCGAGTGGCAGCAGAAGGACGTGTGTGACCGCAGAGTCGCGGATGCAATAAGAAAACATGACAAAGACGGCGAATTTGAAGTGTTTTGCGAGCCTTGCCAAAAATGTGTCTACTTTGGTAGTCGTGGCTTTGTGGCAATCAGAGATCACATCGAGCGTCCCAGTCACCAACAGAAAATGTGTGTGTTTCCCACACCATTACAGCATGTTTTCAGATCATTGGGTATGCAACAATCTACGTTTAATTTCCAAAGATAGTTTGACTCCTACTCTAAGTACTTCCACTCGTAGAGTCTTCAAAGCAAGGGAAAAAACGTCAAAGTGACGAAAAGAATATAAAAGAACAAATGACATCAAAATAAACTGATGTCACAACAGTATTGTGTAACACTTTTCCCCTGGTATAATGCAAACGTTTGCTACATTTGTTAGGTGTCTGCTAACAGCCCCCCTATGAAATCCTTTTCCACCAGCCCACTCCCCCCACTACCTATATACTTCCTCTACTCCTCCTCCTTCTCCCCCAACCCCCCCTCACCCCACAACACACATACCCCACACACTTCGCCCCCTCCCCCCCACCCCCGTCCACCTCACACACACACACACACACACACAAACAACCCCCCCCCCCACACACACACACAATCACCCCCCCCCACACACACACACTTGTCAAGAGGGGGGGGGGATATGATTAGTTGTAAGAGGGAAGTTGCGGGGGGGGGGGGGGGGGGGTACTGTTGTGACATCAGTTTGTTTTTATGTCATTTGTTCTTTTATGTTCTTTTTTTGTGTTTAGTGTTTCCTGACGAAGGGTCTAAGGCCCAAAAGCTTCAGTTTTTTTTTAAAGGACTTCAAAGTAATCATTTTTCATATTGTGTTTATTGAAGTCCAGCAGTCGTTTTCATACATCTGATTTACTTAGTTTGATTTCCCACTCTGATTTACTTATCTACAGGCCTTATTCTTTATGTCCTGAAAGCACTGTTTGTCAAATTTTCTTTAGCTAGAGTTCTGAGGATTCATCATACTAAATGTTTGTCTCAATTGACATAGTTTCTTTCCACATCAGTCTCAGTCTTCATGGTGTTGAAAGCTGATCTATAGAATGAGTTGTTTAGAAGCAAGAAAGTGATTTCTAAAGATTTGTATGCCATATTTAATACACAATATGCTTCAGCTTCAGGGGGCGCCGCCCCCTGACCCCGCCGGGCTGTTGCCCATGTACCCCACTGGGGGCCCATGGTGAACCCCCAGATCCCCGCCAATCTCCTTTTTTTTAAAAAACTGTTTTCATCCCTGATGTCAGTTGTCTCCTTCCTCGACTTTCATGTGTCCCCTTCCTGGTCTATATCAGTTGTCTCCTTCCTCGACTGTTTCAGGTGTCCCCTTCCTGGTCTTTATCAGTTGTCTCCTTCCTCGACTGTTTCAGGTGTCCCCTTCTGGACTAGTTGTCTCCTTCAACTACTTCAGTTGTCCGCCTACAGGACTGCATCAGTTGTTTCCTTCAACTGTTTCAGGTGTCCCCTGCTAGGACGATAACAGTTGTCCCCTTCCTCAACTACTTCAGTTGGTCCCCTTCTTGGACTGTATCGGTTGTCTCCTTCCTTTACTGCTTCAGTTGTCCGCTTCCTGGACTGCTTCAGGTGTCCCCTTCCTTTACTGCTTCAGATGTCCGCTTACAGGACTGTATCAGTTGTCTCCTTCCTTTACTGCTTCAGATGTCCGCTTACAGGACTGTATCAGTTGTCTCCTTCCTTTACTGCTTCAGATGTCCGCTTACAGGACTGTATCAGTTGTCTCCTTCCTTTACTGCTTCAGATGTCCGCTTCCAGGACTGTATCAGTTGTCCCCTTCCTTTACTGCTTCAGATGTCCGCTTACAGGACTGTATCAGTTGTCCCCTTCCTTTACTGCTTCAGATGTCCTCTTACAGGACTGTATCAGTTGTCCCCTTCCTTTACTGCTTCAGATGTCCGCTTACAGGACTATCAGTTGTCCCCTCCTTTACTGCTTCAGATGTCCGCTTACAGGACTATCAGTTGTCTCCTTCCTTTACTGCTTCAGATGTCCGCTTACAGGACTGTATCAGTTGTCCCCTTCCTTTACTGCTTCAGATGTCCGCTTACAGGACTATCAGTTGTCTCCTTCCTTTACTGCTTCAGATGTCCGCTTACAGGACTGTATCAGTTGTCTCCTTCCTTTACTGCTTCAGATGTCCGCTTACAGGACTGTATCAGTTGTCCCCTTCCTTTACTGCTTCAGATGTCCTCTTACAGGACTGTATCAGTTGTCTCCTTCCTTTACTGCTTCAGATGTCCACTTACAGGACTGTATCAGTTGTCTCCTTCCTTTACTGCTTCAGATGTCCGCTTACAGGACTGTATCAGTTGTCTCCTTCCTTTACTGCTTCAGATGTCCGCTTACAGGACTGCATCAGTTTCCTTCAACTGTTTCAGGTGTCCCCTGCTAGGACGATAACAGTTGTCCCCTTCCTCAACCACTTCAGTTGTCCCCTTCTTGGACTGTATCAGTTGTCTCCTTCCTTTACTGCTTCAGATGTCCGCTTACAGGACTATCGGTTGTCTCCTTCCTTTACTGCTTCAGTTCTCCGCTTCCTGGACTGCTTCAGGTGTCCCCTTCCTTACTGCTTCAGATGTCCGCTTTCAGGACTATCAGTTGTCTCCTTCCTTTACTGCTTCAGATGTCCGCTTACAGGACTGTATCAGTTGTCCCCTTCCTTTACTGCTTCAGATGTCCTCTTACAGGACTGTATCAGTTGTCTCCTTCCTTTACTGCTTCAGATGTCCGCTTACAGGACTATCGGTTGTCTCCTTCCTTTACTGCTTCAGATGTCCGCTTACAGGACTGTATCAGTTGTCCTTCCTTTACTGCTTCAGATGTCCTCTTACAGGACTGTATCAGTTGTCTCCTTCCTTTACTGCTTCAGATGTCCGCTTACAGGACTGTATCAGTTGTCCCCTTCCTTTACTGCTTCAGATGTCAGCTTACAGGACTGTATCAGTTGTCCCCTTCCTTTACTGCTTCAGATGTCCGCTTACAGGACTGTATCAGTTGTCTCCTTCCTTTACTGCTTCAGATGTCCGCTTACAGGACTGTATCAGTTGTCCCCTTCCTTTACTGCTTCAGATGTCCGCTTACAGGACTATCGGTTGTCTCCTTCCTTTACTGCTTCAGATGTCCGCTTACAGGACTATCAGTTGTCCCGTTCCTTTACTGCTTCAGATGTCCGCTTACAGGACTATCAGTTGTCTCCTTCCTTTACTGCTTCAGATGTCCGCTTACAGGACTGCATCAGTTGTCCCCTTCCTTTACTGCTTCAGATGTCCGCTTCCAGGACTGTATCAGTTGTCCCCTTCCTTTACTGCTTCAGATGTCCTCTTGCAGGACTATCAGTTGTCTCCTTCCTTTACTGCTTCAGATGTCTGCTTACAGGACTGTATCAATTGTCCCCTTCCTTTACTGCTTCAGATGTCCTCTTACAGGACTGTATCAGTTGTCCCCTTCCTTTACTGCTTCAGATGTCCGCTTACAGGACTATCAGTTGTCTCCTTCCTTTACTGCTTCAGATGTCCGCTTACAGGACTGTATCAGTTGTCTCCTTCCTTTACTGCTTCAGATGTCCGCTTACAGGACTGTATCAGTTGTCCCCTTCCTTTACTGCTTCAGATGTCCGCTTACAGGACTATCAGTTGTTCTCCTTCCTTTACTGCTTCAGATGTCCTCTTACAGGACTGTATCAGTTGTCTCCTTCCTTTACTGCTTCAGATGTCCGCTTACAGGACTATCAGTTGTCTCCTTCCTTTACTGCTTCAGATGTCCGCTTACAGGGCTGTATCAGTTGTCTCCTTCCTTTACTGCTTCAGATGTCCGCTTACAGGACTGTATCAGTTGTCCCCTTCCTTTACTGCTTCAGATGTCCTCTTACAGGACTGTATCGGTTGTCCCGTTCCTTTACTGCTTCAGATGTCCGCTTACAGGACTGTATCAGTTGTCTCCTTCCTTTACTGCTTCAGATGTCCGCTTCCAGGACTGTATCAGTTGTCTCCTTCCTTTACTGCTTCAGATGTCCGCTTACAGGACTGTATCAGTTGTCCCCTTCCTTTACTGCTTCAGATGTCCGCTTACAGGACTGTATCAGTTGTCCCCTTCCTTTACTGCTTCAGATGTCCGCTTACAGGACTGTATCAGTTGTCCCCTTCCTTTACTGCTTCAGATGTCCGCTTACAGGACTGTATCAGTTGTCCCCTTCCTTTACTGCTTCAGATGTCCGCTTACAGGACTGTATCAGTTGTCCCCTTCCTTTACTGATTCAGATGTCCGCTTACAGGACTGTATCAGTTGTCCCCTTCCTTTACTGATTCAGATGTCCGCTTACAGGACTGTATCAGTTGTCCCCTTCCTTTACTGCTTCAGATGTCCTCTTACAGGACTGTATCAGTTGTCCCGTTCCTTTACTGCTTCAGATGTCCGCTTACAGGACTGTATCAGTTGTCTCCCTCCTTTACTGCTTCAGATGTCCGCTTCCAGGACTGTATCAGTTGTCTCCTTCCTTTACTGCTTCAGATGTCCGCTTACAGGACTGTATCAGTTGTCCCCTTCCTTTACTGCTTCAGATGTCCGCTTACAGGACTGTATCAGTTGTCCCCTTCCTTTACTGCTTCAGATGTCCGCTTAGAGGACTGTATCAGTTGTCCCCTTCCTTTACTGCTTCAGATGTCCGCTTACAGGACTGTATCAGTTGTCCCCTTCCTTTACTGCTTCAGATGTCCGCTTACAGGACGGGTATCAGTTGTCCCCTTCCTTTACTGCTTCAGATGTCCGCTTACAGGACTGTATCATTGTCCCTTCCTTTACTGCTTCAGATGTCCGCTTCCGGACTGCTTTAGGTGTCCCTTTACTGGACTGCTTCAGGTGTCCTTTACTGGACTATTTCAATTACCCTTTTTTCTGGGCCACTACATATTTCCCCTTTCTGGGCTTCTTCGGTTTGTCCTATTTTCATTAAAAAAAAAAAAAAGCTTTACACATTGGTTTCCAGAAAGACTGAACCAGTGACCTCATTTGTTTTAATATGAAATGGATAATGTGAGCATTGAACATAGAGACTTGGATGATTTAGAAATATTCATAGCATGTATCATAAGAATTTAAGAAAACAAATTCACATAAGTGCTTTAGCCAGGCATGTACTTGGGCCCTTCACCCCAAGGGAGCATTGGCAGTCCACGTCTTCAGGATGCACCACCCACAATGGGCTGTCCTTTCTGCGTAGTGCAGATGGTTCCTTCCTTTTTACGTCTGCCTTAGCGTCTCTTCTCCACCTGTTTCTGGGTCTTCCCCCCTTCTCCCTGCGGGTTCCAGGAAAGGAGCTTGACAGATGGTGTTAAATGTAGACTTCCTGAGGGTTTGGCCTTTCCCGCCTGCGTTCCTCCTCAGGATCTGTGAGGTAGCTGGCTCCTGTCCCACCCTTTGCCATGACTCCTCTCCTGCTAACTTTGTAGGAAAACATGACTTTTTTTTATATCAAACAATATTGCGTTTGTTCCTGCATACGTACAAAGGATTTTCTCCATTTCCATTTAAATGCAGTTTGGTTGTATTCATTTAAGGTTGTAGAATGATTGTTCAGTTAGCTGATGTGGTGCTCTCTCCTCCTTTCTGTGTGCAGACTTGAACAAAGGTCATTTGCAGCCAGCACAGTCCCATGTCCACAACAACCCGTTTCATGTGAACGGCGCCATGTCGAGTTCCCGCTGTCCAGACATTGCCAGTATAAGCGGTCGCTGGTGAGGCTTCCCCAGCCTCTGACAATTTATCTAGAAGGATGCCGTCTGTTTTCGACAAAAATCTTGGAACTTTTTGCATGTGGACCCTTGGTGAAACTCTAGTCCGAGCACATTTAACAAAGCATTTCTTTTTTTATTTGCTGTCCCTACAGCCAGTGGTGTGAGATGGTTGTGACGGGGAAGGATTTGTGGCATTCAGGGTACGTGACAGGAGGCATGGTAGAGAGGGGATGGAGAAGTGCACTGTCTATCGGGTCCTGTTTCTGATCAGTGTTATGCAGGGGAGTCTGCCGAGTTGGGCTTACTTCGGCCAAGTTTTGCACGCCTGTGAGGGTGCAGCTGGCACATTATTTAAAGCCTCTACTTTTTAAAGACATTTGAAGAATGCTGGACTGTTCATATTGGTTTTCTTTTTAAAAACCATGTGGTCGGTGAGAAAAACATTGAGTCCATCCAGACACGAGGAGGGTGTGTTTTGTTTACATATTGCCCTCCTGTTATTACTTTCAGTGGTTTTCCAGACAGTTGAAATCCTTTTCAGTCCTCAGTGCAGAAGTGAGCAGCCAGCTTGCTGGCATGCTGCATCAGCTCAAACCTCTTGTTGTTGTGCTTATTTCCACCTTTATGCACTTTTTGTTATTGTTTTGGCTTCAACTACTTATTTACATCATCATCGTTTACTTTATGAACATAGTGTAAGTAGATTTTGATTTGCATATCATTTTGTTGAAAATTCTTTGATCAAATCTATAAAGAAAATGTGTGTTGTAAAATATATGGAATATCAAGTCCGTCCAAGTCAGTGAAGAGATTAGTAAGATATCTGGTATAGAACCTTTACCGTGATTGCTAAACCTGTTTGCTGCCTTTGTCGTTTTGCCAGTATTATGTAAAGAAAAGACTCATCTTGGAGCAGATTGGTTTGGTAGAGCCAAGTGAATTGCCTTTTGAGCTAGTCTGTAAGGAATGAGTTTTAGACACACCTTTTGGTTCCAACACTAGCATCAGCCTGCATTTGACTGTGATGTTTTATTTTATGAACAGACATACAGTTGTTGCTTTGTTTTGCTACCAAAATGATTGCTGCAATCAAACCATTTATGCAAACGAGTGTTCAAAGCCTATTGATAACGGATGATGTTAACATTTAAAACAGTGTGTTGTTAGTCACTGAAACCGTTTGCTGTAAAGGTTGTGCTACTGAAAGGCCTGTACAGACAGCACTGAAACCGTTTGCTGTAAAGGTTGTGCTACTGAAAGGCCTGTACAGACAGCACTGAAACTGTTTGCTGTAAAGGTTGTGCTACTGAAAGGCCTGTACAGACAGCACTGAAACCGTTTGCTGTAAAGGTTGTGCTACTGAAAGGCCTGTACAGACAGCACTGAAACCGTTTGCTGTAAAGGTTGTGCTACTGAAAGGCCTGTACAGACAGCACTGAAACCGTTTGCTGTAAAGGTTGTGCTACTGAAAGGCTTGTACGGACAGTATAATCAAATGATCAATAAGGTAAAACAGTGACTTGAGTCTGGATTAAAGTGATGATTTTTTAAGTCTGGTGTGTCTGCAGATGGCAAATGATCATTTTAGTACTCCAGTCCTTCAAGTTGGATTTATCCGATGATAGATTCCAGAATGTTTGTCGTTAAGTCTCAGCAGAATTGTACATACATTAAAGAGGATGAGGTTTTGCATGAATGTCTAACAAAAATCTTGTGTGGAATTGTGTTGGCAGTATCGTCCAGCACAGAATGTTACGGAGGTCCACATAGTGTGTCTGAAAGCCTGCAAACCCTCGCACTATGCGTTCGTTTTAGGAGTAGTTTTATTAATGTTCATTTTGGTGTCATTTGTTTCTTCAAAGTTTGGGAGAGCATTTGACAGGAAAGATTGGAACATTATATCTTTTTCCTTTCTGTGCCTGAAGATATGGGACAAGTTTTATACTTCCCATAAATCAGCTGTGCGGAAGTGCATATTCTGTTATCGGGGGTATCGATTCGACACTTCTTGACTGATGGCAATATCTGCAGTTTGTTTTTTTGTTTTGTGACTTGCTGTAGAATTTTTATGATCTGAATGGCCTCGATTGTATCGGGTGAAAGAGAAATTTGGTTCGACTCTGGTTGATTTGGAATGATGGATGGTTGAACCAGGTGCATAGGACTAATAGGGTCTGCAAGGCTTTGAGGCTGAAGATTGGCTATGCATGTTCCCCCTTCCCATCTCACACAGGCTGTAGATAGAGGTTGACTGCTCAGTCCAAACCGCCCATCCTTAGTGTAGATCGCTAAACCACCCGTTTTGTACGATGTAAATAGAATTATGACCTTTTAGTTTTAGATATTTTTATTGGCCATTTGGGGTCATGGTTGGAGACACCTTTGAGACGGAATGGTCTGTGAGACTTGTTTCTATTCTCGTGGAAGCTGTCAGTTATATATATATATATGATGGATTTGTCTGTTGGGGATGGGAGGCCATCATTACTGTTAAACGAATCTTCCCAATTTCTAGGATTTCTTTTTGTTTTTTTAATCTACTGTTTTTCATTTGAAATTTGATATCCTGTTTACAGTTTGATGCCATATAGTAATGAGTTTCAGCTGCTATCATTGAGCAAGACTTTGGACTCCTGTCAGCACTTCAAAGAAGACAATGGAACAGACACTTCATAGAAGACAATGGAACCATTACATGACCAACACACTAGATAGGAACTCTCCCTTTGCATCTTTCCAGAACGTACACACATGATCTGAGGCTAAAGCTGCGGGCTTGAACAGAGACATTCAATTTGAAGAACATTTAAAGACAAAACTGAAAGCTAAATGGCGAGTTAAATACCGAGTCTGGCTCGTGGCATGTTCATGACCTGTTTGATTTGTGTGCCTTGATGGTCAGTTATCCTTGCCCTGTTTGCAGTTTCTCTTCATTGAAGCTTTACTTGTTCACAACATGCTGGATGTACATGAATGCATGGCATGCCGGCTGTCGTCAGCTGTGCATTGCTCAACAGCAGTCTAAACAAATATCTCCCTTGTTTTGTTCTAACTGATTAATGGGATGCCGTTTTATACTTTTTTCTGTGGAGTTTTTTTTTTATACAGGGCATTTTCGTGTTTGGCAGTAAAAATCCCCCCTAGCCCCCAGTCATGATAGTGTCTTGGTATCGGCTAGAAAAGTATTTCAAAGCATACTGAGAGCAAAGTATTTTGTTATTTACTCTTTTAATTCATATGCAAGTTTGGGCTTTTATAGTTCTTCAGCAATGGGAAAACATTAACTCCCTGCAGTTCTTCCCTTATCACATCCAAAAGCATGTTTTTTCGTATTACAGCAGTAGCATACTACAATCCTAAATCACATCCATAAGCATATTTTTTTTCTTATTAAAGCAGTAGTATACAACAGTCCAAAATCGCATTCAAAAGCATTTTTTTTTTCTTATTAAAGCAATAGTTTACAACAACAATCCTAAACACATTTGTTTAGTACAGAAAGTTTTGAGAAATGTCGGGCATTGTTGTGCAGTTATTGCTCAAAATGTTTAAACCTCAAATGTTGAGAGTTAAAGCAGGGTTGTGTAAAAAATCGATGGTAACCACACTTATGCAATATCTTTAGTACCCACACTTATGCAATATCCTTAGCTTCAAACGTAATGTTTTGGGTCTCAAAGCTTGCCGTTGATGGGAGTTGGGTGGGGAAAAGATCTAATGAAAGTCTAACGACAGAACTATAAAGGTTTGAGATGAGCAGTCAACCTGGACCAGCCAGTGATTTGATTTTACAATTGCATGCTTCAGAACTATTAAACTGTGGAAATGCCTTTCAGATTGTTTTAAAATCTTTTTAAAAAATAGCGGCCTTTTTATGTTTCAGTGATGCAATTTGAAATAAGAAGGAAAATTGTTGAATTTGGGCAAATCAGGCAACACATACTTTAGATTTATGTTACAAGTTTGAATTAGAATTGGGTCGTTTTATCAAAGAATTACCGGAGACCAAAGGATGAAGTTGAAAATGTGTATGAAAACCCTTTGTGCTGGGTGTCTACAGTTGTTACAATAGGGTAAGCACACAGTATGGAATAGAAGTAAAAAGTATATGATGTTGAAAAACGGAGTTGGTTTGAAAGGATTTCCATGGCCGGTAGTCTGGAGTTCTTTCTTTACTGGACTTTGGTTTCATTCAGATGCTTTTTCTTCTTTTAAAACATGCCTGATCACAAAGCGTTTTTGACTTGGTTTGTATTTGTGAGAGTGTGTGTGTGCGCGTGTGTTTGGTGTGGCAAGGAGGATGTACACAAAAGAGAATTCAAAGTCTTGTCTTTGTTTTTTTTTTTAAATTTAGAATTGATGTTGGTTCCCCATAGTAAACATGAAGAATTCAGACATCAAACTGAATAGATATGCACAGTAAAATCAGGATGAACAGATCTTTTAGGGTTTCTTAAAAGATGTGTTCAAGTATTTCATGTAATTGCCATGAATAATATACTTTATACTTTGAGAAGTTTATCTAGTACTCTGTAAGTACAGTTCTAGAACATTAAAGCGCCAGGTCAAGATAAACTATTCATTGCAATGAACTCTTGATCCATTTTTCTGTCTTGGAGCTTCTAATTCAAAATTGAACCACAAAGTTGCTAAAAATGAAAGTCAAAGAGCTAATGTGACATTTGGAGGGGACCAGGTTGCGTCTATGTCAAACTGATCTGAAGAATGCAATATTGCGGCCCCCAGGCTCATGTTCATGCACAGGTGGCTACACAATGTCTGCACTGGCATCCGAGTCAAAATGGTACAATCATGACATGTCAAAATGGTACATGAATGCATATGCATCAACTACATAAAAATGTATGCTTGCCTTTGTAATACCCAAAGGCAACATATTCATCTTGTAGAGAAACTGTACTTGACCAATGCTTAGCAGTAGTTTCTTAGTATGTTAAAAGAAAAAGAAAAATTTATGCATGTGTGTGATAATTTACTCTTCACATGCAAGTGGTGAAACTAGCCATGCTCAGTAACAATTTTGGTCTTGTCCTAAAAATTCCTCTGGTTTTTGCCATTTTTGTTTGCAAAGTGAGGAAAAATAAGCTGGCATGGTCATATAAGGATTGTAGAGAGCAGTAGATTGTCTGAGGCCGTTTCAAGGCAGAAAGATGCCATGGTAACTGTTTGATGCACTCATGGGGCAGTCAAGACGAGTAAATTTTGAAAATGTAAATGGGCTTGTGCAGTGCAGCTGAAGTTGCATAGTGTTGGATCGCCTGCTACGGAGGTTATGCACTTCAGTTGGTCTGTCCGTCGATTTCTTTACAAGCAAGTCACGAAAAATGCGACTACTGAGAATTGTCCACTGATTTTACTGAAGGCGAAACAGGAGCAGTCTTAGTATTTCTTTTATGAGAGTGGAATAGCTGCAATATTTTTTGTTCAAGTTAAAGTCCTCTGTCGTTTAAAGGGCATTTCTATAATTGATTGGCATTTGTGGAAAGCAAGCCGACTTCTGAAATAGTTCATTGTAATGGCAGTGGTGTAAATAGGGTCGAGGGGTTACATGTGAACTTGACCTTGTGGGCGAGGTCAGAGCACAAGTGGCCATTGTGCTCTGTTACAACTGAACTTGACCTTGTGGGCGAGATCAGGGCACAAGTGGCCATGACTGTGCTGTTACAACTGAACTTGACCTTGTGGGCGAGGTCAGGGCACAAGTGGCCATCATTGTGCTCTGTTACAACTGAACTTGACCTTGTGGGCGAGATCAGGGCACAAGTGGCCATCACTGTGCTCTGTTACAACTGAACTTGACCTTGTGGGCGAGGTCAGGGCACAAGTGGCCATAATTGTGCTCTGTTACAACTGAACTTGACCTTGTGGGCGAGATCAGGGCACAAGTGGCCATCATTGTGCTCTGTTACAACTGAACTTGACCTTGTGGGCGAGATCAGGGCACAAGTGGCCATCATTGTGCTCTGTTACAACTGAACTTGACCTTGTGGGCGAGGTCAGGGCACAAGTGGCCATGACTGTGCTCTGTTACAACTGAACTTGACCTTGTGGGCGAGATCAGGGCACAAGTGGCCATCATTGTGCTCTGTTACAACTGAACTTGACCTTGTGGGCGAGATCAGGGCACAAGTGGCCATCATTGTGCTCTGTTACAACTGAACTTGACCTTGTGGGCGAGATCAGGGCACAAGTGGCCATGACTGTGCTCTGTTACAACTGAACTTGACCTTGTGGGCGAGATCAGGGCACAAGTGGCCATGATTGTGGCTCTTATGTAAGGTCCAATATTGTCCAGTCATCGGCAGTAGCTTCCTGAATTCGGCCCGATTTGTAAGGCATTTTATCATGTTCTATATTAGCCGTTCCAAAGCCTTTTTTGTTGTTTAAAACAAGAAGTAAATCGGACAGTAACCATGGAGAGGAAGCATGGAGTCGGTTGCCAAAAACAGTGACAAAAATAGGGATGGAATGTGACATAATGGCTTCATTTCTTTTTCAATTTGTCTTTTGCCACTAGAGGGGGGATACTGGATCGCGACAAATCCATTGGCAATTCTGGCTAGCAAACTGACTAGATTTTTTTTCTTTTTAAAGTAACGATAAACATGGCCACATGGCATCAAAAAAAAAAAAAAAGTTCAGGTGCTGTCTCGGATCTTTATTAGAAAAATCAAAGGAGTCTGAAGGGATCACTCGGATCTTAAGAAAAATTAGAGTCTGAAGGGATCACTCGGATCTTAATTACAAAAATTAAAGGAGTCTGAAGGGATCACTCGATCTTAATTACAAAAATTAAAGGAGTCTGAAGGGATCACTCGATCTTAAGAAAAATCAAAGGAGTCTGAAGGGATCACTCGATCTTAAGAAAAATTAAAGGAGTCTGAAGGGATCACTCGATCTTAATTACAAAAATTAAAGGAGTCTGAAGGGATCACTCGATCTTAATTACAAAAAATTAAAGGAGTCTGAAGGGATCACTCGGATCTTAATTACAAAAAATTAAAGGAGTCTGAAGGGATCACTCGATCTTAATTACAAAAAATTAAAGGAGTCTGAAGGGATCACTCGGATCTTAAGAAAAATTAAAGGAGTCTGAAGGGATCACTCGATCTTAATTACAAAAAATTAAAGGAGTCTGAAGGGATCACTTGATCTTAATTACAAAAAATTAAAGGAGTCTGAAGGGATCACTCGATCTTAATTACAAAAATTAAAGGAGTCTGAAGGGATCACTCGGATCTTAAGAAAAATTAAAGGAGTCTGAAGGGATATATTTAAAAGTTAGATTGATTGTGGTTTGTAGATATTTTACAATCCTTTGGGTTGTTCTTGCTGAGCCAGATTTTTCCACAAAGAAAACTTGCATGCATCTCTCCCTTCAAGTGAAACTCAAAAGTTTTACTGAAATTCCTGTTTATGCCAAGTTTTGGTGTTTTTGCCGTCTTGTAAAATGTGTGCTGAATTTAACCTTTTGAGTGCCAGTGACATTTCGGTCGATAAAATACTTCCACTTAAGTGCCAGTGACCGAAATTTCGGTCGGTGACCTTTCGCTATTTTCAGCTGGAAAACCCTTGCGATTTCACCGACTTAATTGGTGTATGACGAAGGTTTAGGATCCCGTCCAGTGGCCAATCAAATCATATTTCATGACGTGTACACATACTGTCTGCCCAGCCCACTGAAAGTGAAGACCCCACAGGCTCTGAGTTTTCACTCGCCAACAGTGGCAGACGACGCAACACCCGAACTTGGCGGCCTACAATAGACTCGAAAAACCTTTTCTGCTCTCGAAACGGCGAATATTACTCTACAAGAGCGATTCAAATCTTGATTCAGTCGATTCGCTCGACACATGGGAAAGTGACGATGATTTCGTGCATGCATCGTTGATGGGTCAAGTTGACCCAGCTGACACGAGCGTAGGTACGCCGAGTGAGCCAGCCAGCGTGTGTGAATCTCCGCGGCTTGAAACCGACACACACGGCGAAGATTTGCTTTCAGTCTGTGTGGGGCGAAAGAGAAGACAGACCTGTGAAGTGAGGGGGGGTTCACGGCAGAGGGAGAGGGGTGGGTCAAGGGGGCGTGGCAGACAATCAGCAGCTGCAACTCGAACTAGGACAGCTAGGTTTCAAGCGAATTTTTCACCATCGCATTTTTATTGCCCAGCAACACTGCATTTAGTGGAAACCCGGGGATAAAAGTTCCAACTGGCGAAAACTTCCAGCTGCATGTTTATATTTTACAAATATGGAAATGAAATGAGGCAGGGAACAGTAAACAATAAGTGGGGTAACGTTTGCTCCCATAAGAAAACCTAACACGGAGCAACTTTTATTCAAGACTGGCTGCCAGTCTTGAATAAAAGTTACTCTGTGTTAGGTTTTCTTATGGGAGCAAACGTTACCCCACTTGATTATATTTTACAAATATATTAACAAATTTTTGTCCTTTTTTCCACATTTGTTCATGTAACAGCATGGTGCTCATACCCAGAAAAAGATTTGTTTCATTTTGATGTCAACACAGAGAATAATGCAGATTCCTAAAATGTACAGTTTTATGGGGTTTTCTTAGCTGGATGAGGAGCTATGAATTTTTGTTTATTTTATGCAAAAACGCCCAAAAACCCTTGGCAAGGGGAGAGCACTCTTTTTACAAAGACGATGGCACTCAAAAGGTTAATTAGCGTATATCTGCATGTTTGAATAGAAAAAGAAAGAAGAAAAATTAATAAATTTTGAACATAGATCACCCAACACAGCTGTATACCCCATGATTTGACAACAATCGTTTCAGACAAGACAACCACACCTTGTTCAAAGGATCCAGGATACATTTTTACTATCGGCTACAATGTATTATTTTAACAACCTCCCAGAAATTTACACTTCCATCACACAGAAATCGGTCATTCAGCTGCAATTACTTCTGGGTGGTACTCATTTCAACACAAAACACATACCATTTTTCTACAAATGACATGAATCATGACAGTATTTTACAAAGCACAAATCGAGTAGAGGCGAAATTTGAGTGCTCGAATACTGCTCGGAGGTCACTCTTTCAACAACACTCCTACCTCCACCTCACTCCACATCCTGTTCTTTCCCCTCCCTCCTCTTCCATGTTTCTACTATTTGTGAATCGGAAATCCAGCAAGGTGAGGTGATGCAATTTTTACTAGCACCAAGTAACAAACATACTGTGTTCATAATGTATCACTGAAGCATGGTGATGTGCTATCCGTTTTTATTGCAGCAAGTGAGTATGAACTTTCCTTGACCTGATAAATCAGATGTGATGCAGTGGTGGGAAAATCCCCCAGTATACTGGTGCAAATCATTTCACACAGACCGAAGATTTTGAATACTAGAAACTTGGGAAATAGCAACCTAGTGATGGGTGCACCCTGCAGACAGTGGAAGCGAGTCGACATGCAGCAGCATGCCTCATGTAGGCAGCAGAGCACGTAATTGTATGTGAGTTTGTCTTATGAAAGAAGTTAACATACAACCAATCCTGCTCTTAAACCATTGCCGATTCAAACACGATTCTTACAATGCAAAATGTTATGTCCAAGTTTTAACATTTACACATCTCTGAAAACCAGAAGTGGAAGGAATAAATTTATTTCCTTGGATCAGTTGCAGCAGATAAAGCAAATTTCCTTTGAAATATGCTGACCATGCTTTCTATGTGGTCTTGTAGCTTTATACATGAGCACCAAGCTCAGTATCATATACCGGCCTAAGTTGGCCAAACACTTGCCTTGGTAGGAGCCAAAGATGCTTGAAAACAATAATCCTGTTTCCAATTGCTTGCAACCAGTACCTGGCTAATTTAACCTCTTTGATATCAACTGTTTCGGAATTTTGATGAAAGGACTGAAGAGGATTTTAACTGCAGTGCAAGAACTTCACAAGTGCAGTGCAAGAACTTCACAAGTACAACTGGCATGTGCTATCCGACATGCAAAATGAATTTTCATTCCAAACTTGCAGATCAGTTATGGAAGTTTGGTAACAAATTGGCTGACTGGTGCGTTTGAAACGGCTGTTTGTAACTATGACTCATTTTTAGCTGTGTGCATAACAGACCACAGTTGTGCATTCTAGGGAACTCTTTATAGCTTGTGAAAAAAATATTGTGTTGCAAGTCAACTGCAAAGTTCCTTTAGCAACGAACACCAGGGCTGAGCTTTAACGTTCGCCAACTCGCCAATGGCCCCTAAAATTGGAGTCGGGCGAACTCAATTTACAGTACCATTCGCCCGGCTGGCGACCTAAAAATCACCGCCAGTGATTCTGTACCTGTACACAAACGACATGCCCTGTAAAAACAAACACGCGCCTGCCGACTGCCATCTTTCATCACTGCCGTGCTGGGGCTTTCCCCACGGAGCTATGATCTAAGTCTGTGGGCTTTCCCGGCCGAGGTTCAGAGTCGCGCGAGACTTGCCATTTCCGCTCTTCCGCTTACTTGTTCAGTCGGTGGTCATGTGGCGCTTTTTAACCGGTGTCTCTGAGCCTCCAGCAAAAAAAAAAAAAAAAAACTAAGTCAGAAGAAGAAAAAAAGAAGCAGAATAAGGAATATGAAGAAGAGAAGAGAGATCGAAAGTGGGTGCCAGGATGGAAGAGGACAGAAACAGGGGCCTGAGGAAGGCAGACCCAAGCTGCTTCACCTTTTTCAACATTGAGGATGATGATGATGATGATGATCTGGCCCTTGGCAGACTGTAGACTGAAGGTGCTTCAGGTACAAAACAGGGACAAATCTTGTCATGACGCTTTTTACTTCTACTAGTCAAATGCTTTTGGATATAAAAGATCTCTTTTTCTTTGTCAGTTATGATATACCTGGGTGGCAATATCAATGACAACTGAAAATAAATTTGTTTTCCAAAATTAATGAGCAGAAACAGTGTTGTTGTTGAAAATAAGCGTGTGTATAAGCTGCAAATTTAAAATAGGACTGCATTTTCAATGAAAGGGTCTGGCAACCTGAAAAATTTTCTGGCAACCTCAACCTCCCAGGTTAGGAGCCCGGCTGGCTCCTTAGCCTGGCCTGCTAAATCTCAGCCCTGGAACACGACAAACAAAATTAAAAAACACACACACACTTCGCTCCCACTGAAGAAAAGCAAAATCCCTGAAACTATAGGCTCCCCAACCTCAACCCAGCCCCCTTCCTCTCCCTCTTTCATAGACTTCCCACCCTCCTAAAAAAAACAACCCCATCACCACTACCAACACCATGACTCCCATATGAAATATGTTGGCCAATGTTCAGGTGTCAGATTTCTTTCTGCCACCCCCTCATTATTTGTATTTCTTCACCTTTACCATGGTTCAGTAACTCTTGCACACCTCCTTTATCATTTATGATTTACTATATCTTACTTCAAAAAATGATTTTACAAATAAAATTATTCTTGCTTCAACTCAAAGCAAACGGAAGTCTTCCCAGCTTCCTTCCAATTGCAACACCATGAGTCCATTGATCATTTGTAGTCTTTAATATCCAGCCACAACCAGGCCCACCTGTTCTACAACTCTCCATCTCTTCCACTTTGGCAGAACCTTGCAGATGCACCATATCCAAGCAAATCTTCCTTGCCTACAGGTGACCAGATAAAATGATGACACCTCCTCTGGAGAACTTAAAATCTTATGACTTCAGTGCTGTCTACGACTCCTAGAATTCTACGCCACTTTTCTTTTGGTCCCTGATTTTTTTTCTCTGGGAAAAAAAAATTCCCTGCAATTTCACGTTTTGCTTTTGCTGAAATCTGCGCGTTTATGGAGAAGTGGGAGCCTCTTTCTCTATACACACACCTATAAATCACATATCCTTACTTTGGATTAACACACACACATACAAATATCAGTACTGTTGCATGGTTCACATTGGTAACACAAAAACTTACATGATTTATCCCTGGCCATGCAGCTTTGTACATGACTGGATAAATAAAACAACTGACCGACATAAATCAACTATGAAATAAGCATGACTCAAAACGTGTAATGAGACATGATCCATAAGCTGAGAGAGGAAAAAAAGAAAAGAAATCTCAACCAAATACAGAAAAAACAGGCCTCTTTGCCCGAGGCGAAATATGCCGACTACTGATGAAAAAAACATACTCGGCCTCTTTGTATTCTTGAATCCAACTGAAACACTTAGGCTAGCCGACAGCCTGAAGATTGAAACACATGGGGGAAGAGGATTCTATCTACTGTGCACTAGCTGCTTGCCATGTGAGCTGTGGCAATGTCTGTCCTACAGAAAAGACATGGCAAATGTAGAAGGAAAAACTCGAAAAGGTTTTGGGACAGGGAGTAGATGAACAACTTTATACGTTAAAGGATTTTGCTTGTTTTCTTAAACTTTGTGTTTATGTTTTAACAAGCAGAGAAGGGATACTATAGAAAGGTAGGAGGGGACTGGGCAAGGGATTCTCTTTTCCTGTCCATGTTTTTTCAGGGCTAACACACACTGTAGATGGAGCATTGTGTGTGGCAGCACTAGTGAATGATGAATGACGACATTCTGGTCACCACGCTTTGGAAGTGGGGGGCCAGGCTGGTCATGAAGTGATCCTCAAACTCACGCCGCAGGCTGCTCAGGTCTGGCTGATGGTCACAGTCGGGGATGTTCAGGAGCTGGTGGAACAGCTTCTTCCACAAATCCCCTTCCATTTCCTGCACATGTGTGACATCTTTTTGTTACAGAGGGGGGAAATATCTACTCCTTGGACTAGAAATGTAAAATGGATGTGAGGAGGAAGGAAATCTGCTTACCATGCCTCCTGAACTGGTGGGAAAAAAGCCATCAGAATTGTGCTCAATAATTAAATCTTACCTGGATCTGCAATAGCAGTATTACAATTACTTTCATAAAGTTCCACAGAGATGGACATGTATTTATACACTCAGAAGAAAAAAAAACATCTACCAATTACATGCACATTTATTTAGCAGCCCATTGTATGCCATATCTGTACAACCATTCAGGTCTGCAAGTAGCCTGTGCATGGGTGAAACTTTTCCGTCTATGGACAGAAATCCCTCAAAATGACTTTCAGTCTCGACAGAACTTCTGTCAATTTAAAAAATTTTTTTTTTTTAATCGGTTCCGATTTTGTGTTTGATCCAAGCTTTCGATCTCTTACCGGAAGTAGCTGTTTCGGTATTTCCGGCGTCTTCACTGGCTAACACTGGCGCATTTGGCTGACAATGAAAGTTTGCACGGTGCTCCGGAAATTAAGTAGTTATGGCTTTTTTGAAAGGAGATCCAGTAGCATGCATCGAGAGCCAAATTAGAAACAAATGGAGATGGCAATGGCTAAACGAAACCGATGACAATGGCAGTGAATATTGCAAGTGGTGCAAGAAAATGAATGTGGCCGGCACGTGTTTCTATATCGTTTTCTGTATCATTTGCTCAAAAACGATCAGTTTCAGAGCGAACAGAAAAAAGAAACTTCGAAGCCATGCTGATCACCCAGATGATTCTGATCAACCAGATGATTCTACCCTTGAACACAGTCTTGATTTAAATAGTAAAGTGACCATTTTAAACAATTTGTGAGGGAAATTTTGTAGATTTTTGGAATGTTTGATCAGTTCAGATTGGGTGAGAAAATTTTCCCTTTTGAGTGTTTGTTTATATTCTGGTTTATTTCTACACTTTTAGACTTTAACCTCCTGAGCTTGTACAATAAGCCATAAATATACTTAGCGCCATTAAAAACGCACGGGTCCGAAGAACAAAATAACTCGACAGAGGTAAATCAGTTAGGGGTATGAAAACTTTAATGTTGAATGACAAAGTCATGAACAGAAAAGAAGTGCGCAATGGACAACATGTGCTGAACATTTGGCGTTCAGTAATCGCAAACACAACTGGCGTCAAAAAAGCAAAGTCACCATTCAATACCGGGTGTGGCCAGACACGCTGGGCATGAGCGTTGCGACAAGCACATGAAACACGGACAGCTGAAGACAGCCGTGGCACGCCGCCAACCTGCCCCACGTAACAACCAGGAACTGATTCAGGCTGTGCAGGACGAGTGGAATCGGATCCCGCAACACAGGCTCATGATACTGGTGCGATCCATGCGTCGTCGCTGCACGGCTTGTTTGGCAGCCAGAGGGGGACACACCCGGTATTGAATGGTGACTTTGCTTTTTTGACGCCAGTTGTGTTTGCAATTACTGAACGCCAAATGTTCAGCACATGTTGTCCATTGCGCACTTCTTTTCTGTTCATGACTTTGTCATTCAACATTAAAGTTTTCATACCCCTAACTGATTTACCTCTGTCGAGTTATTTTGTTCTTCTGACCCGTGCGTTTTTAATGGCGCTAAGTATATTATTTTTATCCATTTAAATGAATTAATGGACATAAAGTCTAACAGTAACTCACAAAAGCATGTTACAGTTAAGCTTTTTACTGCAGAAATAATGTTACAATTAAGCTTTTTCTGGTACAGGAGAGCCAATGAAATTGGCCTAAAAAATTCAATTTCGCCTGGGGGGCGCTGCCCCCCTAGACCCCCCAATGGGGTGCTGCCCCTGTACCCCGCCGGGGCCTAGGCGGCCCCTGGACCTCGCCCTTATTTCAGTCAAACCAAGTTTTGTAGGTTTCACCCATGCCACTGCAATACATGAACTTAAATGCAAAAAAGATCATTTTGTAGCTAAGGAACATTTGAAATATTGCAAAATAAACAAAAATACCTTTCTGACCGATTGTCCTGCAGAAGAGAAAGTAATTTTTTTTAATAACTAAAATACTTTAGTTGTCTTTCTAGAACTTAGTTGGGTATGGCTGACAGGAAAGACAAAACTAAAGATCAGCCGAAGTTATTCATATACGACTCTGGTACAGAATCCCTTGAGAATAACTGCAAAATATGTCTCAAAACTTATTTCTCACTGGGAATTTTTTTTCTTCTCATACTTGTTGCAAAGGAAGTCCTTTGTGTCCTAAATTACTTATTTCTTGAAAATTAGATGCCACTCATTTCATGTTTATGTTTGTTACAGCATCCTGGTCTCACATGATGTAATAAATAAGCTAAATCAAAGAAGGTAGGTGAAAAAAAAGAGCAAAACAAAGATGCATGCATGTATGATCACATACATATGCATATATATGTACAGTAATACAGAAAGAGAAGGAGACACTGTTACAGAATGTTAAATAAACTTGCTGTGTTTAGACATGCAAATAAAAAAACCAACAAACTTTTCAAACCTTTGAAAACTGGAAGTCATATGCCACTGTCCCTGTGCACAGTACACTTTCATGTACTGACCGAACACCAGCACGTGTATGGAGCCCGCCACACCAAACATATCCGTCTGAAATAGCGCACAAGTAAACCCATGTCACAATAATCAGTTTGTAGTCACTGTCAGATAATCACAGAAAGATGCACACAGATAAACACACACACACTCATGCACATGCTCTCTTGTATCTTAGGATACCCATGGCAGACAAATTTACACAGAACTTTTTCCTAAACATGATATGATATAAAAAGGGCACGTACCAACCTAAAAGAATTTTCAAAAGAAAGTGTATTTTGAAAAATACTTGTTCTCAACAGTTCCTTTAGAACGCTGTCACCTTTATTTCTGATCTGCATGATTAAAACTTAAAGACAGTTTAGAAACTGGTCAATCAACTTCTTTTAGGTTTGATATGAGCCAGGATGCAAACATGCACCTTCACATCCTCTTTGCACATTCTCAGAGCAAGTGCTGAATCAAAATCTAAAAATATCCTTCACGGGACTTGCTGAGTGAGTTTGTGATGAGTTGCTGCAGGTTTTTATCACTCTGGTTTAGCACAGGTGCTTGAAGTTTTTGCTTCCTTTTGTTTATCTGTTTGCCGTGGTGGTTAACCCAGCTTGCTTAATTACGATATTCTGTTCTATTACTCCTCTGCTTCTAAATACTGAAAGTCTGCAACTGAAAGTATATTCCTGTTTTGTTCCTTTGCAGACTTTGTAAATGGACAGCCTGAATCCTTTTGATGATATAATTGCCAATTCTGAGCAAATGTGTTTTGTTTCACTTTGATTTTCATATTGCATAATACAGTACTGTGGGTGGGATGTGATCTGTGATATTTGATTAGTTATTGTGTTGTTGTTCTCCTACTTTCCTTTTGTTTAGTAACAAGAAAATATTGAAAAAAAAAAAACCACACACACACAACAAAAAAAGAAAGAAAACCAAACAAACAAGAAACCGTCAATGTTTCAATGCTGAAACACTTGGTCAGCTGACAGACTTGGCCAGCAACCCTCACCTGGTAAGTCCAGGGCTGATCAGTCATCATCTCTATGCACTGGAATCCGGAGGTGCCGACTTTGGCCATAAAAGTGGTGCCTGCGGGGTAGAGAGACATGTCAATGGCTTGTCCAAAGTCCACCAGGCGCAGACAGTGGCTGTTGGCTCCAAAAAACTCCTCCCTGCTGCTGCCAGGGGGAAGTAACGAGCTGTTGACAGAAACATATCCAGCACTGTCAACTGTGAAAGCACAGCCTATGAGATCTGTGTAGATTTTATAACATTTCTGTGCAGGATCACAGCACAGGAATCTGTACAGATATCAAGATTACATCATTTTTGTCTAGGTCATACTACAGAAATGGTATTACATCACTTTGTAATGATCATGGCACAAATCTATGTACTTGTTAGGGACATCGAAGAAAATATCTGTAACAACCAAATGCTTGTTTCATCAAACAAACGAATCATAGACATTATAAAATTTTGTTGATGCCAGAACAGGGGAAAAAAAGGAGGGTAGGAGGTGGGTGGCGATGGAATTTAGCCTCCCCCTTCCCCTCCCACCCAAGCCCTATTATATGAATATCTGGTTACGAAAAAATCAAGACCAAAAGAAGAGAGATCAATATCTATGATGCACACACACATCTTGCAGCTGAGCCTTAAGAAACAGTACTCACAGGCCTGTCACCAGAATGTTATCTGGCTTGATGTCTCCGTGGATAATATGACAGCGGTGAAGAGCCTCTACCATATTCAGGAGATGTATAGTCAGGAAAGCAGCCAAAGGCTCCAGACTGCCAATCATGTGACGGTCTGCCTTCAGCTGGTTCACGTTGTTCTGATGGACACAAAAACGCAAAACTTACTCTACTCAAAAGCCACGCCATAACTACCTCCCATTATTTCTCACTCACAAAAGGCTGTTTTCTAGCCCAGATTTTATGAAACTGAAAATTATCTGCATTTTAACCCTCTTGTATTGGTCACAGGAGCAGACAGGAGCGCTCGGACAGCGTGCTAGATCTTATTACGGGAGCAGACGGGAGTCGCCAGCCGCATGTGTATGGTACTTTTCTATCACATGCTGACACCGTGAAAATGCTCGGACAGCCACTACAAGTTGGTGGGGATTTACCACTTTAGCCCAGTAATCTGGCAGCACTATTTTTGGATGCTGGCACCACTTCTAATCACAGAGAAAGAAGGAAAACTGCAAGCGGAGAGTTGTGAGTTCTTTCTTTTTTCTTTCTTTCTGCGTACGCAGGCTGATACTCCTGCGGACACTCCCTGTATAGCCAGGCAGTGGAGTTTTGTGTGTATGACCCTTTTTTTATCCCGCCATTAAGGCAGCCATACTCCATCTTCGGGAAGGTGCATGCTATGTGTCACGTGTCATCCATACCAACGGCCAAACTGGCCTTCTCTTCCGAAAGTTGGTGATGGGATTTTACGTGTGTGCAAGATGTTATGCGTGCGTTCACACACGGAACCTCGGTTTATAGTCTCATTCGAAGGACTATATGGGGAATGGAGTCAGAACCAATGTTAACTCCGAGGGAAAAATCCCCCTATACCGAAATTCGAACCCGCAACCCCAGGATCACGAGTCCGGCGCTCTACCAACTGAGCTATTCGGCCCCAGAGTTGTGAGTGAAACTGACTGATTTTAACAATTGCATAGTCTGCTAACGCCAGTGAATTTGATATTTCTGAGTATTCAGTGGAGGAATGAGATCAAATTAAACAAGAAACAAGAGAAGTACAAAAATGGAGAGTTAGAAGAAGAGTCTGATGTTGAAATAGGGACCGATGAAGGAGAGGAAAATGGTGAAAGTGACCCTGAGGACAATGTGCCACTCGCCGTTCTTCAAACCACATGGCGACAGGCTACACATCCTGCCAACATGGCCGCATTCCAACAGCCGACAGGCCCTGCGCACTCACTGCCACCCCACTAGATTTTTTGCTTTTGTTTATACCCCTCATTTTCTTTTAAGTAGCAGCAGAAGAAACCAACAGACATGCTCAACAAAAAGAAGCAGCTAAGGGCACACCTGACTCCCTATAGTTCAATACAACACTGGACGAAATGCAGGCCTATCTCTCTGTGCTGATTATGATGGGAAATAGGCGTCTGCCACGTCAGTGGTGCTACTGGTCAACCGATCGCTGATTCAATGATTCCTGGATCAGCAGTGTTATGCCCAAAACACGCTTCTTCAAAATTAACCAGTACTTCCTTCTGCATGACACATCTAACACACCTGCACAAGAGCATCCTGCTTATGACCCTTTTCTGTACAAGGTGAGAGATTTCATCAATATGATTCTCCGTTTGTTCAGGACCAACTGCCATCCAGGTCATGAACTCAGCATTGATGAGGCAATGATAGGGTACAAGGGTTGGATGTGATCTTGTGGTCCAGTTATAGACTGGGTAGTCCACTTTAAAGACTCTTGTTGGTTTTCAGAAAAGGAGAGTTCTCAAACGAAAGTACATTCTAAAACACTGAGGAAAGTTCTGTTTTTATTGGCATCAACTGTGGCAGATAGGACGAAAGTGCTTTTAACTGACGTGCTGCTCAAAGCTGTAATGCGCACAGGATAAAATCAATGTGTCAAGAAAAATTTGGTACATTGTAGTGACACACCAGCCTGAATTTCAGTGCATCAGACAAAACTTTTATGCACCAGAGACGCACATTTGTATGTAAGAATCATCACTGATGTTGCAAAGAAGAAATATATTATCTTACAAAGTCTTTATTTACCGCTGAAAAGTTTAAATACATAAGCATCACAAACACTTATGAATAATCAGAATTGCACATGGCCATTTCTGATGTATATCTGTTTCTATACCTATTTTCATGGATTTATCTAGTATGTATTTATTCAGTAAGTTATTCATTTATTTACTTCATCTTTAGACAACATTTTATCATGACGGTGTGCACATCTATTATTTTGCACTCAATGTGCTACTTTCAGAATTTTTATTATGAATTTTTAAATTAACAGTTATTTCATAAAACTGTGCTTGGAGTTGTAAAGTGTATTCTTGTGAATGTAAAATGAAACTTAAGGGTGTGTGGCATTTTTGTTTACTTGCTTTTTTTTTTCTTCTTGTATACTAGACTGTGTAGAAGTGGTTAAGTTGTATGATAAAGGTCTGAAGTTTATGACACTTTCACTTATGTGCTGCAATGCCTGCAGTGTGGTTATTACAAAAGAACAAAATAAAGTTGCGTGCATGCACTCATGTGCATGTGTATGTGAGTGTGTGTGTGTGTGTGTGTGCGTGTTTGCGCATGTGTTATATTCATACGCTTTTTAGTCAAAAACAAACAAGAATATGATTCAGCATACTGCTAATGTCTGAAGACCTAGATGTGGTTTGTTAGGGAATATGCTAAAAGTTGTGCTACATTTCAAAATTGCAATTGCCATGATCAAGAATACAGAAGGTAGTTCAAAACAAGACAAAACAAAACAGAATGATGGCAATCAGAACATGCTGTCTGCAGTGACATACACAATACAATATAAAATAAACTGTCACTAAAACAAAAAGAATCAAGACCTTGGTAACTAACCAGTTAAATTCACAAGTGACAATTAAGTATTAATGTAAAAAGAACGTGCGCTAACACCAGCCACAGAAGGTTACGAAAGAAACAAATCATTCACTTTGTTTATATATCAGTTCATTTACTTATTTACTTTCCTATTATTTCATTTACTCATAGAAAGGAACTGGACTTGCCTATTACTTTGAGAATTTCATTGCCTATTTAATTCGCTTTGTCTAAAGAAACAGAACATCATGTGGTTTAATACTCTGCTATGGCTATTGTGTTTAGTGGAACTATGAGTAGCATGACCTGACTGACTGACTTGACTATTTGCTTGTTCCTTTTTTTCTTTGTGCTACTCACGCAAATAATCTTGAAAAAGAAAAGATACCAGCTTATCAGAGCACGGGCCAATATACAGTTTTGATTTCTGGCTCGAAATATATTTTCTTATGATTGTCTTCTGTTTGTAAACAAAACAAACAAACATTTCCTTACAACTGTTTTCTGTTTGTAAACAAACTAACATACAAACAAAAATATGGTCATACAGCTATTAAAAAAAAACGGGGCGATACAATTTCAGACAATCTTTTATAAAAAAAAGAAAAGAAAACTGTAAGACACAATATTCTATATTTTAAAATTTAAAGACTCCTTCAGAATATTCCATCAATGTAATTTTTTGGGTGTTAGGTCTTCAATTTAATGTCTATACACATTATGTGATATTAGACAAAGATTTTTTGTGGTGTGTGTATGTGTGTGTAGAAGATAGACAGATCACAACCGTTGCTAGTGCTTTTCTCACGCTTCAAGTTTTCCCGGGAAAAATAGTGCTTGCAACATTGGTTTCTTGACTCTTGTGCTAAACAGCTTTCACACTGGCAGAACTGGCAACTCCTCTTTTGTCATATCTGCCCATGTAACTTCCCAGAAAAAAAAAAAAAGTTTACACTCGACGGTAACAGCGCAACCCAGAAGTACTGTCCTCTTCCTCTGGAACTACACACCTCTAATTGTCCGTATCGCCCAAATGAATTCCCATTTTTATACTGTTTACATAGCACACTCCTCAAATCTAAACCCAAACCAGATATTAACATCTGTTTGGCTCTAGCAACTAAAGAACTCATTGATATTGTTCACTGAAGATGATACCCTACATATCAGGCACTACAAAAGATAATCACAAAGCCTGCACTAGCTGAGTAATACAAATTGTAATCATTAACTATCCACCCGACACTTCGTAACATACCAACATTGAGCCCATGGGGCAGTAGTCACTGACCAGGCAGCTACCACCTGATAAAAGTAGCCTTTTTTTATCTCCATCATGTACGGGCTCTGGAGAAGAGAAACAAAAGAAAAGTGCAATGACAGCTGTGTTGAAGAAAAGGGCCTGAACTGTTGACATTGCCTTTATAAATCAACACAATACCCTCACAGATCTCCTCCTTTTTTATCACAACTGTTTCATGCAGACCCTAACACTGACTGTACTGATCTGAAAATAAACAATACCGAGAAATGTGTTGAGGGACTGGCTGACCACATTCCAGTTCTCTTTCAGTCAGACAACCTAACAAGACAGACAACACCATCCTACTCTACACGCAAGGCAATCAATCAAGCTAAAAAAAATCTGCACAATGCACAGATCCTATCACTATCAGAGACAAAGATGCTTTCTGGTCGGTGACAAAAGATGGATTTGCAAGCTTATCTGTATCTTCAAGTTCTATGGAGTAAAAGAAAAAAAAGAATCGAGATACAAGCACCTAACACAAAGAACATGAAATTTACCGTCAGACAGTCAGCCACTACATGGGCATTTGGCTGGGAAATACTGAGCCACCAAATGATGGGAAAAAATTACAAACCATCCTTCTGGCCTTCTTCGGGCAGCCACAAACACCACTCAAAATACTGTTTGGCGTCATACAGAGCTTAATCTAGGATTTTTGAAAAAGGGGGGCAGCCCCCCCCCCCCCCCCCCCCCCCCCCCCCTATAAAAAAAAAGGGGGGGGACTCCCCCCCTCTCCCCGGGCCACTTCTTCAGCCAATCGTTTTGAAACCGGTGTTCCCCTTTGGCACTTTTTTTGGGGGATGCTTCCCCGGGACTTTTGGACGTAGTCGGGGTTTCTTCATGTTTCCCCCTTCCCCCCCTTTTCCAGGGCAGAAAATTTTTTTTTTTTTTTTAATTTTTCCCCAAACAAAAGTCAAAGTCGAATAGAGTGGGTGAAACGCTTCTTTTTGGAAAAAATCCAATTTTTCCCCTTTTAAAAAACTCTGAAAACTTCTCGGGGTGATCGAGATGGAGGAAAATGGAACGCCCCCGTTTGGTTATTTACAACAAACACCCCAATGAAAAATCAAGAAATCTTTCGCTCCTGCTCAGTCCAATTTCCCAGTTTTTAAAAGCAAAATGAAAAACCAGGGGCCCGCAACGATCTTGAACGGGCGGAAATTTCCTGCAATTTGGGGGGGAGCTGCCCGTTTTTCAAAACTCCAAAAAAATTGGGGGAAGGGAAACCCAGAAAATGGGGGGATTGTACCTTCCCGCCTCTAGTTAAAGCTCTGGTCATATCTTACCATTTCAAAAACAATAGCATTCACGCATTTTATCTGCTCTGCCGGGGCCGAATTTTTTGTGTGGCTAATAAATAAAAGACAGTCACGTGGTCCCCAAACCCATTTCCGCCGTGGGGAAGAACCCCAATGTCACCCCTCCCTACCTCTTTCCCTCTCGGCCGCCGCCCAAAGCAAGATAAGCCCCTTGGCTCTGTCCCCGCCTTCTTTTTGCCGTTGGGGTTAAGATATTTTTGTTTTTTCCTTCCCTTCTTATTTTTTTGGGCTTGCGCGCACCCACCCTTTTACTCTTGACCTGTGAGTTTGGGGTTTGGGGGTGTTTTTATTAATCAATTTTAAAAACCCCCGCCCCAACTCGTTTTTTGGGGCCTTTTGTCCCGGCACCCCGCACTTCCCCTTTCCCCCGGTTTTTTTGGGTTTCCTTCAAAAGGGTCGGAATTTCCAAACGCCTTTCCCAACCTTTTCCCCCCCCCCTTTTTTTTTCCCTTTTAAAACGGCCCTTTTGTTCTCCGAGTCTAAAGTCCATTCCCCTTCGATTGGGAAAAAACCCGATTCGACTAACTTCCAGCGTCCCCCGGGGTTTCAATTTTCCCCCCGGGTTCTTTCCCCCAAATTTTGTTTCGCCCGGGCCCAAAACCCGGGCGTCACTTACGATCGACCTTCCCGATCTAACAACTAAGATCTCTTACTTTTACAACACTTCCAGTGTCCTCCCAGGGGTTGAGTTTTCTACCCCTACCCCAACCTCTTTGTCCCCCTTTTGGCGATCTTTGCTTCCGTTTTTGTTCCCCACCACCAGTGCCCAACATGGTGAAGGACACCAAGGGTTTGGGAAAACGCTCCACTCTTGGGCATCGTTTCTCTCCCCCGGGAGGGCCGGTGTCGTTTCCCCACGGGAAAAACCGCAAAAACCGCACACGATGACAAAACGGTGGGGTTTTAGAGGGGGTTTTCCGCCAGGGGACCGCAAACCATCATCCGTTTCCCCCCTAACCCAAAACCTGGGATAACATCGTCGCGACCCAAGTCCAACAGTCAGTCCCAGCCCGGATGAACAATGGGCAGTCATTGCCGACTGTTTTTTCATTTGCTTCTTTCCCCAACCCCCAAACCCAAAGGGGCAAGGCTCCCATGAAAGGACCTCCCGTTCTAAATTTTCCCCCGTTCCCCAACTGGTTCGCCTTTTTCGACTTCGACCGGGGGAAAGGGAACCCAAACCTATCTTTGCCGCTTTCCGGCAATCATGGGCCCCGGGGGGACCCTTGCCGAGACCCGGACCGGAAAGGGGGTGACACTGGGGCCGGGAATCACCGCACGCCCCATCTTTTGAGACCTTGACCCTAGCACCTCCCCCACTAACGTCACCCAGTCTCAAAACGCCTTCCCCAACCGTGCCCCGGGTTCAGCCACACCCGGACACGGGGACCGGTCAAAAAACCCGGTGGGGGGCTTTTCCCCAGTTTTTGGTTCCCCCCCACTGACCAAAACCCCCCGGGTCAGGTACCCGGCATCAAAAAAACCCGGGAACTGCGCCCTCCCCCCCCCCGACGGGCCCAACCACCCCAATCGATCGCCCTAAAACCTCCCCTGGGGGAACAGGAGGGTTGGGGCGGACTTTTTCCCCCCCCCTAGGGGGCAACGCCGCGGCCCCCGTTTCCCCCGGGGAGGGGATCAAACCACCCGGGCCCCAGGGTAACCTTTCGCCCTGAGTCTTAGGGCGTCGACTCAGCCATCCCCGTCCCTACCACACGGCCAAGGCTTGGGCACCGAAACCCCCCAAAAAAACCCCTTTTCCACGCGGGGGGCCGGCGCGGACCCCCCCGGGGGAGATCCCGGAGGCATTGCTCCCCCTTGGTGCGCAAGGATAAACCCCGGCCCCGGGGAACTCGCCTCGGGGGGCCGCCACAGCCCCCTTTCCCCCCGGGGGACCGGGGGTTTCTATTCCCCCAAAGGGGAAATCATGGTTTAAACTCTGACTCTTCCCCTGACCCCAAATTTTCTTTTCCCCAATGTGGCACCCGGGCCTCCCAAGCGGGGATCGACCGGGGCCCCCCCTTTCCTCCGGGCCGCCCGATGGGCGGCCCCCAATTTTTCAACGCCGTTTAAGGAACCACCGGGGAGCCGTCCTCGTTTCCCCCCCCTTTTTTCCCCAACGAGGCACGACTCCCAGGGCCCCCCCTACCGGGCCCTTTCCGAAGGTGCCCCTGAACTTCCCCTTACGAACAACTGCCCCAAACAACTTCAGGGGGGTTTGGGGTTTTCCTCCCCCATCTGGGGACCTCTCCATTTTGGAAGCGGGGCCCCTATCTTGTTGTTGGGAATCCCCCCCCTCTAACAACATTTTCCCCCTTTTCCCCCCGTTTCACTGGGCCCCCCCCCCTACCCAGCGAAAAACGGCCAAGGAAAGCCCCCCCCAGAATCACACCCTTTGTGGGACAGTGGGCCCCTCTCTCCCAGGGGGGGCACATCCCTTTTCCCCCACCGGGGATTGACTTCTTTTCAGCCCCCAAAACGGGGCCCCCATAGGAGTTTTTCCTCAAGGACCCCGCGTAAAGGCCCCCCATGTCTTTTCTCTTTTCTTTTTCCAATCCGGCCACCAGGGAATTGCCATTTCCCCGCGACCTCAGGCTCACTCCCAACCGCCCCCCTCCCACACCCACCTCTCTTTTTTAATAAAAACCCTAAAATAGAGTGGGACAGAATCGCCGGGGCCCGGGCATTCAAACACCCCCCAACCGGGCGGGGAAATGCCCTCATTGACATTTTCCTACACCCGGTTGAGGAACCGGGCCCAAAAGGGAGGGGGGAAATTGTCTCAGCGTCTACAGACCCGGACCCACTGGGGGCAGGTTTCCCAGCCTGTTTGATGACCCCCTTATTTTTTTCCCTTGCCCAACAAGATAGCGAAACCAAACCTTGGGGCTGGGGCGGACAGCGCAGCCAGGGCCCACTTTAACTGCCTTCTGGCAGGGGAGAAAAACCCCTTGCAATCACGGGCCCATCTCCCCCAGCGCTCAAGGAAACCCTTAAAACGCGAAATTTCCCGGGTCAGGAGCGGGTCGCTTTTTTTTTTCGGCGACTTTTTTCCCCCGCGGGAAAATTAACCCTTCCTCGGGGACGCAAACAGGGCCGCTTTTTTGGGCGACCAAACCCCTCGTCAGCCTCCCCCTTTCTAGCCCAAAACTTTTCGTCAGGCCCTCCCCACGGGGCCAGCCCCCAGCCCCCCCCCAAGCAGCCCCCCCCCTCAAGGCCCCCCCAAAAAAACCCCCCCAAACCCCAAAACCAAAAAAACCCCCAACAAAATTTTTCTTTTGGGCCCAAACGGGCCCCGGGCCCCCGGGAGGTGACAGGGGATTTCCCCTTTCCGAGGGGCGGGAAAGGTCATCTTCCCGACAAAACCTCCCCCCTTTTCCCCCCCTGGCACCCGGGTCTGCCCCCGGCAAGGCCCACCAGTGGCGGCGCAGGGGGTTCTCAACCCCATGGGGAAACTGTTCAACAGGGGGGGTTCCCGTCTACCCTGGGCACAGGGAAACGCCCCCCCCCCCCACCTGCCCTCCCCTCCTTCCACCGGAGATCCATTTTCCCGCCCGGGCGGGGGCCCTTCGCCGGGAAAACGAGGAGCTTCCCGGGGGGGGCGCCATCACCGAGGTCCCCACACCCCAACCCCGGGTTTTCCCTTTTTCCCTCTTTGTACCCCCAAACCCCCGGGGCGGCTGGGGGCCCCATCCCGACCTTTCCCCCTCAACAGATTCCCCCCAGGGCCAACCAGATTCAAGATGGATCCCGGCCCAGATCAGGACTCCATCCCCCCACGGACGGGCCCCCACCTCAATAGATCTAAAGATGCCTATTTTTCGACCCCTAAATCCCCTTTTTCCCACAGAACGATACCTTTTCTTTTTCGTCTAGGGGGGCCGGGTTTCCCAAATTTCAAAAAGGCCCCCCCCTTTCGGACTCCCCTGGTTTTCCCTTCCCCTTAAACGGGGTAGTCAAGGAGAGGCCGCCCTTCCCAGACGGGGACGACATTCGCCTCCTTTCCCCACCTCAAACGACGGGGTCTTTTGGCTCCCACTCAGCCCTACCCCCAACCCCAAACACCTCCAAACTAATTCATCTTTGCTCCTCTCGGGGTTTCATCCCCAACCCCCTTTCCAAATGCGACCCTTCGCCCCAGTCAGCGATTCACCTTCCTGGGGAAAGAGCTTCCACCAACTCCATGGAGTCCCCCCGCCCCCGGAGGGGTTTCCGCTCCCCCTAGGGGAAACTCTTTTCCCCCCTTCGCCTCTCCCCCCCCATTTCGGCAGGGAACACTTTCCTCCCCCCGGGGGATGATGGAGTCCCTGTCTCCTCTAAATTCCCCGGGCAGATTTCCCAAAAGCGACAGCTTTAAAAGGGATTCCGCCGTCGTTGGCCCCCAAAAACCAACGACAGCGGGAAACCCAAAGACCTTTCCCCTGGGGCCCCTTTTTCGTTTGGGCCACGGGGGAGTGGCTCAGCCCATCCCCCCGGGCCCCCCGGGAAATTTCCCCATCCTCCCTCCCACCCCAGCCCTGGAACTTTTTTACAACGCCTCCAACTCGGGCTGGGGGGCCCCCTTTGGAGAGCAGTCACGCCTCGGGGGGTTTGGGGAACCCCTAAATGCTCGTCTTCACAACAAATCTTGGAACGGGGGCGGTTTGCTCGCCCCCCCTCCACTTCCAGCCATAGTCGCCCCCCCGATTTGTTTTCCTTTTTACGGGCAACACTTTGGGAGCTTGTTTTCATTTAACAAGGGGGGGGGGGGCCCTCCCCGGGCCCCTCCCTCCTACAGAGGCCCTCCTGCGCTGGGTTTACCCGCAGGGGGGGCCCCTTTGCGCGAGACACATACCCGGGACTCACAAAAATCCTTGGGAGACTCTCTCACCATCCAATTTTTCCTTTTTCCTCCACACGGGAAAGGACCCCTCAAGGCTTACCCCAAAAACCGGGGGAAAATTGGTCAACCAATTTATCGACGTTTTGCCACACGGGTTTTAACCATCGCTGCCAGTGAAAAAGGGCCCCGGTCCCCCAAACCCCCCGGCTTACGCCATCGACGCCCGCCCTTCCCCCGGGCCCCCTCATAGCTTACGGGCCCCTTTCCCTCCCTTCCCAATCCTCCACAAGGTTTATCAGGGAAAGGGGGAAATCGAGAACCCCGGCTCTTTCCATAGCCCCCCCTGGTTGGGCCCCCTCATCCTGGTTCCCGGACCTCAAATCCCCCCCACTCAAACCCCCCCCTCCATTTTAACACCCGGTGGGACAAAGCTCCCGGCAACCCCCTTCGGGGCCCCCCCTCACGCCAAAACCCCAGATTTTTCACCCCACGCCTGGCTTTTTGGTCAGCCCCCTTTCGAGCAAACAAAAACCCCCCCTTTGAACGGACAGTCCCCGGGCCCCCTCAAATTCCCCCTCCTCGCCCCGGGCCCCCTCAGGAAAAAATCCCCAACCTAGCCCTGTCCTTCGCAGAGCAGCACAGAGTCCCTTTACGATTACCCGATGGAGGAAAAGGTCTCATGGGGCAAAAACAAAATTTTGTCCCCCCACAATCGCCCCACCAAAATCCAGATAGGAAAAATTTTTTTTCCCACCTTAAAACCCCTCGCTAAACCCCCCATCCCCGGGCTACAGGTCGGCCATCTGCACGACCATCCCCCCAAATGGGCGGAACCCCTTTTTTAAATGTTTCCTTCTCAGAGAGATCTTTCCCAAGGGGGTTCTCTTTGGGAGCCCAATCCCCTAACGTTTTTCCCCCTTTGGGGCCTCTTTTACTGTTCTTGACGTCCCCCAAAAAACCCCCCTTTGGGGCCTTTGTCCTCCATTTCCTTTCGCCCTTCCCGTCTATAAGACTACCTTTCCCCCTCGCCCTCGCCCTTTTTGCCAGAAGGCGGGGGCGAGATCCATGCCCTTAGCGGGGAACCCCCCGAGACACTGCCTTCCCCCAGAGACCGGGTCCCCTCCCCTCTTAAATTCCCTTTCCGGGGTTCCTAGCTAAGAACCCGGAACCCGGGATTTTCCCCCCCCCCTTACCTCGTCATCCCCCGTGGCCCCATACACTAGGGGCGACCCCCTCTTTGGGCATAGCCCTTTGCCCCTCGAAGTCTAACACACTACGGAAAAGCTCCCCGCCCCAGGCCCCGTTTCGCAAAAAACTCCCTTTTTTCCATCAACCCCAATAACACAAAAAAACATCTCAGCTGCAAAGCTCTAGGTGGCTCTCCAAGACGGCAGAACGGGCCCAAACCCCGGGAAACCAAGGGCCCCCCCCTCTTGTCCCCCCGGGCCCATGAGGGCAAGCGCTGCCCCTTTGGCCCGCATTCCAGCACTCTGTTCCCATGCCCACCTCCTGGAGGCCCGCCCCACGGCGTTTCGGAGAAACCCTTCAAAAATTTTAATTTTAGGGGGCATCCCCCAAAACCAGGGCGATGGGTTTTAAAAGGGATACCTTTGGTTCCCCTAAAAGGGGTTTTATATCGGGGAAACCCCAGGAACCCCGAGGCCAACTCGCCCCCCCGGGTAAACCAAATATTTTTTATTTTTAAATGGAAAAAAAATAAAAAAAAAAATTGGGGGAAGTAATTAAAAACTCCCTTTTTTGGGTAAAATTTTTAAAAACCCGGTTTAACTCTACCGCCCGGCCCCCCCCGGGGCCTTTCCCCAAAAAACCCAAACGGGGTTTTTGGCCAACCTTAAATTGAAAGAGTACGGAACCCCACTTGGGTTTTCGTTTAGGTCCGGGAAAAGTTTTTTTTTTCCAAAACCCACGTTTTTTGTCCAAAAATTACTTATAGGGAATTTTGGCCCCAAAAAAAACATGGGCCCGGCAAAGGCCCCCGAGGCAAAGCCCTGGGAATGTTTTTTGTCCCCGAAATGGTAAAGGAATTTCCAAAAAAGGGGGTAAAATACAAACCCCCCCCCATTTTTGTTTTTTGGGGAAAATGTTTAAATGGCGAAACCCGGTTTTCCTTTTTTTTTTAGTTTGTTTTGGCCCTTTTATTGGTGGGCCCAAATTTTTTTTTGCCCCCAAAATTTTTTTCAAAATCTGCCCTTTGCAAAATTATCCCCAAATTTGGAAACCCCCCTTACTTCATAAGCTTTTTTTCTTCAAATTGTTGTTTCTTTGTTTTTAAGGGATGGTTGACCCTCATTTTCCCTTTTTTAAAATTTTTTCTTCCCTTTTTTGATTAAATTGGAAAAATTTAGGTATTTAACTTTAAAAACCGAAACAAAAAAAACAAAAGTTTTTGGGAAGGAAAATTGGTTTTTTTTTTAAAAACATTTTGAAATTTTGGAAAAATTTTACCGAGGTAAAAAAACCTTTCCCTTTGTTTTTACACCAAACCCAACCCCTTCCCCTCTTTTTTCCTCCAAAAGTGTTTGTACAAAACCGAAAAGCCAACCATTCCTTTGGGGGCCAAACCAAAAACCCTTTTTTTTCTCTTTTTCCCTCAGTTTCCTTGTAAAAATCAAACCACCGGGAACTTTTAAATTAAAAAATTTCCAAAATTATAATTTTTAATTTTACCCCTTTTGTTTTCCCAAACCATTTCCCAAATTTTTTATCACCCACCCAAAAGGGGGGTTAAAAAAAGGGTGGGGGCCCTTACCCCTTCGGGAAACCCCCCCGGAAACCCCGGGGAGCCCTGTTTTTAAGCTTTTTGAAAAACGAAGAACCCAAAAGGGAGTTTTTAACCCCCGACAAAATACACCAATTTTTGCCCCTTCCCCCCCCCTTCCCCACAGGAAAGGGCTGGGGGTTTTTGGGGGCCCAACCTCATAAAGAATATTTTGGCTTTTAAAAAACTGGCTTTTTTTGGGGAATGGGGGCCCCCTGTTTTTTAAAATCTTAGCCCCAAACCAAACAAAACTCGGCCCGGGACAATAATGGTTAATGCTTTTTTGAAGGGGTTTTAAAATACCAGCCAAAACAGGGTTTACCCCTTTCCCCTTTTAAATATTTTTTTAAAACCGGGGAAGATGATTTCCCAGGGAAACAATGCAGGGGGGAATTTTTTTAAAAAACCTTTCCATTAAATTTTTTTGCCTTTTTTTTTCATATTTTTCAACAACCCCCCAAACTAATTCTTTTAAAAAACTAAACTTCTTTTGCTTGTTCCCAGTAGGAAACAATCATTTTCCCCCTTTTTTTTTAGTTTTCCGAAAGGCCCTTGCAAAAAAGGGGTTATTTGAAGGTTTTAACCAATTTATCGTTTCCCAAACCTTTTATGAAGGAAAAATTTCCTTTTTTCCCCTCTGAAAACCCTGAAAGTTTCCGTAATGTTACAAGAAATTTTTTTTTTCCTTTCAACCCGGATTTTTTTTCCTTCTTGTGTTTTCCCGTGGCCCCAAAAAAGTAAAAATGGGAAAAAACAATTTTTTCCCTTTAAAAAAAACCCTCCCGTCCAGGAAAAAAATAAAAAACCCGCACAAAAAATTTTAACAAACCGGGGAATCCGATTTGCCACCCCTTAAAAACCCAAGGTTCTCGTTAAATTAAAAAAAGGGGGTGTTCCCTGGCCCAACCCCTTTCTTCCCCCCCGAAGGGAAACCCCAAGTGAATCCGGGGGTCGGGTTTTACCTCCCCCCAAATTTTTTTCCCCGTTTTAAAACTTTAAACGGGGTTTTAAAAGGCCAAAAAAGGGGGTTTTTCATTCGGGAAAGGGGGGGGGGGGGGGGGGGGGGGGGGGGGGTGTTTTTCCGCATTTTCAGGATTCCACGGGCCCCAAAATGGTTTTAGGGGGGGGAGATCATTTGCCCCCAACCGGACCCCCTTCCCCCCCTTTTTTTTGGGTTATTTTTTCCCAAAACCGGGAATTTTTTTCCGGGAAAATAGGGAAATAAAAAAATAAATTAAAAGGGAAAAATCCCCCATTTCACAAAATTTCAAAAAATTTCGGTTTTTCCCCCGGGAAAAGGTGTTTTCAGGCCCTCAAAACCCCAATTAACCGGGCCGGGGGAAAACCCCTTTCCCCCGTGACAACAAACCCCAAAACGTTTCAGGTCCAAAAACGCAAAGGGGTTTTTGACCCGGGGTCAGGTAAAAGAACCCAAGTCCAAACCCGTCCAACCACCGGGTTTTTGGGGACAAGACGGAATTTAACCCCGTTGGGGAAACTACCCAAATTAAAGGCAATTCCCTTCCCGGGCCGGAGGGTTTTTACCTGTTTTAAATTTTTTCCGGGGTAAGGGCGTTTTTAATTTTTTTAAATTTTTTTTGGGTTTTAAAACCCTTTGGTGGTGGCATTCCAAATTTTTTCCAATTTTAAACCCTGCCAAGGACTTGAAGAAACTTGGTTTTTGGCCCAAATTTTTTTAAAAAAAAAAGGTTCCCCGGGAGTTTTTTGGGGCCGTTAAAACCTGCCCCCCCCCCCAAAAAACCCCTTTCCATTCCAAAATTTTCTGGCCTTAAAATCAAAACTTTTAAAAATTTTTTAAAGGGGTCCTTTTTTCTTTTTTTTTTTTATTTTCAAATATGCCTTTCACAAAATTTTTTAACAAAGCAAACCCTAAAATTTTTTTAAAAATAATTTTTTATTTTTCCCAAAAAAAGTTTTTTAACCCCCAAATTTAATTTTTTTGCCCACTTGTAAAGGGGACAGAAGGGACAGCAAGGGGATGCAAAGGGGGTGGGGGTGCAAAAGCCAGGTTTTTAATGACACAACAAAAAGGGGTTTTGGGGGGGGGGGGTTTTTAATACACACCTTTTTAAAAAACAAGTTTAAGGAAAAAAGGGGGTAAAATGAGAGGGGAAGGGGGGGGAGGGGGGGGGGCAACAGGGAGGTCATGGTGTCCAGGGCCCCTGCAGGGTACCCGGGGGGAAAGGGCCCCCGTCGGCAAAAGGAGGAGGGTGCTTGATGAAAACTGTCCCAAAATTTTCCCTGAAGTGATGGGGATTTCAAAAGGGAAATTTTAAAGAAAAGACTTAAATGCATCTGAACATGAGCTAGGGCAAACAATCAATTCAAAAGAAAAAAGACCAAGAAGATTTAAATTAAAAAAAAAACCCTTGAGAGAGAGAAGGGAGTGGGAGGGAAAGAAAAAGAGACCAAAAGAATAGGAAAGAGAAAAGAGAAAGAGAGAGGGGAAACCAACAAAAATTTTTTCTTTTTTTGGGTAATACAGTAAATTAAAAAGGAAAAAAAAAAAAAAAACCAACACTGAAAAAAACATGAATTTTCAAACTCGAAAACCGAAAGCCAGTTGACACGGATAATTCTTTTCATTAGTTTTAAAGCAAGAACAGGAAACAACCATGTTAGAGACTCAGGTCCATTTCAAAAAAATGAGGGGGCACCACTTTCAAAAAAAGAAGAAAAACATGAAATGCCATAGCAATTTCGAAAGGGCCCTTCTTTAGGAAGCCCTTTCAAAAAACCAAGTGGCAACTATAGCAAAAGGGGAAGTGAAGACTGTAATTTTCGGAATTTTTCAGCCTAAGAAAGCCGAAAAACAGAGCAAAGGTTTTTCCCCCCGAGGGGGAAAACAAGCTTGACAAAGGGGTTTTTTGGGGAACCATAGTGACGAGAAACAAAAATCCGTTTAAAAAGGGGGATTTTAAAGAGTGTTTTCCTCCACTAAAGAAAAGGAGAAAAATGAGCTAGTTTTTACTATAAAACGCAAAGGGTTAATGTGGGGTTCACGCTTCCCGACCTCTACCTTGGGATTGAGGGAGGTTAGCCCCTGCCCTCCCCCCAAATTTTTTTTGTTGTTGTTTGAACCCCGATGACATGATGATAAACCATGTCAATGGGGGCCAAGGGATTTGTCTGGAGAGGAAGTAGTGAAAAAAACAAAACAAACAGTAAAAAAAAGAAACCCCAAAAGTTTTCCTTTTAAAAAAATTTAAATTTCAAAGGAAAAAAAATGTAAAACTTTGTAATCCCCTTTTAAAAGACATAACAAACTCTTTGAAAATATTTGAAGAAAGTCTGAACTTCCCTACTTTTTCTGTTTTTTTATTTTCGGGGCCAATGCAAACAATTTGGGAGAATTCAGTGATTTGAAAAAAAAAATTCAACAAAGGATATGGTGAAAGTCTCAAAACTGATTCCATTGACAAACGTAAGAAATTTCACCCATACAAGTTTTAAGTTTCGAAAGCTCCACCGATACTGATGACATGTATTCTCTGTAAATCTTATATGGCCGATTTTGAAGACACAAGAGATGGAATTTGAGACCCTGAACATCTTTCTTAATAAACACAAGAATTACTAAAAAAAATCATAGTTTGATGAAACATCGAGTTCATATTTGCTTGCCCTCTTCAGACAACAAAGCCCATCTCACCTTGATGACACAGGAGGTCTGGTCTGGGGCTCCACCTCCATGGTGTCCTGGCTGTTGTTCAGACTGGTAGTGGTAAAACAGTCAGCATGATACACCTTGGCATAGCCTCCCTCTCCAATCAGACCAAGAAGCTGGTAGGTTTCCATTCCTTCACCAATGCACACAACGTAAACACTTAATGCGGCAACATTACTTCATACAGATCTATCTGGCTGCTACGGACTTCATATTGCTACACAGATTATCAGAACACTTTCCATAAAGCAGCCAACTTTAGTTACTTCAACAAGTGCCAAAGCCAAGTGGTGCAGCAGACTAGGAAGTCTGATGAGACAGTGACATACAAAGAGTCAATGAGGTTTGTGATTTGAATTCTGCCAGCACCTGATGGATCAAGCAATATTTTTCTGAACTCCCAGGTCAGTGTGTTTACCTTATCAGGTTTTGATATGCTGCATATGATAACTATGCAGAAGACCAGTGTGCATGATCCTATGATCCCTGTCACTGTTTTGGTTAATTACAGAAACACAAAAGTAATTAAATACATTTATTCTGAAAACAAAGTATGGTCGCTTATCAGTAAACGACATCCGTGTTCAGCTAAAAACAGTATGATGTCTGCTGGCAGTAAATATGGTGATGTTAAGAAACTACAAACAAGTGATTATGAAAATTGCATTCCATTGGCACCGACTCTTTATCATCTGCTGCCTTATCTTCTGTGCCACACTACTCATTCTGCTGGCCCCTGTCCAGTAACATCCCAGCCCGGCCCGCCCCATCCCTGGCACTAGCAACCCACAAGGACTAGTCGATGTCAAGTTGTTATAAGGCAACCCACCAAAGAAGACACTGAACTGCTGCTGAGCCACTGAGGTGGTGTTCATTTAGTGTCACAGCTTGGCTCAGTTATGTATCAGTTATGCCATTTTCAATATTTATATTGCTGCTTAATTTTGTCGAGCAATATAAGTTAGGCTCTTAAGCTACGATTGTCCTAGTGTTTATGATGGCCATGTTGTATGGATATCATTAATCTGATCAGGGCTCCCCATGACGCGCAGAATGTGCGTCATTCACGCACTAGAACTCTATTTCACCCCTAGAATTGTGTTTCACCCGTGAGCTTCACCCTCTAAAATTAACAGGGTTCATACAGATGTGACCAAACAAAATTCCATACTTTTTCCAGGGCTTTTCATAATTTTTCCAGACCCCAGAATGTGTGTGTGCGTGCACCTCTGTATGTGATTACCATGCTAAACACACCAGAAAAGAACTGCTTTAATGATAGCAGGGCATTCAATACTTACCAAAAAATTTAGTGTGTGTGTGCACGTGCGCGCACATGCGTGAAAAAGTCAGAGACACGGAGACAGAGACAGTGAGAGAAAGAGAGAGAGTCAGTGTATGTGTCTATGTATGTGAGAGAGAAAGAGACGGTGTGTGTGTAAGTGTGAGTGTGAGTGCACGCGCGCATGTGTGGGTGTAGGTGTGTGAGAGACAGACAGTGTGTGTGTGTGTGTGTGTGTGTGTGTGTGTGTGTGTGTGTTGTGTGTGTGTGTGTGTGTGTGTGTGTGTGTGAGAGAGAGATACGGTCAGGTCAGGTCAGGCAGGGTTGTACATCCTTAGCAGTATCTATAGGACAAATGTCCTGGACCACCCTGAAGTAATAGGACATTTGTCCTCTTCATAACAAAATCAATCGGACATTTTGAACGCAAGCCAGATTGAATGTATATTAAGTTTTATCATGCACACAAAAATGGTATTACAAAAGCTGACTATATTCCTAGAGTGGGAAGCCATGTTTGGTAAACATACTATTACTAGTCCACACACACACACAGTCACACACACAGAGGCAGTGTCTTTCCTAAATCACTATTCATTGCTAATGCTAGTATTCAAGTACAATATTGATTCATTTGGAGTCGTCTTTTTGGTTGAAGAGCATTCTTTTCCTTTTCTCTCCCCACTTTTCTGTCACCCTGAACACCCATTCTGATTCCCCCTTGACATCACTTGGTCCTTCCATTTGCACCCTCATCAGCATGGCCTGGTTTTCTGCTGTCAGTCTGTTCCTTTGACTTGTCAAAATCAAATTCTGAGTGCTGAACCCTCTTTCTACATCAGCTGTATGGACGGGCAGGGTGATGGCAAGCTGGGCCAGTTTGCACGCTTAGGCAGGCGTCGTGGAGCAAGGATTCCTTTCCAGTCTCCCTTCAGCAACATGTGTCTACATGGCCTACAACACGTAACAAGTACAAGGCTTATCGCTCTTTAGCCGGTTTACGCTAAAAATAACCCTGACACAAGCTGGCTGCGAGCTCTCAGCTGCGAGCCGTGTACGTCGCTGGCTCAGCCTCTGCCAGTCAGGGAGGCAGAGTTGCAAGCCAACGAGCTAAAAATAGACCGCCACGGCTCGCCACTAAGCTTAGTGCCAGTGGCACACGGGACTAGTAATGGTTAGGGCCTATAGGCCTAGTGATTCACTGGGCTTACACTAAAGTTACAGACTGGAGTTCTGTACGACGGTCGGACTCAAATAATTATGCGGGCTTGATATAAACGGCCGGTGCCATGTCCGTGAGCATCAGAAAGCTATCGGACAGTAACCGCGTTTCGGCAAAGTAATGGGACATTTGTCCTCTTCACTGCCAGTTATATCGGACATTTTGCATGTGCAATCGTCTATGTCCGATGTCCGACGTGGATGTGCAACCCTGGTCAGGTCAGGTAATTAGGACACTAGGCCTTGCTAGGACACTAGGCCTTGCGGCCTCTCAACTGTCCTTTCATTTTAATTTGGATGTTCAACATGGCTGAGTACTTACAAGCCAATGTGCTCTCTATTCAATTCCGTATTTAAATTTTGACATAATTTTGGATAAGAGAGAGGCGAGCGAGTGCGTTAGAGACAGCATGTGTGTGTGTGTGTGTGTGTGTGTATGTACAGGGTTCCTACAGACTTCCAAGAACAAAATTCAAGGAGTTTTCAAGGAATGCCTTTTCTATTTCAAGGTTACAATACTTGCGTAAAAATTGAAAACAGAAACGGCAGTTTGATTTTCCTGTGTTAAGGTTGATGAAAAAAAAATTACTTACAATTTTTTTTTGTATAAAGAAAATAAAAAACTTTGTTTTAAAATAATTTTTTCATCAACCTGAACAGAAAAAAGTCAAACTGCCATTTCTTTTTTTTCCAGTTTTTATCAGAGTGAGTGTGCCAGTACACCAAACATTAACAAACTCAAGACTCTTTGTATTAAATGCCAAAACACTAAAATCAGCAAAAATATATCCATTTGTAAGAGAACATACAAAATTGCATGGTGTGTAAGAGACTGGTTGAGGAAAAAAAGTTAAAAAAAATAAAATAAAAAAAAAACTAGTTAAAAAAAAAGTTTACAAACGTCGTCGTGAGCGTAAATACCAAGGGAGGTAATTTGATCAATATTGATTTGATGAAGTTACAAATTACCTCCCTTGGTAATCGTCTGCTAAACCTCCGGCCAGAGGAAATCTGAAAACCGCGATCATTGTGCGTGATTTAATTTCTGTTTTATTCCTATTTCAATGTTTTTGTAAAGAAACTTCAAAGCAAAATTCGACATCATGAAAAAGTTTGCACATCTTTTACAAAATTCCAGGACTTTTCCAGACCCATGGCCACAAATTACAAAATTCCAAGACTTTTCCAGCCCTGGAAATGGTGTTTTCATTTTTCCATACTTTTTCCAGACTTCCAGGACTCTGTACGAACCCTGAATTAAAATCTGGAGGTGGAATCACCCTCTAAGATTTTGTTGAACACGTCTGCTGTTTGTTCAGGCTGGCCATGTGCTCTGCGTGACCGCAAGTTCTCAGAACCGACCGCAGTAAAAATAGCCTCGCTTCTTGCGTCGAGCATGTCTGTGTTGCACATTCGCACGAGGCCACGAAATCTTGACCAACAGGCTGCAATAAAAATAGCTGAGCGCCATCGCTTAGTTTCGATGCACGTTTTTCATTGGTCAATTATCTGGCCCCTAAGAGAATGCTGGCACTGTCTCATTCAAAAAGTCTAGCTTCTCTTTTCAGGGATGAAAACAGTTTTTTAAAAAAAGAGGAGATTGGTGGGGATCTGGGGGTTCACCATGGGCCCCCAGTGGGGTTCATGGGCAACAGCCCGGCGGGGGTCAGGGGGCGGCGCCCCCTGAAGCTGAAGCATATTTTGTATTAAATATGGCATAAAAATCTTTAGAAATCACTTTCTTGCTTCTAAACAACTCATTCTATAGAACAGCTTTCAACACCATGAAGACTGAGACTGATGTGAAAGAAACTATGTCAACTGAAACAAACATTTAGTATGATGAATCCTCAGAACTCTAGCTAAAGAAAATTTGACAAACAGTGCTTTTAGGACATAAAGAATAAGGCCTGTAGATAAGTAAATCAGAGTGGGAAATCAAACTAAGTAAATCATATGTATGAAAACGACTGCTGGACTTCAATAAACACAATATGAAAAATGATTACTTTGAAGTCCTTTAAAAAAAAAACCTGAAGCTTTTGGGCCTTAGACCCTTCGTCAGGAAACACTAAACACAAAAAAGAACATAAAAGAACAAATGACATAAAAACAAACTGATGTCACAACAGTACACCCCCCCCCCCCCCAAACTTCCCTCTTACAACTAATCATATCCCCCCCCCCCCCCCCCCCCTCTTGACAAGTGTGTGTGTGTGTGTGTGTGTGTGTGTGTGGTGGTGGGGGGGGGGGGGGGGGGGGGGGTGTTTTGTGTGTGTGTGTGTGTGTGTGTGTGTGTGTGTGAGAGGTGGGACGGGGTGGGGGGGAGGGGGCGAAGTGTGTGGGGTATGTGTGTTGTGGGGTGAGGGTGGGGTTGGGGGGGGAAGGAGGAGTAGAGGAAGTATATAGGTAGTGGGGGGAATGGGCTGTTGGAAAAGGATTTCATAGGGGTGCTGTTAGCAGACACCTAACAAATGTAGCAAACGTTTGCATTATACCAGGGAAAAGTGTTACACAATACTGTTGTGACATCAGTTTATTTTGATTGTCATTTGTTCTTTTATATTCTTTCGTCACTTTGACGTTTTTTCCCTTGCTTTGAAGACTCTACGAGTGGAAGTACTTAGAGTAGGAGTCAAACTATCTTTGGAAATTAAACGTAGATTGTTGCATACCCAATGATCTGAAAACATGCTGTAATGGTGTGGGAAACACACACATTTTCTGTTGGTGACTGGGACGCTCGATGTGATCTCTGATTGCCACAAAGCCACGACTACCAAAGTAGACACGTTTTGGCAAGGCTCTGCAAAACACTTCAAATTCGCCGTCTTTGTCATGTTTTCTTATTACATCCGCGACTCTGCGGTCACACACGTCCTTTTGCTGCCTCTCGGTCTTCTAGTGGTTCACATACTTCTTTCTTTTTTTTTTTCGTTTTGTTTGCACTCACTGGCGGCAAACGCAAACCGGAACCCCCTTGTTGATGCCAGAATCTTCAACTAGATGAAGGCGGGCAGATAACAAAGAAGAAGAAGAAGAACTCTCACTGTGAATCGACGCCATGATGAGAAATGATACTGGAAGGAAACAGAATGAGAACTACGCCGTTTGAGAACATTACCGACAGAGAAGAAATTCACTGTGCAGACAAGTTGAGATCGTTTCTGAGCATCATTCTTCGAATAATTTTTCGGCGGAGACTTTTTCTTTCGGCGGAGATGCGAAAAAATAACGGCGGAGGAGTTTTCATCCCTGTCTTTTACTGCGACCGGCGAAGATGACGTCTCTGCTTTACCAGTGGTTGAAACGAAAACCAAATCCTGACTACAATAGTGAGGAAGACCGTGGCAGTGAACGGAAAAAATCTAAAACTGGGAAGACGACAGATCAGAAGATCGTACAGAATCATGGAACTTTAGAAAAGCATGGGTCCAAGAGTTTCCACGGCTCAATCAGACTCAGTATGCACTCCGCCAAAAATGATCTGCACAGTGTGCACGGCGGCAAGCCAGAAATCGACTTCCAGTCTGTACAAGCAAAATCCATTTGTTGTTGGGTCGACAAATTTTCAAAAGTCAGCCTTAAGTCTTAATAAAATCACCCTCTAAAGTTTTAAGTGAGGGTGAAAATACCTCTAGAATTTCTGATAGGGGTGAACCCACCCTATTCACCAGCAGCTGAGGGGGAGCCCTGCTGATGTATATTTAACCAAAATTGTTAGTTCTGTTACTGATGGTATTGATAGTTATCCAGTGATAGCCTCACTGTGCCACTCAAAAGCATTGGCTCTCAACTGTTAACTTCCATTTTTCCACTTTGTTTACAGTTATTAAATCTATTCCCAAAAAATTAAGAACTGTTTCAGCCAAATATGAACAAGCGAATCACAAGACAAAACATGACACGTTTCAACCTCTTAGGTCTTCTTCAGGCAGAAAAACAACACTCAGGACAACGAAAAGGAAGAACGAGCAATCACCTACTTCACTGAATCCGGCACAAGATGAGCGTCGAATCTACACCCATCTTGCACCACATTCAATTTTTAGGAACAGCACCATTGAGCAACTAATGCTAAAGGCTGAACTCTCAGTCATCATTAACGAGAATTTTGTGTGTCTAACACACAGTCAACATGAAGCTACACTGGGTAAGAGAAAAATGGGTATCAGCTTTCCATGGGTGAAACTGGACAAAAATTAGAAAAACTGAAAGATCGGGGTCCAGGGGCAGTCTAGGCCCCTGGCGGGGTCCAGGAGCAGTGCCCCTGGTGGGGGGACCCAGGGGGGGCAAAGCCCCCCAGCTGAAATTGATTTTTGGAAAAATTCAGTTTTCGTGGCCTCTGTAAAAGGAAATTTGGAACCGAGGCCTTGTTTGAAACACGTATTTATTACTTATATGACAGTTTCCCATACATGAAGTGGGTTTTTTTTTTGTTTTGTGTGTGTGTGTGTGTGTGTGGAAATACAGTGCAGTGAAACCTCTCTACTTAGACCTTCCTAATAAGACTTCCTCTCTAAAGTGACTCTAAATTCTGTGACGGTTCCATCAAACTGTCTGTTAAATTACCTATCTTCTTATCTTCTTCTTAAAAAAAATCCATGTTTCATGTTAAGATCACAAATCTGTGCATTTTCTAAGGTCTTAATAGAGCGTTTCTACTGTACTTCCAAAACTAACCCATTTTATTACACGGAAGAAAAACCTTTAGTAGTTTTCCCCATCCTTTTTCCAGAAAACTAACCCTCATATTTATTTTTCTTTTATGGTTTTCTTTTTCTTTAAATATTTTTTTCATACTATATTATGTCTCTCTCTCTCTCTCTGCCTTAACATCCATCTTGTGTGTGTGTGTCACTAGGGGGAAGGGGCAGCATGGAGGGCTGCTGAAAAAGATTTTACTGAAATTCTTACCTTCATGCTTTTAATATGGTCTGGACGTCTGGCATGCTTTGCTAGCTGAGATTTTCCATTGGATCGATACTTGAGGTCCGAGTTGCACACGCGGCAAAACGCTACACCAGTTTGTTCGTTTTCAAACACCAAACACGATGTTGTCGTTTTTTATAATCTATTTCGTTCAGCCAAGCCCATCGCCACTTATTAGTGATGCCAGCATCGATCTCCTCAACTGAATTACCTTCTTTAAGATAGGACATTCTCACGGTTTCCAACGAACCCAAACTCGAAATCTAGATTTTGGCAAATGGTGCTTTATCTTTGTTCCCTAAAATAAAGAGTACTTCCGATTCGGCACTTCCGTTGAATGGTAAGACGCACTCGATACGTAATTTGTGCAATTTTAGAGACTGTTTTGAAAAACTTTTTTTCTTCTTCTTCAGATTTACGAAAAACGGAAAATTCTGTCTTGAATAATTTCATAAAACAGATTCCATCCTCAGACTGAAGAAGTTTCACCCATGGCTTCTGATAAGAATTATCAATATTTTCCAGACATATTAACCATGCGATATAAATACATACTGTTCCTCAACTAGTTTGGTGGCCATGGTAATTTTAACATTTTCATTTTGTGTCTTTTCAAGCATTGTCTTCTCCTTCTCTAAATGTTGTAAATAAAATAATTTACATTCAGTGAGTTTAGCTCCACCTCTATGTTTCTGAACCTGAGCAGGACCCACTATCTTCACCCTTTTCCCTACTCCTTCACCCTTACTCCCCCTCCACTCCATCCCCACTCTTCCCTTACCCTACCACCCTGTCTGTACAACACTGGTGCTGCAAGCAGGATCACTGTTCCAGATCAGCTTTCCCCGGTCTTTAGCAAATCCATAACAATACCTCTCGTGAAAGCAGAATATACTGTTCCATGCCAAATCCCCTTCTCTCCCCTACTCTTAAATTCACCCCTAACCTTCTGGTCCATTCTACATGAGCATGATCTGAGGAAGATTTTTGGACTTAGTGCCTTTCACAGACCTGTTTACCCCTCTATCCCCTTGACCAGTAGATTAGGTGTAGCAAACCAGTAGATTTGGTCTCAAAACAGTAGATTTCCCCTCGCACGTTAAAACCAATAACAAATATAATATGACTGTGGAAAACACATTTTCTGCGACAGCTTTAGAATATATATCTCACTTACCCTTTGTTGTGTGTGTGCTCAACATGATGAAGAAACACAGGAAAACGTCACTCTATCATAGAGTTCTGCAGGCAGCACTTTTTATTGTTAATGTTCAGTTACACCACACAGGAGAGCAACCAGCACTTTTCCACTAACTTCATACAGTTCTGCATGAGTGCCTACACACAGGGAGAGCAGCCAGCACAGTTTGTCACTAACTTCATACAGCTCTGCATGATGACTACACACAGGGAAAGCAGCCACACAGTTTGTCACTAACTTCATACAGCTCTGCATGATGCCTACACACAGGGAGAGCAGCCAGCACAGTTTGTCACTAACTAGATACAGTTCTGCATGGTGACTACACACAGGGAGAGCAAATAGCACTTTTCACTAACTTAAAAATAGTTCTGCATGATGAATATACAGTACATGGCTTGCTGTCTTTTCATTTTAGGTTAGTCTAGTGGTGCTTAAGACTTTGCGTGTAAGCACTTCTTAACCTGCGCACGGATTCAGAGGACATGTCCCTGACAGCCTCGACAGGTTCCCTGGGATCTGATTTGACCACCAGTAAACTCTCCAGGGTAACATCTGAAAGGGAGGCCCGCTGGCTAGTCCTGTTCTTCTTGACACATGAGAAGACACGCTCACAGTGAGCGCTGCCATGAGGAATAGTCAAGATACCTCTCATCACAAGAGACAATTCTGACAGAAGCCCTTCATCCAGTTCCCCAATCTTCTTCCATGTGGAATCAATCCCATCAGCATCCCCTTCAGTCACACATTGCCTTATATCAGTACACTGATATGTGATGAACTGTTCAATGACTGTGTCAGCTGTGACACCTCCTATCACTCGACACAGTGTTGCTTCTGCCTTTGTTTTTGTGATGTCATCTTCCAACTTTCCTTTGGCGTCGTCTTTGGTCACGGCAGCCGTAAAAAAGTTCGTAATCTGTGGGCCGGAACTGCGCGCGCAACACTTATGAGACTCACAGTTGACATGCCTTTTTATGTCGTGTTGTCCGCCATGCGAGATACCAGAGCATACTATAATGTAGTATGCTCTGGAGATACTGAAGTGAAGTTTGCACTTGGTGCAGAAGGCGAACTCTGCTCCTTTACTTGATGATATAATGTCCGGGAAGTCTGTCTGGTACTGCAGCTTGAACTTTTGAAAATATTTCTTCTTCTTCTTCTTAACCGCATCAATCACACGGGAATCACAGTCTGAGTCGCCGCCGCTTTCATCAGTTTCATGAGCACGCTTCTTCTCAATCGCCGCCATTTTCACTGCGCAGAAGTGGTAGCGTTCAGCGCATCAACTTCCCGCCCGCGACGACTAAGGCGGACGCGTAACTCATCACCGCACACGCGCGAGAGAACAGTAACTGGCCGGGCGCCACCGACAGTGAACTGTATGTTGATAAAATTCTAGATCGGAAATCTGCCGAAGTGGTTTCGGTGAGCAACGGGAGAAAGCGCGTTTCGCGATCGGGAGATTTGAAGTCGAGCGGGAGACCGTATAACAACGTCTGAACTCGGGAGAATCTCCCGGTGAGGTCGGGAGGTAAACATGTCGCTTTCATCAAGATGGGTCATGAATCAGATCATGCTGGTTACAGCCCAACTGACCACAGAGGCCACATGAAGGCTCAGACAGCGGACGACTGTCCTTCCTCCCCCGAGGATTAAAATATACATAAAAAATTTTGAAAAAAAGCTCTTTAACTGATAAAATGAATTCAGATTATAATGGTTTACACTGCAATGCACAGTATCAAGACAAAAAATAACAGAAGGTAAAAACTGTGATATGCTGTAAAGATAAACTTTGTTCCTCCTCCTTACAAGAATGCTTAAATCCTAGGATCATTTCAGCTGTTACAGACTACAGGAAACGCTTAAAGTAACATGCAGATGGATACTTTTATCTCTACTGAGCAAGAGCTCTTAATCATCTCAAAATGATGTTAAAAGCAAGTACACCGGCAATAGCTTGCACCAGCTTTGTACAATTTGGTATTTGACACCAAACTGTTCCTTGCCATTAAACTGACATTAATATCTGGACAAAGGCTCTTTCAGGAGAGTGGAACAAAGGGACATCTTGCCAACAATGCCTACCCAGGTTGATGAACTGACAGTTATTAAAGTTGGGAACATGTTGCTTGCACTCCACGTAGTCTTCCCGCTGGTCCAGGGGTGCCTTGATTCGCTTCAAAAAGTTCTTGATGGTGGCTTCATCAAATGGGTTGTGTGGGTCTATGCACACAGACATGGACAGCAAAGCCTCGGTTTTCTCATCCACTTCAGCAGGGATGTAGTGAGAGGTGTCGATCACATGCGTGTCCTTGGAACTGACCGGGGTGAGGTCTGTTTCAGACGTCAAAGACTTGTTGGACAGGTTCCCATAGGTAGTGGGGGCTGCAGGGGTCTTGACAGCACAGGAGGAGGCACCCAGCGTGCTGGCTGCCTGTGATTTGTACTCCGCACTGCTGCCCTCAGAACTGCCTTCAATGATGGGGCTGCAAACAGGGTGTTGCATAATTCACTCACACACACATACATCCACCCCAAACCCATCAAAATCCCCACCAGAAGGAGGCAGGAAATATCTACTTCCCATAAAAAAAATCTTTCATTTGTTTCAAGTGGTCATAGCAATGAATGCTTGGACAACTACAAAATAGATACATAATATGACGAAATGAGAGAAGAAAAAAAAAGGGAAAAAAAGAAGAAAAGGAAAGCAAAACGCTTCAAATCAGATAAGTTATGCACAGTTTACAAGGAAATATGCAAAAAGATGCGAGCCATATTTCAGAACAGACAACTTATCCATATCTGTTACCGAGCCTATTCAAGATCCATCAGAAAGAACCATAAAATACAGCAAACATCTTTTACTAAATTTGACTAAATTCTCAAGCATTAAAAACATTGCTGGATTCCTACCTGAGGTCGATTTTGCCTGGCGTGGGTTGTGTTCGATCAAAGGTATGAAACTGTGCATTCTGAGTTTGTTGGGCCACTGAATCATTTGTCGGCATGGTGGCTGAATCGATCATTTCCTCATCAGAGTTTTCCCGAGTGATCCTGACAGCACACATTTCAAAACAGTAAGGGGTTTTTTTCTTCTCATTATTATGAAATGATAAACAATATTTTCAACAGGTGGTAGATAATGTTCATATTATAATTCCAAACCATCACAAACTGTTCAAACCTTGAGTTCAAATTATCACAAACTGATTAAAAAAAAGAGGAAAAAAAAAGTGTTGATCGCACATTTCTATGCATAAACTTATCCAGAGCCAATCTTGCAAAGACAAATTTGAATGATTCACCAGCGCCGATTCAGAATCAAGGGGGGTAAAAAAGGATTTGCTTTGGCTTTGATTCACAGCAGATAGCAATGTTTTCATGAAAAATCTCTCAATACTTAAAGAACCAATTTTGATCAGGTGTGGATTTCAGCTCTGTCACCACATTTCATTGTGGGTGCAGTATCATTACAGCCATCTTATGTAGCCAGAAGTGTTCTTTCCTGGACTCAACTGGATGCCAAAATCTCAAATAATACATGACTTCTACGGCACGATTTCCACAGCCTCTCAGGTCTTACTATTTTAAAAGTTTATAGTTCATTGTTCAAACAAAATTTAAGACCTTTCTTTATCTCTTATGGTAGTGTTCTGAAAGCTGGAACTGAATTAAATGGAATATGGCATTTCCAACATATCTGAAAGGAGCTTTTCTTTCTGTTTTTGCCGTCTCCTATTCCATGCCCCCTCACTGGCATGTTCATTTCAACACCACACATGCCCAAACCCAGGTGTTGTCCAGATGCAGACCCAGCACCTGCAGTCCACAAGGAGCTATCACTCTCAGACTATAAGGCAGCCCACCACAGACACCAGGCTGCTGCCCATCAAGTTAGTGGCTGGGGGGTCCGGGGGTGGGGGTAGTTTTTAGTTTTGTCCACAACAAAACGAAAGTGTAGCAAAATTTCCAATTTCCAACACAGCAAACCTTCATCTCTCCCCGGCCCGACGCTTTTTGCAGTACTCTCTACGTGACTATCAAGTGCATGTCACATTACTTGCCTAGTCACAGTAACAAACAACACAAACACAGGCTAACCTTAGGAGGGATGACACAGTTGTGAAGAACTTTAAAACGCAAAGTTGTGACATTTTGGTGAAAGGATAGTGATGCGTTTTCGCTTTCCTTTCGCTGCAGAGTCACAGAATTACTCATGATTTGGGCCATACTGATTCCGTGGGACTGTGCACTACAAAAGCCTCCCATCAGCATCTTAAGACAGGCATTTGAATGGAAGCCACAGGGGAAAAAGAAAGGCAGAACAGCCTCGACAGACTGGTGCCAGTACATAGATTCCAAAGTGAAGGCAGCCAGCATGACATAGGCCCACCTGAAGAGGTCAGCCCACAACCAAGTCTGCTGCTGGAGGAGTGTTGCCACAGCTCTATGCTCTCCAGGGAACTCAAAGTATAAAGCAGAATAAGTCAAGTTACAATTCAGTGGAATGCAGAATAAACCCTCTTTATATCAATTGCATTTCACCAGATAGCCTATCTAGATGTAGATTTAGTTGTCTTCGACTCCAACCTTGGCATGTCATCACAGTTCTTGGCACCTGACCCTGCTCCCTCCCTACCCCCCTGCTTCCTGCACTCGTTTTCTATGTATGAGAATGAAATATTATCCATCATTAAAACAGACAGCCTTGGTCACTTTCTGTCAAGCTCCTTTTTTTTTTCTGTTGAAGCCAGTGAATTTTTCGTTTTTGAAATCTGTGCATGGTGTTCAGTGGTACCTCTTCTAAACCATAATTTACAGGAAACCATCTCCTAAACCCTCAACTGAAAACAATAATTGGTCAGCTGCACAGCCAGCGTGACCGAGCATTCCCCAGACTGATTCAATGACAGTCCCCATGAACTTGCCAACACTGAACATTAGGAATGGACACAAACTCACAATGGTCTAGGACATGGAGAGGAAATCAAAACTGAGGTGTACCACAAGAGCAGGGCATGAAGGGCCATGATTTCCATTCTGTTCCGACACTGCTATGACATGCTTGCACTTGACGATTCCCCCCCATAACTTATCCAGAAATCAACCAGGCACCACAAACACAGACATTTGTGTAGGTGGAAAGAAAATCTGAGCAACACCCTCAGAGATGCACCCATTAAGTGGAATAAAACTCAACTGGGTGGTTCCTGTCTTCCAATCAGGGTCCACAGCACGTTCAGTTTCACTAAAGAGGTGTCACAGCGTGCAGACTAGACGATATATGCTACACCGAATCTAAGTTTCAAGACCAAACTGTGCATTATTCAAAGTTGATGGATAAATGAATTAATGACAAAGATGCAAAAATTCACAAATAGGGTCTCATGGCTACGAATTAACAAATGTCTGACCAGCGCAACACTTGCACACATTTAACTCTGGTTAAGAGTAAGCTGAGGCTGGGGAAAAAAAATCACACGCACACACACAAAAATGTGCCTCCGATGTGATTCAAACCCAAATCATTCAGCCCTCTATGCTAAGAACTGCGCAACAACTGCTGGTATTTCAGAAAATGAGACAACAATAACACCAAAATAACTATAATATTTACAAAGAAGCACAGTTGTCAATCTTTTGGAGTTGAAACTTGACAGGGCTGTTGGGGAAAAATTCCTACTGTCCACATGAACTGATCGGTCGAGAGGTCACAAAGGAAATGTGTCTTCCTTACATATAGTTGCTTGTTATCTGAGAACATTGTTTTGGCTCTAATTGGCAACACAAGCAATACACTGTTATCTTGGCACAGAAAATTTTCAGTTTCTTTTAAAATGGCTAAAATCAATGTTTGACCAATTCACTGTGCAAACATAGCATACCATGTCACAGAGTTTAATAAATACAATATATTTAATATTACAATATACATGTGTAATACACTGACGCTTCTTTTCCCACTGGATAGGAAAGACTTGTGAATGGGCTTACAGACACATACACAAAAATAAACACTCATACAAATGCAAACACATACACTATCATGATTGAAAATCATGATTTTTTTTACATTAGGGATTTCAAAAATTGTTGTGAAAATAGCACATATATATACACATAATGCCCCCTTCCCCAGGTCCCCCATCTCACCTCCATCCCCCTGAACATAACAACAAAAGGCAAACATAAAAGCAAACAAATCAGGAGGTTAGCAAATACGACATTACAAAGAAAACTACAAATTCACTGTCTTTCTGCTCACTTGGGAGGTTTGATGGAGCTGAGAGATATGGAGGGCAGACGGCCACCATCACCTCTGCCCAGACCGAAGGGGGTCGATGCTGCTCTGGCAGCCGCTGCAAAGCTGTCCTGCGAGCCTACAGCTGCCAAGGTGACATCATAATGGGGGTAGAACTCAGTCCCCTCACCCATTCCATCATCCTGTCAACAGCAATACAAAGTTAATCACAGCATCCAAGACCACCACAATACATGTGTACAGCTGTCAATATTGTGATGAGGATAAAAGTCTGGAAGGTTTTAGAAGAATGGTGCTGTCATATTAACATGAGATTTAGATTTGGATTTCAAGTGAAGGGTGCTAGTTAAGTAAAAACATTAGAACTATTGTCTGAAAGGTTTCATTTAAGCAAATTAACAGCAAAATTATAACTAATATCTGTAACTAGTGGAAGACTTAGAAAATGGGAAAATTTGGACCTATATCTGGAAGCCCCCATTCCTCGGTGAACTTTTCCTAGTGAATTCTTTTCAGTTCCACATCCATAGAATTCTATGGTGTTTAGTTTGTCAGCTGGCCAGTGTTGCTTGAAAAAGGTTATAATAAATTGAAATACTTTCCAATTGGGAAAATGGAAGGGAATCTACACCCACCCACCCCCACCCCCCACTTATTAACGTGCGCGCGCGCGTGTGTGTGTGTGTGTGTGTTTTTTGAAGCCCTCTGTTCTCCCTTGCATATTTTGGACAAGGGCAGACAACTGGGGGATTTTCAGTTGGTAAAATGGAAGAACCCCTTCACCCCCCCTCCTCTCTCTCTCTCTTTCTCTCTCGCAAAGTCTCATCAGTCCTGGAAAATACAATACAGATGCATAGAAAATTTGTTTATTAATTTTATTCAAAACAAACGAAAATCCATGTTTGTTGACAAACTGTATGATTTGCAAATATTGAAATAACAAGAATGCCAGCCTTACTGTTAGTGTTACTCATATGATATTGGTGATTGTTATTTAGACTTAATTATTTATATTTCTACAATTTGTGTTAACGAATTCTTGTGAACCTGCCAAAGTATGTTCATTGCATGTAACTACCGGTTTTTTAATGTGTGGATAATTTTTTCCTTGTGACTGAGGGAGAGGGGTTACTTCAGTGATGATGGTTCAAGGTTGTATGTGTGTGTGTGGATATTCCTACCTTGTGGGTTACTTCAGTGATGATGGTTCAATGTTGTGTGTGTGTTGTGTGTTTTAAATTTATCCGATAATTATAGCTCAATTGAGATTACGGTCTTCATGGTGAATGCTGGAGGTATTCAGTTGTTTGGAAGCCCACGTCAGAGCATATCTCAGGTTTATTGGCATATTGTTTCAGTAAGATGTGCTTTTTTTTTTTTTTTTTTTTTTTTTTTTTCCTTTTCCCCAGCTTGTCGTGGATGAGTTATTTGATGTGGTGGAGCTTGTAATCTGGAACATTTCTGTAACGAGGTCAGGATGGTGTGAAACAACGTTGGTTTTCTTCAACGTGGAGACAGCCTTAATATGGCCTTCGTGATCGGCTGGGCTATAAACAATAAACAATTTATTTATTTTATAATTCTATCAATTAACTTATTTTAATATTTATCTATTTATTTATTTACTTCCCCCTAAGTGGAAGGGCTGATAGAACTTGGCCAATTGCAGTTGATTATATAAGATAAAGATACATCCTGAGAGAGCTTGCTTGCAATTATAACTTGGTGAAACATGTACTAAGGGCATGTGGGTGGGGATCACGGTTGGGGGTGGGGGTGGGTGGGGGGGTTGTCCCGGGCTGGTCATCCTGAGCCGGGTATGCATTGTTTGTAAAACTGAAAGATTCCCTGCAATGGGCTGGTCATCCTGAGCCGGGTATGCATTGTTTGTAAAACTGAAAGATTCCCTTGCAATGGGCTGGTCATCCTGAGCCGGGTATGCATTGTTTGTAAAAACTGAAAGATTCCCTTGCAATGGGCTGGTCATCCTGAGCCGGGTATGCATTGTTTGTAAAACTGAAAGATTCCCTTGCAATGGGCTGGTCATCCTGAGCCGGGTATGCATTGTTTGTAAAACTGAAAGATTCCCTTGCAATCATGTATGTATGCATATGTATGTGTGTATGCATCATGTATGTATATATTTTATTATATATAATATATTGTATTTGTATGTGTATATGCATGTCTTGTCTCTTCTGTTCACATAAGCTGCTTTTTTCATTGAGACGCACTGCCAGGCAACAGTCTCACCCGAATCAGTCTTTTTCTACGTTTTGTTTGTTAGTATTGTTGGTTGCTTGTTTGTTTGTCTGTTTGAGGGTTTCAAATTTTCATTGTACTTTTATGTGAAGTTTTGGATACAGTGTATTTTGTCTTTGAAAGAATGGTGATTTTTTGTTTTGTGCTTTTTTGTTACTGTGAGAGCTGTGTAATTTATGAGAGGTCAATGCTTATTGTTGCGCTTTTCGACTACCTATGCAGAGAAGTCTGGGAGTTGTACTTATGTGTACTTAAAAACTACAAATACAATATTCAATATGGATAGCTCGGTATCAATCATATCAGTAAACTGTCAAGGCCTAAATAATATGCAGAAAAGGAGAGATGTTTTTCATTTTTTGAAAAGTAAAAGACACTCTATATATTTTCTGCAAGATACCCATTTTGAGGAAAAAAAGGAACGATGCGTTCTCTCTGAATGGGGTTACCAAGGAGTTTTCTCAAGCCATGTATCTAATGCTAGAGGTGTTGCTATACTTTTTAATAACAATTTTGAATTTAAAATTAAAAAAGTTTGCCAAGATGTTGGGGGAATAGTGTAATGGCACTTGTAGAGATTAGACATAAGAACTTTCTATTTGTAAACATTTATGGCCCTAACAAAGATGACCCTGAATTTTATAGCGACTTGACAAATAAAATAAAAGAGTTTAATGTACCTAACGTTATAATTGGTGGAGATTTCAACTTAGTCCTTGATCCTACAAGAGATTATTCGAACTATAAAAATGTTAATAACCCAAAAGCAAAAGACATGGTAGATGATATGATTAACGATCTAGATTTAAATGATATATGGAGAGACTTAAATGAAGACTGTCATAGGTACACGTGGAGAAGGAATAACCCACTTCAACAAGCTAGACTTGATTTCTTTCTTATTTCTGACCAAGTAGTTTCCTTTGTTGATGACACAGATATTGAGTGTGGATACAGAACAGATCACTCAATGATTTTACTGAGATTGAAATTCGATGAAACAGTTAAACGCAGCACCCTTTGGAAGTTCAATTCCTCATTGTTAAAAGATAAAGCTTATTTAGACGAAATTAACAAAGAAATTAATAATGTTAAAGAAGAATATGCTCTTACTCCATACGCAAGAGAAGCAGTCGAGGCTATTCCACTGCCTGAATTACAGCTATCAATTCCCGATGATTTATTCCTAGATTTTTTACTAATGAAAATTAGATCCCGTACAATTTCGTATGCTACTATGAAGAAAAAGAAAATGAATGAAGAAGAGTTTAAACTACAGAAAGATCTACAACAGCTTGAGAGAAAAGAAGTGAAAAGTCAAGAGGATGTTAGAATTATAGGGACAAAAAAAGAAGAGTTGAAAGTTATACGGAGAAAAGAATAGAAGGAGTAATGTTAAGATCAAGGGCTAGGTGGATAGCTGAAGGCGAAAAGGTTAGTAGTTATTTCTGTAATCTGGAAAAAACGACATTTCGTAAGTAAAAGCATGGCCAAATTAACTGATAAGAGTGGCAATGTACTTAGCAATCAGAATGATATCATAAAAGAAGTTCAGAGTTTTTATGAACACTTGTATAAAAAAAAAACTGTTGAAAACTGTCAAATCAATGACCTTGTTCAAAACATCCCATGCTTAGATCCCACTGAAGCAAATGATCTAGAAGGTTTAATTACCATAGAAGAAGAAAGTCTTGCATTAAAAAACATGAAGAATAACAAAAGTCCTGGGACAGACGGCTTCACAGCTGAATTTTTAAAATGTTTTTGGGAAAAAAATTGGCCACTTTGTCGTTAGGGCGTTGAATGCTGGTTTCCTGAAAAAGGAACTTACTTGTGTTCAGAAAAGAGGAATAATAACATGTATACCTAAAGGAGATAAACCAAGAAATTTTACAAAAAATTGGAGGCCAATTTCATTATTAAATGTGGTTTACAAAATTGGATCATCCTGTATAGCTAACCGTTTAAAAAATGTGTTACCAAAACTTATAAATGAAGATCAGACTGGTTTCATCAAAGGTAGATATATTGGAGATAATTTAAGGCTTATTATGATATTATTGCCCATTTAGATGAAAATAAACTCCATGGGCTTTTGTTAAATATTGATTTTGAAAAAGCATTTGACTCACTTGACTGGAGTTTCATGTTTAAAGTGCTAAAAGCCTTTGGCTTCCAGAAGATATATGCAGATGGATTGAAACATTTTATAAGAACATCACATCTTCCGTTATTGTTAACGGCCAAGTTTCTGAATGGTTTAATGTTGAACGTGGATGTAGACAGGGCGACCCGCTTTCCCCTTATTTATTTATTCTATCTGTTGAAATATTGGGTATAATGATTCGTGAAAGTAAAGATATAGGTGGAATAGTGATTAATAACACTGAACATAAACTCTCTCAGTATGCAGATGATACAGAGTTTTTATTAACAGGTGACAAAAAGTCATTTGAAACTTGTATAAAGGTACTGGATATCTTTGGACGCAAATCAGGTTTACATATGAACTATGAAAAAACAAGTGCAACTTGGCTGGAAGTTATAAAAACTCCTCAGTTTGCTATATGAAACATTTAGATATAGAGTGGAACCCACCAAAATTCAAGATTTTAGGAATATGGTTTACAAATGATTTAAAAAATTGTGCAGAGATGAACTATGCAGATAAATTAGCAGACGTAAATCACTTATTCAGGATCTGGGTTAAAAGACAAATAACACCTCTGGGAAGAGTAGCAGTTTTGAAATCACTTATTCTGTCAAAGTTAACATATTTGTGGATTCTGTTGCCCAACCCACCTGACAACTTCTTTCAGTCCCTACAGAATTTGTGCTATAGATTTGTATGGAATAAAAAACACGATAAAATAAGTAGAAAAACAGCCCACAAAAGTGTTAAAAATGGTGGTCTTGGAATTCCAGAATTGAAATCTTTTGCTTCCTCATTAAAATTGACTTGGCTACAAAGAGTCATGAGAACAGATCATAAGTGGAAGACTACAGTAATGTTTAAATACCCATTCCTATGCGAACTTGACAAATACGGACCAGAAATCGTGTCAACATTTCCTGAATCAAATAGCTTCTGGACAGATGTTTTTAATGCATACAGATTATTGTTTTACAAATCTGAACCTAAGAACTCGGAGGAACTCCTTGCAGAACCAATATTTTTTAACTGTAGAATCAAAATAGGGAAAAAAGTAATTGGAGGCAAGACGTGGATTCATAAAGGAGTATTTTGCATAGGACATTTTATGTTGGAAGATGGACATTTCATGCGGTATGAAGAGTTTAAACATAAATATAATATAAATGTTAATTTTTTGACATTTGTTGGATGTAAATCCGCAATAAATGAGTATATAAGGTAACACAGGTATAAGGGTAAGTGATGATAACTACTTAAACATTTCTAAATGCTTTAAAATACTGACATCTGAAATCAAAGGTTCTAAAGTGTACTATGATATTTTTATTCAAGATCATACTCAACCAAATGTTGCAAATGGGACGAAAAACTAAACACTGAAAATGATTGGAAAAAAAGTCTTCCTATATGTCCATAAAATATCAGATGTAAAACTAAAATGGCTCCAACTGAAGATTATACATAGGTGTTTAGGAACAAATGTGATTTTGAAAAGAATGGGTGTAGTAACGAATGACAAATGTGATTTTTGTGATACGATAAAGGACAGCATAGCACATATGTTTTGGGAGTGTGATATTGTCCAACGGTTTTGGCAGACATCACCAATCTGTTGAATGATAAATGTCCAACAGTGTACAATCTTAGGATAACTGCACCACTGGCTATTCTTGGCTTTGATAAAAATATAACTATGACGACATCGTTTATTTTATATTAGTATTTGTGAAGCAATATCTGTACCAATGTAAAATGAATAAAAATCCACCAGTTCTTCAGGTTTTTTTGAACAAACTGAGCCACAGATATAAAACTGAAGAGTTCATAGCACGCAAAATTTTTTGTCATAACAAATTTATTTTGAAATGGCTCCCCTATAAACCATTGCTTACTATTTCAGACTAGAGACCGAGAGTTTCAACTAGCTTCCATGATATATGATAAGAGAGGGGGGAAAAATCCAAGTATACTGTATAGTAACAATATCAGGAGCCTTTGACCTCTCGTGTGTATACTGTATACTGTGTGTGTGTGTGTGTGTGTGTGTGTGTGGTGTGTGTGTGTGTGTGTGTGTGTATCTCACTGTATGTATATGTGTGCAGCCATTGTAACATGATTATCTAGTTAATATATAATGTTGAAAGGATCAGTTCTATACATGTTGAAAGAATTGTTGCTTCTATCATTACCTGTTATTGCTGCTGTCATTTCTACACTAAATTAATTAGCCCCTAAATGGGCCACCATAACTGCATAATTGACATGGCTGCTGTGTTTATTATTGCTTTTTCATTATATTTTCCCTTTATGTGATTATTTTTTATCAAAAATATTATTATTATCTTATTATTTTTTTTCTTGTTTTTATCTTTTATCCATGTTTGTCCTGTGTTTATGTTAAAAAAAAAAAAAACTTGAATAAAAAAGTTTGAAAAAAAATTAAAAAAAAATTGAAATCTGCAGTTAATTCATGGGTGCTGTGTGGCTTAAAAAACATTTCGTTTCCTATATCGGGAAAGCCTTCAGGAGGACAGTTCTGATATCAAAATTGGATTAACATGTGAGGTTTCAGAAGGGTGCCAATATACTATTACTAATTAGGATTGAGTGGGGAGGGTTTCAAGGAGAAATAGTAAGTTTTGAAAGTTTCAGAAGGTTGTTAATTTGAAATTAAAATTAAGATCTGAAAGGTTTCAGGAGAATGGAGCTCATTAAAAATAAGAATTAAGAACTAGCCAATTTTGTGGTATGTGCTGACATTGAAATTATACTCAGCTTTCGAGGATTCCTAAAGAAGGGCGTAATATCAAAATAAAGTTCAAGGTCTAAAAGGGTTTTGGAACGATGTTGGCATATTAAAATTAGAACTATGATTAAGAAGTTTTGGGAGAATGGTTCAAATTCCAAAATTGACATAAATTTGCAAGGTTTTGAAAGAAATGGTACAAATGTCAACATTGGGAAATAAGATTTGGATGGCTTTGAAACAAAGGTGATATGATCAAAACGGAAATTTTTTTTTCTAAAATTAGGGTTTAATCTAACATACTTACCGTGGCTCACTAATGCAATAAGCGGCAGCAATTTGCTATCCCTGCCTCGTATACAATAAAGTCCGTACGGACAAAAAACCCCTGAAAGGGCCTCGTGCTTGCGCATGCTCAGAAGCATCCTCTTTTCGGGTATATTAAACCCGGACTGAGAACTCCTAAAGGAACCAGGAAGGCGGGGAGGGTAGGGAGGGTCTCTGCGTGAGCCACGGAAAGTTGTTAGATTAAACGTAATTTTAGAAAAAAAATTTTCCCTTTTAATTCACATACTATACCGTGGCTCATAATGCAGAGTGCACTACCGGGAAAGGGAAAGGGTTCCTGGTTACCCCCTGGAGGAGCGAGAAGAGCCGGAGCGTTTTGGGCGGAGATGGGTGTTGCGCCACCACAGTGTTTGCGATGCCCTAGACCCATATCCGCAGACGAGAAACTTTCGCGCAGGTAGAATTGGATGAAGGTGCCAGGGGACCGCCAATATGCGGCATCAAAACACACTCTGGATGCTGGCATTATGAGCTACTGCCAGCGAAGACCCCCATCCCCTATCTCATGAGGTCTGGGTGAGAAAACACCAAATCCCTTCAGGTCTCGCGTACGCAGCTTTAATGACTTTCTCAGCCATCGAGGGGATTGAGAGCGCCTGATGTCCTCCTTATAACTTTCGTTGTAAGAGAGAAACAGGTGGCGCTGCTTGGAGCGAAAAAGGTTTCGTGCGTTTCCTATACTCCCGCAGCGCGCGCACCGGACAGAGAGTGCGGTCTTCGCCCGTTGGGGCGAGAATAGAAGTGAGAGGAAGAATGGAGATAGTCGGGGAAAAAGACCCTGGCAACTGGTTTTTTGCTAAAAATTCCGGGAGGAGGCGAAGAGGTATGGAGCCACCCGGTTCGGAGGCGCGTCCCCGGCAGGCCTAAGGGCGTGGACTTCACTGCAGCGCCTCCCTGAGGCCAGGGAAACGAGAAAAAGGCAGTTTTGAAGGAAAGGAATTTCAGAGAACACTCCCGGATGGGTTTCGTAAGGGGGGAGCCTGAGGGAGGAGGAGGACTAAGAAAAGATCCCACGCCGGGATACGACGGGGGCATCGGGCCTCCTGTGGGGCCGTCCTCTGACCAGACCCCGCAGAAGAGGGTCGCCCCCGAATGGGGGGGCCCCCCTAATGGCGGATAGTGGTGGAAATAGCGCCCGGGTGAACCCTTAACGAGGAGGCTGAAAGTTTTCTCTTGATGAAAGAAAGGCTGGGTAGTTCGCCAATTGGCATTGAAAAGGAGAATGAGGTGATACTGCGTGGCTGGAGCCCCAAGAGAGCCAGCCATTCCAGTGGACACTATAGACGCTTTGGGTGCTGACCTGGGGGCCCATGTTCCCGAGGCCTATTACTGCTGGGGAGGCGCCTCGTGCAGACAGCGCGTCCCGCCACAGTAGCCAGGCGTGAAGATGCAGCACGTTTGGATTGCCGTGTGGAATGCCTGACCGCGGCTGAAGCGGGACTTTGCCTTTAAGGCGAGGGGTTTATCGGAGGCACTTTGAGAAGGTTGTAACAGTTCCGGAAAACCACGTTTGGGGCCCGGCCAGCGTGGAGCCACAAGAATAAGCGTGGCTGCATCTTCCCTTGCCTTGGGAGAAACTTTTCCGAATGGGGAAGGGGGGGAAAGGCATAGCCGTCAGGCCGGACCAAGAGATGGACAGGGCGTCCACAGCCACGCTGCCGGATCCGGAATGGGGAGACATCAGCTGAAGACGGTGGTTGAAAGGGGGTGGCGAAAGGTCTACCTGGGGTTTTTGAAACCATACCGTCCAGAGAGGTTCCAGGATCGAGTGGAGGGAGAGTCCATTCTGAGGGAAGAACCATGTGCGACCTGCTGAGGGAGTCCGCGAGAATGTTGATCTTCCCGGGAAAACATGTTTGGCCGAGTTCCGGATTGATTGTGTCTCGACCAAAAGAAGAAGCTGTTCCGCCTCAGGGACAAGGGGTGAGAACGCGCCCCCCCCCCCCTGCTTGTTGATATAACACGCCCAGTCGTGTTGTCGGTGTTGAGGAAAATGGGGTTTCTCTTTGAGGAGGGAAGAAACCCCTTGAGGGCTTGGAACACGGCTTCCAGCTCTAGCCGATTGATATGCCAGGACCATCTCCGGGGACCATTGCCCGGAGGGCGTCAGAGAGCTGACGTGGGCACCCACCCGGATGGGACGCGTCCGTGAACAGGTCCCCCTGTGGAGAGGGGGGGAAGAGATGGGAACTCCCTGAGCTAGCCAGGACTGGGAGTGCCACTGGCCCACCGATGATTGGAACCACTGACGAGAGGGACGGGAAGGCCCCACGACTGCCTTTGCCTGAGACCAACGTTGCAAAAGAGGCGCTTGAAACCGGGTTTGTGCAGACGTCGAGGGGTACTAAGGGGGCCAAGGACTCCATCAGCCCCAGAAGAGAGGCCAGTTCCTGGCTGGCGCCTGATCAAGGAAAGGGGGGTGGGCCCAAGGGGTTTGCTGGAGGCGAACAGGCGCTGGGGGGTTGGGGAGAGACCAGCCAGTCGGTGGTGTGGAAGGACATCCCCAAAAAACTGAAACCGCTGCGACGGGGCGAGATCGGACTTCTCCTCGTTGCGAACAAATCCCAGCTGCTGACAGAGGTTTAAAACCTGTCGGGCTTGCTGGGAGCACAGAGTGTGGATGAGGCAAAAAGAAGCCAATCGTCTAGATAGGCCTTCAGACGAATTCCTTTCCCCCGAACATGCAAGCAAAGTTCCCGAGCCACCTTCGTGAAAACCAAGGGGCGGGCAAAGTCCAAAGGGAAGAGCCTGAACTAAAAAAACGCAGCTCTCCACACGAAGCGGAGGTACTTCCTGTCCCTTGGGTGGATCAAGAGAGGGAAAAGTACGCATCTTTCAAGTCAAATGGTACGCCCAGTCCCCGGGGATGCATGGCATCGCGGATTGACATGGGGGTTTCCATCCGAAAACGGAGGACGAAAAGAAACTGTTCAAGGGCGAGGAGATCTAAAACCGGGTCTCCACCCTCCAGAAGCTTTGGGAACCACGAAAATGCAGCCATTAAAACCCAGCGAGGAATGGAAAAGGACTTCCCCCGTGGCTCCCTTGGCTAACGCGAAAGGACCTCCTGGGCTAAGGCCTGAGAGGCCGCCAGGCCCCGAGGAGGAGCGAAAAGGGGGGGGGGGAAGGGAAAAGGGGTGAGAGGAGCCTTCACTGCACTCCAAGGAAGACGAAACCCGACCTGATCACCCCCAGAGCCCAAGGGCTTGGGGGGAAGCCGCTCCCCGGCACTGAGGTGCCTGGACAGACTGCCACAGGCCGCCCTGGGGTGAAGTGCCCCGGTGGGGGCAAGTCATTGGGGGTGGGCTGTCTGAGGCGTGGGAGCTTTTTGGACCCGCGGCCCAGCCTGAGGCCGACCCTGTGGGTTGCCTGCCTCGGGTCCCCGGCACAGCTTTATTTTTTTGTCCCATTCGAGACAGTTATAGGGCCCCAACAAACAAGCCTTACACATTTCGACCCAAATTTTTTTTGTTGTAGTCCAAGCAGAGGCATGTATAAACTTGTGTACTAGTTAACTAGGGAAAATTAAGGTTTCCCCGAAAGTGATGACGTCATTCTTGCACAATTGTGTGTGTGTGTTGTCATTGTTTGAATTCGCTGCCTCTTGTGTACAAACTTTCATGCCGTATCTACATTATCTACAGGAAAATAACCTAGTCGAGTTTGGTATTAAAGAATTGTCGGGAATTCGCCCAAATTTAGTCATCTCAAGAACACAGGGTATATTACATTTTTCATGACAACCATGATTATCAAATAAGGCCCCATTTGTAATGGCCGCTCATCAATGCCGAACACATTGCTGCCAGACCAGCTGTACACAGATGACATTCAGTTGGTCGGTTACAGCACGGTTAGCTGGCTGGTGGGGAGCAGCCTGCAGAAAACACCCCTTTCCTTGACCTGCATTCACGGCTTGGCCTCTGCGTGTGGGAGAGCTGTAAACCCCTGCCTTCAGAATAAGTGGCTTGCTCTGAACAGCCGTGCGGGGTTTCCAATGGGCGTCGTCCCTTGGGTTGAGAGGGGCCGGTGATGAGAAAGGCGCTGGGCCTTGCGTTTTGAACCCGGGGGGGGGGGGGGGGGGGAGGGGGGCCTGATTGAAAGGCGAGGTCACGCCTAATCTCGGCCTGGCTCTTAATGGTAGCCTGTAGTGATTCCCAAACAGAGGCCCTGACTTGGGTGGCAAGGCTCTGAGGGAGGCGCGGGCAGAGGGAGAACGGGCCCAGAAGATGCCAAAAGGACCCCATCTTCCTCGCTAGGGACTGAGGTTTAGATGGAGCCTAGCGAAAAGGCCCCCGCTGAATACTTAAGCCCCTTTAGCCATTGACTGAATACAGGCTACCACCGCAGCTGGGTCGCGGATTGGCGATGGTGAAGGAATCTGAATCAGGATCCTTAAGGGCAGACACTAGTCCCCTAGAAAAGAATCATAACTGAGATAGCCTCCAAACCCTCCTCGCCGCCTCTTCCCCCTCGGCAAGGCAGCGCTCTGAGAGGGATTTCCTGCCTAGCGAGTGATTTTGACCTCTCCCGGACCAGGAGGAGGTCCTCCTGGGAGAGGGGGAGAGAGGCTTCTGGGATAGTGTCATTTGCTTAGAAGGCTTTCTTGGCAAATGGAAGCTTCTGGCTTGAGGAACTTCCCGCACGCCAGCGCATAGGGAAATCGGGGACAGAACGGGCATGGGGTCCTGTGCCTCCGTGCCCTGACTCTTATTTGGGCCTCCTCATGCAATCGGCCACCATGCCGACTCCTTTAGAGAGAGGAGGGCCTAGTGCCAATGGGCGAGATCCAGGGCGAGTTCCGCTGCCGAAGGGCAGGGGGTCTTTACCTCCTGAGAGGATGACCGCCTCCCGGAACAAGGGAAGCCAGAAAAGCCCCGAGTCTGGAAGGAATAAGAACCCGGGGGACTGGTCCTTTTCCTCTGACTCGAATCCCCCCGGTCGGATTTCCCCAGACCGATGGGGTGGCCGCCCTTGGCGAAGCGGTGGGCGGCGGGGAAAGCCCGAGTGGCCTTTTGGGATGGCTGATTCCCCAGACATTTCCGGGAGAGGGATCAGTCCCGGGGGGGGCGAGGGGGCCCGGGAGGGAGAGGCCTGCACTGGTGGAGGGCTGGGCATAAAACCCGGCCACCGGGAAAACCCGGGCCGGGGGCGTGGAAGCCCATGGTCGGGGGATATTGCCATTGGGCCCATGGCGCCCAAGGCAAAGGGCCCTGACCCATGATAGGGGGGGGGGCCCGGAATGTGGTGCTGGCCCAACCCGAAAGTGGGGGGCCTAATGCGCCGGTCCCTGAGGGGGCTCGGGGAAAGAGGGCGAAACCCCGGGTGGTCTGCCCAAAAGGAGAGGCAGAAATGAGGCGGGGGAAGGGAAACAACGGGGGCGAGCAAGATTCAAGCCCTTGAGCAGGAGTGCTTCCCTTTGGGGTCGCTACGAGCGAAAGGGGGAGGGTGACGAAGTCTACGTCATTGCCGGCGCCTCCGTAGAGGGCCGTGCATCTTCGATTCTGCCATGGGAATGAACTGTGCGCAGTAGAACCGCAGCTGAACTGGACACCGGATGCACTAACGGGTGCGACAGAACCGCAGCGGGGTCGTCACGTTATGGGGCAAAGGGGCGGGATCGGCAGAACCGCAGTGAGCGATCACCGCCACAAAATATGGGTTGCGGAGAAAGCGCTCGCTGTCAACAACAAAAGAACCGCAGCTGAGTTGAAGTGAACCCTTGGGAGAAAGTGACGCTGAAGGGAGAGGAGGTTTTGGCGGAGCTATAGACAAAAAAGCCTGAGCCCGCTGGCGAGATACGGGGAAACGAAAGACGAACCTTCTTAATTCTCGCCTTACCACCCCAAACGCTTCAGTACGTTTCTCCCTTAAGTGAAAAAAATAAGCAAGGACACCAACGAACAGCAACAACAATCGATCGATTTCGAGAAAAGTCAAAAAAATACTTAGCTGCTCGTGAATACGTGGCTTAACAGGAAAATGGGGTGCCGAGAAAGAGGATGCTTCTGAGCATGCGCAAGGCACGAGGCCCTTTCAGGGGTTTTGTTGTCCGTACGGATTTATTGTATACGAGGCAGGGGTAGCAAATTGCTGCGCTTATTGCATTAGTGAGCACGGTATGTATGTGTAATTAAATTAGAGTTAAGATCAGGTTTTGGGGAGAAACAGTGTTAATGATATCAACTGAAATTGTGGATTAGGTTTGGCAAGAAAGGGGACAGTAAGCGAGTCGAAGTGGTGAATTAAAAAGAAGTTAGGGAATAGGCTTTTGGAATGGTTTGAACAATTGCAAACCCGTATCTGCTTGTATTTTTGGTTCCTCTTATCCCTCTTTCTTCCGAGTGAGTTGGTATCCTTGACCTCATTTTTGCCACACACATTTATGTGAATAGCAAGAGCTTTATGAAAAACTTCAATCTGGATTGATACAGACAAACTATTCATCTTTCTCATTCCTTTTAAACTTATCTCTCATTCCTTTCAAAACATATTAAAACATATGCAAATAGGAAACTGTTACTTAGAAAAAAATGTTAGAAAATATTGGATGCTAGGAAAAAAGGTAGGACAAATCCTTACATAAGCAGCTATCTACCCCACCACACACACACTCACACACACACAGAGTACTTATGAACAAAAAAAAAGAAGCAATGGCATTTCAAAACAGCGGAAAATATTTTGATCGAAAGGCATACAATGACTTCCCCCCTGACACTATAAAAAATTAGATGTAATGTTAATGGATAGTTCTTCAGAGCACACAATAAAGGACATTACAGTTAATGTTAAGCAACTAAAACAGATCAAATGGGAAAAATTTTTTTTAGCTCCCGCAATCCAGTTTCCTCTTAACTTTAGCATTCTCACAACTACTGAAATGAAACATGGATGCCTGTATGCTTGTTTTACTTTTCTGATTGTCACAAACACTTCAATAAATCATATTCTCCATCAATTACTCATGTCACAAGCCAACAAAATCCAGAGAAAACTAGTGCCCTGCAAAACTGGCCTGAGCAGTTTATTGTACACTGAAACTCCACTGTTTCCCCCAGTGTCCTACCTCAGCCAGGAAGTCCTGTGCGGGGGCTGGTACTGGTGGGGCTATCTTTTCCTGCAGTGCTTGTCTGCTGCCTGGATGTGCCAGGCCTCCACTCTTCTGACCAGTTGGTGCTGGTGGTCTGAGTAAATGAGTGATCATTTAAGACACAAAACACTCCTTCTATGAGGGGTACTGCTGTTGATATAGTTTACAAACAAAAGAGGATAATTTTCTGAACCTGAAATAATGCTTTAAAACCATTAAAAATGACCATTGTGTGTGTTGCTTTTTCCCCCCCATCTACGTCTCAGTGAGCATAAGAATGATGTGTTCTATACACGCCTCTCTAACTATCCTTGCTAGCGCAAAAAAATGAACACTGTATGTAATATTAACATTCTGAGCCATCTGGAGAGTAAATGATGATTCTTACTTTCCTAGCTCTAAGGTTTAAAAAAGAAAATGAAAAAATAAGTACAAAGCAAAAACAAACAAACAATACACTCACACACACCACACACACAGAGTACTTTGTGCCCAGGTTAATCCTTAACGAGACAATCTGGATTTCAGGTAAACATTAGTAACATTTAATGTGCTCTGAAGCTTATCTAAACTACGACTAGATTACAGCCAATCTTTAAGCACAGCTTATCTCAAATTCTATGATTTGGCTTGTGGTAGTTTGGCTAATACTGTTAAATCAAAACAAACAAACGAACAAAAACAGACCTAGCAACCTAAAATTGATCTCTCTCTGTGGACTGCATTGTTGACTGCGATTTATTAAATCTGAAAGTGGCTGTATATGGGGAAGCCAGAATGAGCCATGGAGGAACAATAACACTAGAGGGCATTGAAGATTTGACAGCAGAAAAAAATAACTCCCCCCCCCCCAAAAAGTAACAGTGTTTTACATTTAAACTAACTTCAGAGTCTAAGAAGCAAATAAAAAAAAAAATATCTGGATACTGTTTTTTGTTGTTGACATCTTCCATGCCCAGAGCTACTAACTCCCCTTAAGCAATCAGTCACAGTTACTGCTAATTTCAGTAGGTTTCTCCACAATTCGCTACATTAGAGCCACACCAGATTACCTCCAAATTTTGGGTTTTGGGTTTTTTGGTGCATTGTGTGTCTTTTCATGGTCTTATCAAGAGCTCCAAACCTGGTGATGTGATGTTGCATAATAGCAGAGATAAAGCGAAAAAACACTTGTGGCACAGAGCAAGATTACCTATGTGTTTGGAGCAACAGCGGAACATCCGGCTTTAACCAACTGTGCTGAGAAAGAGGATATGTTAACCCTCTTAACAGTAGAGCGCCCGCTAGCGCCCGGCCGGAAGTCACACAGCCAAAACGCTGAGCGCCCGCCAGCGCCCGGTAAAACACGTGGCAACAATGGGCGCCGCCATATTTCTCGTAGAAAAGGAAGTCTCGCGAGAACGTGACTTCCTTCTTCCTGTGGCCATCTACTTCCGTTTGCAAAAAACCGCGAGTCAATACGTGCCGTAGTTCTCGAGTTACGAATTTTTAAAGTTTTGTGGTCGAAATGCTGTTTTTTCGCCATCGCTAACATTGATTTCTGCCGTTCTATAACGAGATCTAGTGATGAAGATACTGTGATTTGTAGGATTTAGGGCATAACACTTAGTGAAAGTGCTGGTAATGAAGCTTAGAGTGACCTAGATTTCGACTGGGATGATGTTTCAGGTAGGCCCTATGATTCGGAAGAAAGTTCTGAAGAAGATTCTTTTTTTTTTTTTCCCCGAGTAAATGGCTCATGTGATATTCTTCAAACTTATGATGTAGCAACATATATATTCGTAGGACTTTTAAAAATTATTTTCATTTGACTATTTCCTTTCCTCTCTTTTAAATTAATTTTTTAATTGGGTAACCATGTTCAAATTACGGAGTTACTTACCTTGCCGACGGTTTTTCGGCGTAACTAAGCTAAGGTAAGTGCATGCAAAAGAGGGTTAAGGAAAGGAAGGGAGGGTAGGCTACCTCTGTACACTTGGCTGATACTCTTCCCTGCTGTGAAAGATGCTGGCAGCAGGAGAGGGAAAACGTCTGCCTTCCTCATTACACTGATTTATGGCCTGCTCTGCCATGTGGGAGGGGAGAGGCTAGGACGGTCAGATAAAGAGCGCGCTACACCAGGCTTACTACTGGAAGTCTGGTTTGCTCCAAATTATGAAGAGCCCTGCGAGGCAGTTTTCAAGCAAGGAATGACTATTTTTTGTAAATGTGTGTTTTTATGTTTTCTGTTGAATACTATTTGATGCTGCTAACAGCACTTATACATTACAACTTGAACTTGAACCATTGTGAGTTATGTGACTATAGAAGTACTCGTGTGACTTCTGCCATTGTTTAAAAACTTCAAGTGGGCATTTCTCAAATCTGCCATTTTGGAGATGAACCGGTGTGCCTCTGAAGTAGCGAATTTTAGTTACATTTCGAGTCACGCTCTCTCCCTCTCTCTCTCACACACACACATACAAACACACACACTAGAAGAGCTTTCTTGAGTTGTCAGCTGCTGATTATTCATCATGTTCCACCAACAAAATGGTATTAAGTACTTCTGTTCACATTCAGATCTGTGAATCTGATGGCAAAAGACGGCAAGATGAAAGGCAGAGGTACAGTCAATAAGCACGTCTTTGGGCAACAGCCTTCACTGTGTCAAATCCACAAAGGCAGCTCAGCGAAAAAAATCATAGAGGCGAACTTCGCACCAAGCATGGACAGCTGTGGAACCCATGCTGCTCGGAAACTTTATCCAGTGCTTGGTTTGAACAGGAGGTTTGACGCCTTTGAAGAAGATTCCTGTTCTTCACAAATTAATCCTGCTGGTAATTTTAAAGACTGGTATAGCTCTGTAGCACACAGTAAGTTCATTTGTAAGCCGTGAATGATTCATGGCAGCTGGAAGCTCTGCATGTCCCACCAGTGACATTACCCCCATGCCACTCATTCAATTTTCCCCATACATAGCTTCACTCAAGTTCTTCCTGTCACAGGCTCAACACTGACAGTCCACGCTGAGCAATCAATATCAGGTTTTCATGAGATAACCAACCAAAATAGAATGTCCTGTAACTAAATCACCTTCAGTGTAACATATGCAAGGCATCACGTCCTTGTTCTAATCCAATATACACAGGACACTACCTACTCTGATGACAATTGCTTAGTTGCAGAGCTAGCCTGAGACCCTTCCATTTTGTTCCCCCTGCCCTACCAAAGGGCACCTGTATGTCCTTTCAGTGATGCGGGCACCAAAAATCTTTATACACACTTTCCTTAATTGAATCAGAGGAAATGAAAACTGTGGTCACCATATGAGCATGCCAAAAAGTGCCACAAAATCTGACATGACAATGCTTTTTTAAGTTTTGGAAATAAATTTGATAAGCCCTTGCCCACTGACAAAATTAACAGTAAGGATATGGGCGTACATAAATGTTTTTTGTTTTTTTTGTTTATATTCATTAATTTTCTTTTTTATGATGCATCTCGCAACAGCACTTGAAATCCTCCCTCATCACCACGTTAAGCAGAGAAAGTGAAAGCATGAGGTAGTACCTATTTTCCTGCAGAGGTGCATTTTCATCACAGAAGATTGGTACCCCTCCTCCAGATTGGCCAGCTTTCTGCTCTGTCTCATCAAAAACCACAATGGGATTGACGTTTGTAGGCTGCTGGACAGCATCTAAAACAAAAAAGAAATAAATCACTTGGTTGTTTGATTCTGGTCAACAATTTCTGTTTATTTTTACTCTCAGCAAAGTTCCAAAACGCATTTTCAATTATGAATGTTATGACTGAAACAAGAACAGATCTTAGGATCTGCCAAGCTTTTCACAATATAACATTTTGAAAAAAAAAGAAATGGAGGTATTGAAGTGGTTTCCTCATTGAACCCTTGTTCATTTATACTGTCAAAGAGGAAATCACTTCAATACCTCCTGTTTTTTCTTTCAAAATATTACATTTTGTGTGCAACAGAGGCATCAAGTTTGTATTCATTTGTTTTCATGTAGTGATTACAGATCTTCAGTTTAAGATATTTCAAATTTAAAGTTACTCTTGAAATCTAATAATCACAACATGACCGAGAGAAAAACAGAAAGCATCGTCAGGCAGGCCAACTTCCTGATAATAAAAAAAAAAGAGGAACAAATTTTGACTCTAGCAGGGAGGAGTGGAATGTGCATCACAAGGTGGGAAAACTATCAACAGGCAGCACTCTAGAGCACCAGTTTCACATCATAAAATAACAGATTTGCTGCTTTCAATTCTATCTTTAACAACTTTTCATTCAGATTTTGTATTGTCGGCAAAAAAAAAAAAAATCAGGGGATTGGGGCAACAGTCTGAAGATGTCCAGCAGCAAGAGAAATCAGCTGAAAAGAGGACAACATATGATATTCAGAAATCTGTGAGGGACGTAATGTGTTTTTAGAACTCGCGTACAGCGAGAGTGATCCTGCCATTTTCAAAGGACAAATACAATTTAACCCCATTAATTAGCTTAACAGCTCAGAGAGAGAGAGAGAGAGAGAGAAAGTCAAAGCGCTGGTGTGAAACGATGTGATTGTAAGCAACCAGCATATATCCTGATTGTTATTCTGCCATGCACTTCTGGAAATATTTGACTTTCTAGATTTATTTGCTTGGCCTATAAACTGAGAAAAGGTAATGTTATTTGGTATGGAAGGACATGCATTACCATTTACTGACAGCTATTACAAGGAAGCCCTACCCACCTGTCATTTCAGTTTCCTCTTGATTCCAGGCAGCAATTCGTTCACAGTCTAATGTGGCATTGTACATGCCTTGTACCATCTGCAATGCTTCCTTCATGTTGATTGTCGGAGATGCACTTGTCAGACTCTGTGTATAAATTTTTTTTTTTTTTTAGTTTTTGTATCTTAAATCACATTTCAAGCTTCCACACAATAATCACAATAATTCATTCATTTATTTACACACTAAGAGATAAATTATCAATGTTTGCTACATGGAAAAAAATATGTTAGTAAATGGAGTCCAAAACTATTGTATGACATCATGTCTGTCCACTTGCAAAATTAATTCTGAGCTGCAGTTGATTTACACATATTTAATGTTTCTATCCTTTCTTGCTTTTGTGATAACTGTTGCACCTGACAAAATTTCTCTTCTTGGAGATGCTTTTATCTGATCACCGATTAACAATCCACCCTACACAAACAACAAGCATGAGTTTTCCGGTTACTAACGAATATGAAAAACAGTGTTATTCATTACTGCTACAGGCAGAACTCATAAAATTGAAACTGCTCATGAAATTAAGACTGAATGTGTTGTGCAAGATTGAATGTTAATAACTAGCATTCCAACATGGTCTTTATATCCTTCATCACACTACAAAGGCATAAAGCTCCTCCAGTTGCTATTATTTCATTAGGCAATACATTGTTTCAAGTCTCACCTTAATAACTTCAAAGAGAAACCACTCAGACCTAGGCTTTTATTCTGTACGAGAGGATTCAAACAAAATACACTCTATCTTAGGCCTTTGTATTGTGTGAGAAGATTCAGCTACCAATCACTCAATCTCAAGCCTTTGCTGCTTAATTGAAGATTCACTCACTCATCAGTCTAAAATCATGTCCTGTAAGTGAAAACTTCGTTACAAACCAGTCTCAGGCCTTTGCACTGTACACGACAATCATAACGCAAGCCATTCAAAATGAGAGAATTAAAAGCCAACTGCTAGGGCATCTGCCCTACAAGTTATGTTCTTCTCATTGCCTTAAATGTCATGGTAACAGTCATACTTTGTAAGCAAAAGTCTGCTCTTAGAGCCAGAGAGATGTTACAGTCAGGCATACCTTGCATGTTTGATTCTTTTCTACCAGCTTCTGAGATTTTATTATACTAAATTATTCCAAATTGACTCAAACACTTTCCCAGAGAGAGAGAGAGAGAGAGAGAGAAAGAGAGAGAGAGAGAAAGAGAGAGAGAGAAAAAGCGAGAGAGAGAGAGAGAGAGAGAGAGAGAGAGAGAGAGACAGACAGAGAGAGAAAGGGATGGTGGTGGAGGGAGGAAGAATAAACGGGAGAGGGAGAGAGTCAGATGAAGGAGGCCAGTAAAGCTGTTACATGTTTGGAAGAGTTGCCATCCGGGGTGGGCCCATCTGACTGCAGTGGGTGGTGCTGTGGTCCACCACTGCCAGTCGACACACTGGTTTCCAAGGTCAAGGGCGTTCTGTGACTGGAGTTTAAACAGCTGTTCTGGAGCCCACTGCCCAACACAGCAGGAGCTGGTGGCACCTGGCTGCGCATACTGGAGTCAGCGGAGGAGGAGGAGGAGAAAGAGGCGGAGGAGGGAGCAGAAAGCTGAGGGTTACCGAGGCTAGCTGATGATGGCTCTGAAGTTACAGGAGCATTAGCACTAAAACTAGCAGAGGAAGGGGCAGAAGACAGGGCACTATTAAAGCTGGCTGAGGATGGTGCCAAAGGTTGAGAAGCACCAAAGACAGGAGTGTTCTGAGCTGACGGGCACTGATAGCCGCTTGCCATGGGCATAGGACTGGGCTGTACACCAGAATTCTCTCTGGATGACAACTGCATTTGTCTGTAACACAGTCAAACAGTCAGTAAACGATAACTTGTTTCAAATTTAATTTTCCATCATAAGACATAAGAGGCAAAGTTTGTCCATGCACAGGTAATTTGATTACACATGTGGAACATATACAAAGGTGATAGGTTGTAATGAAAGAAGCATGAATGGCTTTTTTGTTCTTGTTTACTAAGAATCAGAAACATGAAGCTGTGCTCATCAGGTCCAAAGCTTGTAGGAAAAGGAGACAGTTTTAGGCCAGATATGACGTTTGATCACGAAGGAAATAAAAAGACATGTAAATCTCAGAACAACAGGTGTATTTTTCTGGAAAGAAACTAAGACTTTTAACCGCACACCTCCTATATGTCTAGATATTGAATTTTAATTTGCAGTTTCCATGATGCAAAATTCTACCATCCATCAGGTAATGGAAGTGGCATGGATGAATAAAAAAAACAACACAATACTTCAGCACAATTCTCCAGAGCAAATGATAAAGAATAGATAATTCAAGATGTGAACAGAATGACAGCAAAACTCACCTCTGAATTTCAATCAATTGTCTGTGTTCCACTCTCATGCTTTCAAGATCTTTCTTGAACTGCTCACGAATCAATCGCATTTCATTCAGCTGTTCCGCCAGCCTCTTCTGCTCCTCTACAACAAAGTGGGGATCAACTGTGCAACTGAAGCACTTTTACTTGGTTACACTGAACAAAGAAGAAAATAACTGTCTGCTGAAATCATTCATATTTGTGAATAGAAAGTATGTGTACAATCATGTGTATGATACATCATAAAGAAGGTTTTCTGTTGCATTCTGATCAGAATTACAACAGATTTTGAAAGAAAAATGTATCACTGATGAGGACTGACTGTCATTCAGTTTTGAATTTTTCTTGTTTGGTACATGTGGAATGAGGCATTTCTAATGTAATAGTATGGCACGCTCTTTTTTTTCTGTTTGAATCCAATGTGTAGCATCAACCGAATAAAACCAGCATAAAAATATCTTTTTTCCTGTAAACTGAAACATGTATCTAAAGAAATAAGAGAGTGAGAGAGGAGGGAGAGAGAGAGAGAGAGAGAGAGAGAGAGAGAGAGAGAGAGAGAGAGAGAGAGAGAGAGAGAGAGAAGACTATAATTTTAACTGAATTGGTATGTGTCCGTTGGAAACTAACATCTAACATTTAACTATTCTAGGTTCAATTAACTTGAGTCACTACAAACAAGGAAAATGTTTGGAACTCAGATCTTGACCATGAGACAAAATAATGAGGCAAATACCATTTTTGTTTGACATGAAGCTGAAAAACATGCAGAAAATGAATATGGAAATGTGGGATTCTGCCTAAATATCGTGGCGCACATCAAGACAAAAACTACAACAAAAAGAAATAAAAACAAACGCACATCAAATTTCTTGATTTTTCTTTTTCCATCAGTAATTAATGCTGCTGAAGTAAGGCTCCAAGAGTTTTTTAAAAAAAAAAGTACTGCTCTGCAAAAACAAAAAGAAATAAAAACGCATATTAAATTTCTCTTTTCTTTTTCTATCGGCAAATAATGCTACTGAAGTAAGGCTCCAAGAGTTTAAAAAAAAAAAAGCAAAAAATAAAAATAAAAAAAAAGCACTGCTCTGCAAGAAGAAATGTGTCCTGTCATACATACAATCCAGTGTGGGCCTAATGAACACTCAGCTGCACCGGAAGCAAGCAAATCTCAGATCCACAGAATCTCCACCGAGAGCTTACATGGAATCTGACTGCTTGTATTTCTGTAGAGATGATAAAACTAGATACTGTGTGCAACATACACTCAGCACTGGTAAAGCAAACCTCACCAACAGAAGATATGTGCCTGTCAAACTTTCATAGAAACCCCCACTTTGACAGGAACAATGAATAAAGGAAGAAAAAGGACAGGATTAGAAGTGACATACTATGGTAACACACTAAGGTTTAACACTAAGAAATCTGTTGTGACAATGACGTCATTCAGTACAATTTACATTGAATTACAGAGAAAAAAAAAACCCACACACATACACAACAATACTACAAACCTTCTTGCTGCTGCCTTTTCTTCTTCTCAAAGTACTTGAGGCTTCGGAGCTCTTCAAAGGAGAACTCCTGTGTACCACAATAAATCTTTTCTTTGCAGTACATTGGGCGCTCATCACGGGAAGCAACATTGCGAATGGGATCCAGCAAGTGCCCTGGCTTCTCTGCTTTTCTTGCGCTAAGTACATGACTGTCAACCAGAGCGGCATTGGTACTGTAAAAGAAATGGTAACGAAACTGAAGAAAAACACAACTATTCACCATTGTGACATATGTATAATGAATACATTCCACCATGTGTGTCATTGGCCTGTCCCCCCCTCCCCCCCCCCTTCAGAGAGTCAGTTGGCATCCAAATTAAGATTTAAACAAAAACACAAACAAACAAATGCACACCTCAAAAGCAAATGATTTACTCATACTGGAAATCTAAGGGAAGAACTGACTAGGATAGCATATCTTGACAGATTAACTTGGTTATCAAAAATAATGTAACCTTTATTTCTATTATTGGAACACCAAGACGGGTCTGGATATAATTTTTTTTTTTTTTTGAAGCAAAAAAGTTATTCTATTTTGACAGAAACTAACTGCATGAATCAAACAACAATAAGTCAGGTGCAACTACAATAAACAATCCAACATCCCACAACAGCATGGAAGTGTCTTAACTTTACACAAATGCAGATAATACACTACAGCAAATATTCCAAGTTTTAGCAAGTCATGATACATAGCCCAGCTGAAAATATGGATACCATCATGCTGGGATTTATCACAAGGAATTCAATTTTTTTTTTAAAAATCAAAGCATTCACTAAAAAGAACAATCATCTCACACTGTTTCTGTTTATTCAGCAACTTTGTTCCTCACTAAACCTAAACGATGTATGTCTTCAAAACTTGGTGAGAGCGAGAGGGGATAGGAATGGGGCTTAGAGGGGGAGGGACAGACGAAGTATAGGGCAAAATGAGTAAGTGTTTGTATCCTCTCATCAGTTCATATTTTTCATACTCTGATGCCACATATGTTAGCATACTGTTCACGTTAGGAGACCTATCTTTGTGACATTCAGCATCATTACCATCAACAGCATCATAAGAGTCCAAAGCTAGATGGAATACACACCAGACTTCAATCCTACACGCTATCAACTCTGCCTGGCACCGTTATGTAAACATTGATTTGTTGACAGTGCAGCAGGGTTCTCAATACAAATAATTATCACAGCATTCTGGAGACTTGGTCCCTTTCTCACACTGTTCAGCATGTTGTCTCACACTGTTCAGCATGTTGTTTCACAGTGTTCAGCATGTTGTTTCACAGTGTTCAGCATGTTGTTTCACAGTTGTTTCAGTGTTCAGCATGTTGTTTCACAGTGTTCAGCATGTTGTTTCACAGGCATTTCTCAGCTATTCCAATAGCAACTTTTCTTCTCATTAATTAGTCAACCGATCAATTTTATTCAGCTTTTTGCCAAATTGTAGGCCCCTCACTCCTTGCATCAGTGTGTGTGTGTGTATGAGTGTGTGATGAGTGTGTATGAGCGAGTGCTCATACATGCACGTCTGAATGTCTCTCTCAATTTGATCATGCATATAACAGATCACACACAACAATGCTGTGATTACTGCAAACTCAAAACATGGTTCATAATGTCTAAAAGTGGATAACAAACTACACTTTAGGGACAATACTCTTTTCTTCCTTATAGCACACACTCTGGCAGCATTATTCATTGGAACTATCAACTATCTGTTTTACTTTCAGGTCAGATTTTCATGTTCATCTCAGTGTGGCAAATGCTGAAGTGGAAGATCTGAATAAGTTCAGCAAATTGAGAGGACAATGATGCCCCAAAACTGTAGATTCAAAACCATTCTGTTTTGAAATACTATCATTTTAACATTACTGTCAACTTTTATGATTCTACTATAGAATACAAACAGAAATTAACCAAATATATAATTATGCCTTTTTTTCACTTGACCTGTTAACTTTTGACAGTGAATCTGGTTTGCAATGTGCACTGAGACTGCACAATAACAGGAACGTCCACAATACATGTCTACAATGTTTACATTTCCCAAACCCCATCCACCTCCATCCCAAAACCCCAATCCATGCACCAGGTCTGACTATTATGTGTTTCTATGAACACATGCAACAAGCAATATAAAAAATAGTGATCACAGTTCTCATGTTCAATGAACACATAAAACTGAAAGCACTTACTGATGTTGCTGCTCAGTATTTTCATCTTCGTGGATTTGGAATGCTTGTTTTGCTGGTGTTGCTGCAGCTGCAACAACTTCTTTTCGTTGATGGGCCTAAGAACAGATTATATGAAACATCAGTCATTGAATTTTTACAGAAAATTCATGAATCAGAAACACAAATGGATGTAGGCGTCTAAACTAATCACAATTACATCTTCGCAATACTTTTTTCTAATATTTCACACAGCAAATGAAAGGCAGGTGTTCATGAAATTACTGACAGGATGAATCCACACTGATAGCTGCTAACATTATGTCAGTGTCACAGATCATGTATGTGAAGGCAAATCATATCCAAATTTGAGAATCATGACAGGAAAATTCTTTCTGAGCTATGATAATGAAAGCCAAGTTGAAGAAAGAGAAATGCAAACATTCAGAGTATTCATTTGGTTATCTCCCACTATGGGAGAGAAGCAAACTTGCATTTAAGATGATAAATAATACTGGTATAATGTAGATAGTAACTTATTTTCATGACTCTTTCCTTATGAACTTACAAAACAAATGCAAGGAAGAGTCTGTGTATATATATTTGTGCTGTATACAGGAATCACCTGGACATCAACAACAACAACAAAACATCACAGACACAGATACACACACACACACACACACAAACCAGACCATTTCACCCAAACTTACTCTTGCTTTGGTCCACACCCCAGGGGCCTGTTCATTTTCACGATTGAACTGTTCCTTCACTGGCAAAGTCTTCTGTTGCCCAGTCTGGTGCAGCATTGAAGCAACTGGAGCATTTTCATCCTGAAATACCTGGAACCCAGTACCCGTCTGTTGTTTGGGGGCTGGAACTGAAGATGCCAGCGCACGATGATTCCCTGCAAACCAGTGCGCATTTCTCTAAATTGCTTAATTAAGTAACACGGAATAATCAAAATTAAAATCCATGTCCAGTCAAAAGTGGAAAAGAAATCAACGTCAGCTTTTCACAACAGTGAACATTTTCTGTAGAATAGCATGCTTCCTTGTACATCTGTCAAACGAAAATAATGTGCGCCATGAATCATCAGCTATCAACTGCTCCTTTTAGAACAGTATAAAGCTTTCGTATGAAACCTATATATTCTACTCTATATAATAATAAAACTATCATACTATGGTGATATTACCTAGCTTTGCTGTTCCAGTCCTTGTGGCACCTACACGGTTCTTCTTATCTGCCCTCAGTCCACCCAACACAGTTCTCTGCTCCTCCCAAGCCTGTCTCTCATCTTCCTCCTCTCTTGGCTGCAGGAGAAGGCCCCTGGCCACACGCATCTGAAACTCACTGTAAAGTGTATCTACAGATTAGTCAGTGCTCAAAACCAGAAATACAAAACTTGCTATCCTAAAAATGCTATTAGTGTGTTCCTGCTATCCTAAAAATGCTATTAGTGTGTTCTTTCATTAAACTGATAGTACTTTTTAAAAAGATCTGCACTCTCAAGGGATGGCAGGTGATGCTGAAGCCGCAAGAACCAGCAACATTTGCTGAAATCAGTCACGCAGTATCTGCAGTGATAAATCATTTTTATAGTGCAAAAGCGCTGATTTTAAGCAAGTGGTTTTACCTGGGAGAGGCGGGATAACTAAATATTTTACCTGCTCAGATCTGAAACAAGTCCTATCCTGAAGCATTCTAGCCACAGACTGAGTGCAGTAATTCAAGTCTGCATTTTTTTTTACCTCGAGCTCATCCTGTCTCTCCTCAAATGGTTTGCTTGCCTTGAAGCCACATCACTACATCCAAAGTATCAAGGTCTATGATTAGAACATGTAATCCTATAAACAAAGTAGTGAGGCACCAGCAAGTGCATGCAAAGAAAATCTGCCAGAGCTGCAAACTTATATAACCTCTACTATGGCTTTATGAAGTTATAGGTTAGAAATCATGAATTTTCCAAAAATTTTTTTTCCAAACTATTGATTCAGATTTAATTCTCAGCCAAATAGCAACTTCATAACTCTTTGTCGGTACCTAGAGGTCTAAATTCAGGTGTACTGAGTGTACTAGATTTATTAATAGGACTGTGCATGCATAAAATAGTACTTTTCTAATCTGAAATGTGCCAAGTTTTAGCTTTGCATTCCTAACCACAAAGACGTACTGTTGACTTTTTTTTTTTTTTTTTTTTAAATTACAGTGGTACAGTTACCAAGTTGTATATTAGTACAAGCATAAAACTTTGGGTCACATATTGTGGAGAGATATTTAAGTCTCAGTTAAGTCTGAATTGGAAACAACAAACAATATAACAGCTTGTATCCTTTTTGAAAAGATTTTTTATCATGAGAATACATCAAAGTATCACTAATAATACAGGGACCTAAAATTCTCAAACGTACCAGAACAGAAAGAGGAAAATGTTAACTTATCAAAATAGTTTTATGCACACTAACCGACCTGTGTTTCAACTTGAGGCTATCCATTGGCTGGGCATCCCGAGATACACCTTCCAGGTAAATGGAGTCAGCTTTTTTGGTGTTGCCTAGGCGCTCCACAAAGTTGGCCCATTCTTCATACAGCACAGCTAAGCCACATCCAATGTTCTGATCAAACATGTACTGGTATATCTCCACAGGGTCATCACTGAAATTAGCCTGCAACAAAAACATGAACTCTTTGAGGCTGGTGTGTATGAGTGAATGTCAATATGTGAAATAGTTCTTAACAATGGAGAATTGCAGGCGTTCTGTTACGGCACAAAAATTGGGATAAATTGTGAAATAACTAGATCTTAGATAAATGTTCATCTTAAATTACATTTCAAAATGATCTGAGCAGTCATGAAAAATATATCTGAGCAGTCATGAAGGGTATGGAATTCACGGAGGAATGTTTTGATTATACTGAAAATTGTACTGAAAACAATAAAAGAAGCAGTACATTTTTTGCAACTCATTTACTTTCTCATTTCTCAGTTAGTAAATTACATGCTAGATACTTGACTTTTTTCTTTTTTTTCTAAGCATGCAACATGATTTGATGTCACTGTTAATCCATTTAAGAAAAAGCTACATTCACATACACTAGCTCATATGGTTTCAGCAATGGCTGCTAACCTTCAGGACTTCAAATTTAAGAGCAAGCTTTAAAGGGGACAGTTTGTTTTTAAGCAAAAGCATTTCGACATCCTCCCCCCCTTCCCCATTTACTGCTTTAATTGAAGAATACTGAGTTTAAAAAGAAAATGTAACATCAACTATGTGCGATTATTGACCCTCTAGGTACATCATTTTAGCTTTATTCTGCAATGTTTTATCAAACCTTTAAACAAGCAAACACGAAAAAAAAAAAAAAAAAAAGCCCACCCACATTCAGTGAATTTTTTTATTTTCTCATCTGATTTTGTAAATTATTTTAACACATGGAAATTCCTGAAATAACCAGAGGGTTGGCAGCTACACTAAAGTCCACACTCTTGTCCTTGTAATTTTTTCAAATAAAATTATTTATTTTCAGCACAACTCCATAAACTGTCATCTTTCTTCAATAGCTAAAAGTTTATCTTCACAACACAATTTCAACAACTGTCACCTATATGCAAGTGAGGTAAACAAGTATTACATTGGTTTCAGTCTTCCTAATTTAAATTATGTAGAAATGGGGCTATGGTATGCTTTGAAGTAAAAATCACATAGGAAAAAAAACCATAAAAAGAGCAAGAATATGCTGCAAATATTTCTCAGATGTCTCATTCTGTACAAATAAGTGGTTGTGGAGGTATACAGTTTGAACAAAATTTGATCACTTCTATAATTAATTGCTAGTCTTGAATTGCTATTTTCACACAAACCACAAGACTGTCAGTCAGTTAATGATTAATGAATGTAAACACTCGCTTGATGAAAACAGCTTAGCCTTTGCACCTTTGCACCAAATGACTGTGTCCAGTCACATGAGAGTATGTTCCCTTTGCAATGTTCAAACTGCTAGAAAAATCACAATTGTCTGACAAGAGTAAGTCTAAAGTGTCCATGTTGGGGAATCAAGCAACACTTTCAACATTTAAGAGAAAAATACTTGTTTAATTCGTACCCCTGAAAATTGTAACTGGGGTAAGATTACCCCTTTGTTCACTAGAAAAGGGTAAGTATACCCTTTGCTCCGAGCTGGATCTGAAACACCGAGTTAATGTCGCACTCATATCAAAGCCGTTCCTTGTTTTGCAGTCATTCAAATATAAGTTTTTGCTACAAAGAAAGAAATGAAGCAAACATGTAAATGTTCTTTTCTAAGGATTCACATAACATAAAATTCAGGGATCCTCATACATAATTTCAAGTCAATTTCTTGGGGGACTGAGTTGTCGGGTGTGAAAGGGGTGGGTGGGAAAAGGAACATGGGATCAGACATCCATTAAAACAGCAGGGACATATACCCAAATCCAGTCATCATCCATTTAAAAAATGATGTTTGTTGCACAAAGTGTATCAGGAAAGACATATATATCAGCAGTTTGCTTCCAGTAACGCAGGCCTTGCCAACTGACTGGTGACAAGTACCCCTCCAGACCAAAAAAGGGAAACTAACCAGCCGCCATGGCGAAGTGGTTAGCGTCACGGACTCCCAGCTGGGAGGTCATGGGTTCGAATCCCATCAGAGTCATGTGGGTTTTTCTGCCCCGACCGGCTCCTACCCAGAGTTGAGTTTGCTGCGGACTCAGTTGGGAAGACTGGGACCACACAGTTCAGTTTCATCCACTTAATGGATGCGTTTCTGAGAGTGTTGCTCAAATTTCCTGACCAACACTGCAGGTGCCTGTATCTCTCGGGCCTGGTTGACGCTGGGACATATTATGAAAGGAAGCGTAGAGTACAGCCCTGTCATGTAGTCTCAGACGAAATGGAAATCCGTAGCATCATCTTAATCATCCTCATTCTCATCGATCAGCATTAAAAAAATGTCTCAAATTCTGTGGCCCTTCATGCCCTGCTCTCATGGTGACCTCAATTTCAATGTGCTCTCCACGTCTGTGGTCTTGGTTTGGTTCCGTTGGGGTCACCGGTATCAGCAAGTCCATGGGGGCTGTCGTTGGACGGACGTGGTGGCGCCCTCCAGAGGGAGAGCTCACTCACGCAGGCTCTGCTACTAAGCAATTATTGTCATCAGTAGGGGATTTAGTAGGTGGTAACCTGCGTATGTTAGATCAGAACAGGCACCACTCAACACCACCGAAGTGACTCGGCGGCAGTGCAGTGTCTCCTCCGGTGGGTTGCCTCTTGACGACTTGACATTGACTGCTCCCTGTGGATTGCCGATGCCGGGGCTGCGGCGGGGCCGACCGGGCTGTGGCTGTGGACGGGGTGTCGGAATGAGCGGCGTGGTGCAGAGGTTGGGACAGCAAAAAAAAAAAAAATAAAAAAAAAAAAGGTGAAACTACTCTTAGCAAACACTGCTCAGCAAAAACATATACAAACTGTTCACTTCTCTCATGATGTGACTTATAAGCCAGCCCACCTTCAACTCAGAGTCAGCCAGAGCATATAACTGACTTCCTGTTGTAAATTAACAGAGTTCCCCCATTGTGCAAACTTTTGACTGTTAACATGAATCTTCGTCAAACTTTTGCGCAGTAATTTACCAAATGTTGAAAGTCGTACAATTCTTTCAACACAAATTTCAAGGACTTTTCTAGTACCTTCAAAGAGCCCTTTTTTCTTCTTTTTTTTTTCAATGAGCTTAAAGCCAATAACTTGTAGGGAAATGTATAAAATATATTACACACACAGCTGAAGTATGTCTCCAGCAATCAACAGTGAAATATGTAGTTCATCAGCAACTGACACTTGCAAGTTAATATCTAAACAGCATATTCTCCGAGCTGCTAACTTGTCCACATAGCTTTCTTTTTTCTGCTTCGTTAACTCAATTAGGACGGACTGTTCTGTCCCTTGTTTTTCCCTGTGGACAGGCCATTTGTTATGGTTAGTAAAAAAATCACCAAAAATACAAAACAAAGAGATAACTCAACGAAATTTTCAGGAAGTGTTATTCATAAACTGTGTTAGTAGAATACAAAAGAATAAACTTCCCACTTTTATATGATTTCTTATGCTTGAGGCTGAAAAAATGTCCAGTTTTTTTCAGGTGCATCACAACACTCTTGCAGAGTCAGTGTGGGTCCATGGCTTCACATTCAGCAGAAAAAGTCAGTAAATACACTAAATGAGTTGAAAAAAAGGTAGATACACTCCAAGAAACTAAATAAGATAGATAAATCACATGCCTGCTATGCACAAGCTAACTTGGAATAATGCAAAATTGGGGCGTGGCACTCAGCTGACACACAAGGCCAGAAGTACCACAAAAAGGAGGCACTGTCGGAAAAAACTCGAATCTTCGCGCCAGTCGCGTAAACGAAAGCCAATGAACTCTTGCTCACTCAAATCCCCAGTCTTTCGCGGCACGCAAACGCTCTGCTCGCGTGGCGAATTGGCCCACCCTCATCTTCATCATCACTGAGCTCCACAGACGAGTCAGTGTCAATTTCCTCTTCTCCTTGAAATTCTTGACTGGAATCACTTTCATCAGCTTCACCATCCTCTTCTCCAATGTCTGAACCTTCCGTTTGTAGCATTTCAATAACTTCAGGAATGCTAAAACGTTGCCGACGGCTTGACTCTGCTCTGACACATTCGCAGAAAAACTTGTTTGAGATGCCATGTTTCTATGCAGATTAGCAAGTCATGTGGGTTGGTCTGGTCAATCAGCCACTAAGCCGAAGTGGGTTATGGTGTGCTGCGAAACCGCTGTGCAGGCGAATGAAGGAATGCTGACGATACTATCTACATCTTGTTGCCATGTACTGATCACACCGTCACCGCATAAAAAATCAGTGAATGCCGAAACCATGATAGCGTTCGTTCGTACGAAAGCGTAAAGTCATCGCGAAAAGCTATAGCGTCTGTTCGTGACGAGAGAGTTAAATTAAAGAACAAGAAAACGAAACAATAACAACAACAAAGGCAACAATAAATGTCAAGGACTATGACCATACCCTTGATCAAACTTCCAATTTTCAAGAACTTCCAAAGCCTTCAAACGGAGGTTTCAAATTTCTAAGACTTATCAAGGATCCTACAGAGCACCTGAACCCTGCACACACATTTGTCTGTGCATGAATACCATCAGCTCTGCTCTTTCACTGACTGTTTGGCGAGGCCTACAGAAAACATCTGCACCACAAAAAAATACTGGCTTACATTAGTTCTTGAATTCCATTCGTTAATGACACACTACAGTGCATATGGGAACCCTGACACATCCACCTCAAATTTCATTATGCAAAATATATATCGCTATTCCTATCTATGAAAAAGCCTCCTCATTTAAAAAGAAGTGTCACTTACAAACTTAATCCATATATGAACAAATCTGGGGTCATTTCTGTATTCTTCGTGACTCTGAAAATGAGTCAGGCATCTCTGCAGAAGTTCCAGCAAATGTCCATCTTTACCCCCTCGTGGGAAGTTCTGCTCTGTCCATTTAATATAACTGTAACAAAAATAATCAGTAAGGTTAATTATTACGTGTTATAAAGCATGCATGCATAAAATCATGGGTTAAGATTTAAAACAAAATACTGAAAAATGTTAAAGAACTCCCGTGATATTAACCTCATTTTATTAATTCAGAATGAAACATTTCAACTTTCAAAAGAAAGTACACAGAAAAAAACAAAAAAATAAAAAAGAAACATGGTGGTGATGAATTCAGTTTAACACAAACAGAAATTTTGTATAATAAATATACACATAATCATGCATGTATATATATCAAGAAATGTACACCAGTATCACAGAATGTGCACAAACAAGTGGTCTTTACTCACACCTACACATAAAATATTGAAAAAAAAAAGAAGAAAAAAAAAAGAATGTTACCTATAGATGAAACTGACCACATGACTTTTCCCTTCATTTTTTTTCCAAATTTGTTGGAAAATACATGCAAGGATCAGAGACATATATGCTAACCAAAAAAAAAAAAAAAAAAAAAAAACGGAAAAAAAGAAAAAGGCCGATCAAGAACTCCAATCACCTTTCCTTAATTCTACGTATGTTTCTTCCCCCCCCCCCCCCCCCCCCTAAAGGTTTCATTGTCTGGCATTATTCATGACTATTTATCCGATAAAAATCATCCCCAGTTCAAATTTTATATAATTTGTGACATAAAGTGAAAATGTCTAACTGAAATATCTCATCGCTGAAAGTCCAGAGTAACAACTCAAATAAAATGATTATAAATTTACTCACTTGTCCCACAATTCCAAAGAGTCATCTCCTTCATAGATTCTGATCTGCTGTTCAAACAAGCTGAAAATGAAAAACAGTCTGTTATGGGTCCTGTACACATTAGTCAATTAGTATCACAATCAGTCTAGATAATGAATTATTCTCCAATTTCTGTAACTTGAACTTTGGACAAATAGAGTTGAATTCTTCCCAATTAATTTGTCTGAGCACAAAATTCACTCTACCATCAAATCCACCCCAAATCATTCAATTCTAAACCCTCATATATACTGCTTAGACTCTTTTAATAATCTAATTCATACAAAAATTTATAAAAAACAAACAACTACATGCTATTGCTCTACACACACACACACACACACACACACACACACACAAACAAAATTTGAAAATAAGTCTGTATCAACTCATCCATTTAACCACTGTATATTTTTCCTTTTTCTTAACAGTCAACAGAATTATGATTCAAGTTCCTTACAGCCTCGATAAAATTACAAGCATAAAAAGTGATAAAATTTCACAATGTGGCAGATTAAATTTCAAGTCCATAACTTCAGTATGTTAAAACAAAGGTCAGTGTACTTATAAAGGTAACAAATTAATCATCAATTCTGTCATTGTAACACAAAACATGTGCACCTCTCTACGCATCAACCATTTTACCTGTTACTGGATTTGATCTTAATCCTTTTTTTCACTTCAGCTGCTTTGTACCGCTATGATGAGTAAAGATCCAATCATCCACCAAAACCACAGTATCCACACACACATATACACACACACAAACATAGAGCATGTGCACTACATGTACTTGTATGCTTTTACCTACGTGTATGTGTCTCTGTGTGTAAGTGAGTGCTTAAGTTCCTTTTAACATGTGCTTGACTCACCAAAGAACATCTTGTTCCTATCTCTCGATCATCTCACATGTGACCCTATAAATCCTCCTCTCATTTCTTCAAATTCAATTTATCCGTTTGTTAGTCACTGAAGTCAGTATAGTGACACAGGCACACACATTTATGCACAGATGTGAACTAAATGTATTCATAAACGAGTAATCATGAATGTGTCACTTTGTGTGGGAGGGTATGTGTGTGTACTCGAGCCAGTGCATGCATAGATCTGTGTATGTATGGAGTGGGTGTGGCTAAGGGTGACTGGTTAGGAGTGGGCAGAAGTGTGTGTATATCATGTGTATGTGGAGGAGGGTGGGTGGGTGGGTGGGCATGTATTCATAAATTATTATTTTAATTGACTTTTCCCCTTGAACTTTGCTTTTGCTTTTTAAAGGTAGTACCTTTTAGTGCTATCATGATTATATGAGATGTTTTCATGCAGCTTTTCAGTAATTTCACATTGATGAAAATCATTTCATGCAGAGATTTTTAATAAAAGCAAAAGTTATACTCACTTATAATGAAATCTGATGATAATTCACATACTTTAAAACTATGGATAATATCAATCATATCTATTCGGTCAAAACTCTAGAACACTTAAATAAACACATTCATCATCACCTTAACACACACCAATTTGCTCCATCCCAGGAAGTTTGGTTTCAGACAAAAACATCCCTGTCATACTGTATTCTAATCATTCTCGTAAATGAGTGTCTTAAAAATACTGATAACAGATATTGTGATGTCCTGTTTGTTGATTTAAATAAGCCTTCAAAGTTCAATGTCAATGACATAATCTCTTATATCGAAAATTGAAACTTTACAGTTTATCAACATATTTCCTTACTCATCTAAATTCATATTTTTATCACAAACAAAGCAATTGACTTCGGGATCATCTGTCTCTTCGTCCTGACAATGCCCTCTTCAGTAAGAACCCTTGAAATATCTATATATAGTGTTCCACAAGGCTCCATTACACAATTTACAGGCCCTTTACTCCTTGATCGGTGACCTACCCATATGTAAGATCTACATGATGTGAACTTTTAACAGATGACACCACAATTCATACCAGCCATAATGATAGCATCAATCTTTTAATAAGTTTGCAAACATTTTAATACATGATATTTGAAAATGGACTGAACTACACCAAACAGCACTTCACCCTCAAAAACAAAATCGATATATGCATTACAACCAGACAAAAAAGTCTTCAGTTCACAGACTTTCCTCCTATAGGCCTACACCTCAAAAACAAACATGTGGTAAAACCAGTTACTGGTTTAGGTTTTTAGGTTTAGGTTTGTTGGGACAATTGCCTTTGGCAATTATAGCCAGAACTGGCTTTACATGTCCCTTCTATGTGTTATCTGTTTTCACACGGTCAGGTTTTTAACTCGCTCAAGTCTTTATTTATCATACTCAGTCAAAATCAAAAGATCTCGATAGTCTCGAGTCTTAGGAATAACTTTAAAGTCTCAGATGGAATCCCCACATAACTTTATTATGAGAGAGAGAGAGAGAGAGAGAGAGAGAGAGAGAGAGAGAGAAGAGAGAGAGAGAGAGAGAATGTTTACTTTCTCTGTTCTTTGAGGCGCTGGGAATCGGTTGGGTTGTGCTGTAATGCAGATGTCAGCGCGGCGATTTTCCGTCCTTCTCGCAGAGGTTGTACGTTTTCCTTGCTGAGTTCCCATTCGTTTGAATCCACATTCATCTTCTCTTCTATTGTCAGCCTCAATTTCTCTCAAGTTCGACGTCAAAAAAAGCCATATGAGCCGAAAGAAGAAATGCAAACAAAATTCGTTTTCAAGCTATCCGCCACACAATTTTAAACCTTTGGCTCTGCGCAGGCGCACACTAGGCCTATTAAATCAAGGAAAATAACTCTTGCATACATGTATGTTTCTGTGAGCATGTCGTCAGTCCCTATCATTTCTTACGTCTTGTAAAGACGAAGCCACCGTAAACCTACTGACAAAACCGTTGCATTTTCTTGAAAGCGCTCAGATTAAAATATGCTCAGATTAAAATATGCTAACACCATTATTACTTCTGCACATAGGAAAGTGCTCTCTCTCTCAGTACTGGACTGAGGGCCTAGCACAGTCAGGGGCACAGCCAGACCCAGGCGCACAAGCTGCCACACTCTTTCCTTATCAAAAAAAAATAAAGAGGTGAAATTTTTGTTCTGTAATCAGAAGTTCCCCGCTACCTTATCCTGATTTTTGTCGCAGCAGAAGTTTGTCGGAGGAGGGCCATTCAAGTTGACTGCTGTGTCTGTAGGCAGGTTTTTGCCATTCTGGGATTACCCTACAGAAGGAGCTGTTGGGCTATAAGTGATCTTTGAGGATGGACTGTCAAATAATTTTTTTTTTTTTTAAACCCACAAAAAAAAAACCGAAAGCACACACACACACACACACGCACGCACGCACGCACGCACGCACGCACGCACGCACGCGCACACACACACACACACACACACACACACACACACACACACACACACACACACACACACACACACACACGGATGGGGTTGGTGAATGCTGCGTGTCTCTGACTGGGAGTGGGTGAGATGCTTTGAACTCGAACTGATGTCAATCCATGGTGGAGTTCACGGTAGTCAGCCTATAGCCTTTTCTCCTTGTAGCCAAGGTTGGCTTGTTCAGCGGCTGCAGTATCTCCAACACTCTGGATGTTTGGCAAAATCCGTCAGAGACTCAGCGATGTGCTCGATTTTACATCTTTTTAAAGGATGCTGATGTCACTCACCAGGTAGGGGGATTCCTCACTGTAGTCGTGTACACCATAACAGGGTATACTGAGGCCTTGTAGGCAGACAGTAACAAAGGCTTGTTAGAAATCTTGATAACCCTCTCATAAAGCTTTGCTTTGTTGGTGATGCCATCTCAGTGTAAGGTCCCCAATTCAGATCCTTGCTGTGGTTGACACTAAGGTATCTGATCTGATTCTTAGCATGGAGCTGGCGAAAATGTCACTTTTGGCACCACTGTAAAAATCCGCTGAAGCGTTTATTGAGATCGGCTGGAAATGATAATGAAACTGCATAGCCTTCTGGAAGAGACTTCTTGATCACCACCACCCCCTCAGCTTCATTTTTCTTTCATTCATTCATTCTTTCTTTTTTTCTTTCTTTTGCTGTTGTTGGTGGTGGTGGTGATGGTAGTGTTGTTACTGTTGTTGTTGTTGAGATGATATCCCCTCACTGTACTACACGAACTACTTCTGTGAGCGGCTTCGTTTTCCATCGAGTCGACGTGTGTTCTTCTGTTGTGTGAGAGTCCCTGGAAGGACTCCACGAACTGCTCCCGTGAGTGGCTTCTGAACTATGAGGACTGTGTGACTAGGGCCAGATGCGGCCAAGTGCATAGACTGTTTGTGGTGACACTGCTGTGGGTGCCAGCATGGTTTATGTGACAATATAGTATCTAGTGTCGTTGTGCACCCTTTGATGGTGGCGAGAACTTTATGATGTGCCTGTTTATGCTTGCTATGTAATATGTATTTGTTACGATTTGATGGTTCAGGCAGCAAAAGAAAAAAGTAGAAACTTAACTTGTTGCCTGGCTATCTGTGTTCGTGTGGTGTGGGTGCGTGTAAGGAAAAAGACGTACACGCATCCAAACTTCTTCAGGCGAGAGTCAGACAGCAAGACACGCACCGCACACCATCCGTAACACTTGGCTTGATAATTTGTGTACAGTAGTTCCGTATGCCTTGCCTCTTTCCCTTCATCAATCTTCAATCAGTGACAAATCATGATACCTAAACCCTGATTTATCCAGCCATACGTTGTGCGGAAAAAACACACAACAAAACAAAAACAAACAAACAAAGAAAAACAAAAAATGACATGAAAAGGAAACAGAAGTAAAGGAAGCGAAGAAGAAAATCTACGAAATCATTCCTACAAACTAAAGTGAAGTAACTGAACAAATAGGATGTACACTTGTTCGTTTTCAGATCTCAAGTTAGATTAGTCCGGCTAACGCAGTGGCTAACAATCCTGCTACCCTACTAGAACAAGTGTTCCTAACACAGACTAAAGGAGGAGAAGAGAAATCCCTCCTGAGGGGTGCCAAGCAGTGAGTCTCAGACACAGACTCGGGAAGGCGGGGAGTTCCAAGTTGGTATGACACGAGGAAAAATGCTGGGGTTGAAAAACGTTTGTTCTTGCTGAGATATAGGAGAGGTTGCACGCAAGAGTTTTACCAGGGCCAATAGTAACACACTGTAAGAGCTGGATGTTGACCAGGTTACCGATAATCTTAAAGAGCATAAGGAAATGCGTTTTTGTTCTTCCGCTGTCTCAGACTGTTTCATTTCAGATTCTGAAGCATGGCTACCACACTGCTATCAAGTCTGGAGTCGTCAGTATCCGGTGGATTTGATTGTCAGGGTGGGGATTCCATACTGACCCATAAATTATGCCAGGTGCGGTCTTACGAAGGTGAAATATGCCTTTGCTCAGTCTTTTCATCGGCACTTTTCAAGTTCCCCTTCAGGCAGCCTAATGTACCACCTGTTTGCTTTTTTTGTTCATGTGGTCCCCGTGGGTCTTCCAGATAAAGTCGTTGGTGATGTCAACTCCAAGATACTTAGGGCTGGTTGATCGCACTAGCCTAAATATAATAATAATAATTATAACAATACTAATAGTGATTATTATTATTATTATTATTATTATTATTATTATTGTTATTATTATAATGACAATACTTATAATGACAATAACAGCAACGACAGCAGCAGCAGCAATAACAGCAACAACATCATCATCATCAACAACAACAATGATAATAATAACAAGAACAATAATAAATGTTTTAGTTTTGCACTTTGCGTCAGTAAAGTGTCTCCTTTCTAAGTGGCAGTGATCTATACGTTCACACTTACACGCAGTTTATTGGATGGTGATTAAAAGAGGATAAGTGAAACTTAAACTTGATCAATAAATTTTGTCCCCTTGATTTAAGAGTAAGGGAGGTTAATAACTGTAGGGTTTCAAATTGTCTCCCTTTTTCTCTTTGAGAGCCTCAAAGTCACAATGACACACGCCTCTGTCTCCAATAGGGCCATGAGCTGCTAAGGGTGCATTAAAACACCTAAAAAAATCATTCCATGTGACCCTGCTGCAATGGAACAGAGAGAGAGAGAGAGAGAGAGAGAGAGAGAGAGAGAGAGAGAGAGAGAGAGAGAGAGAGAATTCATATTGAATATAATCGTCGAAACTACCACCAGCTGTTTTCATCAGTTATAGAGTCGTCGATAGGAGATTAAATGTTTACAGTGGTATCAGCACACAGCCCTGCAATGCCCTGACCCCCAATCCCAACCCCCTCCCCCCACAGCCTCCTACAAAGCTTGACAGCTCTGCAACCCTTACCAAAGCCGAACAGCCCTGTAAAGCTCTACAGAGCCCTAGACAAGCTTGATAGCCCTTCAACAACAGTGATGATGGATGGCGAACCTCCAGCAATGTAGTCTGCATTACCAAGCTTATCGTACTTCTTCGATGAGCCAACAGAGAGACCCGCAGAAGACATTACAATGAAGGCGAGCGGGTCCTGGCCCTCTACCCCAATGGAAAGTAAGATGGCAGCCTTTTTTTTTCATTTTTCATTTTTTTTTTTGTTGGTAAGCAGCTGTTTTAAAGAAATCCGGGAAATTCAGGTGTGGGATTTGGAGGAGACCAATATCCCAGAGAAAGTGATCAGCATCCTTTTGGGTATGTGTGGTGACAGCGGGCGCATGACTGCTCTGATGTCCACCTTCTGCCGGCATCATCAGCCAGAGGAGTAAATCCCGGACGCTTCGCACACTTTGAAGAATATGGAGAAGATCATCACTATGAAGGACCCAGAGA
>CM031595.1:85049907-85054907 GCA_018398815.1 Conus ventricosus | reverse complement strand
TGGCCAGTGGATACTCAGTATGCGCCTCAGACAGGAATTGATGAAAGTCTGGATCTTGTTGGTGATGGTAACTGTGGTTCGCCACGTCCATAAAGAAGTACTGATTTGACGTTGCTATTGAATATCCTTATCTTGGTTCATGAGATACCCAAGTGCATTTCATCGTATTCATCCAAAGACTCATTGAAAGCGCTCACATTCCACCAGGGACTGCCTGCAAGGCAGGAATTTGTAAAATAGGTGTAGCAACAATCAGGCTTTTTTTTTCACAGTCCAAGAGCCAACAGTGTTTCAGGACATCTTTCAATATAAAGTCGAACAGAAATTATGCAATATCAAATTTTCAACGTAAAAATGATCTAATAGTAATAGCGTAATTCTGATTAAACAGTGCTGATTGTACTTAGTGCTGATTGTACTTTCATACCGTTCATACCTTCATTCATTCACATATGACTACTAACCGACCACAGAACTTACTGTGTCAACACATGTGGGAAGAGTATTGTCTAAATGCTGAGCTAAAACATAGGATTATAGTTGTCTCTTGAAAACGGACAAGATGAGCAGATTTCGTAAAGTGGGAGGCAGTGAGTTGCAAACAGCCGGCGCGGCAAAGCTAAAGGAAAGCACATCAAACGATTTTAGTCTTCATTTTGGAATCTTCAGGAGTTTCTGACTGGAGGAGCGGAGTGAACGTGATGAGTGGCATGCACAGAGAGAAGAGCACAGCTATGGTGGAAGAAACATAAAAGAAACGGAAGGCAGGAGCTGCTAGTTTGTCCTGGTGAGGAAATTTGACAGGCAGCCAGTGAAGCTCCTTCGGCAGTGTTATAATGTGATCTTGTTTCCTTTTGTTTAGGACGAGTTGCGCTGCGCTGTTTCATATTGGCTGCAATGCATAGGAAACGTACAAAATCAAAGAGAAAGAAAAGAACAATATACATATAGCCGACAGCTAACGCAAAGATACACATATTGCAACAACAACAAAAAAGTGATATAGAGTATTTGACATCTTTATACATTAAATTTCATGCAGTCTTGATTAAGATAAATGTTAAGAATACAGACGAAAAGTGTTACAGACGAAGAAAGAAAGAAAGAGAGAAAGAGAGAGAGAGAGAGAGAGAGAGAGAGAGAAGAGAGAGAGAGAGGGGTTGCAGATTTACCCAGAGATGGACAGGAGGAGGCGGGAAATATGCTCAGCGGGCACGCCATTCAGAACTGATGTATCACAATCGAACCGAGAAGTAACTGGTGGACTGCCGCGGCATTAAAAGAAGGATGTGTACGCATTTAGGCAATAAAGGAGTTCCAAGAATGACACAAGACGCACGCTGCTGATACGATCCTGCACTGAAGGTCTGTGGTCAAGTTCATTCCTAAATATTTGACCGTTGGTTTAAAACTAACGTCACCTCCGCCACTGTGCACTGGCTGCCTGCCTACCTGCTTGATTCACAAGAGAGCGCCAGCAAGCATCATTGATGTTTTGTCAGTGTTTAGCATGAGACTCAATGGTAAAAGCCAGCTGGCTGTGATATGTGTAATGATCTGAGTATAGTACCACTGTCGGTGTGGCGTGTCAGGATGAGGTGGTGACGGAGACCACGCCCGGCTCAGGGGGGTAAGCAACAAGGACGTGTTGGACCGACTGTCGGGGTGGTTGAGGCAGAGAACTGAGGATGGGGAAGATGGTAGCTCCGCTGACCACACCATGCTTCTCACAGGGTCAGTCTCTGACTGTCTTCGTCCGTGTTCTGGATGGTCTGTGTGCTTAACTGTCACGTCCACTTCGTGTGTGTTTGTGTATGAGTCGCTGTCTGTGTGTCTGTCTGTGTGTCTGTCTGTCTGTCTCTCCTGTCTGTCTCTCTTTCTCTCCTCTGCCTGCACCATGCGCACGGTGCACATAGGTGAATGTGTGTGCGTGCGTGTGTGTGTGTGTGCGTGCGTGTGTGTGTGTGTGTGTGTGTGTGTGTGTGTGTGTGTGTGTGTGTGTGTGTGTGTGTGAGAGAGAGAGAGAGAGAGAGAGAGAGAGAGAGAGAGAGAGAGAGAGAGAGAGTGAGTGAGTTACAGTACTCAGGATGCTTTTCTGCCTGCTAGTGCAACCTATTTTCAGTCAGTTTCCCACTCTTCCCTTCCTTCCCCCCTTAAAATATCTCCATAAAGGTGTTAGTGGCATCAACCTTTGGTGATGTAGAATCCCCTGGTTTCCGTACAGAAATATTTGTTATAATGAGAAAGACCAACACTGACAGTGCAGTATAACACAGTGCAATATAATGCAAGACGACACAATACGGTTCCACAACACATGCAACACAACACAATACAAAAGAAGTAAATCGTTACAACACCCACGATGTCATTTCCCCTTGACAGCATTACGGTGTTCTTGTTTGTGTTGTTGTTGTTGCTTGTAGTGATGGAGGTGGTGGTGGTTTTGGTATGTATTTTCTTTTGCAGCAGATAGGTAACCTAATATGTCTGGTTGCAGGCTGAATATCACAGGAAATTCCACAGATGCTGATTCGCTTGGTAAGCAAAGCTACACAGTCACTCCATTTTACTTTCACACTCTGAATTTTGGGAAAATCATAACAATGAACTGGGTCTCATGATGGTCAAGGTATAAGAATGTCTCATCCTCAAAGACCAAAGAAAGAGGAGAAAGTATTTCATGTTAAGCGGTTTTGTAGGTATTCGTTTATTTTCTGCTGTCACATAAATGTTTCCAAGATATTATCCAATGGAGAAAAAAAAAAGAAAATAAAAGAGAATCCATTCAAATGAATAAATGCTTTAAATCGAATAGGTTTTGAAAAAAAGGAGCAAAATTGAAAAGTTGCCACATTGTAAGCAATGCCGTTTGTAATCATATTCTTTTTGTTTGACAGACTTGAAGACTACGATCGTTTAAAATAAAAGGGGAGGGTGGGAAGGAGATAACGACTCACGGCTTAATGGCCTTAGGGGCAGAGCACTGTCAGAGATTCATTGTGTGTAAGGCAAGTCATTCCTTTCCTTCCGCCGCCTTTAACCGTCTCTGATTTGAATCAGGTACCCGTTTACTGCTTGATGGGCAGTGAGTGCTTCAAGCCAACAAGAGTCAGTTGGCGTCCCGCTCATCGGGCCACTGTTTCTCTTTTATCATGTTGGCTATTCTGAATTAAACTATTTAGTGTTATGTACAGGAATTTAAGCCGTTCATAGGAAGAATACTGATTTGTACTTCCATGATAGATGATGCACGGAAATCTGCAAGAGAGGTAATTTGTGTAAATATTTGTGGGTAATACATACACCGATCCGAATGTTGTGTGTGAAATGAACAAACAGACAAACGAAAAACATCCATTTCATTGTCACTGATAAGTTTTAGGAATGATCACCTATACTTGTGGCTGATTCTTTCTTATAATTGATTTAACTGATTATGGCAGTGCATTCAATAATTATCGTCTACGCATACCGACGTGATGTCTGTGTACACGCCTATCAGTTTGGCTCAGACTAATGTCTGATTTCCGCAGGGTGGCAAGGCTAGGCGGGATGTGTGATGAGCGGTCGTCACTGTCCGTGGTGGAGTTCCTGCCCCCTGGCAGTCAGACCATCCTGGTTGTCGCCCATGAATTAGGACACAGGTGTGTGTGTGTGTGTGTGTGTGTGTGTGTGTGTGTGTGTGTGTTGTGTGATACCTTTCAATACCTTTTTTTTTCCTCAGTATCAGTGATAACATTAAATGACAACGTGATTTTAGATAAACTGAATTGACCGCGTTCAATGTTTATGATACAGAACCAAACACTGTACGTGAACAGTGAACGTTTTTTTTTTCGGACATCTTTTTTCACACACACACAAACAGCCATCCCCCCCCCCCCCCCCCCCCACACACACACACACACGGACATGCGCGACGTTCTCGAGGATTTATGGTTCAAGCAATCGTGAAAAACAACATTTATTATTATTGTCTTAGATAAAGTCAGGCATGAAATGTCGTCACAAGAAGGGTCACCGCCATAAGGGGAACGCGGATTCGACGAATGTTTACCTTTTAGGATGTTGTGTGATCTTCACTGACGTGAATACAGGCCTGGATGTGCCTTAACGTGGAAGCTATTAGCATGCTGGTTTGTATGTTAAAGGCAGAATATTAGATTGATATACTCCTGTGGTGTTAATGAAGACGATTGCAAGTTTAGCTTTCAGAGTTCACTTGTAGACTCTGTATAAAGGTTTCAACGTTTCACAGCGACAAGCATCATAAAGAGTTGAGGCATAATTGATAGATTACTGGTATATGCGTGATAAAAGTGCTTAGGTTCCTTCAGCAAAAATCAATGTTTGGAAGCTGAAAGACCTTTTGAGATATACGTTTGCTTGAACCAGTAATGTGAGGGGACTAAGAGAGATTATTGTTCGAGGTGACTCCAAAACTTTATGAGTGCTAACTTCTTCAAGCTGCTTGTGACCGATGTATATAGAGGGCATAACAGAAGTTAAATTTGTCCTTTCTGACGCGCAGTTATGAAAACATGCTTTGTCCTCTGTTCATTTACCGACATATGATTGAGTTCAGACAAGTTAACCAAGTGGTTGATATTCTCTTGTAATTTAATGGATGGTTGATTAAGGTCAGAGTGGTTAGAATGGATAGATGTAACATTCGCAAATGGTTTGCATAAACCTTTGTTATGCAGGAGGGGTCACTAACATGGTGGTGTAAAAGAAAAATGACCAAGAACTGATCCTTGCGGTACACCAAATTTTTGTGGTACAAAAATGGACTGTTGGTTGCTTAGGAAAACAGAATGTCAAAGATTAGAAAGAAACAAATTCGTGAAAGAAAGGACTTGATTGAAAAATGTAGAGATTGCCACTTTTTGTTCAGAATTAATTTGTGATCAATAACATCAAATGCTTTTGCAAAGTCAATGAAAAGAACACAGGTGAATTTCCAAATACTCTGTGTTCACTAACCATTGATCTGC
>CM031595.1:85017407-85037407 GCA_018398815.1 Conus ventricosus | reverse complement strand
TTATTTCTATTTGTATTTCATATCCTACATTTTCCAGTTAGTGTTCATTTATTTTTGTGGCTAAAATTTTACAATCGAACCGACCTTATCTGTACTGTAAAATGTGTGTGTGTGTGTGTGTGTGTGTGTGTGTGTGTGTGTGTGTGTGTGTGCGCGCGCGTGTGTGTGTAACGTCTTTTCATAAAGAGATATTAGGTACACACACACACACACACACACACACGTGTGTGTGTGTGTGTGTGTGTGTGTGTGTGTGTGTGTGTGTGTGTGTGTGTGTGTGTGCGTGCGCGCGCGCGCGCGCTGGCGCGTGCATTGTGCCTGATGATATGATACTGTAACATTGCAACAACAAATTATATTTTACGACTCTCTAAATGAACACAGCTCCAAGTTCTGCATTTCAGAATTTCTGAAAGGTGTTTCAAATGCCTTGTTTTAAATTTCATCATAACTTGAAGATTAAATCTCTGTAAATATATCACATTATGGAAGCCAAATTGAATGATTCTTCACAAGTTTATATTTCCCGTTTAATATCTTATATTTTAAATTTCATTTAAGACATAAGATTCAAGAGATCGAATCCCGCCCTGTTTCCCCTGAGGGGATTTCGTCCGTGATCTGGTCGAACGGCTTACATGGTCCATAGATTTCTTTGGCTCTGCTGATGGGTGCATCAATAACTGAACGGAAAGCCAGTTTCGTAAAACGCTTCTAGGCCTGTGTATAGTCAAGTTGCTGACAAGCCAAAGCACAACGCGGTAAGAGGTAACGCTTCTGGTAGGGTCTCACTTGTCAGGCAGGCTAAGGGTTAGAGCACGGACAAAATGCAACCCGCCTTTTCCGTATCTTCTGCTTTTCTGAATGGATCTTTCCTGTCTTCCTCTCCTCTTCAAGAGTGATTTTCCACATTCTTCATTTCCATGTAGTCTTCTTAAGATCCTCCACAGCTGAACTATAAGCAATACACATCTCTCTCTCTCTCTCTCTCTCGCTCTCTCTCTCTCTCGCTCTCTCTCTGTGCCCCATATCCCCACCTTTCCCAAGTCTAAAAGGTCTTAGCAGATTTCCGTGGGAACCCTTCCAGGTTGTGAGTATGGCGACAAGGCCCCGTGGTGTGCTACAGAAGCCTACCCCTATGTCTGTGCTCTGAATGCCGGGGTTTGCTGTGCAAGCTGTCTGCAGTACTACAATGAATCCCGAACTGGTGAGACTGATACGCGTCTTCCCATACACGAAGCTTTGGCTAGCGTTGCACGTTTTGTAGAGTCAAGGTCTTTTGTCTCGCGTTTGGGGACCTAGTTTTGGAGATGTTCCAACATTTTTGTTTTGTTTCGGTCTGGTCTTTGAACCGACAGTATTTTGGATTTTGACTTGGGACTTCAAATCGCACACAGTCCTGATTTCAAATCGCGCTGAGTTCTGATATGGTACCGACACTGGCAAGGTAATGAAATCGCTTTTTACCTCCTTACTGCTGTCTTAAAAAATAAAACAGTAACAAAAAAAAAACCCACCTTGCAAACTACAGAATAACGCGGAAAGGCCCTCAATAAAACAGCCAAAATACACCAATGAATATAACCACGCATGTAAACAACATCAGAAAGGAAGGGAAAAAGAACCATCTCCTTGATATATGTTTGGTCAATGTTATCAGCATCAAAGCTGTATCAAGGTTGTCATATCTATGAACGAAACCAACACGTTTGGTCGTCATGGTCTAACTCTCACTTGTATACCATGACACATTATGAAGCACTTCTGTCACTGTCAAACCACTATACCCAGACCTCTTAAAATACATACAGATGTGTGTAACATTACAACGCCCGGGCCAGGATTGCAGAACAAGACTTGACTTGTTTGACTTGGCAATAGTTCATGGTATATGGTATGTGTGGAAAACAACAAAATTTAAGACTCGAGTGCCAAAGATTGCAATGAAGGCTGTCTTCAGTCCCACGGTTAATCTAGAAACGGTGAAATTCATATTTTTTCAGATTCCAAGATTTCCTTTTAAGCTGTACTTGTTGTACGCACATTGTTGTCCCTTTTCTAGAGTGTCATTTCTGTCTTGAAGATGAATGGACATGTGGTGCATCAACCATTCAGCTCATTGTTTGTCCCGCATCCCTATTCCTTCGTTTCACTTTTCATCTTCCTTTCACTTTTCATCTTCCTTTCTGTCTGTCTGTCTGTCTCTCAGTCTGTCACTTTTTTTTTGCTTTTCTTTCTGTCCCTCCGTGTGGATTTGTCAATCTTCCACTCACCCCCCCCCCCTCTGCCCCCCCCCCTCTCTCTCTCTCTCTCTCTCTCTTCCTTCAACCCCCTCCCAAGCTCCCACCATCGCTTCTTTTCTTTGTCCGTCTCACTTAATAGTTCTCTGCCTTTGACTCTGCCTGTATGTTTGTAACAATCAGTTCGTCCTTACCGACCAGTGTATGGCAAAGAACATCAAAGCAGGAGACATCTTCGCCATGCGAACAACCCGAGCACTATGATATATATCCGACTGTCACTGGGGCGTTGTGTGATCCCGCCAGGGTGTGAGTACGGCGACAAGGCTGCGTGGTGCGCCAACTTGACCTTTCCCCGGGAGTGTTACGGGAACGACCACTTGTGTTGCGCTTCCTGCCCGGAGTATCATAACGCTTCCAACGTCGGTAAGGGTCGTGAGGAGGAGGAGGGGATGGGAGGGGCTAGCTCGAGGGGATAGGATAGAGCAACAATATTTATTGTCACCGAAGAAAACCGATTTCGTTGTTGTTGTTGTTGTTGTTGTTGTATTGTCTCCTCTTCCACTCCTTCACTATAGCAGTACTCCTATCCCGGTTGCCCTGTACGTAACTACTCCTAGTCACTTCTGTCTCTGTCCGAGTGCAAGTTGTTCTATCGATATGGCGTCGCTGAGGCCAACGCCTAGAGCAGACACTGCACTACTGGATTTTCGGTGGTGTTCAGTGGTAGGCCTGTAACACCCCAAAAGTACTCCCCGCCCAGAAGTACTCCCGGGAGTACTTCTGGGCCCGCGCCAGAAGGACTCCCGGGAGTACTTCTGGGACAGTACCCCCCTTGGTCCCAGAAGTACTCCCCCATGTTGACAACTGTGTAAATAAATGTTTGTTTTCTGTAACTATCTTGTAACGCTGATTCCTTTTGACAGAGGAGTACTTTTGGAACCAGTCCCAAACTGACCCCCCCCCCCCTCCCCCCCTCGGCACCAGAATGACTCCCAGGAGTACGTCTGGGCCCAGCCCAGATGTACTCCCGAGAGTAACTTTGGCGCGGCTCCAGATGTACCCCCCCCCCCCCCCCCGCCCCCGAAGCTGAGAGAGTACTTTTGGGCCCAGCCCAGACTTCTCCCGGGAGTAAAACTGGGCCGTTTTTAGCGGACCCAGAAGTACTCCCGGGGAGTATTTCTGTAGCAGGTGGGGATCGAGTCTTTCTGGTACCAGGCCCAAAAGCCCCTTTCATATCTTCTGCATTAAAGAGCTTAGGGATGTTGTTTCTCGTTTATGAAGACTTATGTGGATATTGTTTCAGAATCAATATTGACATACAGACTGTATCAACTTTAGGGGGGAGTACATCTGGGCCGGTCCCAGAAGTACCCCCTTGCATATCTCCTATATTAATGTGTTCAGCGTCGTTATTTACTGGTCATAAACTCATACATGGACATTCTGTCTGAATCAATATTGAAATATAGTCTTAATCAACCTTAGGGGGAGTACTTTTGGGCCGGTCCCAGAAGTACCCCCCTTGCACATTTCACTTCAGTAATGTGTTCAGGGTTGTTATATACTGGTTATAAACTCATACATTGATTTTCTACCTAAATGATCATTGAAAAACAGCCTGAATCAACTTTAGGGGGAGTACTTCTGGGCCGGTCCCAGAAGTACCCCCCCCCCCCTTGCATATCCCCTATATTAATGTGTTCAAGGTTGTTATTTACTGGTTATAAACTCATACATGGACATTCTATTTGAATCAAGATAGAAATATAGTCTGAATCAACTTTAGGGGGAGTACTTCTGGGCCAGTCATAGAAGTAACCCCCTTGCATATCTCCTTTGTTAATTTGTTGAGAGTTGTTATTTAAAGGTTATAAACTCACACATGGACATTCTATCTGAATCAACATTGAAAACGAGTGTGAATCAACTTTAGGGGGAGCACTTCTGGGCCGGCCCCAGAAGTACCCCCCTTGCACATTTCCCTTCAGTGATGTGTTCAGGGTTGTTATTTACTGTTATAAACTCATACATGGACATTCTATCTAAATCAGTATTGAAATACAGTCTAAATTAGTTTTAGGGGGTGGGGTGGGGGTGGGGGGTTACTTCTGGCCCGGTCCCAGAAGCACCCCCCTTGCATATCTCTTTTATTAATGTGTTCAGTATTGTTATTTGCTGGTTATAAACTTATACATTGACATTCTATCTCAATCAAGATTGAAATATAGTCTGAATCAACCTTAGGGGAGTACTTCTGGGCATATCTCCTTTATTGATGTGTTCAGGGTTGCTGTTTACTGGTCATAAACTAACACATGGACATTTTATCTGAATCAACACTGAAATATAGTCTGAATTAACCCGACCCGACCCGACACGACCCGACCCGACGCGACGCTACGCTACACCACACTACACTGCACCCCACTGCTCTACACAGCGCTGCGCTATACTGCTCTGTGCTACACTACACTACACTACATGACACAACACTGCACTATACTACACTACACTGCAGTGAGCTACACTACACTGCACTACACTACACTGCACTACACTGCACTACACTACACTGCACTACACTGCACTACACTACACTACACTACACTGCACTACACTACACTGCACTACACTACACTACACTGCACTACACTACACTGCACTACACTGCACTACACTACACTGCACTACACTGCACTACACTACACTACACTACACTACACTACACTACACTACACTACACTGAGCTACACAGCACCACACTACACTTCTCGATTTTGTTGTCGATGTTGTTGTCGTTGTTACTATAACTGCTGCCGAGGCTGAAGTTTCTCTTGGCGTTGTTACAACCACTCCTGTTGTTGCACTTGTCATTGTTGCTACCGCTGTTATTGTAGTAGTAGTAGTAGTAGTAGTAGTAGTAGTAGTAGTAGTAGTAGTAGTAGTAGTAGCTGCAGCAGCAGAAGAAGTAGTAGTAGTAGTATCGTCGCATGTCCCTCACCATCACTATGTCCCTCGCCATCCCCTTGTCCCTCAGTATTTCCATCTTTAAGTCTTTCATCGTTTGGATCAATGAGGGATCTGAAATCCTCCAAGATGCCTACTCACGCAGTAACGAAAAAAACTTGAAGGCCGAACTCACTTCTTATGTAGTACATCTCCCTAGGTTTAGTCGTTTTGGATCTGTGGTGTGATCTCTTTCTTCATATTTTTTTTGTCCAGTTCGTCTTTAACACGTTGCTGGCTGTCCACACGATGATAGCTCGGACAGTATAAAGGCTTCAGAAGTGAGGCTGAATAGACATCAAAGGACAAGGAAATAATTATTCAGAAATCTCTCTCTCTCTCTCTCTCTCTCTCTCTCTCTCTCTCTCTCTCTCTCACACACACACACACACACACACACACACACACACACACACACACACACGCATATACACATACATGTACACATACGCGCGTGTGCTCGCTCATACACGCACGCACGCACGCAAGCACACACACACACACACACACACACACACACACACACACACCACACACGCGCGCGCATACACACAGTTCAAATAGTTTTTTCAAATCTTTTTGTTGTTGTTGCTTATTTTGCAAAAAAAGAAATAAAGCTGCTTTTGCTCATTTCATGAACTATGCATAGGGTTTGCTGATTTCACAAAACTAGGCAGATTTTATGCCGATTTCGTAAATTGAGCAAAGTCTTACTCATTTCACGAAGTGAGGAATTCTACAAATATAGCGAAACATGTGTATCTTTGCCAAGTCATTACTATAACGACTGAAGAATTGTTAACCTGCACTTGTTTTCCCCCACTACTTAATTGTTCAGCATTCTATTGTTTGGTCAATCAGTGGGAGATTGCATCTCTTAAGAGATCCAAGTAAAGGTTGTTCTGTACAATTCTTAGCCACTCACAATGCTTGGGTTATTGAACAGCAGAGCTGACCACTCAGACTGTTCCATATCTTTTGACCTCCCTTGCATCCTTGAATGGATCCTCAAGCATAGGCTCAAAGATTGTCCCTTACATTTTATACTGTTTGAATAATGCTTTTAGTTTTTCAGCAACTTTTTTCCTCTCCACACCTTTGTTTTGTTCCATTTTACTACCCTTCGCTGGCTGCTTTGGGGGTGCTGTTGGATTCTTGTTTTGAACCCTTGGCGGTGAGAACACCACAGAATTATGAACTGTGGTGTGTCTCTATTTGACACCAAAGAGCACAGACACAATCAGCCGTGTCTCCCTGAGGAGTCCGATCCAGCGGACGAAAGGCCTAGGAGCAGGCAATACAAATAAATGTGCCTTCGAGAGAAATTATGATGGTTCCCTCAGGCAGCTAGTGAAGGGCTTCTCATAGGTATGATATATTCCCCCATTTTCTTCATCTTCAATTTTTTTTAATTTTTTAAAAGTTAAAATCTTTGCCAAGTCATTAATTACTATAACGACTGAAGAATTGTTAACCTGCACTTGTTTTCCCCCACTACTTAATTGTGAAACATGTGTATGTATAAGAAATTAACACGAAAGAGCAAGTTCCCGTCCGTCTTTCTTCTCCCCCATCACAACTCGTTGGCTAAAAAACAATCAGTGAAAAAAAGAAATCAAGATAACAATTTTTGCAACTGAAAGAACGTGAAGTATGTGTTTTAGACCAGTGAATAACAATCCCGAGCACATAAATAAAGGACAGATGCAAGGGGGGTACTTCTGGGACCGGCCCAGAAATACTCCCTCTCAAATTGATTCAGACTAGTTTTTAATAATTATTCACATAGAATATCCATGTATGAATAATGATCAGTAGATAACAATCTTGAACACATTAATAAACGAGAAATGCATTGGGAAGGGAGGGGGGGGGGAGAGAAAGATTTCCCCTTAAGTTGATTCATTCTAAATTCCAAAGATGATTGGGGGGGGGGGGGGGGGGAGAAAGATTTCCCCTTAAGTTGATTCATTCTAAATTCCAAAGATGATTCGGATAGAATGTCATATATCAGTTTATGGCCAGTAAATAAAAGTCCTAAGCACATAAACGAAGGAGATATGCAAGGGGAGTACTTCTGGGACGTCTGGGCGGGGAGTACTTTTGGGTTGTTGCAGGCCGTACCTGTTCCTATCGAGTAAATGCAGAACACAAACAACTAGTCCCACTACTTACGACATGAACTGCTCGGTTGTGGAGCCAGTTTGCCTGAGCGTCTCCGACCATCCAACGACAAATTCCCATTAGCTTGCCGACACTGAAGGTTTGGAGACGCTCGACACATTTCATTCAAATACGTATATACTGCGTACGCGCACATTCACACTCACTCACTCACACACGCACGCACGCGCGCACGCACACACACACGCACACACCTACGCACGCACGCAAACACACACACACACCACACACACACGCACGCACGCACGCACACGTTAGCGCGCGCACACACACGCACATATAGACACACATGTATGTATGTATGTATGTACGTACGTACGTGCATACGTATGTATGTATGTATGTATGTGTGTATGCATGTATGTATGTATGTACATATGTATGTATGTGTAAATCCGCAGTTATTGTATCTGGATCTGGATTAAAACGTTGCAGGAACCAACTGGTTACCTTTGCTATATATATGTATATATCTTTTAATGCTATGATTGTACACACGTTCGCAAAGGAAATCCCGTACAGTACTGCATATTGTTGTCCCGCTAATCGTTGCTAGCAAGAAAGGTAAACAAATAAAGTTTATAATACAGAAAATTAGAGATTAAAGGTCACGGACGTACTGTGTAATATGTAATTATACGCAGATTTTAATGCTTCATTTCTCCTTTATTTGTTAAGCTCGTGTGAAAGTGCGTTTCTCGAATGAAAATTGTTTGTTCGTGTATTTAACAGACAGGAATGAGAGAGAGAGAGAGAGAGAGAGAGAGAGAGCGAGAGAGAGAGAGAGAGAGAGAGAGAGAGAGAGAGAGAGAGAGAGGCTCAGTGATGTATACTCGTGAATGAAGAAATATAAGCAACATTTCACTCACAGATTGTGAGTACGGAGACAAAGCGGAATGGTGTTCTATACTGGAGTACCCGAGAGAGTGCTACAGCAAGAACATTACCTGTTGTGCTTTCTGTCAACATCACTACAATGAATCTCGTCTGGGTAAGTCTTGTCTCCTCTGGGTAAATCCGGTCTTATCTTCAGAAATCATGCCTTGAAATTCTTCTCTCGCCTGAGAAAATCAGGTTCCAGTAAGTTCCCCTCTTGTCTTGAAAAGTCTTGCCTCTCATCTTTGCGAAGCTTGTGTTTCAGTTCTTGTTTTCATCAGGCAAATACCGTGTTGGTGATTATCTCGTGTTGGTAGATTTTGTCTGGATAAGTCGTTCTTGTCTTGGCAGATACTGCCTTGGTAATTCTTGTTTTTCTTTGTTTTGGCAAATTTTACCTAGTTTCTTCGTGTTTTGTCATGTCTTGGTCAATCTAGTCTTGACTTAGCTCGTGAAGTCTTGGTAATTCAAGATTCATTGTGGTAATAATAATGATGAATTTACACACTGTTTGATATTGTCTCATTTGTGCGCTTTTGTGTCTTGTCTTATGAATTCTTCAATTTTCTTTGGTTATTATTTGTTTTCGATTTGTCTTGGGAATTCTTGTCTTGTTTGTGTAATTCCTGATTTGTTCTCTCGGTCTTTTGACGTCTTAATAACTTCTGTCGTGATCTGATAATACACCATCTTTTGTTGGTGTTTCTGGGCTTTTCTTAGCAATCTTGGAATGATTTGGTAATTCTTTATGATTCGTCTAGTCTCAAAAACGTTTTGTTTCTTTGTGCTAGTTATTGTCTTGTCCGATTCACTCTCGTCTAATGTGGTAAATTATTGTTCAGTTTCATAATTCTTGTCTCATCCTAATATTCTTGCTCCGTCTTAAAAATTCTTATCCCACCTTTGTACGTCTTATCTTAGCAATTCGTCACACGTCTTGGTAATCTATATCTTGTATCGATGATTCCTATGTCGCGAAACGAACGTGTCATATACACATTCCCATGCATACTAAGAGTCACGGACAAGCATAGACGCACGCATGTGCGCACTCACAACACATACTCGCCTGCGTGCACCCGCACACACATATACATACACATACCCAGACAGACAGACAGACAGATAGACACACACACACACACACACACACACACACACACACACACACACACACACACACACACACTGACTGAAACCAATATATTGTCAGATTAGTTGTACTGACATTTCTGAAAACATTGTGAAAAGAAAGTCAACATTTTTCATGCAAGCACAGCACAGCACAGCACAGCACGGCACGGCACAGCACAGCACAGCGCAGCGCAGCACAGCACAGCACAGCACAGCACAGATCAGCACGGCACAACTGACGTGAGTTGTGATTTTCACTGTGCACCACGTGCAGACTGTGAGTACGGCGACAAAGCGGATTGGTGCCGCTCCCTGGCCCTGCCCAGAGAGTGCTATGGCAATGATGAAGTGTGCTGCGCCACTTGTCCAGACTTTCGCAACGCTTCCAACGTTGGTGAGAAACGACCATAGTATAGTATAGTATAGTATAGTATAGTATAGTACAGTACAGCACAGCACAGCACAGCACAGCACAGCACAGCACAGCACAGCACAGCACAGCACAGCACAGCACAGTACAGTACAGTATAGTATAGTATAGTATTGAAACTGCTTACAAAATTAATCTGTCTATCAATATCTATCTGAGTGTGTGTGTGTGTGTGTGTGTGTGTGTGTGTGTGTGTGACCGAGATGTTCATGACGATGACGATGTAGATGATTACTGACAAGTGATTTGGTTGTGTGGAACCAAGGCTGTGAATACGGGGACAAGAGCCGGGGGTGTGAGACTCTCACCTACCCCCAGGCCTGCTACTACCACGCCGATCTGTGCTGCCACTCTTGTCGGCCCTTCTATCAGTCCAACGTCACAGGTCAGCGGAATCACGCCCTCTTTTTACACACACACACACACACACACACACACACACACTGACTGAAACCAATATATTGTCAGATTAGTTGTACTGACATTTGTGAAAACATTGTGAAAAGAAAGTCAACATTTTTTCATACAAGCACAGCACAGCACAGCACAGCACAGCACAGTATAGCACAGCATAGCACAGCACAGCACAGCACAGATCAGCACAGCACAGCACAGATCAGCACAGCACAGCACAGCACAGATCAGCACAGCACAGCACCGCACAGCACAGCACAGCGCAGCGCAGCGCAGCGCAGCGCAGCGCAGCACAGCACAGCACCGCACAGCACAGCACAGCACAGCGCAGCGCAGCGCAGCGCAGTGCAGCACAGCATAGCACAGCATAGCACAGCACAGCACAGCACAGATCAGCACAGCACAGCACAGCACAGCACCGCACAGCACAGCGCAGCGCAGCGCAGCGCAGCGCAGCGCAGCGCAGCGCAGCGCAGCGCAGCACAGCACAGCACAGCACAGCGCAGCGCAGCGCAGCGCAGCGCAGCGCAGCGCAGCACAGCATAGCACAGCATAGCACAGCACGGCACGGCACGGCACAGCACAGCACAGCACAGCACAGCACGGCACGATTGACGTGAGTTGGGATTTTCACTGTGCACCACGTGCAGACTGTGAGTACGGCGACAAAGCGGATTGGTGCCGCTCCCTGGCCCTGCCCAGAGAGTGCTATGGCAATGATGAAGTGTGCTGCGCCACTTGTCCAGACTTTCGCAACGCTTCCAACGTTGGTGAGAAACGACCATAGTATAGTATAGTATAGTATAGTATAGTATAGTATAGTATAGTATAGTATAGTATAGTATAGTATAGTACAGTATAGTATAGCATAGTACAGTATAGTATAGTATAGCATAGTACAGTATAGTATAGTATAGTATAGTATAGCACAGTACAGTATAGTATAGTATAGCACAGTACAGTATAGTAAGTTAGTATAGTATAGTATAGTATAGTATAGTATAGCATAGCACAGCATAGCACAGCACAGCACAGCACAGCACAGCACAGCACAGCACAGCACAGCACAGCACAGTATAGTACAATACAGTATATTACAGTAGGGCATAGTATGGTATGGTATAGTATGGTAAGGTATGGTATGGTATGGTATGTATGGTATAGTATGGTGTAATGTGATTTGTTATATACTGAACAACATTAAAAACGCACCGCTTGCCAAAAGACCCAGACAACGTTGGTAGTACAGAATTATTTAATGAAAGTAAGCATATTTGATTACGCATCCATTTTTCAATTAAACAAAATGTCTGTTCTTGACAAGAATGGCCGAATTCATCTGAAATTAGCTGTTGACTTCACTAGGGTCCCTGTCAAAAAGTACACCACGACGAGCATGTCCGTCCGCGAGCTCTAATACCGAGTGTGTCCGCCATTTGCCCCGATGCACGCTTGGCAGCGCCTCCTCATGGAGTAGACAAGGTTGTGCAAGAACGCCTGTGGCAGTCCATCCCACTCCTCGGTCAGTGCGCGCCTCAAATGATCGAGAGTCTGTGGACGTCTTCCACGGGCCACAAGACGCCCCAGCTCATCCCAGACGTGTTCAATGGGAGCCATGTCAGGGGACAGAGATGGCCAGGGCAACACGGCAATGTTGTTCGCCTGGAGAAACGCAGCGGTGGCTCTTGCGGTGTGGGGTCGTGCATTATCATGCTGGAAGAACTGCAGCTCCGGGTGCTGGCCAAACAGTGGGACGACGTGGTTCTGCAACACCTGCTGGTACGTGTTGGCATTCACATGGTTGTCAAAAAAGTACAGAGGTGTCCGGTAGTCATGACTGAATGCCCCCCAAACCATCAGACTGCCCCCTCCCCATCTATCGGCTTCAAACACGCAGCAGTTGGCGTAGCGTTCCCCGACACGCCTCCAGACTCTCATTCTCCCGTCAGCATGAGATAACGCGAAGCGACTTTCGTCAGAGAACAGCACAGCTCTCCACTGACGCCGTGTCCATGGCAGATGCTGGTTGGCCCACTGCAGGCGTTGCTGACGGTGTCTACGGGTGAGGACTGGGCCAACATGAGGGCGTCTTGCATTGAGCCCTGATTCTTGCAATCGACGTCGAACGGTTTGTCCAGACACTGGACCCCGTCGACCAACCACCTGGCGACATGTTTCTGCTGCTGTAAGGAATCGATTACGAAGATGAAGCTGTCGAATGTATCGATCCTGCGCTGGTGTGGTAACACGAGGTTGGCCCGTTCGGCGCCGATCAGTGGTGGAACCAGTTGCTGCCAAACGTTGTGATAGCCTTACAATTGTAGAGTGACTGCAGTTCAGTTGTCTGGCTGTCTCTCTCGATGACATGCCGACCATCAACATTCCAATGGCTCGCTCGCGTTCTTGCATAGACAGTCGCGGCATTGTTTTCGGACCACTTCGCCTGGTCGAATGACAACTGATACCGTTTTCCAGTCGGCATGACTTCAAACTCACCATTTGAGACAAAGAAACAGATGAGCTACGTTTAGTCTCGGCCCCAGTGGCAAAAAAAGTGTTTTGGGCGAGTTGCACGTGGGCGTCACACGAACGTTGGCAAGCGCGGAGAAACCGAGGCAGTGTGAATCTGTGTCCCTTAAAAATTGTGTTAATATACCAAATCCAAATACACATTTTTTCCAAATGGGAAATCGGCAAATAAAAACGGTGCGTTTTTAATGTTGTTCAGTATAGTATTGTACGGTATGGTTTGGTTTGGTATGGTATAGTATGTATGGTATGGTATCGTATGATCTGGTATGGTATGGTAAGGTATGGTATGGTTTGGTACGGTATGGTATTATGTGGTATGTGGTATGGTATGGTATGGTATGGTGTGGCATGGTATGGTATGGTATGGTATAGTATGGTATGGTATGGTATGGTATGGTATGGTATGGTATGGTATGGTATGGTGTGGTATGGTGTAGTAAGTACAATGCAGTACAGTACAGTATAGTACAATACAGTGTAGTATACCGTAGTATAGTATATGGTATGGTGTGGTATAGTATGGTATGGTATGGTATGGAATGGTATGGTATGGTGCAGTAAGTACAATATAGTACAATACAGCATAGTATACCGTAGTATAGTATAATACAGTACTGTATTGTGCAGTGTAGTTTATTATGGTATAGTATAGCTATAGTATAGTTGAGTTTAGTGTGATATAGCATAGTGTGGCATAGCGTAGTGTAGTGTAGTGTGGAGTAGAGCAGAGTAGTATAGTGTAAGGTAGGGTAGTGTAGTGAAGTGCAGTGATGAATTTGTGTCTAAAGAGTATAGAAACATGAGATCTCTTGTTCATGACACTCAGACTTTCCGTTTGCCAGTGTTGGTGTAACTGCTGTTATTACATCCCTTCAAGGAGATTATGCATACACTCACGTTTGTCTGTTTGTCTGTTCGTTTATTTGTGTGTCTGTCAGCAACCTGACGCATCAGCCACAAAACCGATTTTAACCAAACTTGGTGGAAGGATTGCAAGTGGCCGAAGGATATAGCCATCAGATTTTAGTGCGGATTGGTGGAATGGATGCGGATCGAACACCTGATCCAGGATCCGCTGACCCAAAATTTTTCCAAAATTTCCATTGAACACAAATGTTGTGAAGACAATATTTACAAAAGTGGAAACTGTCTCTAAAGTGATATACTTTCATGTGAACACGCGCACGCGCGCACGCGTGTATGTTTGTGTGTGTGTGTGTGGTGTGTGTGTGTGTGTGTGTGTGTGGTGTGTGTGTGTGTGTGTGTGTGCGTGCGTGCGCGCGCGCGCGTGAGTGCGTGCGTGCGTGCATGCGTGTGACCGAGATGTTCATGACGATGACGATGTAGATGATTACTGACAAGTGATTTGGTTTGTGGAACCAAGGCTGTGAATACGGGGACAAGACCCGGGGGTGTGAGACTCTCACCTACCCCCAGGCCTGCTACTACCACGCCGATCTGTGCTGCCACTCTTGTCGGCCCTTCTATCAGCCCAGCGTCACAGGTCAGCGGAATCACACACCTCTTTTTACACTCTCACACACACACACACACACACACACACACACACACACACACACACACACACACACACACAGAAACAGTGAATGTCTGTTACACAGGACGTGAGTACGGACTAATAACTGTATGTGTCTGCCTGTTCAGGGTGTGAGAGCAGAGACTAATAATTGCAGTGTAAGTAAGTGTCTATGTATACAGGGTATAAGTGCAGACTTACAGCCGTACAATTCTGTCAATGTGTGAATGCAGAGAATAACAGTTGTTCGTACAGTAAGTGGCAGTGTATCCAGGTGTGAGTGCAGGGAGTAATGATTGTATGGTATGTATGAATGTGCGAGTGCAGAAATTAATGTTTGTACAATAAGTAAGAGTGTCTGTATACTCAGTACTTGGGTGAGAGCGCAGGGAGTAAGTGTTTAAGTAGACAGAATTTGAAGAATTTGAACGCAGAGACTTGTAATTGTACAGAAGTAAAAACCTGTGAAATCATAATGTGAGTATAGAGACTGATAAATGTACAGTAAGCATCTCCATATACAGGTGAGAGTGCAGAGATTAACGATTGTTCCGTGAAGCGTTTGTGTATGTAGGGAGTGAGCGCACGGACAAATGATTGAACAGTAAATAATGTCCATTTATAAAGGTATTGGGTGTGTGTACAGAGACTAATAATTGTAAAGTAAGTGTCTATATATACAGTGTGTGTGTGTGTGTGTGTGTGTGTGTGTGTGTGTGTGTGTGTGTGTGTGTGCAAGAGACTAGTAATTGTAAAGTAAGTGTCTATATATAACAGTGTGTGTGTGTGTGTGTGTGTGTGTGTGTGTGTGTGTGTGTGTGTGTGTGTGTGTGTGTGTGCAGAGACTAGTAATTGTAAAGTAAGTGTCTATATATACAGTTTGTGTGTGTGTGTGTGTGTGTGTGTGTGTGTGTGTGTGTGCAGAGACTAGTAATTGTACAGAGAGTGTCTTACGTGTGCAGGATGTGAGTGCAAGGACTAAGCATTGTAACAGTGAGTGTTCATGTATACAGGGTGTGAGCGCAAAGTCTCATGATTGAATGCTGAGTGAGCTTCTAAGTAAGGAGGATAATGATTGTACAGCAAATGTCAATGCATACAGGGTGTGAGTAACACATAGAGAGAGTGATTTTGATACAACGAGCAAGTGCATTAAGTCATTTGGCTGATAACTACACACACCGTGGCAGTGGGGTAAGCGCGAAGACAAGTGGTTGTGCAGCGAGGGAGTTCAGCATTTTATGTGCAGAGTGACAGTGTGAATATTGATAATAATTTCAATGAGTAAGCGTGGCACGTGATGTGCGCAGGGTGTGAGTACGGGGACAAGGCGGCGTGGTGTCGCCAGGCTGTGGCGAAGGACCCGGGTGTCTGCAAGCTCAACTCTGAAGTCTGCTGCGCGTCCTGCAAACAGCAGGAGTCCGAGGTTCTCATTGCTTTCAAAGCGTGACGACGACGACGACGACGATGATGATGGTGGTGATGGTGGTGGTGGTGGTGATGGTGATGATGATGATGATGATGGTGCTGATGATGGTGATGGTGGTGGTGATGATGATGATGATGATGATGATAGATCTAATGTAAGTAATGGGACAGAATCACAGCGCTTTCCATTACCTCAAAGCGGTTTGCAGTGTCAGTCAAATGCACACTCACACTCAGCATTAATATTTTTAAAAAAAAAAAAAAAAAAAAAAAAAAAATGAGCACATAAATCAAGATGCAATGCAACGTTTAATCAATACACAGCACGAAACAGGAACGCCTGAATTTTCTCGACAAACACGTCCCTTTCGACGTCACAAAGAAAAGAACGCGTCATCACGCACAAAACAAAGAGTCCCAAGATGGCTGACAGCAGCGGAATAGCAATTCGGGAAACCGGAAGTGGATTAGCGAGAACAGTTGAGAAACATAGATCAGGAGCAGTGGATGAAATGCTTAGAGCTGGCGGGAGGATGAGCGGATGGGCAGGTGAGGGGTGGGGGTGGGAGAGAAAGGAGGGCGGTGGAAGTGAACGGGAACGGGTAGGGGGGGGGGGGGGGGGGGGGTGAGGAGAAGAGCACGGGGAAGGGGTGGGGATGGAAGTGGAGGGCAAGAAATGAGCTGAATCTCTTGCACCACACAAGTCATGTATGTGTGGCAAAGTGTTGGAGTGTGACAGTCCTGTGCATGACATTCAGACATATGCAAAAATGAATGTAAAAAAATGCATGTTGGAGGGGTGGGGAGGGTAGGGGAGACGGGACGGGGACGGGGAGGGAGGGAGGGAGGGAGAGGGAGGGGTACATTCATTCGTCTATTTTGGGTAACCAGGTCTGTCTCCAGGGTAGGTTGCCCTGTCCTAACACCGAAGGGTTGGGGAGACAAGGAAGAACCTTGATAAAAATATTTAAAAAAAATCAGAAGCTGCAAACACGGAAACGGTTTCTAAGCTCTCCCTGTTATTAAAAGAAAATCAAAAGAAAGAAAGTAAGTGAAGGGAGGAAGGGTCAGGGGAGAGTGAGGGGGAGAAAGGAACGAAAAGACAGAGACAGACAGGGAAAAGGGGAAACAGAAAGAAACATTGTTCTGCAGGATCCAGTCGCTGCACAGTTCTTAGAGTGTGCGCTAAGCTAGAACGAACACAAATGCAAGGGGGACGATAGCACAGAGCTGAGTTTTGTTTTCCTTTATTCTTGTAAATGGAACATATGAATTAAAAACAACAACGACAACAGCAGCAGCAGAAATTGTGTGTATGTGCACTGGGGGGATGCGTCTGTGGCGGATTGGGTATGATAGTATCTCTGTGTATGTGTGTGTGTGTGTGTGTGTGTGTGTGTGTGTGTGTGTGTGTGCGTGCGTGTGTGCGTGCGTGCGTGCGTGCGTGCGTGCGTGTGTGTGTGTGTGTGTGTATGTGTGTGTGTGTGTGTGTGTGGTGTGTGTGTGTGTGTGTGTGTGTGTGTGTGCACGCGCAGAGCGACGAATACAGCACTAATAATGGTATTAAATCACAGCTAGTAAAAACGGTAAAAGTGATGACGCTGATGATGAAAATGATGATGATGATACTGATGATGATGGTGATGATGATGAAATGATGATAATGATGATGATGAAGATGATGATACTGATGATGATGATGATGATGATGATGATTATGATACTGATGATGATGATGATGATGATGACAATGATAATGATGATGATGATGATTTTTTGTCTTCGAATTTTAAATAATCGCTTCTGCCACTAAAACATACATGTTGCCTTTCTTTAGAATATGCCTCTTTAGCTCCGAAACAGTTACCTTGAATATACTCTTAGATTAATTGCGTTCAGTGTAGGCATTCCATCTGAAAGAAAAAAGTGTGCAGTACACGTGAGTGCATTATATTCAAAACACAATCACAACACGTCTTTCTGTATAGACGGTGTGCTTAGTCTTCACACAAGTGTAATCGGTTACATCGGAGATGAGAGGATTTTTGATATAACCAGCTTTCGTTATAAGCAGAGCGAGGGACACAAAAGAAGATCTGCCCAAACAAAAAGACCGTTTTCGTGCAAATGGGCTGTCTGTACAACTGGCTTCGAAGTAATCGGCTTTGAAAATGAAATGGCTTTTTTGTCGACAAGTTTTTTTAAAAAATGCTTTTGTATGTGAGTGGATGAGTGAATGTGTGTGTGTGTGTGTGTGTGTGTGTGTGTGTGTGTGTGTGTGACAGAGAGACAGAGAGAGAGAGAGGAGAGAGAGAGAGAGAGAGAGAGAGAGAGAGAGAGTGCGCGCGCTCGCGCACGCGTGAGGTGGAGGAGATGTCAAGGGGGGTAGGTACAATTGTTCAGTCTGCGATGTATACTCATTTAGTTTAGAATGACTGTTTCTGTCTGAATGCCTGTTTTGTCAGCAGTGTAGTATTGCGGTATCCTGTTTCCTATTTGAACAACAGTATTGCCCACAGGGTAATATGGCAGTACGCTGCTGTCTGTCAGAATGACTGCTTTGTCAGCAGCACAGGAGTGCGATTTTCAGCATTCTGTTTGAATCACTGCTTTGTCAACGTAACACTGCAGATCCGTGCTTTCTGTTTTGAATGACGACTTTTTTCTTCAACAGTGTAGTACTGCACTTTTCTAGGGCAAAATTGTCCAGTGTATATGTTATTATCAAGCTGGTTAACGGCTGTTCGTGAGTCTCGATCATTCAATTCAATCAATTCAATCAGCTATATTGTCCATCGGAAATTTTTCTTCTGCTCCACATCATTTCACAAGTACATAAGACATTACAAAAAGACAATATAAATCGTTACATAAAAGCCTGTGTTATTATATATATTTGTATATACATCAACACCCCCCCCCCCCCCACCCACCCACACACACACACATTTACGCATTCTGCGGTTCCTTCAAATTACTCCATCTGGCTTCGCATCAATGAAACAGCACTGTGTAATGTTTCAGGAAGACTTCCATAGACCATAAAACATTCTCTGGCATTTCCCCCCTTACTCCTATCCACTCTACGGAGACAGTTCCAAAAACGGCAGTGCACGATGATTACAATAAATCATTCCTGTTTGATTTCGGTGTCGTTCTTACCGTCTGACTATAAAACATGATATTTGAATATGACGCCAAGCAATGTTTATAATCTGGATGATGATGACTCTGAACGTGATAATGAGGCTTTAGAATTCCGTAAAGAAAGTTTTAAAATGCAGTGGCAGCTTTGATTTATTTGTGCCTGAGAGCTGGACTGGAATGTAAAAAGTATAATGTGGTGTGTATGTGTTTGTGTGTGTGTGTGTGTGTGTGTGTGTGTGTGTGTGTGTGTGTGTGTGTGTGTGTGTGTGTGGGTGGGTGTGTGGGTGTGTTCACAGACTTCCCAGGATGATCAGATTGGCCGCCTTCAAGACAAACCCAAGGATGAACTGTAGAGTGAGAGACAGAGACAGAACGAACGATAGAACAAACTAGACTAAGAGAGAGAAGAGAGAGAGAGAGAGAGAGAGAGAGAGAGAGAGAGAGAGAGAGAGAGAGAGAGAGAGAGAAAACGAACGATGGAAAAACTAGAGAGAAAGAGAGATAATGATGATGATGATGATAATGGTGATGATATGAAGAAACCCTAATCGTGAATCTCCAGAACGAAAGTTGAACAAGAAACCATAAAACGAAACTCTATCCCGGTGTCATTTGCGACTTTAAATTCTAGTGTCATTTGTTACTTTAAATTCTTGTGTCATTTGTTACTTAAAACGACAGCTTAGCCCTGAGGGGCAAGGCGATATGGAAGAATTCTTTTTCAGTAAGTCAATGATGGTTCCTCCAAAGGGGAGACCAGCAGTCCAGCAAGCAACACTTGTTTCGCTCTGTGAAGAGATCAGCAGGCTTGCCACTAGCTCCTGGTTAACCTCTGGAAATAATGAGCTTAAAGTAAGTCAAGTTTGTTATTCATAGTAATCGGCCATATCCTTTTGTGAGTGCTTGTATGTGTGTGTGCGTGCGTGCGTGGGCGCGTGCGTGCGTGCGCGCGCGTGTGTGTGTGTGTGTGTGTGTGTGTGTGTGTGTGTGTGTGTGTGTGTGTGTGTGTGTGTGTATCTTCTCTGTCTCACTCGCTCATTCTGTCTGTTTGTCTGTCTATCTGCCTGCC